>CM060849.1:23754854-24954854 GCA_030737835.1 Acorus gramineus
ATTTTAAGGACAAAAAACCGACCGTCCGTTTTGGGTGGGGAGGTAAACACTTGGCAAAATCGGATATGCGACGTGGCGATGTATTGAGCTATGTTTCAGTGATGAAGCCACGTGTCATTTGACCGACATGTTCCTCTCTCCACGTGGGCTGGGCTTTGAATCTGCAACTTTTACTTGGGGAAGGTGGGCGGGTTTCTATTGGAGATAGGCGTTTGGGTAGAGCAACACGGGAGGAATAGATGGAAATAAAAGGGAATACTCTACCCAGGGGAGGAATAGATGGGAATAAAAGGGAATAAGCGAAAAAGTGTTTATATAAAGAGAATGAGTGGTATAATTATGCATAATTATGTGAGAATAAGTTGATATTTGTATTCTAGACTCTTTCTGGGAACTGCGTTATTCTTCCATTGATATCTACTGTCAAATCATATATCATCAAATTAAAATCACATATCATCACCTTTTATATATGTCTATATGTCAAATCAATTTTTTTTATATCTTATTCACGTTTTACTCTTTATCAGCCAAACAACTCAACCTTTATTATTACGTTTCTAAATGAAAAAAACAAAAAACACAACAACCAAACAGAAAATCACTTATTTAATTGATAAAGTCATTTATTCATAGAATATGTACAAACCCTACAATAGCTTATGTCTCTACCCAAGCGGGTCCTATAGAGTTAGTGTAATAATGGAATAAGTGGTGGAATAAATGATAATTATGAGAATAAATGAGAAGACAACTTATCTCCGTTTGATACAAAAAATAATTGGGATAAACTGCAGACAGTTGTCTCAATTTTAAAATGAAAATGAAGATATTTTGTTCCATCTAAATACTGAGATACCATTTATCCTCACTTTTTATTTCAATTTTGACAAATGTGAATATAAACAAAATCGATGCACTTTATATCTTAAAATTAAGATAACTTATTTTAAAACCTTAACTCTTTGCCAAACTAACTCATAATGTTTAAATTCAATTTGAACTTGAACCTAATTCGGATTAGGTTTGACTGAGAGGCTTGAAAATTCAAACCCAACCATAAGGAGTGATATATTAAAAAAATAACTATTAAGAAAAGCCATCACGGATCTAAAAGAAGCCAACGCTCAAATAAATCCTTTTTTTTTTTTAACTGAATTTGAAAACCAAGAATCACAACGGACTTTTAAAAACAACCATTAACAACAATTGTCAATTGCTTTAAAAACTAGACTAGATACAAACCATCTGGTCAAACACACCAAATTTATAGTTGAAGCGATCTAAAATACATGGAGGGACTACAAGGGACTTTTTATACTTCTGTGTGTCTTATTGTTCATAATGGGAGAATTGATATATAACATCAGACTACAGATGGGTTGTATGGCTGGATCTTCATGGGTAAACCTCTTGAGAAATCCACGGTGGCCATAGGTGGGTCAGGCTCTGCAAGTTCCCAAACGTAAGCCAAAATGAGGTGATGAATGAAAATTGACATCTCTACTTTGGCCAACTCCATCCCCGGACAGAGCCGCTCACCGCCACCGAAGACCATTACATTATTGTTTCTCACTGGACTTGAACCTTCTTTCTGTGGAAATTATAAAAAAAAATGTAAAAATTAGTTGGTGAAGATAGAAGTATTAAAATGAAGTCACCAGTGGTCATAGCACAACGGTTCAGGGCTTAGCAGTGTTACCAATAGGTCTTGGGTTTAAGTCTTGGCGCTGACTTACGCACGTGTTTGTTGGCGATTATTCGAAAGAATTTTCCATTGGATATGGGCAAATAAGCGGAGGTAGTCTTCCCAGCTCGACCGTAAGGTTAGCTACCGGGTATCCCTCCGATATATAAAAAAAAATTTAATAAAATGCTTATGACTCTGTTTCTTGGAAGAGAAGTTCTTTTATTTGATGTTACATGATGGGTAATTAAACATTAGTGGTTTTTGTCTTACAGAGGGTTACACAATCAACTCAGCCTAGTTTTTAGTTCAAGACTATTCAAGAAAAAAAGGGATCCAACTTATTCAATTGTCAACTTTTAGTTTTAATAATTTGAAATATTAAAAAATAGGGTAAATTTTAGATGAGTGGGAAACAGTCCATTCTTGAACTAATAGTATGATTTTAATTAGATTTATTTCTTTTTCTATGGGAATGTTTTACCTGCCATCTCCAAGGATTGAAGCATTGAGGATCATCAAACAATGAAGGATCCATATGCACAGCTGCTATGGAAAGTATCACAGTATATCCACTAGGGATGTC
Organism: Acorus gramineus; assembly: GCA_030737835.1. Classification (NCBI taxonomy): domain Eukaryota; kingdom Viridiplantae; phylum Streptophyta; class Magnoliopsida; order Acorales; family Acoraceae; genus Acorus; species Acorus gramineus. The sequence goes on from CM060849.1 coordinate 23,757,128, forward strand.
ATATCCTGGACAAAATTTTACATCAGTATAAGAGCAAAACAGAGAGTAAAAAATGGGAACAGCATGTAGATTTTAGAGTTACCTTTGAATTGAATAGTTTTAAAACCTTCCTTGGAAGATACCTAACAACATTTCCGAGCCGGAGGGTCTCATTGATAACCTTCAAAAAATCAAACAAAATTCAATGCCTTCACTAATGTGTAATACTACACAATTATTCTTTTTAAATAGAAACTCTGGGGGAATATAACAATAGAGGTCTTACACATTGGGTAAACTCCATTTGTTTGTAATCTGTCCAATTAAGTTCAGTTTCTCCTCCTGATTCCATCATCTTTCTAATGTGGAGGTGCTCTTCTTTTCAATATCAATTCAAACAATGTTCACATTTAACCACCAAATTCAACTGAAAATTTAACATCTCACACATAAATGAAGATCAATTACCTGTAATTGATCGACCGCCCTCTGACATCCTTCAAGAAATTATATTACCAAGGGAATGACAGATGAGAGAGTCTCATATGCAGCGAATATAAAGCCGAGCAATTGATCTGTGATATCTTCTTCTGAAAGAGCATTTTGATTGAGGAGAAATGACAATAAGTCATCTGCGTTACCTTCGCACCCATCATTGATTAGTTGTTGCCTTTCCTTTACCTTCTGATTGATGAACTTGAGAACAATTGACCTCGACTTGAATGAAAGAAAAGAGAAATATCAAATCAAATTATCATGGGGCAGGAATTTACATTACACCATTGTGAACAACCATTAGATATACGCAGAACAGTTGGTACTAGTAGAGCAAAAGATATCTCAAGCAACTAATGAAATAAAATACCTGCAATGCCTTTCTATATGTGGTTCCTGGAAAATTTATGGGAAGAGAAGCTAGTCCTTTGTGCAGGTTTATATACTCTCTTCGAAGCTGGTCGACTTCAGGATTGATTGAATCACAGTTCATCACAAATTTGACCGCCATATTGAATGCAAACTGCAAATATTGCCCAGCTTGTGATGTGAAAACTGATTCTGTAGACAAACATGCGCAAAAAAAGAAGAAGAAAAAAAATATGACCTTTCTTGTTTCCTCCTTGAAATAGACCAGTGACTTCTGTTTCCAAGAATCCAAGATCAAGGAAGTTTGACGATCCACCTCGAGCAATAAACTCCTGCGAATCCTTTCAATGCCGAGGAAGCTAACAAAGAGAGATCGCTTGACCCTATGCGCCTCCCCCTCCAACAATGCAATACTAAATTTTTTGAAGAGACCTACGAAGGTGCTTGGCCAGTCACTTTTGATCATCTGGCCTGTGTTTTGCAGCACAATGCGGTTGAGCTCAGTGTCCCCCGAGAAGATCACTTGCCTCCCCGGTAACCGGGATCTGAAAATCTTTCCTTACTTTGATATGCGCTGCTCCATGAAGGGACTCATGTGGATGGAGGGATGAGGCTTTAACAAGGGGATGAGTTCTCCTATGAAGGGCCATCCTGAGCTTCCTTTGGGGATGTTTTGGGTATTATCACTGCTCTTCTTTCTGCTCCTCCATGTATGGATGAGAACCAACATCAATGGAGAGAAGCAGAGAAGAAGAGCCACCAGCGACATCTCCCAAGTTTGTGTGCGTAGAAATAACTGATTTATAAGGAACGCAATCTGTTTGAGACAGGGGAAGATCACCCAAGTTTCTGCTATGCCTCAATTAGAAGACAATCAATGATTTTTGGATGGTTGATGCATTCTTTCCTAAACATAAACAAACAAATAAATACAAAAATCTTATGCAAAATACATGCATATATCTTCATACACTCGATTAAGTGGGAAAGATCAAAAGTTTGAGTTTTGTTCCTTCAAGTGCAGGGAAGCTCCGAAAACTTATGAGCTGGAAGCTCAAGGATTTGAGACAGATCCAAAGTTGAGATGATTAAATTATTTTAAAGACAATAAATAATGTAGCTTAGATGACACCTTACTACATGTCAAATGATAATGTCATCGAAACAATCTTTATCAAAGTCAAAGAACAGGATACTTAAAATTGTCGTTTCCTTTGCTAGATCCAAGTTTGCTCATGGGCTTTGAGACGTAGAGGTATTAAAAATGATTGAAATAAACAATTTTTTTTTTGTTTTTGGCTTGATCAGCTTCTTGGAGGGACATTAAAATAAACATTGTTCCTCGTAAGAAGAAAAATACTGTGAGAGAGACGATTTGCTTCTTAAAAAAATAATAATCAAAGATCAACATGTGTAGATTAAAAATATGAATTAAACGTTTGATTATTCACATTACACTTATGGCAAGAATCATTCAGATGATGCATTGGATCAAGAGATATGACTTTGGACTTTTTTTCACATGGATAATGTTATGTAAAATCCCATTTTTAATTTCAATTATAGTATGCACATGTTTTAATTTTTTTTTAAATATATAGTTAATAAATTATATATTTTTTATCACTCCACATACATCATGGAATGTCAGGTCTCAAAGTATCCTTCACCCATTAGTATTAATTGTTCTTAAAGCATGCCAATATTTTAGTTGAAATCATTATTCTCACAACGTGTTCTATTAGGATAATTACTTTTAAAAAAAAACACGGAGATGGCTTAATTCGTTCCATTATGCTGAAAGAATACCTAAATCATGCATTTTATGCGATAACATTTTTTAAAAAAGGGAAAAAAGTCGATATAACCCCCAAATTCATATAACTCTCTGGTTTTTTCTGAAATCCATATACCCCCCTGAACACATAAATCCAAATAATCTCCTGAGTTAAATTTTCATTGACAGATGAGAAATATTTTGCTAATATTATGTTTGGTTGACCATGGATGAAAACACAGTATACTAAAAACTCTATCCAATGTGTTAAAAATGTGAAAAATCATTTGTAATAGATGATTTTACCCCTCTAGATAATGTTTAATAATGTATTCGAAGGGATAAAATTGTTATTTATAGAGGGGTTTTGGAATTTTTAATAAATTGTAGGGTTTTTTTTGTATAATATGTTTTTAGCCAGTGTTAAGTGTCAATCTAACAGAATATTCATAGAATATTCCTTATTTGTCAACGAAAATTTAACCCAGGGGGTTATTTGGATTTACATTGGTGTTTTTAGGCTCTTATATAGATTTCATGAAAAGTCAGGGGGTTATACAAATTTGGGCAGTTTACAAGGGTTTATTTGGACTTTTCCCTTAAAAAAATGCAATTTTTTTTGTTGGTAACTAATAAAAAAGGGATAAATTGCTCATATACCCCTAGACCGACTCCCTTTTTTTTTTATTCCTCTTGATTTTTTTTTTGTACCCCTACAGCTTTGTCCCCTTGTTTTTTTTTTTTTATCCCTACAGCTTTGTCCCCTTGTTTTTTTATCCCTATTTTTTCTTAATACCAATATTACCCCCTCATATAAGACAAACGAAAATTATTTTCCCTTTCTTTTTCTTTTTCATCTTCCCCAAACTAAGTGTTTTTTCTTCTTTCCCCAAACGAGCACCACTCACTGATCACCTTCTTCGAGGTTCAAGTCCGGTCATGGAGAGGTCAAGAACATCGAGAGCGGCAATGATGGAGGTGACAACGGCAATAGAGAAGAGAAAAAGAACGGAAGAGGTGATGCCACAAAGGTCATGCTTTTTGAATAGCTGTCACCTAAAACTATTGTTAGGTAACAATCAAGACTATATGTCATAATAAACATAGTTTTTTATGACTATTACATTTATATGTCACAAAATTCTATTTTTGTGACAATTGCTTAAAATGCGTGTCACATAAAATACCCGTTATCGTGACGCACATGTTACAAAAGTCTCAAATGATATTTATTAAGTGACAGACATTATTGGATTGTTACTATTTGTATTTATTAGGTGACAAACACTAGTGGAATGTCACAAAAAGCATATTCACAATTAAATTTGAAAGCTATATTTAGTATCCATATAATTATAAATCTTACAAAATATATGAGAATCAAGAGCTAAAAAATCAGCGTCGTTCAATTTACTACAATTCTCCGGCCATGTGTAACACCTGTGCATTTTCTTTTATTTGTATATTTAACACATGATAAATAAACAAGAATAGCTCAGAATCTAAGTTTAATATTGATATATTTATAGAATTATAACAAAAATTCTTGAGGAAATAAATTCAAGTATTTTTTTAACCTTATGCTTTGTTTAGGTCCCTCAAACTCTTTAGTATATCTAAACACCCTTAAATAGTTATTATATTTTTTTAAGTTCTTCCATCTCTTTTTTTTATCGCTTACCTCGTGAAATAATTTTTACACATGATTAATACATTATGCATATATTATTTACTCGTACATTGTTATTTATTCCTTGTATTTTATTATATCAACCCTTATTATGCATTTTATGTATACTATTAAGAGTCAGTTTAATAACTCTAGCTCATGTACTATATCATTATCTTACACGTGAAACATTGTTGTGTTCTATTAGATAAAAGGCATGAGTCCCTTTATAACAGAAGTAGGTCTCATTCTTCTTTCTTTAAGTGATTATAACATGTTATGCTTGAGATATCCCATCCCCTTTCAAAAAAAAAAAAGAAAAAATTCTTTTTATCTTTTATCTCTTTGTTTGTTTGTTTCTTTCTTTCTTTCTTCAATAATTCCACGACCACCTCCATATTTTCCAAAACCCATCATCCATCATCCATATTTTTCTTTCTTCAATATTGAATCCCATCATCCATCATCCATATTTTACTTCAATTTTTTCCACGACCCATCGTCAATATTTTCCATGACTCAGATTCATGTATTGTATTATTGTGTTGCACATAAAACATTATCATGTGCTATTATATAAAATGCTTACGTTCATTTATAATAGAAATATGTCTCATTATTCTTTCTTTCTCCGATTATAACATGTTATGCTTGAGATATCACATCCCCTTTCAAAAAAAAAAAAAAAAAAAATTCTTTTTTTCTTTTATGTTTTTGTTTGTTTGTTTGTTTCTTTTTCTTTCTTTAATAATTCCACGTCCAACTCCATATTTTCCACTTATAATATTTTGAATATATCTGTATTAATGGGATAATGATGGTCCACTTACTGAGTGTGTAGCTCAGCCCTTTCCTTTTCCCTCTTTCAAATTTGAGGATCGAATAGTGGCGTTTGTGGATCTCAAAGTCATTAGCGAGATCGCGTTTGGGTCGTCGTCCTTCATCTTTGAACTTTAATTGCTTTCATTAGGGTGAATAAAGCATTTCTTTTTTGCATATAGTAGACTTTCCTTAACTCTATCAACAAAACCATAAAGATTGCCCAGTTTTAAATAATGATCATGTGTAATCATAAACTTGGGATGAATTATTGTTAGATCCCAGTGATGTTTATGTTTTAATCTATGAGTAACGCACCGTCTGCCTCGCCTAATATTGATGGTGGATTCAGGGGCGTTACAAATATTGAATCCCATCAGCCATCAAAAGGGTGGAGCCTGCATGTATGGACAAGGGGGGATCAAGCCTCTCCTTAGAATTATTTTTTTATGGTAAACAAACAAGAGAATCTAAGTTTAATATTGATATATTTATTGAATTATAACAAAAATTCTTGAGGAAATAAATTCAAGTATTTTTTTAACCTTTGTGTTGTTTAGGTCTCTCAAACTCTTTAGTATATCAAAACACCTTTAAATAGTTATTATATATTTTTTTAAAGTTCTTCCGTCTCTTTTTTTATCGCTTACCCCCATAAAATAATTTTTACACATGATTATACACTATATATATATTATTTACTCATACATTGTTATTTATTCCCTGTATTTTATTATATCATATGTATATTATTAAGAGTCAGTTTAATAACTCTGACTCATGTACTATATCATTATGTTACAAGTGAAACGCTATTGAGTTCTATTAGATAAAAGGCTTGAGTCCCTTTATAACAGAAATATGTCTCATTGTTCTTTCTTTCTCCTATTATACCATGTTATGCTTGAGATATCACATCCCCTTTAAAAAAAAAAAGACTTTTTTTTAAGTCCCCTTTTATGGGTTTTTTATTTTCAAGTCCCTACAAACCATCATATTTAGTGATCAATCTCTCATTTCTTCGCATTTGGGTTTTAGTCCCCAGATTTAAAGGATAATTTCTTTTTAATCCCTGATAGGGACCTATCCATAAATTATTTAGTTTTCATTGTAGTCCCTGATGGGGACTAAAAATGAATTATCTTTTAAATCTGGGGATTAAAACCCAAATACGAAGAAGTGAGGGATCGATCACTAAATATGATGATTCGTGGAGACTTAAAAATAAAAAACCCTTTTATCTTTTATCTCTTTGTTCTGTTTGTTAATTTCTTTTTTTTTCTTTCTTCAATAATTCCACGACCACCTCCATATTTTTCAACATGTTATGCTTGAGATATCACATCCCATTTCAAAAAAAAAAATCTTCCTTCTTTTTTTTTCTTTTATCTTTTTGTTTGTTTCTTTCTTCAATAATTCCACAACCATCTCCGTATTTTACACGCCCCGTCATCCATCATTCATATTTTCTTTCTTTAACATTGAATCCCATCATCCATCATTCATATTTTCTTTCTTTAACATTGAATCCCATCATCCTTTTTTTTTTCTGCAATATTTTCCACGACCCATCATCAATATTTTCCACGACCCATCCTCTTTTTCAATAATCCAGTTCAATTGGATTCCATGGAATAAAATTTTTTTACATGATATATCGAGGATTGAGCACATGAATGGATCATAATTTCAAATACAATTTTTTTAAGTGTTGTACTAGATTTTTATAAATATCTCTGTTTAAAATTAATTTTATATCAAAGATATGATATATATATTTTATTTTAATTTTTTTAATAAATATAGATATTTTCTTAAAAGAAATATTTTTCTTTTAAGGGAGGATAGTGATTATTTTCAGGATTAGATCTTCTGACCTCAAGGAATCAAGGAAATAAGAGATGCTTACCGCATAATCAAAGCTCGATTAAATAAAAAACAATTATATTTCAATAAAACATTAAAACAATTGGGGACAATCTAAATTCCACCGCGGATATCATTCCAAGTGTCTAACCCCTCGTATGGTTAGAAAAATAAATCAAGAATAAAGAAGAATACAGGAGAATAGTAAAAAAAAGCTGTTTGTTTTGACAGAATAAACCCTGATAGTTATGTCTGGATAAGATAGGATAAGGCCTGATAACTATTATAAGAAAATTGTGAAATTACTTATCAATGCTTATTTATACCAATGGATAAAAATATCCTTCTCTGTCATTTTAAAAAATTTATCTCACCTAACAGACTCACACATATTCCAAAAACTGTCACATCTATTAAATAAATCATATATCTCTCACACTATTCTCAAGGGGTATAATTGTCATTTAAAAAAGCATAAACTCTTATTCATCTCTTATCAACCATTTATCATCACTTTATCCAAGGTGAATCAAACAACAAAAAAGTCATTTTTATGTTTCCCAACGAGAATAACAAAAAAAACAATCAAACAAAAAGAAAAAGTTATTTATTCAGCCTAGATTGTTATCTATCCCAATATAGTTATCAAGAACGAATAACCTAAATCACACGCCATATGAGGGATAAGAGTACGTGGAGCTTGATCACAACAACCAGAATACCGGCCCTCTTCCATTTATAGGTAAATTGGGAGACATTCCAAATTAATCTCTGAATGGAATTATTGAAGAAAGAAACAAACAAAAAGATAAAAGAAAAAAAAAACCTATGGGAGGTGGTGTTTGACTTGAGATATATATAAGGTAGTGTGTTCATGAAAAAAAAATAATGGATAGGAGGTGCATTTAATAGGGTGATGTGACAAATAAAATAGGCGATGCGCGTATCGCTGCCCCAAAATTAAACTCTGAGCACCAAACATCTATTTTCACTTGTGTTTAAGACTAGTGAAAAAAATTGAAAAAAAAAATTTAGAGATGATTAACACTTGTTGAAGTAGAAAGGACCACTGTATGAAAATGTGTGTCGAACAATTATGATTTTTTTAATAAATGCACCCCTTCCAGAAGTCGGGGTTTGGTGCACGTATTAGCTCTAGAATTACTACGGTTATCCGAGTAGCAGATACCATCAAACAAATTATAACTGATTTAATGAGCCATTCGCAGTTTCATAATCTGAATTAGTTCATACTTGCACAACCATCTCCGTATTTTACACGCCCCGTCATCCATCATTCATATTTTCTTTCTTTAACATTGAATCCCATCATCCTTTTTTTTTTCTGCAATATTTTCCACGACCCATCCTCTTTCTCAATAATTCAGTTCAATTGGATTCCATAGAATAAATTTTTTTTACTTGATATATCGATGATTGAACACATGAATGGATCATAATTTCAAATACAATTTTTCTAAGTGTTATACTAGATTTTTATGAATATCTCTGTTTAAAATTAATTTTATATCAAAGATATGATATATATATTTTATTTTAATTTTTTTAATAAATATAGATATTTTCTTAAAAGAAATTTTTTTCTTTTAAGGAAGGATAATGATTATTTTCAGGATTAGATCTTCTGACCTCAAGGAAACAGGAGATACTTACCGCATGACCAAAGCTCGATTAAATAAAAAACAATTATATTTCAATAAAACATTAAAACAATTGGGGACAATCTAAATTCCACGGTGGATATCATTCCAAGTGTCTAAGAGTACGTGGAGCTTGATCACAACAACCAGAATACCGGCCCTCTTCCATTTATAGGTAAATTGGGAGACATTCCAAATTAATCTCTGAATGTAAAAAAAAAAAATGTCTCTGGTAGCTCTTTTGTTCTTTTCTCCATTGATATTAATCATCATCCATACATGGAGGAGCAACAAGAGAAGTAACACTTCTCTAAACATCCCCAAAGGAAGCACTGGATGGCCCTTCATAGGAGAACTCATCCCCTTCTTAAAGCCTCATCCCTCCATCCACACGAGTCCCTTCATCGAGCAGCGCATACCAAAGTATGGAAAGATTTTCAGGTCCCAGATACTAGGAAGGCAAGTGATCTTCTCGAAGGACGCTGAGCTCAACCGCATCGTGCTGCAAAACACAGGCCAGGTATTCAAAAACGACTGGCCGATGAACTTCAAAGGCCTCTTCGGGAAATATAATATTTCATTGTTGGAAGGGGAAGCGCACAGGGTCAATAGATCTCTCTATTTTAGCTTCCTCAGCCTTGAAAGGGTCCGCGGGGGCTTATTGCGAGAGGTGGATCGTCAAGCTTCCTTGATCTTGGATTCTTGGAAGGAGAAGTCACTGGTCTATTTCAAGGAGGAAACAAGAAAGGTTTTAATTTTTTTTTTTTTTTTTTTCTTCTTCTTAAAATTTTTCACGCGTGTTTGTCTACAAGATCAGTAGTCTTCATATCGCAAGCTGGACAATATTTGCAGTTTGCATTCAATACGGCATTCAAATTTATGATGAACTGTGATGCAAACAATCCTGAAGTCGACCAGCTTCGAGGAGAGTATATAAATCTGAACAAAGGACTAGTTTCCCTTCCCTTTAATTTTCCAGGAACCAAATATAGAAAGGCCTTGCAGGTATTTTCATTCATTCTTGGAAAGCAATTATATTGTTTCATTAGTTGCTTGAGATGTCTTTTGCCTAGATCTAGTGATTGTTCTCTTTATTTCATTAAAGTCAAGGTCAAATGTTCTCAAGTACATTAATCAGAAGGTTAAGGAAAGGCAACAACAGATCAATGATGGGTGCGAAGGTAACGCGGATGACTTATTGTCATTTCTCTTCAATCAAATTGATCTTTCAGAGGAAGAGATCGCAGATCATTTGCTCGGCTTTATATTCGCTGCACATGACACTCTCTCATCTGTCATTCCCTTGGCGATATATTTTCTTGAAGGATGTCAAAGGGCGGTCGATCAATTACGGGTAATTAATCTTCTTCATTCATGTGTGAGATGCTAAATTTTCAGTTGAATTTGGTGGTTTGATGTGAAAAAGAACAAACATTATTTGAATTGATATTGAAAGGAAGAGCACCTCCACATTAGAAAGATGATGGAATCAAGAGGCGAAACTGAACTTAATTGGACAGATTACAAACAGATGGAGTTTACCCAATGTGTAAGACCTCTATTGTTATATTCGCCCAAAGTTCATATTAAAAAGAAAAGTTGTATAATTTTACACATTAGTGAAGTCATTGAATTTATCTTAATTTTTTGAAGGTTATCAATGAGACCCTCCGTCTTGGAAATGTTGTTAGGTATCTGCCAAGGAAGGTTACTAAAACTATTCAGTTCAAAGGTTACTCTAAATTCTACATGCTGTATCCATTTTTTTTTTTTTTTTTTGACTCTATGATTTGTTCTTATACTGATGTAGAATTTTATCCAGGATATGAAATCCCTAGTGGATATACTGTGATACCTGCCATAGCAGCTGTGCATATGGATCCTTCATTATTTGATGATCCTCAATGCTTCAATCCTTGGAGATGGCAGGTAAACATTCCCATAGAAAAAGAAACAAATCTAATTAAAATCATACTATTAGTTCAAGAATGGACTGTTTCTTACTGATCTAAAACTCACTATTTTTTTAATATTTCAAAATTACTAAAACTAAAAATTGACTGTTGAATAAGTTGGATCTCTTTTTTTTCTTGAATAGTCATTGTGTAAGACAAAGAGACCAAAAACAGGACTAATGTTTAATTACCAACTTGTAACATCAAATAATAGTACTTCTCTTCAAACAAACAGAGACGTAATTATTATGATACTGCCATCTTCACCAACTAATTTTTAAACTTTTCTTATTGTTTCCACAGAGAGAAAGTTCAAGTCCAGCAAGAAACAACAATTTTATGTCCTTCGGAGGCGGTCAGCGCCTCTGCCCAGGGATAGAGTTTGCCAAAGTGGAGCTGTCGGTTTTCATTCACCGTCTGGTTTTGGCTTACGTTTGGGAAACAGAGGAGCCTGACCCACCTATGGCTCTTCCTATGGTGGATTTCGCAAGAGGTTTACCCATGAAGATCAGACCATACATGTCACCAATAGTCTGAGATTTGCATTATGCATGTGAATTTCCATATGAACAAGAAGGCTTGCTCGAGTGAATTCTTCCAAATACGTCCATGTACTTCGTGTGTTTGATGACAAGATGGACTATTATGTTTTTTCAATGGAATAATGTTGATATAATCAATTTGTTTTGCATCTCCATCTACAGTCTATAAATGGTCTCTCAGTCGCTATATACTATAATTGTATAATATACATTGCACTATCACAATGCATAAAAATTAATTTTTTTATTTTTTTAAAGAAAAAATACCTGAGTGTATTTTAATGTAACTCTTGTTATAATAATATGTAATTCAATGGGTGAGTGTATATTGAAAAATTAAAAATTAAAAGAAAGAGGGAGAGGGTTGCAGTGGTATAACATTAATTGGACATACCATTTTCCATCTTCTATGTCTGCCACCACCATTTTCGTGACAACCATATCAATCCACCGCCTTGTCTCCTAGGTCATATACTATATATCTATATCCCTTGGGTGGTAATGGTGAAGAAGTTTTTTTAATTGATCATGAAAGGGAATGACAATTGTTAAGGCAACTGTATGGTTTTATGTGGGTTTTTAAAGGCATAAGCTCAGATATGCCTACTACCAAGGAGTTATATTTGTTACTTGGTCCAGGATCTAAGTCCAGTACTGAGGAGGGATGGAAAAATATTTGGCGAATCCAAGTTATTCCTAAGGTTCAGACTTTTATTTGGAAATGAGGTTGGGACAGACTTCCTACACGTTCTTTTTTAGATCAGATGGGGATGATCATCGACACTTCGTGTCTGCTCTGTTCTTTATATGTTGAAATGTCCTCCCATTTATTTTCCCAGTGTGAATTTATAGCTAAATGTTAGGCCATATATTCCTCATCATATAAGACCACCACAAGTGATATGGCAACAGCCCATATGGTTGTAAATTTTTACTGATATGCATTGGACTTTATATTCTAATGGTACCTTTAAATTGGTCCTTATGTGTACCTTGATGTGGAGAATATGGAAGTTGCGTAATGCATCGATTTTTCAAAATAAGAGCCCAGATGTAAGATGGACGGTTGTTAAATCCCTCTCTTTAGCAGTGGATGTGTTAATAGTAAACAGGATATGGGGATTCCATTGTCTGATGCTTTGATCCTCCCTCAAAGAATTGAATAGTTGATTGATTCTAATATATCCATAGTATATAACAGGGATCAGCCGAGTAGAAGTGTGTATATAATCATTGATGGCAGTGCTAATTTTAATACCCGAGAGGCTAGTACAGCATTCGTTGTAATTTCTGCTGAAATTCCCATTTCTGAATTCAGTGTTAGGCACAAGTTTTGCTGGATGGCCGTGGAGTACACCTATTCGCAAGGAGGCGGAGGCTATCGGAATGGGTGTTTTGTTCGTCAGAAAAAAAGGATTTGAGAATTTGGCTGTTTGTTCAGATTCTAAACAATTAGTGACATTGCTTCAGGGATGTATGGATGATCCCATGACCATTCAACAAACAATTTCTGAAATTAGAGCCTGTGATTTGGCAGGGAAAAAAATTAAATTCTGACATACATTTTTTTTTTTTTTGTATCTTTCTTGTATTGATTTTTTTGCTCTTAATGAGATGTCAGGGCATCTCATATTTCTCATTAAGCTCTACGGTTTTTATCTTCGGTGTGACCATTGTAAAACTTCTCATTGATAGTGGATTGATCTCTGGTATGCTCCGTGGACGTAGGCAAGATTTGTCGAACCACGTAAAATTTTTGTGTCTTTGTTTCGACTTGTTTGTTTATTTCTTTTGATTGATTACATCCCAAGATCCGAAATCGCAACAATACTAAATTTTCCGAAGAGACCTACGAAGGTGCTTGGCCGGTCACTTTTGATCATCTGGCCTGTGTTTTGCAGCACAATGCGGTTGAGCTCAGTGTCCCCCGAGAAGATCACTTGCCTTCCTGGTAACCGGGATCTGAAAATCTTTCCATACTTTGATATGCGCTGCTCCATGAAGGGACTCATGTGGATGGAGGGATGAGGCTTTAAGAAGGGGATGGGTTCTCCTATGAAGGGCCATCCTGAGCTTCCTTTGGGGATGTTTTGGGTATTATCACTGCTCTTCTTTCTGCTCCTCCATGTATGGATGAGAACCAATATCAATGGAGAGAAGTAGAGAAGAAGAGCCACAACGACATCTCCCAAGTTTGTGTGCGTAGAAATAACTGATTTATAAGGAACGCAATCTGTTTGAGACAGGGGAAGATGATACATTGGATCAAGAGATATGACTTTGGACTTTTTTTCACATGGATAATGTTATGTACAACTCCATTTTTAGTTTCAATTACAGTATACACATGTTTTAATTTTTTTTTAAATATATACTTAATAAATTATATATTTTTATCACTCCACATACATCGTGGAATGTCAAGTCTCAAAGTATCCTTCACCCATTAGTATTAATTGTTCTTAAAGCATGCCAATATTTGAGTTGAAATCATTATTCTCACAACGTGTTCAATTAGGATGATTACTTAAAAAAAAAAAAAAACAAGGAGATGGCATAATTCGTTCCATTATGCTGAAAGAATACCTAAATCATGCATTTTATGCAATAACATTTTTTAAAAAGGGGAAAAAATCGATATAACCCCCAAATTCATATAACTCTCTAGTTTTTTCTGAAATCTATATAACCCCCTGAATACATAAATCTAAATAGTCTGCTGAGTTAAATTTTCATTGACAAATGAGAAATATTTTGCTAATATTCTGTTTGGTTGATCCTGTATGAAAACACATTATACCAAAAACCCTATACAATATGTTAAAAATATGAAAAATTATTTGTAATAAATGATTTTACCCCTCTAGATAATTTTTAATAATGTACTCGAAGGTATAAAATTGTTATTTATAGAGGGGTTTTCGCATTTTTAACAAATTGTAGAGTTTTTTTTTTGTATAATGTGTTTTTAGCCAGTGTTAAGTGTTAACCAAACAGAATGAATATTCATGGAATATTCCTCATCTGTCAACGAAAATTTAACCCATGGAGTTATTTGGATTTACATAGGTATTTTCAGAGTCTTATATAGACTTCATGAAAAGTCAGGGGGTTATACAAATTTGGGTAGTTTACAGGGGTTTATTTGGACTTTTCCCTTAAAAAGACGGCCTGCCTAATACTGAACAAGGTATTCTGTTTGTTGTTTGCATGGGTTAAGCCTAAAGAGTCGATGAACACCAAACACCTGATCATCTAACCCTACGTCGTTTTTTGTCTCCGGTAAATTCAAAGACGAAAGTTTCTCGATCTTTCTACCACCCAACCCACTTTTGCTTGATTTTTCCCCGTCGCACACACTTCTATTTCTTATCTACGAGAATAGGCAACATTAGGTTCCCATTTTGGATAGAAACGAAAGAGACTAAAGTCAGAGTTTGGAAGAATAAGCCAAGGTGAAAGGAGGTGCGAAGCAATGACCGTAGGGAGTTGAGTTGTAGAGAGGGGCTAACCTAATCAACATAGAGAAGGGAAAAATTGCTCATATACCCCTAGACCGACTCCCTTATTTTTTTTTATTCCCTTTGACTTTATTTTTTTTACCCTTACAGCTTTGTCCCCTTGTTTTTTTACCCCTATTTTTTTTAATACCAATATTACCCCTCATATAAGATAAACGAAAATCATTTTCCCTTTCTTTTTCTTCTTCATCTTTCCCAAACTAAGTGTTTTTTCTTCTTTTCCCAAACGAGCACCACTCACTGATCACCTTCTTCGAGGCTCAAGTCCAGTCATGGAGAGGTCAAGAACTTCTAGAGCGGCAATGATGGAGGTGATGACGGCAACAGAGAAGAGAAGAAGAACTGAAGAGGTGATGCCACAAAGGTCATGCCTTTTGAATAGCTGTTACCTAAAACTATTATTAGGTGGCAATCAAGACTATATGTCACAATAAACATAGTTTTTTGTGACTATTACATTTATTTGTCACAAAATTCTATTTTTATGACAATTGTTTAAAATGTGTGTCACATAAATACTCGTTATCGTGACGCGCATGTTACAAAAGTCTTAAATGATATTTATTAAGTGACAAACATTATTGGATTGTTGCTATTTGTATTTATTAGGTGACATACACTAATGGAATGTCACAAAAAGCATATTCACAATTAAATTTAAAAGCTATATTTAGTATCCATATAATTATAAATCTTACAAAATATATGAGAATCAAGAGCTAAAAAATCAGCGTCTTTCAATTTACCACAATTCCCCGGCCATGTGTAACACCTGTGCATTTTCTTTTATGGGTTAAAGACATCTAAGTCCCTACAAACATGGAAAAACCCATATAAGTCCCTACTAAAATTAGGACAGACGTACGAGTCCCTGAAAACTCAGAAAAACTCAATTATCATCCCTGAGTTAAATTTCCATCCAAACTTAACGGAATATTCTCAGAATATTCTGTCACATATAATTGTGTTGACGTTGAAGTCCTTAGAAACAGTCATAAAGACAAATTAGTCCCTGCAAAAGACAAAATTGTCCCTGAAAGACTTTTACATTAAATTGTGTACACATTGCAGTCCCTATAAACAATCATAAAGACAAATTAGTCATTGCAAAAGACAAAATTACCCTTCAAAGATTTTTACATTTAATTGGATAGACATTACAGTCCTTATAAATAATCGTAAAGACAAATTGGTACATGTAAAAGACAAAAATGCCCTTGAAGAATTTTTACATTTAATTGTGTAGAAATTGCAGTCTTTTAGAGGGTATTTAATTTTTAAATTGCAATGTATGCACAATTAAATGTAAAAATCCTTCAAGGGTATTTTTGTCTTTTAGAGGGACCAATTTGTCTTTACGATTATTTATAAGGACTGTAATGTCTATTCAATTACATGTAAAAGTATTTCAAGGGCAATTTTGTCTTTTGCGGGGACTAATTTGTCTTTATGATTATTTATAGGGACTATAATATATACACAATTTAATGTAAAAGTCTTTTAGGGGCAATTTTATCTTTTGCAGGGACTAATTTATCTTTATGACTGTTTATAAGGACTTCAATGTCTACACAATTATATGTGATGGAATATTCTAGGAATATTCTGTTAAATTTGGATGGAAATTTAACTCAGGGATGATAATTGGGTTTTTCTGAGTTTTCAGGGACTCGTACGTCTGTCCCAATTTTAGTAGGGACTTATATGGGTTTTTTCATGTTTGTAAGGACTTAGATGTCTTTAACCCTTCTTTTATTTGTATATTTAACACATGATAAACAAACAAGAATAGCTCAGAATCTAAGTTTAATATCGATATATTTATAGAATTATAACAAAAATTCTTGAGGAAATAAATTCAAGTATTTTTTTAACCTTATGCTTTGTTTAGGTCCCTCAAACTCTTTAGTATATCTAAACACCCTTAAATAGTTATTATATTTTTTTAAGTTCTTCCATCTCCTTTTTTATCGCTTACCCCATGAAATAATTTTTACACGTGATTATACATCATGCATATATTATTTACTCGTACATTGTTATATATTCCCTGTATTTTATTATATCAACCTTTATTATGCATTTTATGTATACTATTAAGAGTCAGTTTGATAACTCTAGCTCATGTAGTGTATAATTGTCTTACATGTGAAACATTGTTGTGTTCTATTAGATAAAAGGCATGAGTCCCTTTATAACATAAGTAGGTCTCATTCTTCTTTCTTTATGTGATTATAACATGTTATGCTTGAGATATCACATCCCCTTTCAACAAAAAAAAAAAAAAAAATCTTTTTTTTTATCTTTTATCTCTTTGTTTGTTTGTTTGTTTCTTTTTCTTTCTTCAATAATTCCACCACGACCACCTCCATATTTTCCACGACCCATCATCCATCATCCTTATTTTTCTTTCTTCAATGTTGAATCCCATCATCCATAATTCATATTTTACTTCCTTCAATTTTTTCCACGACCCATTGTCAATATATTCCATGACTCTGATTCATGTATTGTATTATTGTGTTGCACATAAAACACTATCATGTACTATTATATAAAAGACTTAAGTCCATTTATAATATAAATATGTCTCATTATTATTTCTTTCTCTGATTATAACATGTTATGCTTGAGATATCACATCCCCTTTCAAAAAAAAAAAAAAAATTCTTTTTTTCTTTTATGTTTTTGTTTGTTTGTTTGCTTCTTCTTCTTTCTTTAATAATTCCACGACCAACTCCATATTTTTTACTTATAATATTTTGAATACATCTGTATTAATGGGATAATGATGGTCCACTTACTGAGCGCGTTGTAGCTCAGCCCCTTCCTTTTCCCTCTTTCAAATTTGAGGATCAAATAGTGGCGTTTGTGGATCTTAAAGTCATTAGCGAGATCGCGTTTGAGTCGTCGTCCTTCATCATTTAACTTTAATTGCTTTCATTAGGGTGAATAAAACATTTCTTTTTTGCATGTAGTAGACTTTCCTTAACTCTATCAACAAAACTATAAAGATTGCCGGGTTTTAAATAATGATCATGTGTAATCATAAACTTGGAATGAATTACTGTTAGATCCTAGTAATGTTCATGTTTTAATCTATGAGTAACGCATTGTCTGCCTCGCCTAATATTGATGGTGGATTCAGGGCGTTACAAATATTGAATCCCATCAGCCATCAAAAAGGTAGAGCCTGCATGTAGGGACAAGGGGGGATCAAGCCCCTCAGAATTAATTTTTTATGGTAAACAAACAAGAACAGTTCAGAATCTAAGTTTAATATTGATATATTTATTGAATCATAACAAAAATTCTTGAGGAAATAAATTCAAGTATCTTTTTAACCTTTTGTGTTGTTTAGGTCTCTCAAACTCTTTAGTATATCAAAACACCCTTAAATAGTTATTATATATTTTTTTTAAGTTCTTCCGTCTCCTTTTTTATCGCTTACCCCCATGAAATAATTTTAGGTCTCTCAAACTCTTTAGTATATCAAAACACCCTTAAATAGTTATTATATATATTTTTTAAGTTCTTCCGTCTCCTTTTTTATCGCTTACCCCCATGAAATAATTTTTACACATGATTATACACTATATATATATTATTTACTCATACATTGTTATTTATTCCTTGTATTTTATTATATCATATGTATATTATTAAGAGTCAGTTTGATAACTCTGGCTCATGTACTGTATCATTATGTTACACGTGAAACGCTGTTGAGTTCTATTAGATAAAAGGCTTGAGTCCCTTTATAACAGAAATATGTCTCATTGTTCTTTCTTTCTCCTATTATAACATGTTATGCTTGAGATATCACATCCTCTTTCAAAAAAAAAAAAAAGACTTCTTTTTATCTTTTATCTCTTTGTTTGTTTGTTAATTTCTTTCTTTTTCTTTCTTCAATAATTCCACGACCACCTCCATATTTTCCAACATGTTATGCTTGAGATATGGCATCCCATTTCAAAAAAGAACTTTTATCTTTTTGTTTGTTTCTTTCTTCAATAATTCTACAACCATCTCCGTATTTTACACGCCCCGTCATCCATCATTCATATTTTCTTTCTTCAACATTGAATCCCATCATCCTTTTTTTTTTCTTCAATATTTTCCACGACCCATCATCTTTTTCAATAATCCAGTTCAATATTTTCCACGACCCATTATCAATTTTCAACGACCTGGATTGTTATCTATCTCAATATCGCTATCGAAAGTGAATAACCTAAGTCACACGTCATGTGAGGGGTAAGAGTAAGTGGAGTATGATCACAACAACCAGAATACCGGCCCTCTTCCATTTATAGGTAAATTGGGAGACATTCCAAATTAATCTCTGAATGTTAAAAAAAAATGTCTCTGGTAGCTCTTTTCTTCTTTTCTCCATTGATATTAATTATCATCCATGCATGGAGGAGCAACAAGAGAAGTAACACTTCTCTACACATCCCCAAAGGAAGCACTGGATGGCCCTTCATAGGAGAACTCATCCCCTTCTTAAAGCCTCATCCCTCCATCCACATGAGTCCCTTCATCGAGCAGCGCATATCAAAGTATGGAAAGATTTTCAGGTCCCAGATACTAGGAAGGCAAGTGATCTTCTCGAGGGACGCTGAGCTCAACCGCATCGTGCTGCAAAACACAGGCCAGGTATTCAAAATCGACTGGCCGATGAACTTCAAAGGCCTCTTCGGGAAATATAATATTTCATTGTTGGAAGGGGAAGCGCACAGGGTCAATAGATCTCTCTATGTTAGCTTCCTCAGCCTTGAAAGGGTCCGCGGGGGCTTATTGCGAGAGGTGGATCGTCAAGCTTCCTTGATCTTGGATTCTTGGAAGGAGAACTCACTGGTCTATTTCAAGGAGGAAACAAGAAAGGTTTTAATTTTTTTTTTTTTTTTTTCTTCTTCTTCTTAAAATTTTTCACGCGTGTTTGTCTACAAGATCAGTAGTCTTCATATCGCAAGCTGGACAATATTTGCAGTTTGCATTCAATACGGCATTCAAATTTGTGATGAACTGTGATGCAAACAATCCTGAAGTCGACCAGCTTCGAGGAGAGTATATAAATCTGAACAAAGGAATGGTTTCACTTCCCTTTAATTTTCCAGGAACCACATATAGAAAGGCCTTGCAGGTATTTTCATTCATTCTTGGAAAGCAATTATATTGTTTCATTAGTTGCTTGAGATGTCTTTTGCCTATCTAGTGATTGTTCTCTTTATTTCATTAAAGTCAAGGTCAAATGTTCTCAAGTACATTAATCAGAAGGTTAAGGAAAGGCAACAACAGATCAATGATGGGTGCGAAGGTAACGCGGATGACTTATTGTCATTTCTCCTCAATCAAATTGCTCTTTCAGAGGAAGAGATCGCAGATCATTTGCTCAGCTTTATATTCGCTGCACATGACACTCTCTCATCTGTCATTCCCTTGGCGATATATTTTCTTGAAGGATGTCAAAGGGCGGTCGATCAATTACGGGTAATTAATCTTCTTCATTCATGTGTGAGATGCTAAATTTTCAGTTGAATTTGGTGGTTTGATGTGAAAAAGAACAAACATTATTTGAATTGATATTGAAAGGAAGAGCACCTCCACATTAGAAAGATGATGGAATCAAGAGGCGAAACTGAACTTAATTGGACAGATTACAAACAGATGGAGTTTACCCAATGTGTAAGACCTCTATTGTTATATTCGCCCAAAGTTCATATTAAAAAGAAAAGTTGTATAATTTTACACATTAGTGAAGTCATTGAATTTATCTTAATTTTTTGAAGGTTATCAATGAGACCCTCCGTCTTGGAAATGTTGTTAGGTATCTGCCAAGGACGGTTACTAAAACTATTCAGTTCAAAGGTTACTCTAAAATCTACATGCTGTATCCATTTTTTTATTATTTTTTGACTCTATGATTTGTTCTTATACTGATGTAGAATTTTATCCAGGATATGATATCCCTAGTGGATATACTGTGATGCCTGCCGTAGCAGCTGTGCATATGGATCCTTCATTATTTGATGATCCTCAATGCTTCAATCCTTGGAGATGGCAGGTAAACATTCCCATAGAAAAAGAAACAAATCTAATTAAAATCATACTATTAGTTCAAGAATGGACTGTTTCCCACTGATCTAAAACTCACTATTTTTTTAATATTTCAAAATTACTAAAACTAAAAATTGACTATTGAATAAGTTGGATCTCTTTTTTTTCTTGAATAGTCATTGTGTAAGACAAAGACCAAAAACAGGACTAATGTTTAATTACCAACATGTAACATCAAATAATAGAACTTCTCTTCAAACAAACAGAGACGTAATTATTATGATACTGCCATCTTCACCAACTAATTTTTAAACTTTTCTTATTGTTTCCACAGAGAGAAAGTTCAAGTCCAGCAAGAAACAACAATTTAATGTCCTTCGGAGGCGGTCAGCGCCTCTGCCCAGGGATGGAGTTTGCCAAAGTGGAGCTGTCGGTTTTCATTCACCGTCTGGTTTTGGCTTACGTTTGGGAAACAGAGGAGCCTGACCCACCTATGGCTCTTCCTATGGTGGATTTCGCAAGAGGTTTACCCATGAAGATCAGACCATACATGTCACCAATAGTCTGAGATTTGCATTATGCATGTGAATTTCCATATGAACAAGAAGGCTTGCTCGAGTGAATTCTTCCAAATACGTCCATGTACTTCGTGTGTTTGATGACAAGATGGACTATTATCTTTTTTCAATGGAATAATGTTGATATAATCAATTTGTTTTGCATCTCTATCTACATCTAGAGTCTATAAATGTTCTCTCAGTCACTATACACTATGATTGTATATATAATATACATTGTACTATCACAATGTATAAAAATTAATTTTTTTTATTTTTTTAAAGAAAAAATGCTTGAGTGTATTTTAATGTAACATTGAAGGATTTTTACATTTAATTGTGCAGACATTGCAATTTAAAAATTAAATACCCTCTAAAATACTGCAATTTCTACACAATTAAATGTAAAAAATTTTCAGTGGCATTTTTGTCTTTTACATGTACCAATTTGTCTTTACTATTATTTATAAGGACTGCAATGTCTATTCAATTAAATGTAAAAATCTTTCAGGGCAATTTTGTCTTTTGCAAGGACTAATTTGTCTTTATGATTATTTACAGGGACTGCAATGTGTACACAATTTAATGTAAAAGTCTTTCAGGGGTAATTTTGTCTTTTGCAGGGACTAATTTGTCTTTATGACTGTTTATAAGGACTTCAATGTCAACACAATTATATGTGACAGAATATTCTGGGAATATTCCGTTAAGTTTGGATGGAAATTTAACTCAGGGATGATAATTGGGTTTTTCTAAGTTTTCAGGGACTCGTACGTCTGTCCTAATTTTAGTAGGGACTTATATGAGTTTTCTCATGTTTGTAGGGACTTAAATATCTTTAACCCTTTATAATAATATGTAATTCAATGGGTGAGTGTATATTGAAAAAGTTAAAAATTAAAAGAAAGAGGGAGAGGGTTGCAGTGGGATAACATTAATTGGACATACCATTTTCCATCTTCTATGTCTGCCACCACCATTTTCGTGACTACCATATCAATCCACCGCCTTGTCTCCTAGGTCATATACCATATATCTATATCCCTTGGGTGGTAATGGTGAAGAAGTTTTTTTAATTGTTCATGAAAGGGAATGACTAGTGTTAAGGCAACTGTATGGTTTTATGTGGGTTTTTGAAGGCAAAAGCTCAGATATGCCTATTACCAAGGAGTTATATTTGTTACTTGGTCCAGGATCTAAGTCCAGTACTGAGGAGGGATGGAAAAATATTTGGCGAATCCAAGTTATTCCTAAGGTTCAGACTTTTATTTGGAAATTAGGTTGGGACAGACTTCCTACACGTTCTTTTTTAGATCAGATGGGGATGATCATTGACACTTCGTGTCTGCTCTGTTCTTTATATGTTGAAATGTCCTCCCATTTATTTTCCCAGTGTGAATTTATAGCTAAATGTTAGGCCATATATTCCTCATCATATAAGACCACCACAAGTGATATGGCAACAGCCCATATGGTTACTTTATATTCTAATGGTACCTTTAAATTGGTCCTTATGTGTACCTTGATGTGAAGAATATGGAAGTTGCGTAATGCATCGATTTTTCAAAATAAGAGCCCAGATGTAAGATGGACGGTTGTTAAATCCCTCTCTTTAGCAGTGGATGTGTTAATAGTAAACAGGATATGGGGATTCCATTGTCTGATGCTTTGATCCTCCCTCAAAGAATTGAATAGTTGATTGATTCTAATAAATCCATAGTATATGACAGGGATCAGCCGAGTAGAAGTGTGTATATAATCATTGATGGCAGTGCTAATTTTAATACCCGAGAGGCTAGTACAGCATTCGTTGTAATTTCTGCTGAAATTCAGTGTTAGGCACAGGTTTTGCTGGATGGCCGTGGAGTACACCTATTCGCAAGGAGGTGGAGGCTATCCGAATGGGTGTTTTGTTTGTCAGAAAAAAAGGATTTGAGAATTTGGCCGTTTGTTCAGATTCTAAACAATTAGTGGCATTGCTTCAGGGATGTATGGATGATCCCATGACCATTCAACAAACAATTTCTGAAATTAGAGCCTGTGATTTGGCAGGGAAAAAAAATTAAATTCTGCAAGGTGTCTCGTTCTCGGGTCAGAGCTGTGGAGATGCTTGCGAAATATGCATGCAGATCACAAGAAAAGGCCATATCTAAAGAGATGTATAACAATACTATTAGGAGTTTTTTTGTTCCACTAGTAGATAGTATGAAAGAATACTCAAGGTGGCTACTTTGGCAGTCCCTAGTATAGATGTACATTATACTTTTTGAGTTTGTAGTAATATTTGCTGCTAATTAGGAGCCTTTCACTCCAAAAAAAAATAAAAATGTATGATTCTATGAATTTTTTTTTTTTTTTTGGTAACAAGACTCTTTGTTGAGAGCATGATCAAACCATAGTGGACATCCAGTTACAAGTACTTGAGAGAGACCACTTACTATCTGAAACCATCTATTAACCGGGGCCATCATGACCCATGATCTGACCTGAGCTCAAAGCCCAACAGCACCAGTCCATTCGGGGATTTTCAACCTTCGCTGTACTTTGTTACTATGCTTGGCGGAACTTTATGGCTTTATGAGTTAGTGGAGCTGTGAATCAAAAGACACACAAATATTAGAAAGATGTTTTGACAGGATGAAATTTGGCAGGGACGAAAAAATGTGGGGGCTATAAAAAACACTCTCAATTAAATCACTACACATAATAAGAAAAATGATAGAAATGTCATTACAAGTTAAAATCACCCGTACATATAAAAATTGTGTATTTTTTTTTTTATAGAGGAAGGTGGCATTCTCTTCCCTCCGATGAGCTAATCGCTGTGCTCAATTCGCGTTATCATGGAGCAAATCCCGTTGATGCTATTCTTTTTTAATAATCTAGAAACGGGAATGTAAGATATAAATCCAATGTGTAAGATATAAATCCAGTAAATCTATTTTTTATTTAAATATGACACTACATGAGGAGAAAAAAATTTAATGCAATATGTATATGACTACAATAATGTTTTTTAAGTTCTAAAATATAAGCCTCCTCATGAGAGCATCTTCAAAAGACATGTTAAATAACTAAGATGTTAAAGTATCATGTCAACATTTTATCCCTCAACTAGACTCTCATTTACTACACTCTCATTTAATTGGTTTTTGTTGTTCCAATGGACTAACTAACTAACTAGCCAAAATAATAGTGGACCCACCTCTCCACCCACCCAAACTTCTTCACCTACCCAAAATAATATTTTTTTGAATTTTTTGAATGGTGGAGCCCATATTTGGCTAGCTAAAGCACTAGCCACAGTTAGCTTGAAAAATAACATATGACAGGTGGAGTCCACATTTAGCTTTCTTTTAACACTTCCATTAGAGCAACATTTTTACATGTTTACACTAACTAGTTAATTAATATGTCCATTGAAGATGCTCTGAGGTGGCATATGTGCATTCCGTGATCTACGCATGTGTGGTAACTGGTCTCTGAAATCGAGGAGACGGTTACAAGTTTTTCCTTTTTTGTGAGACATTCACTCCAAGTTCTTTGTCCTTTTTTTTTAGTGCGGCACATTTATTGTCATTTTTTTTAATGGATCTTGTATACTCATTTGTTCTTCCGCCAATCCAATCTTTTTAATGTTGTGGAAACACAAAAGAGCAAAAATCTTGATTTATTTGAAAGATTTTCAGCCTCTGCTTTTCTGTTAGAGAGATTTGATTATCGTTGCATTCATGTTTGTCGATTCAGGTACACACTTTGTTATTTTTTTGCTTGTCCACTGGTTTATAATCATCACAGTGATTTAGAATTTTTTTTTTTTTTTGTTGCATTTGGTGTTTGGTATTGAATCTGATATTAAAAAGTCAATTACATTTTATTGAATTCTAATTAAATATATCCAAACATTGTAAATGTAACTAATTTTTTATTTTGAAATTCAATTATATCTCCAAAATGTATCTAAACTTTATATGCATTAAATTCCTAGTTTTTTCTATTGTTAAATAGGATTTGTTTAATAGTCTTTTAAAACTCCATTACATTTCCAAATGCAACTGATCTTTGGTTCTGTTACATGTGTTGTTAAATATTTCAAATATTCTAATTTATGCAGTTTATTTTTTTTTATTGAAGTTTTAAAATTCAATTACATTTTTCAAATGTATCCGAATTTTATATGCATTATACTCTCTTTTTTTAGTGTGATTTTTTAACAATATTTTTTTGTTACTTTGAAAGTCAATTACATTTGTGAGATTTATTTTTTTGGAAATGTATCTGAACATTATATGCATTATATTTTTAGAATTTTTTTGTGCTTTTATACAGTTTATGTTTTTCATTAAAGTTCAGTTATATTCTAAATCTATTTAAATTTATATGCACCATACTTCTTGTTTTTTTGTGTTTTTGAACAGTGTTTATTTTTTCTAGGAATTCAGTTACACTCTGAATGTATCTAACATTTATATCTATTTTATTTTTATGTTTTATGTGTTGCTGAATAAATTTTTGTTTTTTTTAAGTCAGTTACATTTTAAAATGTATCTGAATTTCAAAAAAAAAAAAACGTAGAGATGGATGTCGGAGGAGGTAGAGGCCGAATGAAGACTTAAAAGATAGCTGATCCACCTCTCATATGATAGATGACAGTGAGAGAAATCCAGAGGTGGTGATGTCGGTTGCTGGAGATGAGCATGCTAGCTAGAATAAATTTTTGAAGTGACAGATGACTTAAAAGAGTAAAAAAGAAATTATCCGAGAGGTGGGGAAGAGGTCATCACGGGAGAACAAAAAATAATTGGAAGGGGTGGATTTTAAATGAAGGGTAATATTGTATTTTGTTAATTTACACTTTTGTAAAAGACAACGAGACAACTAATAGGAAATACGACATCTCAGCTGGGTATCAGAACTGATATGACAAACATTTGATATGTTGACCAATCTTTTGTAGACATATTATGAGTTGCCTCACCAGCCAACATAGACACCAAAGAGGAACTCCAAAGAAAGATAGCTGCCCGTTTAGCCTGGGCAGTGGGGGACCCCTTTCTTTTCCATCCTGTCTGTTTTGCCCAACTTTCCTTATGAAAATAGTTTATCTTTTAAGTGTTAATATACTTAATTCGTTTTACAGTCTTATATGCTATAATAACATAGTATATACTACATAATGTATGTTATTCTATTATACTATATGGCATAAAAATATTTATCATTTTTAATTAAAAAAAATATATTAATGTATCTTAGTATACATTTTCATTTCATATAACAGTATGCACTTCTTCAAGAGGTATGATTTAAAAAAAAAAATCAATATAGACTTCAATCGGGACTGCCCCGGAGGGTGAACATATCATTTTCGACGTATCTATCCCCACCAAACGTTTCACTAAACCCACCATAAAAAAAGAAAAAAAAAACGGTGTTTGGCTGTTCCTACCAATCCAGGTCGACCAGACTTGGTCACCATTTCAAGTTTTGGGCGATCGGACTTAGACTTGGTTGCCATTTCATGTTTTGGGCGACTGAAATTGATCGACATCGCAGGTTTTAGACGACTATATTTGATCGAACAGGGTCCAGAACTATATTTACCTATTCTTTGTAAAAAAAATAAATTTTTGAGTTTATCTATTATATTATATATTTATTCTTTTACCCAAACAACAGTGAATGGACTGAAAAAAAATGTAAGTAGGTATGCTTTCAATTAATTCAACTTTTTATGGCCCAGGTCGCACAGTGGTTTTCTGATAAACTGAAATTCTAAATTAACCCTCTCCACATTTAGCCCGATCGAACTTAAAAAATATAAGTTTTCAACAGAGTGGATACTTCGAATATGAATATTTATAAGTGTTAGATTCAATACTGTTTATAAGATGCCTATAAAAAAATCTTGTTTATGAAATACGTAGTGTATAAAAAAAATACATACATATTCAATTCAATTGTATAAATTCATTTGGAGAAAGTATAAAAAAAAATTCTAACGAGATATATATGGTTGTACGTGGCTAACGATATATATAATATTATAAAATGGGCTGTGCATAACAATACTATTAAAATTCGGATTCAAGTCTCTTCATATTTGGATGGATATTGATGTTTTTTGGATAATTGATATATCATAAATGTAGATATTCATTTGGATGATAAAATATATATATTAGAGAAAAAATGTTAGACTCAGTCACTTTAAACAGCTAAAACTCAGACCACACATGTTTTTATTTTATTTTTATATAGTAAACGTCATCTAATAAGATATGTGTTTCAATAAAAAGTTTATATCGCTTCATTTCAAATTGAATGAACCCATTTATAATAAATGTAAGAAAATATTTAACGGGGTATATGCATCGTCTAACGAAATATATGTTTCATTGAATTTCTAACGATGTATATAGGATTGTATTTTAAAGTTAAAAAAAATTGAGTGTAATAATGCCCATATTAGAGAGATTGAAGAATTACAGTCTACTCTAAAGAAAATACATAGAAAATAAAATGGTTATTTAAACTTTGATGATTATGATTAATTATGCAAAATAATGAACATAAACATTATATAATATAAATATATATAATTTGATAATATATGTAAAATATGAATATTTTTCAAAGAGAGTACATAAATCTATTTCCACACCATAGATATTTTGAATATCATATTATTGTTATTTTTTTATCTTTTGAATGCGAATTCACAGTGGATAAAGATATTTAGTTTGATAGTTGTTTTTTTATTATTATTATTTTTTGATTGATTGGCTTAATAAAAACATTTGGAAGCGGGTGTCCTCTTCAAAAAAAAATATGTTGAATGTTTCTCCTGCTTATTTATGCTCGAATATTCCAAATTAAACTGTCCATAAATAATTTAAGAGGACCACAAACCTTGTCTCAATTTGCAGGTGTCCCCTTTGCTGGCCTGTTTCCTTATCAATCTGTCTTTGAAGGAGGTACAAAGGTGTCCATTCCCCCATTTTAACTTGCCTCCTCTTCTGGAAGACTGGAACAGTCATCCCGTGAAGCTCGACTATGATGTGCCCCTGTTCCGCAATTTGCATCCATATATGTATCTTGCTCTAAATTTTGGCCCATCTCATTGTTTTGTAACTATCATCTTGGTAGGATAGTAGATGTACCCACTCTTAATGAAATGACTTAGGCCCCGTTTGGTTGCGCGTTGTGGCGCGCTTTTGCTTTTTGAAAAGTTGAAAAGCTAAAAGCGTGCATCCAAACGGGGCGGTTTTTTACAGAATCGGAAGCTGAATTCCTTTTAATTTTTTCTTCGAAATCTGTGTTTTAAAAAGCTCAGAAACAACGTTTTTTTTTGTTGGAATCGATTTTTTGAATTGAAAAGCAACTTTCTCTGCCAAACATTAAACTCCTTTCAAATATTGATTCCTGATTTTAAAAAAAGCATCCTAAAATCATCTTAAAAAGTAGCTTTATTTCAAAAGCTACTTTTCAATATGTGTTTCCAAACGGACCCTTAATTCAAATCTTGTCCCCTACTGATAATAAAGATTTGATCCCAAAAAAAAAAAAAATGTCTCTCCTCCTTACCCAGAATCTACACTTAATCCTTGTGATGTGCATCTGATCTTCCTAACACAACCCAAAAGGGAGATTTTGGCGGTGTCGTCATTGAGGTTTGGCAACACGCATAAGCCGTCGCGGGCAGTCGGCATAGATGGTGTCGGGAAAGCCTTCTCGATGGACATCACAAGGATCAAGTGTCGGGAAACCCTAACTCTCTAGCTCCTTGAATCCATAAAAAATCCTTGAATCCACAAAGAAGAAAGCCCCAAAATACAAGAAATTCAAAATATTATTGATAAAAACTGTCAACCCTAGATTATAAGTCTGCTATTTATACTAATAACATAAAATTAAAGAATTACTAAAAATAGTAAAATTCAAAAACTAATTTTTCTGATTTTATGGGATCCTAAATGATCATAGGAATTGATAGAAATCAATTCCGATCTGTTATGATTAAGATATCACAAATCTAAAACTTATTAAAAACAATAAAATCTATAATTTAAAGGCTTAAATAAATGAATTTTTAAAAAATAAGAATTGTTAGTTTTATAACAACTAATCCAGAAGACATCCTCGATATATTTTCCACGATGTAAAATTTTGGGCGATTCCAAGATCGTGATAATTGATTTGTGATTTATTTGATGGACCTCTTTTGATGGTCCCATTTGCATAAATTGTCCTACATCATTTAATTACAAAATATTGTCAATATATTCATCTCTATTTCATTTCTTTCTGGGCGACACTCCACAGTGCTTTCGTGGTTGGGCAGTTGCTTCAAACTTGTCCATCCTTTTCTCTGTGGCTGTATTTTCCTTCGTTTTCCACTTTCCCATTCTTTTGACTTTGCTCTGTAAAATCAAGTTAGGTGGAAACAAAATCAATGGAATTATAATAGAAATTAAACTAATAATGGCAAAGCATGACCGTTTCTTGATGGCACAGGATCTTGGCTTTTGACCCAAAAAAGTAATATTAAACATGACTTTAGTTATTCAAACATGAAAATCAATATCAAACCATGAAAGAGATATTTGAGCACAAAAAAACTTAACTTCAGAAGGTTGAGAACACAAAGTAAATGTGCATGCACATAATTTTCAGGATAAAAGTTGAGTGTGGCTCATGTAAGTAGAACTGACCAGAAATGATTGACAAGAAAAAAACAGTTCTAATTCCTTTTCTTCAAATATAAATGATTCTAAACATGGTTTCATTAGAGCACCATTCTCTTAATCTCTTTGATAAAAGGACTTGCCACGAAATGTTAGCTCAATTCTAATTGTGTTCCATCAACTCCAGAATCCAGATTATCCTGAAAACAACAATCAATTTTGTGAAGGGTGAAAATGTGCTTTTTCTTGAATGGGCCGGATTTAAGAACAATCCAGACTTTAATTGTTGTGGATATGAGAAGAGTTGACAGGACCCTAGAAATGAACGAAGTCCATGGTTCCTGTTATCTCTTTCTTTGCTCACCTACACTCACACCATTGTGGTGCCGGCTAATGCCCCTCCGACACTCAAGTTAGTTTAAAATGTAAGAATGAGAACTTGAACTTAGGGTTTTCAAATAAGAAGTGTGTACATTGGGATGACAGGGATACCCTTCTAGTTGTAGACGAAGGTGGCGTACCGATTTTGCCAATGGTGACATGAGGATAGCACGAGAGACGATCTTCCACGTGGCTCTCTTATCGGGTGACATGTTAGATCTCAGGATCAGCTCTCCGTAACTGTTTTCTGATGGTTTATTATTGCCATCATGTCACCGAATCTTTTCATGGGCTTGTTTGTAATTTCATTGGAGTTGGTTAAGCATATATGGGAGTTTCTCATGCTGTTCGGACCCAGTGGCCGGTCTGCTTTAGACGTGGACAGGTCAGGATTTTACATTCGGTTGCTCGGTTATTCCTAGAGATCCGACTAAAGTAGCTGTTCGGTCCAACCAGAGGTGGGGATTCGTTTTCGAGATGACATATGGGGCCGAGGTGAACTTTCACCCGTAGTGGGCTTCAATGCCGAGGTGGGCCTCAATTTGTGGTTGGACTTTTACTTGAGATGGGTCTTAACAAAGGTGAGCCCGTTACTATGACATCCTTATTCTATTCTGATTAATTCTTATACATTTTTTCCTTATTCAGGTAAGAAGGATTTTATGTCCCACAAGTTTAATAGGCTGATTTTCAAGTAGGTCAATACAAAAAACTT
This sequence comes from Acorus gramineus, assembly GCA_030737835.1. Taxonomy (NCBI): domain Eukaryota; kingdom Viridiplantae; phylum Streptophyta; class Magnoliopsida; order Acorales; family Acoraceae; genus Acorus; species Acorus gramineus. The sequence goes on from CM060849.1 coordinate 23,788,181, forward strand.
GACTATCTTATTTACACATTAAAAATAACTACACAATCAGCCAAAGAAAGAATATTTCCCATGATGATTGTGCTCCTCACCATCTAGGTGGGATGGATGCACATGGGAGAAGGGACCTTTCCCACCCAATTGTGAGAGCCTAAAATTTTTACAACAACGATCATAACGTGTCCTTTCCAAGTCAATCCATGTAGCGCCTGAAAAGGTGAAGACGGTGCTAGAGAAATGCCTAAATTGAGGCATTGGTACGGTTGTCTACCAAAGGGGCTTACTGCCTTGGACACTCAAGTTAGAGATGATCTCAGAATTTTTCATTCTAACAACCAAAAATTAGATAAAAATTTTTTTATCTGTTTTCATGAGAGTGCTATATATGTGTTGTGAAGACTAATGAAGGGCTACCGCGTGACAAATTCAACAAACGTAACATTTGTAACTGACTCGAGATTGTGGCGAATCCTTATTCACCTGCTGGTTGAGGGCCACAACTTGAGGAACCAATTCTCGCATCCTCAATCTGGGACAACCTCGGAGCAAATGAACGTAATTCGTAATGCACCCTCAACCACTAAGCTGGCATCAACAAGCAAGCTCCATTAGAGCTTGGAGATCAACGTCTGTTTGGAACACGAGATATCATTAATTCTTTCACAACTTGATTAAAAATATACATAAAAATATGCACTAAATTAATTTGAACGTGTATCTTTTTTGAAAAAAATTAAAGATTTCTCAACTTCTCCATTGTAATTCTACTTGATTTGAGAGTGTACTCATATATTTTTTTAAATTGAATAACTTAAAATAACTTAATTTAAAAGATTGGTTAAAATTTATATATCATGACCTACGTATTCTTATTTATTTTAATTTTTCAAACACAAATGATAAGACGATTATGATTAATTTTCAGTTAATCCAAACCTTATTCTCCCATCAAACATGGCAAGGGTAAAGGTTATTTTCGTAAAAGTGAGCACAGGTAACATAACAAATAAAAAAAAATGGGAGTCGAATCCCAATCCCAATCCCATCCTTGCCCCCCACCCGTACCCTTCACCAACCCCTTCCATCAACCATCCATCGACACGTGTCGAAATAGTCTCTCATTTCATGGACCACCCGACCGTTGAACATAGATGACGTCACCCAGCGCCCGTACTCACGTGCTTTTATATTTATTTTATTTCGTTTTATTTAATTGAAGACACGTGCGCGCTGTCGGAACTTGAAAATGAAACCTCGTCTTCTCCTACTCGCGTGACCAGTGCTTACACAAACATGGCATCCCCCGTCATTTTCGCCTCTCTCCAGGGGTGTTTTTGTCCAGATGAGAAGTACTCTTTTTCGGCAGATCAGTTTCGACGCTTCGGCGAACCCAACTTATCAGGGTGTTTTTGGTAAGCAGGGGATCACAAATGGACCTATCCAAGAAATTCAAATTTATTGTTTTATTACTTTTTTTATTTTATTTATTTTGATTTTTTTGCGTTGATCAGGAGAGGCCTATCCTTGTGGTGCGTTTTGACAAAAATAAAATAAAATAAAATAAAATAAAATATTTAAACATTTAATTTTTTTTATATTGATATTAAAAATTATTATCAAACAGATCATTTTAAATGCATCATCATTATTTGATTTTATATGTCTTAAAATGTGTGTTTTATAAAATAGTCATCATCATTACATCATCAAAAGGTACGTATAAAACATTAAAAGGATAAAAATTATTTTTTAAAAAAAACTATGTTTTTAAATACTCCCTTAATAATTCTCCACATCTTCATCATCACCTCTTATTTATAGCAATTCAATGAACTGAACCCAAAAAAAAAAAAGAAAAAAAAAAGAGGGCGAATTACTACCATTTGTAAATTAAAAAAACATTACCATTTCTTAAAAAATAACATGTTTCTTTTGCGGGAAAAATTCAAATAACCCCGCATAAATCGTCTAAAATCCATATAACCCTTTTACTTTTCTTAAAATTCATATAATCGTCTGCAATCACATATGTAAATCTAAATAACCTAGGAGTTAAACTTCTGTTCACATATAAAAAATATTCTGCAAATATTTCGTTTGTTAACCACCCTGACAAAAAACACAGTATGCCAAAAAACATTACAATTTTTTAAAAATATAAAAAAAATTTCTTTAAATGATGATTTTAATTACCCCTCAGATAGATTATAAAACATAATCTAAATGGGTGAAATCATCAATAACAGAAGATTTTCTATATTTTTAGCATATTGTAGAAAAATTTTAGCATAGTACTATATTTTCAACCAATGTTAACCAAACAAAAATATTTTTCCCCTCTTACGAAGAATGAGATGAACCATGCTTGAATTTTGTTGGTATTAAATGGCAATGCATATAAGAATTCATAGCTACTCGAAGATGTTACAAGATGATCATGCAAAATGCCTTCAAGGATGATTACACGAATGCCAAAATTTGAAATTAGAACAATAAATTAAAGAAAGTACAGTATTTATATGTAGAGGGTAAACATCATTTTGAGTGGGTGACTCAACAACAATATTAAAAATGAGGGAAATTAAGATGATCCCTCCGAATCCACACATCAGATAACATGCTCCGGCTGACTCCCCAAACCAAATTAAATGAATATCATAAAGAATTATTTACTTATCAATAAAATTAACTTAGATAAATAAATAAAATTTATGTTTATATCAAACGAGATAATATCCCCCACTTATCACATATTTATCCACTTCTCCCCTTGCAAACAGTCCTAAAAGTGTATCTATATTAAGGGTTGGGTGTATCAAAGTCCTAAAATTTATAATTTCTTGTTTGAATGTCCCCTACAGCTCAGCAATAACCAAGTGATGCATGCAACTGGACCTTGCTTTTGCCCCCCCTAAAATATCCTTGAAGAAAAAAGGGATCAAAAAGTATAAAGAGGGATGACTGAAATATTTCCTTCACTCATGATTCCATATTATCAGAAGATCCTACAGACTAAAACAGGATGAAAAAAAAGGGACTGCCTGCGAAGAAACAAAATATTTCAAACATGCATTCACACAGCAGCTAAAAAGCTGAAACCTTTATCTCTCTGTCCTTTATTTTTTCAAAAACGAAAAAAAATAAAATGGTTTCTCTTCTTTCCATATCTGCAGTAACAGTGACAGCAATTAAACACCCACTGTCACAAACCAAACAGAGAACTTGAAAAATAAAAGGCAAACCACCTGACCCCCCTTCTGATACCTTCTCAGCTTCTCCAAATCTTTTATTGGCAATCAATATATATATTTTTTTGATTTCCATGAAACCCCCCACAAAAATTCAAGACACACAGCTAATAATCTTCAGTCATTGATTCTGCCTCTTCCAGCATTCACTGACCTTATTAAAAACCAAACCATTTGAAGCAAAGAACCCCAAATCATCAATGTTTCTTTTTTTCATTTTCATAGAACCACTAATTAAATAAATAACAAAACTGTACAGCCAGATACGAAAAAAGCCACCACCAATTAATTCTTCTTTTATACAGTTAATAAACACACACACTAAAAACTTTCAAAATCCTAAATTAAACATAGCTGGAAAAAAAAAATATCAAAATTATTAAACGACCTTCAAAAAAAAAAAAAAAAAAAAAAGCCCTTTCTTTTCATTCCCAGAATACCCACCTAGGAAGGGAGAATAAAAAAAACTAACCCGTTGTGAGGAGTATTTCAGGAACAGTGGCAGAACCGTAAATAAAATTTTTTTTATCAACGCCAAGCCGACAATGTCAGGAGGGGCACGTCGTTCCATGCGAGCGAGAGGAACCCGGGCTCCGACTCGACCAGGCTGTAACGCGCGCTGTAGTTGTAGTTCCACAGCAATATTTTCGCTTGGCTTATCGCGTAGTGGCTCAGTTTGACTGAGTCAAACCCGGCCCCCTCCATCAGAGCCCTCCATTTCGATTTCTCCTCCATCCGATCCCTCCTCTCCGGCCCCTCATCCGGTCCCACCGCCCCAGCGATCCGACGGCCCAGGATAACCCTCTCCACCCGCGCCCGCTCCGCTGATCCCCTCTCCATCGCTGGCTCCAGCGACTCGAACACCGCGGAGTAGTACCGAATCGCGTTCTCGAACCGGGTCACGAACCCGGCCCGGTTCAGCCCCACCTCGTACTCCCCCAGCGTCACCACCGCCGGATCCAGCGACTGCGCGAGCCGGAGAGCAGACTCGACCGGCTCGTCCGTCTCGCCGAGTTGGTTGTATAGCTGGAGCATGAAATTGAACGCGACGGCCTCGCCCGGTTCGATGCGGAAGCTCGAGCGGGTCAGGTCCCGGACCGGGTCGATGATCGGGAGGAACTCGAAGCGGAGGCCGAGGAGTTTCGCGAAGTCGCCGAGGCGGGTGGCGGTGGCGTTGAGGGGGAGGGCCGGGGAGGATCCGAGGGCCGGGGCGGGTATTCCGGAGATCCGGACAATGGAGGGCTTGCCGGAGGTCCGGGTCGCGAGGGCTTGGAGGAGGGCGGCCCACTGGATGCCTTGCACGATCCCGAAATCAACGATATGGATGCGATCGGAGGCTTCGGTGGCTTCGAGGATGGCCTGGTTCGCCGTCAGATGGGCGAACTTGGAGTACGGGCAGGCGTCGTTGAGGGCTTTGTAGGATAGGATGTAGTCCTCCGCGGAGCACGCGAACGGTGGTGGTGGTGGTGGTGGTGGTGGAGGTGAGGGGGTTTTGGTTGCTGTTTTGGAGAGGCGGCTGTAGAGGGCCTCGGAGAAGTGGAAGGCGACGCGCTCTGTGGGATCGCCGTGGTCAGAGGCCGAGTCGCGGATCCGGATCAGGGACTTCGCGGCTTGGTCCGGCTCCGAGTCGGCGATCCGGGCGCAGTCGAGGAGGGAACGGAGCAGGGCCGGCGGGGACTGCGATGGCTCCGCGTCCGTCGGTTGCAGCGGCGGCGAGGGTTCCGCCTTCAGCGAGGGAGGAGGAGGAGGAGGAGGGGCGGTCGGGGGAGATGAAGGCCAGGTCTGAACCTGGACGACGGGATCGAGGACCGGCTTGGTCGAGTCGGGGAAGACGAGGTGGTTGAGATCGGAAGGAGTAGGAGATGAGAGACTGAGCCGGCTCGAGCTGGCGACGAACGCGTCCCCTCCTCCGCAGCCGAAGAGGGAGAAATCGCCATCGCCGCCGCCTCCGCCGTGACGCCAAGCGTCGCAGGCTGAGCTCTCGCCGGACTCGTGGATCAGGCTGTCCATCCACTCGTCCGGGTCAATATCCGGGAATCTGAACCCGACTCCGCCGTTACCACCAGTACTACCGGCGTCCATGGAAGGGAAAGAGAGGGCCGAGTCGGCGGCAAAGGCATCGGAGAAGCCGCCGCCGTGGTAGACGAAAGGGAAAGTGGCCGAGGCGGTCCAGCTGGGCCCGGCCAGACCGTACGGTCCGAGTTGTTGATGCTGTTGGTGTTGCTGCTGCTGTTGCTGTTGCTGTAGCTGCTGCTGCTGTTGTTGCTGCTGCTGCTGCTTCTGTTGGATGACCTGTTGAGCGATCGCCATTAAATTACCGCTATCGGTGCACATGTACGCCATGTCCGGCCGGTCCTCCAGCTTCGGAAGCTCACTTAAGGAACATATAATAAGAGAGTGAGAATGGGGAGGGAGAGCCAGAGCGAGCTAGGGTTTGAAACAAACAAAAAGGCAAAGCAGCGAAAAACAATGACCAATTTTTAATAATAAAGAAAGAAAAGAAAGACAGGGACGAAGCCGTGGGACCCGTACCGGATAGATATCGTCACACCATTTGAAACGGGGGTGATAATATCGGAGTGTTCCTGCTGTAGAGCACCCACCACTCCTGTTGCGAGCAGGGAGTGACGTGGCAGATCAAACCACACGGAGGTGGTCCCCACTCGACGCGACACCACCCGCGCCTGTTGTGCCACGCTTGCACGGACCCATCGGGGGGACGCTAGGACCACGGCACCCTATCGTAAGCACCCACGTGGATGACAGGTCCGCTGTCTTCCATGACGCCATCGCGATATCGGCCTTCCAAAGGGAGCGGCGGGAGATGAAGAAGAATCGAACGGCTAGTAAACGATGTGGTCCGGCTGGTAGTCCTTTTCTAGGAGCTGACGGTGAAAGATGGATTTCCGTCTTTCCCACCCTTTATGGACGGCCAGTGGAGCCCGCGAGAGGGGAAGAGTAGATGTCCACGTGGCGTAAATCCGTCCGACGCTTCATCAGGTCCACTGAAACGCTTTCGCTTTTGTTACATACACTCCACGCTTTGGTTAATAAGTCTGATATTGTTGATATGGTCACTCCACCTCTTGTGATGTGATGACCGGCTATGAGGGGTGGAAAAGTCAAGAGGAGGGTCAAAGAAATGATTGGGGGGGAGGGGCTAGGCGTGAATTATTAATAAATGAGGGGTGTAATGTTGCTGTTTGGCTCGAGAAACCTTAAAAATGGTGGGGCGAGTGGACATAAAGAAAAGAAAGAGAAGGAAGAGAAGAGTCGCCAACAACAACAACACGAAGGTGCAGCCGTCATTTTTGGCTACGGGAGATTTGACGGCCCCGATGTTGACGCTCTCTTTTCCACCCGATATTTTTATTTTCCGTCTGTAACGGGTTCAAATGTGATAATGGTTTGCTGGATTTTAAAAAAGATAATTTTTTTAATTAAAAAGTTTAGATATGAATTTGGTTTAAAGGGTTAAGAAGTTAAGATCTTAAACATGCTTCCAAATGGATGTGAACAAGATTTAATAAAGTTAAGAAATAATATTGTTTTTTTATTATCATTTTTTTAAAAACTGATTTTTATAAAGCAAATCAGCGGATCAGATGCTCTTGCAACCTCATACCTCCAGGGTGTTCACGATCTCTGTCTGATCCCAAGACGAGTTATAGTCAGATGGTGCCACCCTCAAGGGTGTGATGGAAATTAGATTGGAGGCAACTATTTCGCAATCTATTATTTCGACGGGCACATGAACGATATGACGTTCTTGAAACGAATTTATCTTAAAAAGAGTGGGGATATATCAAGAAAATAAGTGGGATATGTTTCGTGAATGCATTAGGAACCAGAGGTGAATCATTGCAAAGGTGGAGGATGTCTCATTCAGAAATAGGAGGCTAAGCATCACAGGGGAACCGCGGGTCATTGGGTGATCCCTTTGGGTTAGATGTTTATTCTAACCAAGAGATTTTTAATAACGCGCGATTTTATCTTTTTTGTTTCCTTACATGCTATTTCATATCCATTATCCATTATTTTAAAGTACGTAATTCAAATTCAATAATGAAATCGGTCAGTAAACATTTATTTTTCTTTCAAAAAAAAAAAAAAAAAGTCAACTTGATTTTTCTCATCTTCCGTTTATTGTCAATGCTCATGAATAAGCGGTGATGTTCTCTTTTGGTTTTATAGCATGATTTTGAATGGATTCTTTTACGTGATAATTATTTTTCACGACATTATATATATATGAGTATTATTTTTCATTGTATTATATATATATATATATATATAAGCAATTTATTTCACGTATAAAAATGTGAATTTGAATTAAATGTCTAAAACATAAATTTTTATCTATATATGAGTATTATTTTTTTATAGAAAAGATAGATCATTTTATAACTATGAATGAGTATTATAATCCATTAAATATTTAACAAATAAAATTAAATAAAAAAATACATTTATAATTAAAATAAAATGATTTTGAGGTGTCATGCTCTTTATTGAAAAATAATCCACACTTACATATCTATTGGAACTATTGGACATCTTAGATTTTAAATTGAATTATTAATTTTATTCTGGATATTTCAAAAAAAAAAATGATCACAACATTTGAGCATTGATTAAAAATAAAAAAAAATTTAGTACGTTTATAACAAATGAAAACTCTATAGTACAACATTTCCAACCCAAACGTTTTTTTATATTTTTCTTTTAAAATACGTTTTGGTGATTAGCATATTTTGAAAGTTAATGGAACATAATCTGTTCTCTTCTTTATTCCAAACTTACATTTTGTAAAAATGATTGCTTTACTTTGGTCTCATCTTCCCTTTCAATCCCTACTTTTTCATATCTTTCAACTTTTCGGCAACTTTTCTCCCAAATAACCAGTCGAAGTTCACATTACATGACCTTAAAACATAAGGGCTGAAGGACCATGATGTTTCCTTCAACCAATAGGGTTGCGACGGAGCTCCTCCTCTGGGTGGTGATTCAAGATTCTAAGATGGACCAACACTCAGAAACCGCTGGACATCAGTGTGGTGTCAACTAAGGAAAATTCAACACTCAAGCCAGTAGGGAAGTGAGTGTTGTTGATTAAACAAAAACAAGGGACTCGATAAGACTCGATAATATGGATTCCATACCTTCTTTCCTTTCATCCCCTCTTTATCAGAGGGAAAACAACAAATGCTCTTGCATAACCATCTCTCTGATTTGATAGAATATTATGTGTCAAAGAAGATTCCGCAGGGTATGACACTGATCAATTTATTAAGGCATTAAACAATACGTGCCAGCTAGGACCTTGCTCGTCTGCTCTCCATTTCTCTTGTCAGGTTTAGAACGTGTCCCTCTAGCTCTATCATGGATAGGGTGGTTCCTAACCTCTTATAGCTTATGATTATGTCGAGGTAGTCTATTAACTTAGGTGATGCTTTGATGACTCTATCTTCGGGAAGTCGACCGTGTGACTTGTATTATGGCTCCTTGGGCCGTGACTAGTCTAGTCTTTCTCTCCTTCTCGACAGATGTTGCAACTCACCCTCCTCAAGCAACAGGTATGGCTGGTGGGCGACTCTGGTCACTAGGCTTTGGATCGAGTCGTGCATGCGGTCCACCAACCCATTTGAGATGAGCACGTATCGCGTCGCGAGGATGAATGTGAGACAACTCTCTAAGACCTCATCAATTCATAACACACAATACTTTACACAAAGGATATGATTTTTATTGTCTAAATAGTTGTGTTTTAAGTATTTTTACATTAATATCTCTAGGAAGGAAGAAAATGATTTTCTTTTTACCGTGTCATAAGAAGAAACTTGCCCCATCAAGTAAAAATCCAATCCTACCACCTAGAAATTTTTTGGGTGGTGGGGAGGGGAAAATAAGTGAGGGTGGGGAGAGAAATTAAGAGGGGAATGTGGAAAGAGGCAAAGGAGGGCGGCGGTGAGGTGAACGGCAGACACGGCGAGCATCTCCCTTTCTCTCTCCCCCCTACCGCGGACTCCTTAGACGTCCTCCACCCACTGCCATCACCACCCGCTGTCCTCCTTTATCCTCCCATCCGCCAAGACACCCCATTTCTCTCTTCTGTCGAGCCCTCCTCTCTCTCTCTCTCTCTGATCCCACCAACAAAAATGATATTTTTTGTTATTGGCGATGTTTTGGTTAGTGGGTTTAGAATTTTGGTTAACTAGAACAGATACTTCCTATGTCATTTATGATTTCTAATTTATATGGAATGAAGCCCAATTTGAATCCATCTTTGAACAGATTTTAAGTCTAAAAAAATGAAAATTCTAAAACATGGATCAATACACATTTTTCACATTTAGCTTTTTAAACATCCCCCTTTAATCGTGTATTAATGATTAAAACGAAAAATAAGTATTTTAAAAACTGAATTTAAAATGTAGGATCATGAGAATCACGGCTTTTAAATCTCATATCTGAATGAACTTTTAATTTCATTATATATATAATAACTCAACTATATAATCAAATTGGCTTTGTTATCCTACCACGATGAGCATGATTTTCTTCGCACCCAATAACAAGTGTGAGGCTTTCTCCTCGACTGTAAAACGTTACACTCAATATCATTCTAACAATTAATTACTTTTATTATACCAACAAATTTTATAATTTTTATAATATATACATACCCAGTAAAAATAAATATTTTCATAAAAACATACATGCTCAAATGGAGATTGACTATGTATATTTATATAGTTTTTCTCTTGCAATATATATTCTAATACAGATGAATGAGTGTGAATGAGCACCACCTCAATTATAGCCTTGTAAGTAACCTGAGTTGTCTTATTGTGCCACTGCAGATATGAACATTTGTTTTCATGCATGTAGCGTTAGCAGTAAGGACATCGTGTATTGTCTTGTCAAATATTAAAAAACAGTACTTGTCCTTGTAAACTTGATGATGTTAACAAGTTTTCTATAGTTTGATTGAACAAGTGTTACATCGTCATACAATGTTGGCTTTTTGCAAGGAAATCAAACTAAGATGGAGGATTTTTTTTTGTTTTTTGAGGTAACAGAAGCATTTTTATTTTATGAAATAAAATATAAAATAAAAATTATCTGGATCGGGGATGAGAAATGAAGAGAAAAAAAAAAACACAAAAAATAGATTAAAACTGAGTAAAAAAGACTTTAACCAAGCCTAATTCAAAACTCCTCACTCGATCTGTTGCAAATGATCATCCTTCACTTTAATAATCATGGCTTCAACTTGAACAGTACCCCACTCAAGAATGAAGCATCCACGCTCTCTTTCATAATATAATGTTGGGGGCATTTAAAACCACCAGTTAGATATTCACCCTCACCCCATTTATTAAATAATAAAAAACTGATTCATTTCATTGTAAAGCATATCTATCCCAACCCCCCCATCATCTCCCAACCCATTAGAAGACTCAACCCTTGCATTCCCAAAATCATTCTTCATCAAAATTATACTTTAAGTAAAAAAATCACCAAAAAAAAATAAAAAATCATACACTCCTTCTATTAAAATCGTAAACATCCACTAATCCTTATCAAAACATGAATATCCACTGATCCTTCATCAAAATCATAATAATTCTTAATTAAAAATCACAAAAAAAAACATAATTGATCAAAATCATAAATATCCAACCCCTTAATTTGTCAGAGGATCCCCTCATTGAAGCCCTAATTTTTTATGAGGATTTGGCGAGATGGAAAATAAGGAAGGGCTCCCTGCAAGGGAGGTGGCACGAGCAGCTGGGGAGTCCAAGGTGGAGGTTCAGGTAGATGCAAGACTGAATCTTAACTTCGCAAAGGAAGTTGTCGACGCCGCCGTCACCGACATTGTGGAGAGTTCACTCAAAATCACTAAAAACACATCTTTATCAAAATCACAAACATCCATCAACCAAAGCCACCAAAAAAAAAAAAAACTAAAGATCACATAAAATGAAACCCACAAACTGTGCTAGATCCAAGCACGCCCACATAAAAAAAATTAAAAATGATACCATCTGAACTCAACCATGGCGCAAGGCAGGCTGAATACTGCATCACCGACCATGGTCGTGACGAGACGAAATCAAAAGAGAGGGTGGCAAGCGACCTGGAGGAGGGACTAGGGAGTGAATGGGGTGGGTTCACATGCTATAAAATCTAGTATACATAAAGGGGTGTGTTTGTAATTTATAAAATATAACCGGGTGGGTTTAACAAAGGGGTGGGGTGAATATTGAACGGGGTGGCTGTATATGCCCCCCCTACAATCTTTGATCATTAAAAATTTAGGACATGTACAAATCTAAACATCATGATAAATTTTTACATATCGTAAATTTTTAGTGATCAAAGATTATATTAAGTAAAAAATAAATCTAAAAAAGAATATGGACAATTTTTAGATTGGCACATATTTTATATGAAAAGGGCATGGAAAAATATAACCTGCATAAATAAGGAAATTTTATGTATAAATTAAAAAAAAAATCTTACCTTTAAATAATTATTCTAGTTTCTCTAGAGTATAATAAAATTAGAGATTTTTCATGCATAGTGTGCATGAAAATTTATTTGTGATTTTTTTTTCTAATTAGGGCTATAATTGGTTCAAATTGAATCTTCTTCGTTTTACTTATTCTGATATAGGATACTTATTGACTTGGCAAATCAAACATCCATTCATGTTAATTGTTCTAATTGATCTGCTTATTGAATTGTTTGTTCAAATCAAATATTCATTCATGTGAATTGTTCTAATTGATCTGCTTATTGAATTGTTTGTTCAAATCAAATATTCATTCATGTTAATTGTCTCAAATCCTCATTCTATCAAGTCGATTCAATAGGTCGTAGCAGAGGATGATGAAATCATGGTGGAGTAGAGGCAATGCCTCATCCGACACACGGTGCAATGTTTGTCCAACAACCTCTAACAGTCAAGTTAGACACTAGATCAAATTTCCCGTGTCAAATACATATAAATTCTTTGTGACAACCAATAAAAGGCTACTTATATGTAGGTAGTAAGAGTTTATATATTAAAAAAAAAAAAACATAATTTTCGATAGACTCTTACCGATAAGAATCTATTAAAAAAGTAAACATAATTTTACACTATCTACGTGACAACCTCTTATTGGTAGCCACAAAGAATTCCTTTGTCTTTGACACAGGAAATGTGGTCTCGTTGGACACTGCCCTTTTTTTAGAGAGAAAAATAAAAGGCTCAAGTGGAGAAGTAACAGAGAATGGTGAGTACCTTCTCTCATTGGAATCACATCCTTTCATAGGCAATAGGAGCTTTCATGCATGGTTTTATCAAGAACATCCTATATGATCATGTTAGAGTATCAAAAAGTACCAACCTTTATCACATTGCCTGAATTTAAGTCTCGATATGATTGTGGTATACTTGCAGCATTTGGTTTTACAATTGGATAACTTTTGTGTTTGTATGAAGTTGATTTTGCAATCATGCAACCAAACAGTTTTACAATCGCAGTTTTTTGTAGACAGATTTCAGACAAATAGTATCCAAAAGTTATTATTAGAGAAAGATGAGGGAGGCAGTTTCCTGCAAAATCAGTTTTAAACCTAGCGTTTGCATAAAATCAGTTTTGTAATTGGAAATAGAATCTAAAAGAGGGTATTTGATATATAAGGTTTTTTAAGGGTAATATATGCAAAAACCCTTTCATTTATTATTACACATATATTGACCCATCCATGCCTTTGGGGGGCTCGGGACCCCCCCCCCCCCAACGGTTACGCCCCTTGCTTCTCAACACTGAGTTTCCAAAACACGGTGTCCCAAACCGCTGAGTCAAACAAGCCCTAAGTCGAGCCGATAAGAGGGTGAGGAGAGGAGTGAATTGATACTTTATTATGTTTTGGGTCCGGTCTAATTATTTCTTAGATTATTTTCTAACTCATGTCAAGCTATAAAGTTATTCAGCCTCTAATCTCTTTTTACACAATAAGCCCCCATTTAGTTTGAGAATAGGGCTTAGGATAAATGGAAATCAGTCAGAATAACATCAAAATGGGTGTTTGAAAGGCTAGAATAAATGTGAATTTGTATGCCATGATTAATTGGTATAAAGTGGTATATGAATTTCAGTGAACATCTAGAATTAAGTTATTCAAAATTATTTAATCCAAAAGAATATATGAGCCCATTGTCAAATTAATTGTCATCATCTCTTTTAAATCAATTATCAAATCAACTATCATCATTTTTCATCTTTTATAACTCCTTATACACATTTTATTCACATTTTATCCAAAATAACAAAAACTTTATTATACGTTTCTCAACGAGAATAATTCAAAACACAACCAAACAAAAAATTAATTTATCCTTATTTATACTAGAATAGCCATAAACTTCATAATAACACAATTCTCTATCAAACGGAGCAGTGTCTCAAAGATTTCAATGAATATTTTCCCCTATCACACCTAGAATAAAAGGAGCACTCAATTTCTATTTATATCATTTATCCAATATTTATTCTAAAATCTAGAAAATGAATTGAAATATTGACGTTGATATGTATATAAAAAATTAACTGATTTTTTTTAATAAGCCGCAAGTAATCCAGATGCAATCTAATGCGAGGTGATGGTGATGGTTAACCTGATATTTAATTATAAAAAAAATGAAAAGAAATTGTTCAAACAAATGCCCAAGGAAGAGATGTCATTTTTAAATATAAGTTTTCTTTGTAATGACTTATTCTAATCATCTGGTCAAAGACAAGGATAAGTTGATGTAATACAAAACTCGGCCTAACAGTTGGCCCATGACTGAGATGGCTTATTATCAATTAAAAAATTGGAACACACTCAATCATTACTAATTAATAATATATGATATGCATAATCTAATGTTATATATATTTTACTATCCTAAAATATACTCAATTTTAATAAATATAATTAAAATATTATAATTCAATTCAAATAAGTGATAAGTGTTTAGTTGTTCTAATAAAATTTGATTCATAGATAAGTATACACTCTATGCCCCTGTTTGTTTTGGGTATAAGCCTCTGGATAATCCCGAATAACCTTTTTTGGTGTGTTTGTTTGCCCCAGATAACCCCTGATAAAGTATACCATAATAAACTGGTATAAAATGGTATATGGATTCCAATCAACCCCTGGAATTAAAGTTATCCTAGGTTATTCTATCTAAAGAATATGTGGATCCACTATCAAATCAACTGTCATCACCTCTTATAAATCGCCTGTCAAATCAACTATCATTATTTTTTTACTTTTTTAAATAATTATCCATACTTTATTCACATTTTACCCAAACAACAAAATATTTATTCTTATGTTTACCAACGAGAATAATTCAAAACACAACTAAACACAAAATCATTTTATCCTTATTTATACTCACTTATACTTGGATAAATGTATACCCTGTCATAAATCCTATCCTCTTTCTAAACAAGGGCTAAAAAAAAAGGGAGAAAAAAAAACAAGAACCATGAAAGCCTAAAAATATTAAGGGATTTTTAGTTTTAAGTCTCTGTAAACTATATGATTTAGTGATCGATCCATCACTTCTTAATATTTTGATTTAAGTCTCCAAATCTAAAGAGTATGTTCCTTTTTAGTCATTCACATAAACTAAAAAAAAAATCAAATAATTTAAAGATAGATCTTTAAAAAAGACTAAAATAAATATACTATTTAAATCTAAAGACTTAAATTAAAATATAAAAAAATAAAAATCGATTACTAAATCATATAATTTATAAAAATTTAAAAATATAAAACTCAAATATCAACTTCAAAATAAAAAACCACCCTGCTTTGTGCTTTTACCTCCCCGAGTAGTAACCAGTGAAAGACTTCCAAGGGCCTAGCTGATGATGAAATTAATATAATCAGGGCTAGAAAGACATAACATGGGGGCACAGAGATTTTAAGAGGAGATGCAGACCTTCCTTGTCATTGTCGATATGTGTGTGTTGGAGACGTTTCTTCGGTGGTGGGAAGGACAGTGTATTCACCCAGGACTTGATTTAACTTGTTTGGTTTCATATTGAATACAAACAAAGTCTCATGAAGTACATGACTGATATTTGTACCCTTTTCTGACATCTGACGTTTCTGTCTTTCAGTAGGTTTCTATGAAGTCTATAGCTATGTTGCAATGAATTACACTTTTTTTAAGTTGTCACTCAATTAGAAAATTAGTACGAGAAAGTATCCGTTAGGATATGCGTGGAGACATTTTATGTTAAATTCATCCCACCCCACATTAAATGTTAAAACAATATTTTTATAAATTTATAAAAATAATCAAATTCACTTTTTCAGAACCCATGTTAATCTAACCTATCACAACCAAATGACACATCTTAAATGACACAAGTTGAACATGTCACATGACACATAGAACCCCACCCTCATCTCAAATAACACATCTCGCTTGATTCGACGATGAACATGTCAACTGAAATTAATATAGTCCACATTATTACTGTCAATATTTGTACTAGGCCTATTGTCTTAATTCTGTGTGATTCAACAATTTAAATGTCAATAAAAGTTGATATTGTCAACATACTACTATCAATGTATGTATTGACTAGATTCGACAATTATAATGTCGACATAAATTTACTTAAGAAACACAAATATACGAAAGACTACATCTCTGTTTTTTTATTAATTTAATGAAGAGATTACATAAAATCTATTTATAGACTCAAATAACTAATTTGGATATATACAAATCTCAATAGAGTTTGTTGATTAAATCTTTCTGTTGAGATTTGATCTTATCTATTACAATTGAGTCAAACCCTTTATTTCTAATAATAGAATATTATGATTGTTACATATAATCAAAACTCTATTAATCTTCATCATTAAAGAACTTAATTGTGTGAATTAATAGTCGTCGTCTGTCTTTCGAATTCCATCTCTTTGCTCCCGCTCTTCTTGAGTTTGTCGAAGTCGGTAATCCACTAGATCAGATCTGTCACGATTTCTCTCAAACACCTATATTAGATATTTGAAAATTATTGAAAAATAATTGGGTTTTAAATTTTTTTAATAAACTAATAAAGAGCAGGATCACATCATATCAAAATATGATATGGCTCTGATACCATATAGAATATCCAAATATAAAATAAATATAAATAAGCAAAGAAGAAGAAAGAGAAACACAAATATATGAAAGACTACATCTCTATTTTTTTTATTAATTTAATGAAGAGATTACATGAAATCTATTTATAAACTCAAATAACTTTGGATGACGGTTTGTTGACTAAATAATCGTTTGGTTGAGATTTGATCTTATCCATTACAATTAAGTCAAACTCTTTATTTATTTATTATTATTTTTTTGGTGGGTAATTTTTTTTTTCTTGGTCAAATCTTCCCCTATCAGCAGGCGGCAAGACTGGAACCTAAGTCTCCTCACTAAAGATGGCGTACCTCTCCCATCCTACTAAGAGGAGGTTCGGTAAACTCTTTATTTTTAATACTTACAATCCAAGCCATTACCTCTTCCTTAATTAAAGGAGAGCCAAAACAAACAAATAGCATGAGATAAGAATGAAAGATCATAAGATGTGGTCAAATCTGTTATGAAAATAGAATACTAGGATGAGGTGGTTTAACACTCCTCTCAAACTCGGCGGTCTCTAATGAACAAGTTTGGAGCGTGGAAGATAAACCTTCGTTTATGAAGATCCTTTGTAAAAATATCTGCAATTTGATCAAGAGAAGGTACAAAGCATACTTGTTAGCTGCCATTGGCGACACGTTCTCGAACAAAATGATAATCGAGCCCAATGTGTTTGTTCTTGCATGAAAGACAAGTTTGGAAGCCATATAGGTGGCACTCAAGTTGTCACAGTAGAGGACAACAGGAAAGAGACAATTGTTATAGCGAGTTCATTGAGAAGATTTCGTATTCATATTGTCTCTGCACAAGCATATGCCAGAGACCGATATTTAGATTCTGCACCAGATTTAGAGATTGTGAGTTGTTTCTTTGTACTCCAGGATAACATATTCGGTCCCAAGAATAAACAAAGGCCAGACGTGGAACGGCGACTGTCGAGACCACCTGCCCAGTTAGCATCGGAGAAGGCAATGAGCTGCAGAGGTTCAAATGTTCGACTGAACTGTAAGCCAAGGCCGAGAGACCCTTTGAGGTACCAAAGGATGCGTTCGGCAGCGATGAGATGTGATAGCCAACAAACTCTATAGAGATTTGTATATATCCAAATCGGTTATTTGAGTCAAACTTTTTATTTCTAATGCATTCAACAAGATTCGAAAACATTGCACACTAAATGAATCCTCTGTCAAGGGAATCACTCACAACCTGGTAGCCATGGTAACATTTAAAATTCATAAACTCATAATTTTTTAAGTTTGAATCTGATAGCCATCATGTAAAAAACAAGTACCTACAACATTGGATTAAGTTGTTTGAAGAAAATAGTTCAAGAAACTTCGAACAACAGGCATTACTACGAAGTCAAAATACAAAAAAAAAATATACGATTGGCCCATTTGATACATGGATGTAATTAGTATTTAGCCAAAGGATGTTTGAACAAAAAAAAAACATTCATGGGAAACTGTCAACACGTTGGGCTTAGGTTAGTATTGCGAAGAACGACCATTCCCTCTCTTATTGTGACGTTCCCTAGTCCCCAATGTACCCGAAGTGATAGAAACGGGAAGAGGGCTATCTTGACAGTAGTCAATTATATTATGCATGTGCCTTTGTAAAACGTCAAATGCATACCTTCCTTGTACCAGAGGTTGCAAATATTCTGCTATCGCAAAACGCTACAATAATTGTAGAGGCGGTTACATTAATACCCCCATTGTGATAAAAAAAAATTGAGCAATATTATATGTATGAACTTACCCAATCCTCATCTAAAGGTCTCTCAACTTGGTAACTACTGGTAGGTAATCCAAACGTCTGTTGTCAGGGTTTTGAACAAACATGTGACCCACTCTATCAAACCACCACATGTATTCTAGAACAGTGTCCCATGGCCTTTGTGTTCGGGTCCTCTTGATCTTGAAAGAACAATCATTCCCTCTCTTACTACTTTTGATGTCCATTTGTTTTTGTTTTGTTATGTTAGTCACCAAATTTTAGTGACAAGTTTGCTGGAGCAACATTGGATTTGAATTCAATATATATTAGTTTGTAAGTGGATTTTGAATTCACATTAATAAAAAATGTAACAAACCTAACAAGCAAAATCCGTCACCATTGAAGGCCAAAAACAAAAAAATTCGATGAAAGATGAAATAAACATTTCCTTATCTCATTAAATCACTTTCATATACATAAAATAGAGATATGCTTCAAAAAAACTTATAGGGTTATGCTTCATTTCCGTACACATTTCCTTATAATAAAATCACTTTCATATACATTTCCATACACATAAAAGATGAAATAAAAATTTCCATACACATAAAATCACTTTCAACAATTAATTTCCAATCGAGCATCTCACCAACAACCCTAAAAATTGGGTTATGCTTCAAAAAAATTCTAGGGTATCTTATATAGAATCTATACAAATAAATCTAGTGCAAATGTGACAAACATAAAGTATGACATGTAGAAGAAAAAAAATAGAAAAATGGACATAACATTCTTCTTTCCATATGGAGTGTGGAATGATAGAAAGAGCGTGGAAGATGGAAACCACGATAGAGATGTGGAACCGGGAGAGGTGGCACCTAGCGATGAGGCGCCACTGAGGAGAGAACGGACGCCAACATGATGAGGAGAATCGACAACTGCAAAGAGAGGGGAGGAGATTCAACGGATGGAGAGAGAGGGGATGAGAAAATATGAGGGGGTGGGGTTGTGATTTCAAGAGTGGGACACATATAATTGGGTTGGATACATGTTTGAGAGTTTAAATTTTTAAATCCATTTTTCACATTTTCTTTTAAAAAAACCCAATGATTGAAAAGTTGATTAAACAATTCAATAGTTGAATTCCAACCACAAGATTATCAGAATTATAGCACACCTTACCTTAGAAACAATAGTTCCGTATGCTCATAGAACCTTGGTTTACTGGGATGAAATCCTTCTGTGATTATGAAAGACCAAACAATCTTATCATTTTTTTTTTATCAATAACTAATAAGAGATTGACATTGGTCACCTCACATGTTTAATATGTGAAATTGTATGCCCATTTTGGACACATGTCAGTCCCTCACTCAAACAGTATTCAGTACTGATCTAATCTCATCCCAATACCTATGATTTATAGCAATAAAATTGAAGCGTCTGCCTACCATTTGATAAATAAATAAATAAAAACCCTGTCATTATAACTTTTCTACCAAAAATAAATAAAAACTAGGATTAAAATTTTGATGAAATATTTTCAACCTCAAAGAATATCAACTCATTCTTATTGGCCTCCAACCCAATAAGCACAATCCACCATCCACAACAACTCACTATGTATGACATATTTGGACCCCATGCAAAGTCTATAAATATTCAATGCAACTCACACACCAACATTATGGTCCACAATAATTCATTAAAAATGACCATGTTCACTTTTTTCTTTTTCATTCTCTCAAATTTTGAATGGACCATAGCAATCTCTCTTTCCCCCATAAGAAAAAAAAAGTGAAAATGTACTACTTGGCAGTGTTGTGTGCTCTGTTGTTCATGAATTGCTGCTAGCTCACTCTCCATTCAATTGAAAGGTGATATCTGCAGTCAGTCTTCTTTTTCCTTACTTTTGCGTCCTCAATTAGTTGTTGAGATAGCCTTTTTGACCTTATCATAGGAGTGGCATCATATTGACTACCAATCTGTCTCTCTCCACCCCCCCCCCCCCCCCCACCCATAAGAGGACTAACTAATACACTACTGCTGCAGGTTTTGCTAGATTTGAACCCTTGATTGATATGAAAGGTTGGAGACTAGATACCAACTCCAGCAAGGAAATGAATATTCATGTGTTGGACATTTCAACTCTTTTTGCATTTACCATGTATTGTGTACAACACTCACTAATATGTCGAACAACTAAAAGTGGACTAATATTGTATATGTGAACGAATTCATACATCTTCATAAACTGTTTTTGGGACTTCATATATGTACTTTTTTTCCCCATGAAAATTGATTAATTGGAATAGTCACTTAATTTACTCTATATGTTTCCATAATGAATATCTGCACAGGGAATAACTAACTATTCATTCATCATGTTATCCCCCTTTGCATCCCCATTGTATTTAAACTCGTAAAAACAGCAATAAAAAAATCACTTGCCTCCCTCTTAAACGACCAACTCGGCATAAAGGTGACAACCTTGCATTCTTATTTCCTCTTTAAACATGACCTGGGAAGACCTCAGTCAGTAAAACTAAAGGATAAAAAAAACATATACTGATTTCCCTCACACAAAATTTTCTCGCTCCATCAAGGCCCCTCATACAAAGCGAAAGATAACAAAAACAATACAATTCAAGTGACATTTAAATTCAGAATAAGCTGGTATAGCAATGCTATAAGAATACAAAATTACAAATATAAACACTATGGGAAAAAAAATCATGAAGGATGTGGAGAAGCCTGTTCTGATTGGACTCATAGACGAGATCATTATGATGTATGTATGACTAGTAACTTTCTAAACTGAGATAATTAGAATGAGCCTCTAAATCCTTTTTAAAAAAAAAGTGTAACTAAAGAATATTAGCAAATGAAAAGCAACCATTCATACAGTGGCTGCACCATTTTATGTCTGGACTCTTTCTAAAATGAAACATCAGTCACTTCAAACTGTATAGACCATGTATCACAGGAAAATCTTCTTCCAGCAACTTGTGATATAACTCTATTATTTATAATGTGCAACAATAATTCAAGTAAATTAAACTAACATGGACAATCAAATAAAATGAACATTTAAGATGACTTAAGTGGAGACTGATCATTATTTCAGAAGAAGAGAAATCACGTCACAAAAATTTATATATATCAGCCTTCCTAACACAGACTGCAATATTGTGAAAAATGCAAATCCTTTGCTGTCATAATTTTATTGGAGCCAGACCTTCTAAGCAATTACGTAGGCATAGAAGTGTCCTCCAGAACCAGATATAAAAAAATTCTCAATAAACACGAGCCTTTGGTGGGAATGTCTCGATTTCATCATCCAGCGTGTTCATATGGACGGGCCTGTATGCTAGCCTTACCTTCTCATTTTCCCAGTATCTGTAGACAAACCAGAATACATTATCCAATTAACAAACTAATTCCAAAAATGTATGAATCAACATACAATTTGTATTATTAACAAAAAAAAAAGAAAAAAAAGAGGTAAGAATATGCAAAGACATTAATATGGTAGAAAGTCTCAAAATCCATGCCCCATGTTCAACTGTACAACAAAACCTAGTTCAAGTAATAATTCAATTGCTAACAGAGCTCTGACTGAGTCAATGTAACAATAACTTTTAGATTTTTTTAAAAATAGTATACTTCATCTAATGAGGTATGTACTTTTATAAAAAAAAAATGATGTATATACCCAATGAATTGTATGGACTCGTTTATAGAATGTGTTAAAAAAATGTTTAATGAGGTATATATTTCGTTTCAAGTGCAGGTGACTAACGAGGTATATGGAGTTGTAAATGGGTTGTAAAATGGGGCTTAGTGTAACAACGCTCGTCATTAAATAAACCTTAAAAAAAAAAAAAAAAAAAGAATCTCAGTTCCTAACCAATGCAAAACAGCTTGAAAACTGAAGAACGCTTTTAGCCATAGAAGAACTTCAATGATAAATCATACAATTTGTGCAGGCAACTGGAACCTTTTTCATTTCAATCTAAATCCTTGATACTTTGTGCATCAAAAGAAAATATATTTTATGTGGTTAAAATGCATAGAAAGACTGACCCTAATGTGTGCTTCATCCAATTCACATCGTCCCTTGTCTGCAAAAAAGGAATTTACAGTGTTAAAATACATTATAGAATGCTGACATAACAGATTTTGGTGGACATTGAAACTCACCGAAAAATCCTCACGAGCATGGGCCCCTCTGCTTTCCTTTCTTGCCTCTGCAGAGTGCATAGTTACGCATGCATTGATCAAAAGATTTTCCAGCTCCAAAGTCTCTATCAGGTCAGAGTTCCTATCATTGAAATTCAAAATCATTTCCATGCTTCCATGCAAAGATGGATTATGTGCATAAATTCCATCTAAGAAGACATCTCTTCTTTACCATATGAGGCTCCGATCGGACAGCTTGACATCATGAAAGCTCTCCCATGTTTTGTCAATCAATTTACAACCTATTTAAAAAATCCAATGATACAGTCAGCAAAAACAGAAACCGCAATGTTAACATGCCCACCGATATTTTTGTTACCCTTGAGAAAAGATGGAAGGAAAAAATTCCAAATGGAAGAAGGAACAAACAAATTTCATTAAGCATGTGGGATACCTTCTTCCAATGTTTCTTGGGTGCGGAATACGGCAGCATTGTTTTGCATAACTCGTTGCATGTTGAGGCGGATTTTCGAAGTTGGCAATGAACCATTTGAGTGCCTTAATTTATCAAGCAAGGCAATGGTCTTCTCGCCAGCATTATTAGGGAAAGGTTTCAGTTGAGCCCCTACAGAATTCCGCACATGTTCCATCTTAAGCAAAGATATCTGATGACAAAACAGTTTTCAGTCCACCATGTTGAAAGAACTTGCCTGGACTGGAAATCTCTGCAACCCTGTTGGCACAAGCTCTGCCAAAAACAACTATATCAAGAAGAGAATTTGCACCAAGGCGATTGGCACCATGAACTGATGCACAAGCTGCTTCTCCAGCAGCCATCAGCCCAGGAACCACTGCATCTGGATCATCACCTTGAATGTGAACTACCTAATAATCAAAGTAACAAAGATAATTAATATTGTACTTTAATATAAGAAGCAACAAACAACAGAAATTTTCAACTTTATGTGAACATCATCTATATTTACCTCCCCATGATGATTGGTGGGAATGCCACCCATATTATAGTGAACAGTTGGTAAAACAGGGATGGGTTCCTTGGTAACATCAACACCAGCAAAGATGGCGGCGGTTTCTGATATACCTGGAAGTCTCTCTTTAAGAACATCTGGGGGTAGATGATTCAGGTGGAGGTAAATATGGTCCTTCAGAGGTCCTGCAAAAATCAAGACAACCATCTAAACACTGGAAAAGGCTGTCCAAGCATGAGAACAAAACATTAAATATCTGCTCAATCAAGAACCAAACAGAATGTGAGAAACACTGGCCAGATCACTCAGGAAAGTATTCCAAAATTTGTATATTACTTGACATGTGTCAACTACAAATCACCTATCAACTGATTGATCTAGCAAATTACTTAAGAGATCCATCTTAATCGTCAGTAAATGTGATATAAAAAATTCATTGTTTTTACATACCTACACCCCGGCCCTCTCTTATTTCCATAGTCATGGATCTTGAAACGACATCTCTCGATGCAAGATCTTTGGCAGTGGGAGCATAACGTTCCATAAAACGTTCACCTTCACTGTTTCTAAGGATACCACCTTCTCCACGGGATCCTACAAATTGCACAAAACATACATAAAACAGAAAAAGAACACATCTAACCACATACATTTAAACCACCAAATCACTACTCTATGATCTCGTTAGCTTCAATGGAAGAATAATGATTCAAGGCAGAACTAAACATAATACAGAAGACTATCTTAAAATATGAAATATGCAGCTTCAATGACCAATTGCAGAACTATAATACAACCTTCAGTTATAAGGCACCCAGCACCGTATATTCCAGTGGGGTGAAACTGCACAAACTCAAGATCCTGAAGAAAAATGATCAAATAAGAATTCAGAACATCCAACCACCTGAGACTTTTACTTACACCAGATCAATGTGGATGACAATACCTGAAGAGGTATACCAGCACGTGCAACCATTGCATTTCCGTCACCAGTACACGTGTGAGCTGATGTTGCAGAGAAGTAAGTCCTGCCATAGCCCTGGTACAAGAGAAAATTTGCTACTTAGTTCAGAATGTTGGCAGTTCATGTGCTTTAACTATTAGACAAGCACGACAGACTTTATGCAAATATGGATACCCCTGTGGCCAAAATAGTTGAACCAGCACGGAATCGGTGAAGTGTACCATCCTCCATATTGAGAGCAATGACCCCCGCACAAGATCCTGAGGTACATATGTTGACAACCATCATCCTTGTTATAGTAATTATCAATACATAATACTAGAACAGTTCCAAAGAGAGGTCAGACAAAAATTAATCATCTTCAATTTGTTCAGTGTGCCTTGTGGGATTTTAAATTATTTCATTTGTACGGTCAAGAATAAGGGCGTCTATTAACATGGCTCACTGCCAAAGCAAGCACTGCAATATAGGAAAATCCAATTTCCACTGATCATCATAAATGCATAAAATTCCACATATACTGGTGAATATATTGACTACTTGCTGCACATTTCATCATATCCATGTTGATAGATACCATATTTTATCTGGATGAGTAAACCTTTAAAATTCTACCATGTTAAACAATTGGACAATGCAAATCAGTAGACATACTTTAACTATAATAATAAACTAAGCCATCTTGGACATCCATGTTGGCTAAAGTACTTCCGAAAAACTCATATATGCTGTTTTATTTTTCCTAATGAGCAAAGGATATTCCTGCAAAGTCCAGTGAGACAGATGACAGAAAAAAAGAAGTACGACCATAACATGCTTCCTCGATTGAAAATTCCCCAACTACATCAACGGAATAAAAAATCCTCAACTACTCCCCTCTTTCCGAGCATCAGAAAAAAAAATCCACTCCACCACTTGTTAGTGAATGTCTCCTTCGCAAGTTGGTTCACATACCACCGCTTTTATGTGTCATTGTGAATCTGATATAGTCCAAATAATCAGATAGTTTATAAAAACAAGGGATTGCACATGTAATACATGCATAGATCTCAAATGTGGCCGCATATGCAGTTCGAGACATAAACATGTGTGTATGGCCACACTTGAGCAAGTGTGCACAAATACAGCAACATTTACCACATAAGCCCCACACACACCACATTTTTAAATCAAAATTTCAATTTTTAGTGTTAAAAAAAAATGTCAAAGTCACACAGGAAAATGTAGCTGTATAAACCACATGTGTGCATATTCAGTCAAATCGCAAAAACCACATATGCAGTTTTTGACAACTATGGATGCGTGACAAAAAAAGGACCTGTTAGTATACATCTATACCCTTTCTATTACATGCAAGATCGGTTTGATAAAATGCTTTTTCCAATTATATTTTGTTATTCTCCAAGAGGCTACCATTCCATCTGGTGTGAATCAGAGAACCATTTGGATTAATGGTAATTTCAAAGAGCTACTGTCCATCTGATGTGAATCGGGGGATTATTTGGGTTTATGACAATTCAAAAACCCCTTAGTAATTGATGTGTCACCTTACACACAGAGAGTAATCACATTGCACGGTGACAATGGAGTGTACTGAGAAGGAAAATCTCTCATCTCCCTTGTTGATATCACTATCGCCATTTGCCATCATCGACCAGCCGGAATTCACTGCCATTGCCACCACTGCAGCCATCCGCCATCATTGAAAAGTCAATATGCACTAAATTCTAGTTAATAAACCTTCCCTAAATCAAATAGGGACTTTCTGATAATATTATATTAGGCAAAGGTGAATTTATAAGTCACTTGGCTAAAAGTAGGACAGATCTTTTTGTAAATTTGCTTTTTATGGAGCTCATTATGCATTTTTTTCTATCTTATTTTATCTACACTGGGTGAGGATGGCAAAGGAAAGCACATTCACATGGAATTCACACTATAAGAGTACAGATTATGGTTATGCATGTACAATGCACGCATGTATAAAAAAAGAAAAGAGAAATACCACAAGGCATTCAAATTTAAGGGATATTTTAATAAATTTTCCCTATAATTGTAGATTATCTGTATGATAGAGGGAACTACACTAGTGATGCACAGAATTGAAGTTAACCCTCTTGGAGAGATTTACATATTATTTTCATGATTGATATGCTGATAGGTTTCAAGGCTAATTTTACATGTATATCAGGGAATTTAAAATAAATAGATGAAATTGCAAGGGGGTTACTGCAACTTGTGCAAATATCTCAAAGCCCACACATGTTTTAAGGCCAGATTGGTGGCAAGGAGCTTCCAACATGTGTGGGGATTTCCGGTTCAAAGTTCACATTGTTTAAAAGAAGCCATGCTTTTTGGTCTCTAACTTCAAAGATGCCCATGCTTATATTGTGGGTTTGACCCAAGTCTCTTCCAATTTACCATATGACCTAAAATATCATTCTTTTTTAACAAAACTGTTGATGTGCTAATTTTGTGCGCTGAAAACATTTAATATATAATTGTTTATTGTATATAAGTCAGACAAATTTTGTGCGGTTTTCCCTAGATTGTTGAGGCCACGGCATCCCCATGGAATGATGTTGTCTGTTGAGTGTTGACACTTGACACTCATGCTCTGTTCCAAGGAGAGGAAATAGATGACAGAAGCTCGCTTATTTTTTTATTCTGGCAACTATATTACAATGATAAATGAATGCGGGTGGTAAGTATTTGACATCAGCACTATCCATCTCGGAAAGCACCAGTAACACTTCACGAAGCTGTTGATAAACGTCATGAACAGCACAAAGAATAGCCAACAGAACCTCTTATAGATATAGTAGCAATACATCTATATTCATCATGCATGTTGCCCAAACCTATATGTCCATCAGTTCAATACAATTTATATACACGAACCTCAATGTCCATCAAATCAATCAAATAAAAATACCCTAAATCCTCTACAGTAGCAATATAGGACTCGAAAGTAAAAACAGTGACCATAGCAAGCCCTCTAAATTCATCATGCTTGTTGCTCATGAGGTATTGAAAACTATGGCTTACACGCAATGAAGTGAAATTCAAAAGAAGAAGAGCATGGTGGGACAATACTCGAACATGTTTTATGTATATGGTTCCAGATTGGAAAACTTACATATCAGGGGCTGAAGATTTAATGGCCATTGAAGTGGAAGGATAGGTGATTAAATGTATCAGTGCATTGTGAAATGGGTGGACTGTTATTTTATTTTATTGTATTTAACATTGGAGATCCCTCATCTCCTTTGTACGAGGGGATTATGTTCAATTATTAATGAAATGTTGCCCTATGTATTTCCAAGAAAACACAGGACTCAGTGATTTGACATGGACATCAATATCAATGTTTAAACGTGGTAGAATTCCACTAGATTCTGTGACAGTACAGTTAAGTATACAACCATTAAAGTTGAAATAAGATCAAAGATAACACCACATGTAACCAAGGAGGGATTCATCAGGGAACTTCTTGCACTGAAACAGTAGCCTAATAATCAAATCGAACAATGCCTAACAATCGGAAAATGAAGAGCCCATGCAAGTTCCAAATTATGTTTATATTTCAGTAATATTGGAAGAGAACTGATTTTTGTGAAGCCACATACCATCTGCATCCATTATAACATCCAATGCAAAATATTCCACGAAGAACTGTGTATTATGCCTCATTGCCTGACCGTAAAGTGTGTGCAGCAAAGCATGACCAGTTCGATCAGCAGCACATGCACAACGATAGGCCTGTCCACCTACAATTGCAACACATGAAGTTAGACACTCCTCCAACATATAGCTTAAAGCTTTGTTGCTGAGATATTGATAGTCAAACCTTTCCCAAAGTCCAGGCTTTGACCCCCAAATGCACGTTGATATATTTTTCCATCGTCAGTACGGGAAAATGGTAACCCATAATTTTCAAGCTCTATAACTGCCTTTGGTGCCTCTCTACACATATACTGAATAGCATCCTGGTCTCCTGAAAGGTTCAATAACATATGTACATTAATATCACCACAAAACATGAATTTGTGTGGTCTATTTTTTACAGTACATGTGCAGTTTAAAAATATATATTACCCAAGCACCATAGCCTGCGATATGGAAATGTTTCCCATACAGATTCCATGTTGAAAATACATTTGTGCACAACCGATTTTGATAAAATATTTAAGGAGGACCAAAAAATCAAAAGAAAATGCATAGGAAAGAAATTTTACAGACATAACAAATCTCATGGCCACTCTCCTCAATAAACAAAAGAAGAGAATAAATAAGCTTCTGTTGGATCATAAACTAAGCATTCAAAGGAATATTAAATGTGGCACGCAATGGAACATTACATTCAAAATGCAAAATATGTTCATGTTTTTTAAACTAAATCTAAGAGAAAAGGTAGCTACCTAACCAATCACTTCCTTTGACTGTGTCGTACATATGCCACCTCCAATCATCCTCTGTCATATTTCCCAAAGCCGCATTTATACCACCCTGCATGCAACTTTCTAACATACATTAGCAGCACATGGCTGAATAAAACAACCTACAATGAAATGCACCCAAGACCCAAGAGTGATTTTGGCACTGAACCCACTGGGTGCCTCAGGTTATACCTAGAATTCTAGGACACTAGTAAGCTTAGAATGCCCCAGCTTAACAAAAAAAAAATTTTGATATCGGAGGGATTCCCCGTGGCTGACCTTACGGTTAAGCTGGGAAAGCTACATTCACCTGTTTGTCCCTTTTGAATTTCGCCTAACAAACAGGAGGTATGACACAGTGCCAATATTCGAACCCAAAACCTACCCTTAACACAGGTAAGTCATAAACCGTTATGCTATAGCCACTGGGGACCCAGCTTAACAAAAATAAGTCACTCTTTATGCTCATTCTAAGTATACGTGATTTTGAAACAGAGTGTGAACAAATTGTGAAACAATAAAACAACTAGCAATAATTATAGTAAAAAGAGCTTAAATGGAATTATTATTGGAACTATCAATCCAATACCTACGAACAACACAGAGATCTTACAACAATAAAATAATGAAACATTATCATTGTAGAGAGGAGAAAACTAACATAAATGCGGGGAAAATGCTATACACTTCATTGTTATCTAAGCCCATCAAATCTTCAGTGTGCCATCAATTTCTTGCTAGCCATATCATGACAGATTGAAAAGGAAAACCAAAACCAGAATTCCAGAAACAGAGGGAACACAGGAGAAAAGAAGCAGCTTGCATTTGCATGCATTTTCACTTCATAGGTGCCCATGATAACAGCATTGACTACCTATTACATATGGGTTCTAGGGACAAACTGTTGCGTATATATGGGTACTCTCCTGTAAGACCTTACAGGTCCCCAATAATAAGTATAATTTCATCTCCTCAGAATAAATTGTCAGTTTCCCAGATTTTGTAAACATTTAATTAGCTAAACAAAAGAATCAAACATCCATCCCAGTCCCAGTCCAAGTACTGTCAGTTCCTAAAGCTTGAAAAGCCCGACTTTTGAAAAATGGAGGCCCTATCAATATGTCCTGACTCCATTATGAAATCTAATCATCTTCAAAATGGTAGTATCTATATCAACTTCTGCCCAGCTAATTTAACCCCGCATTTCAATACACTGCTATTGATCTAACGCAAAGGTAAAAAAAAATTACAAAACCCCAGAAACCTAACGATACCTGTGCGGCAACTGTGTGAGACCGAGTAGGGAAAAGCTTGGTAATGCAAGCAGTATTGAAACCGTGTTCCGAAAGACCAATAGCCGCCCTGAGCCCGGCACCACCGGCCCCAACGACGACCGCATCATACGTGTGATCAACGATCGTGTACGACCCTACCTGCATCAAATGAACCACAAAAAACAAAAAGAAATCACAGTAAATCTCAATCTAACAACAAAAAGCCATACAAAAAGCCAAACGAGGATCGGAATGCGTGTGACTTCTGAATCACGAACTCGGTCGGAATTAGCGAGACACAGGGAGATCTTACCGAATCGGAGGAGAGAAATCTCGAGAGGAGGGGTTTGAGAGTCTCGCGAGCGGTGGAGGAAGATCCGCTCCTGAGAGAAGCGGAGGAGGAGCGGAGGCCGCGAGTGACGCAACGCCACATGTTTTCCCACTGAAGCTAGGGTTTCCTCGGATCCTCTTCTTCAGCTTAACAGGGTTTCTCTCCGCCGAGAGAGAGAAGCACAGGAAAAGCGATCGAGAGAGAGAGAGAGAGAGAGGGCGAATAAATGCGAAGAAGAAAAAGCCTTACATTGGGACCGTGATATCGTGTGGAAATTACGCGAATGCCATTCGAGATCACGGGTTGGAGATCGAGTCCGTAGCGATGAACGGTCCTGATCGACTGATTTTAAGGAAATGTTGCGCGGTGGGGGACGCCTCCACGCGATGGAGGCTGAAGTCGGGGGGCACCGTGTGATTGATTGTTGGAAAACGGAACTGAAAATTAATGGCGAGAACAATGCCCACGCAGCACCGTGACTGCTTTTCCCGTGTGAGTGACCAACCTAAAATTCATATGCATATAATATAGAGTATTGATGATATACACGATCCCATTTCCAGTTTTCTTGCCTTGCAATCCCAAGGTGACCCCCAGTTGTGTATATATATTCTAGTATAATATAAATGAGGGGATAGGTCTCTTCATGGCCGGTCTGTGTTACGTCTCTGAAGAAGGACCTAGACTCCACCTTGAACAAACACATCACGCACTCACAAGCTCTGAACCTGGACTCGCTTTCACTCGGATTCAAAACGTCTTCTTTGTATTGCATTGTTCCATCTTTTTCTTATGCACGAACTCGACATCGACATCATGTGC
The DNA here is from genome assembly GCA_030737835.1 of Acorus gramineus. Classification (NCBI taxonomy): domain Eukaryota; kingdom Viridiplantae; phylum Streptophyta; class Magnoliopsida; order Acorales; family Acoraceae; genus Acorus; species Acorus gramineus. The sequence goes on from CM060849.1 coordinate 23,819,338, forward strand.
CTTACGTTGTGACTCCATGCTCTTCATCGAAGCCGTGTCACGTCTCGCGTCTTTGCACGTGCCTCTACACGTAATCTGCCTCTGCGCGTGACCCTACATCCTCAACCCGTACCTCGCGTCATTGTCTCATCATCGTGTACGATGCGACCTCCCATGTGCACCCACGCCACGTCTCTACACACATGAAGAATCATATGATTTATCTGCGGCTCTTCATTTCCGAGGCATGCAAGGATCTCACGTCCATGCATAACTCACGCATGAATTTTTTTTTTTCTTCTCATCAATACACGGCTCCTCGTGTATTTTTTTCTTCTTCGCATGGAAACCGACACCACTCTGCCGACTTTCTCCATCAATGTCCACACCACTGTCGACACGTGTCTTTTCGTTGTTCTTTAGATCTCATCCTCCTAAGTCATAACCTGGAGCTTTGATACTAGTTGTTGGGGAACAAATACACGGAAGCCATCGATAAAAGATGAGATCGTACGCAAGAACGAAACGCATTCACACGAAGAAGACAAAAAATACGTAGTTCGGCCTAAGCCTACATCCACGGGACGAAAAATAGATAATCCACTATGATAGTTGAGATACAAAAAATTCTTACAAACTCTCCCATGTAATTACCCTCTCTTAAACCCTCTCAATCTCTGTCATAGGATTGAGATTCTGTGAATCCTGGGATTCTAAATCCAGGTGGATTGGGATTGTGAATCATGTCAACCTGTTTGGTAAAGAACATGATTCAAAAAACAGGATTGAGATTCTCAATCTCAATCATGTGTTTGGTAATGCATGGATTACAATATAAAAAATATATATTCAATATATATATATATATATATATATATATATATATATATATATATATATATATATATATATATATATATATATATATCATAGCAAATTAGTTATGATATCATAGCAAAATAGTTATGATAATAATATAATATATATATTTTTTATATATATCATAGCAAATTAGTTATGATAAATTATATGAATCTCATATCATCGGTTATGAAAGCTTCTTTATTCATATATTATATAAATAAAGTAAATCAAGAGGATTTATGAACGTGTGCATCACAATTAATGCTTGAATATATATATGTGTATATATGTATATTTTTAAATATATTTATATTCTTTATTTAAATTTATATTATATTATATATACATATATTTATATTAAATATATTATGTTTTATATATATTATATATATATGTATGTATATTTTTTAATATATTTATATTATATATTTAAATATATATTATATTATATTAAATATATATATACATATATTTATATTAAATATGTTATGTTATATATATATAACATGTGTTAAGGGAGATGAAGAGCCTGGGTAAAAATGTCTTTTTTCAATCCACCTAGATTGGGATTGAGGGAATACCACCTCTTGAGGGGGATTCCCAATCCCCCTAATCAAGGATTCTCAATCCCACTCTCTCAATTCCAATCCCCCTTTTAAAATTTATCCAAACAACTTAATGACCTGGATTGAGATTCTCAATCCCAATCCAAGCACTCAATACTCCTATCCAAACATGCCCTAAGAAGATATTTATATGAATAAATAATTTCCTCTCTAAATAATCTCCTAACAAACAAATATGTTTCCCTGATTTTAGAAGATTCACTTTATATCTTAATTAAGATCAAATTGGTGCTCACCCTAATTTGATTTTATCATGAATATCCGATGTTGATATACCGGATCAAAACATAATCCCATAAGCACATCCACCTCTGCAAATAAAAGAAATCAATGGATTAAATATTGGGAGCATCATTCTTCAACAACAACAACAAAAAATTCTCTTATGTTTTCATGGGCTTAAACAAATATTATAAATAGGTTAAGATAAATCTCGAATTAGAAAACCTGTTCTAAAATTTCTTTGAAAATTACTTTTGTTTAGATGGTCCATCTTCACATATATGATCTAAAATTGAAAGGATATACAATTTTGCCAAATCTTAACAAATTTTAAAAATTCTATAATGCATTTTTTCAATGATCGTCATGGTTGATCCTACCCAATATAACAAAAATGGATATATAGCAAAGCCAAACATACAATCATTAGTGGACCAAACAGACAATAATCAGATCCGATCCTATCTTTCAAGACAAAGTACAACTTTGATGTCTATCTACACTACTCATGCCATGGCCACAAATCCTCACATCCACAGCAATAGATTTTTCTGATATATATATAATATATATATATATTTTCTTCTTTTACACCTCTGCATCTCTTCCTTTGTATATGATTAATTGTCCTCCAAGCCAATGCTCATTGAACTTAAAGAGCAACAAATAAATATGTGAAACAATATAAGAATGTCAAGTGATGACGTGAACTCTGATGGGTAAGCCTTTGGGGAAGTCCACAAAGGGGAAGGCAAAGGGGTGGTCAGGCTCTGCCAGTTCCCAGTCATATTTCAAGACAAGGTGGTGCACGAAAACCGCCATCTCAAGCTTTGCAAGCTCCGATCCAGCACAGAGTCGAGGACCTCCACCGAAGGGCACAAAATTTCCGCTCATCGCCGCCGCGCTAGAGGAATTTTTCTGAATAAAGAGAGGATTGTGTGTGTATATAAATAAATGACATGATCAAGTTCCCATTGAAGAAGATCATGAATATACAATAATTCTACTAAATGTTGACTTTAAGACACGCTTTCAATTTGGAGTTCTTAGTTACTTTAAAAAATTGTTCTCTTATAGGTAAAAAGCGAGATTTAAACTCAAGAGCTATATATGGATCCAGAGATGATATCATATATATTTTCTTTTACATAGCACGAGTCCTTGGTTGGTTTTGGAACTTAATTACACATAATAATTGTTAACTGTACTAAAAATGTGTCCTATGTGTGCATTAATGAATATGTATTGCATATAAATGTGCTAACAAACAGCAATTATATGAATCTCGATTAGGTATAAGTTTAACTGACATATAATGGCCGGTTATAAAAGTAAAAGAAAACAAGGCATAAAACTCAAGCTTGTAAGCTGCACAAATAAGATCAATGACATGTAACATATTGCAATATACTTTTAAAATCATGTGCAAGTAATCTTACTAATGGAAAAAAATATGATCTTAAGCAAATATTACGCAAGAAAAAAGTATCACAAAGGCATTAAATTCTAGAAGTAATTACTACAAAGAAATAACAGAAAGTCACCCCAAAATAAATCATTATACCATAACCTAGATGCCAAAAAAGAATCATCTCTCATGAAAAGTTAGTTCAACCAAATGTGTTTTGACATTCAAAACATATAAAGTTGTGGACCAGACATGAAAATGCAGAGGAAGGAGACGCAAGAGTGACTTATAGGAAAGGACAGCATCAAATCCCACAAAATCAGTTCTCATTTGAAAGGTTTGGACTTTTTAGGTTCTTTTGGAAATATATATATTTTGACGGTCAAAATGCATGCATGCACGTGCACGTGATTTCAGACCCACGTGGGCCCTTCCACACATGGCCCGCCCTACCCAGCCCATACCCAGATTTCTTCACCCATGGAAATGGACGGCTCTCGTCACGCACGTGCGTTGTTTTTCATGTGTAAACGATGCAACATGTTTGTGACGTGTTTTCGGGTATATATATATATATACCAAAATGTTGTAGATCCTTTGCGCAGTTACTTAAGAAATCAATTTTTATTATAAAAAAAAAATGTCAACTAGAGTTATAAGGTACAAACGTCACAGTACTGGTTTGTATTAGTTTTTTTTTTTTTTCATGTAATATCTAGCCCTTGATAGTTACAAAATGACAAGAAGAGTAACAACCACAAAATATATATATATATATATCGATATCAATGTCCATTTCCATTTTGTATTTTGTATTTATTAGCTTTGTTTGTCCATTTTATTAGCTTTAGCATTTTGTATTTAAATCCATGTCTTCTCATCTCCTTCGAACATTATTCTATTTGAAATATTAATAATCATATTTTTATTAAAAAAAATCAGTGAATAGATATTAGAATAAACATTCCAATCCATGAGGCTGGTGGGGTAGGGGAATTGGAGAGAGCAGGAGAGACTAATATCTTTAAAAAAATGTTTGTTTAAAAGAAATAAATGACTATCAATATGACAGAATAGATAGAAATAAACATGTATTTATATTTCAGATTCCCCTTGAAATTGTGTTATTTCACCCAATTCATTCCACTGGTACAAAAGGGTCTCACCGTCAAATCATTGTCCTCACCTCTTATAAATCAGGGGTCTTTGATCAAATAATTTTTTTTACTTTTTATAAATTATTATTTACATTATAGCTATATTATATTCACATTTTATTCACAACTTATTAATGGTTAACCAAATAACAAAAACTTCTTTATTACATTTTTTAATTAAAATAACTAAAAATACACTAAAACAAAAATTCACCCATTCCACTTATATATCAATCTATTCTTATAATAGCTATAATATATATATATATATATATATATATATATATATTAGTTCATATATCTCTATCCACGTAGTAGTAGATAGATATCATCGTATCATTGGGATTACTATTCAGTCCCTTTCTGTATAGGAAAAAAAAAATCCCAGTAATAAATGCGGTAGGCGCACGTGTGCATCATATCGTCAATTTAAGAAATCGTACGATTCAATGTGTTCCACTACTTTGCGTTAAATCCAAAGCACCCATCGTATGTCATATTTTAATTTGACCGTCCGATTAGCCCGAATTCGAATGAACGACCAGAATAGGTTAATTCAACGGTCCACGAGTCTCTTTGATTGAAAGTGTGACTGTTCCTATACACCGAAATTAGGTTTGGGAACCCAATGTCTCATTCTTGGATTTTATTATCGTATAGCTCCAACATTGATTTTGATTACTTTTTTTTCTTTGATTTAGCCTAGTACATTTAAATCATTAGAGATTTATGTTAAAATTGTACTACTTTTTAAAGCTTTATCCAATGCGAAATAAAATTTTGGTTGAATGTGAAAATGATGATGGTGTTTAATACTCTTCCATGTCAATCATGACTACGCAGTGTCAGAAGCATCCATATAAAAATAAAAATAAAATTTATATTTGATACACATTAAAAATGATTAGATTATATGTGTTATCTCATAATGTGTGTAGTGTATTACACGTGTAACTCCTAGACACTTGTATATATAAAGGGATTAAACCCTAAGTGGAATACAAGGATTCCCATTATTTTATTATCTCATTCTAACAAAAACAAATCATTTAAATATACATGGGTCATGGGTCGCATTTTAAGAGTTCATCTAGGTTTCGCTTAACCTACATAGTTACTCGGCTAACTCTATTTAAATAACAAAGTTAGATGGCTTAACCTCATATACTTAGATCGAAATCATAGTGATTTGGATAATTTTTAATTATTCTTCACAAATTTAATCTACTGGCATGCAATGTCCCTCGATATATATAGATAAAGACCAATTAGATTAGAATGCATGAATTAAATAACTAGTGTTTACCTAAGCTCATATGTTCTTCAAAAACAAAATTAAAATAAATAAATTAGAGACAGGACATACCTGCCATCTCCATGGATTGAATTGCTGGGGGTCTTTGTAAATTGAGTCGTCCAAATGCACAGCCGTGAATACTGGAAGAACTTTCCATCCACATGGAATATCATAACCTGATTATTTAAGAAATAATCCACATATTGAAAATATTAGTTAATTCCCTCAAATATATAACTTGATTTATTTCCATTTCAATAATTCCACCATAAAAAAAAAAAAACCTTTGTATTGAATATCCCTGAGAGCTTTCCTGTGGATGAAACGAACGACATTACCAAGTCGGAGAGTCTCATTTATAACCTTCACAATTTATCAAAAAAAATTATTTATAAAAAACAATATTTAGACCTTCTAATTATTTAATTTTCAAGTATTAATAAAAACTTACACAGTGAGTGAACTCCATTTGTTTGTAGTCATCCCAGTTCAACCCAACATCTCCTTTTTGTTTCTTGTTACTAGCAATCTCAAGGTGTTCAACCTGATTTTAATTTATATATGTTGACAATAAATAGATAATCAAACACATTGATAGAAAAAATTAAATCAAATACAAATGTTATATTAAGATAGATTTTTATTTAAATTATTACCCGTAATTGTCGAACTGCTTCGGGACAACCTCCGAGGAAATAAATGGATAAAGATATGGCCACAGAAGAGGTCTCGTGGCCTGCGAAGAGCAAACTCAAGATCAAATCAAGAATCTGCTCCGTCGAGAGATTGGATCGCTTCAACACCCAATAGAGTAGATCATCCTCATCTCCGTCTCCGTTCATTCCTTCACAATTCATCACTTTTATCCGCTCTTCCATCTTGCGTTCGATCACTCTTAGTATGCTCGATCGCGACTGTAAATAAAAAAAAATGACATAAATTAATTTATTGTTGATAAAAAAAAATTGTGCGAAACATAGTTTAAGTACTACCTGTCTTAAAAATAAATACACAGATAATTAAGTTAATATTAAAAGACATGCATCAACTCAAAAATATTATTATCACATGTGTCTATAATAACTGGATACATCAAAACATTGATAATTATAACTTAATTGGTACAAATATTGGTTTCACATTTGCACATATTTGTTTTGTTCTTCTAAACGGAATGGATATGACTACCGTTTCTATAAAAAAAAAAAAAATGAATTCGACCGTACCCTCAAAGCCTTCCAATAAGCAGTCCATGGAAGGTTAATAGGGGCAGAAACCACACCCTTCATGAATGTGATGTATTCCCTCTTCAGCTGCTCAGTCTCCACCTCCCCTGGTCCCATGCTCATTATGTGCTTTGCCATCAAATTGAACGTGAACTGCGTTTAATTATAAAACATTATTTTAACAAAAGCATGTACACACATTAAAACCACCTCTCCTTTTCAAACACTCTAAATATCACACCTAACCAAAAAAAAAGTGTAACCTAACCTTCTTTGCCTCCTCTTGAGCCGAGAAAGTCCGGCAGACCGACCACGAATCCAAGACGGAGAGCGTGTGGAGCTCGACGTCGCGGAGGAGGTGCGACCGGAGCTTGGCGTGGCTCATGAAGTTGAGAGAGATCATCCTCATCTGCCTATGCATGTCTCCCACTAACACAAGCATGGACCACTTCCCAAGTATCCCTCCTATGCTCTTTGGGTAGCTGCACTCGAACAACTTCCCCTCGTTTTGTAATATGTACCTGTTCAAGCCTGCATCCGCCGAAACTATCGTCGGCTCACCGAACAAGTTCGATCTATAGATCTTTCCAAACCTAGATAAACAAATTAACCCACAACCAGGATGATCAGTTAATTAAGAAGAACAAGTGGGTTGTGTTTGATTTAATATAATATATATATACCTTGATATGTGGTTCTCCATGAAGTCACCCATGGTGGTGGCATGGTGAGGTTTTAAGTAGGGGAAGGTCTCTCCTACAAAAGGCCAACCTTTCCTCCCTGGTGGGAGTTTGAGTCTCTTCTTGTTCTTGTTCTGATATTTGGTTGATTTGATGCACAGAATTAGAGCCATCAGTACTGCTGAAGCAAATAAGAAGAAATGAAGAAGAGAGTCCATACTTTGATGAAAAGAATATAGAAGCTCTTCCAGCTCTAATGGAAGAGATGTTCTATATATATATATAAAGAGAGCACTCGTGGAGAGCTTGCTTTAAAGGCCTCCTTTTCTGTCTGTCATTGGGAAAGAAGAAAGAAAAAAAAGATAGAAGGAGCTCATGGACTCATGTGACTCGATATTGACAATGAAACCCTTCAAACTTTTAATAATTTGATCAATGTCCACACTTAAATTCCTACCCGTCACATCTCTACCTAAGGTTTTAGTGAATATTCCGAACATGTCGATAAAACTGAGATCAGATCAAATTTCTCGTTTGACGAGATATTCTCTCTTCATTTTTTCATTATTTGTACATCTGTCATGGCACAGCTGCTTTTGTCTTAAAGGACTCCTCAGAACCAATATCACTTGACTTCATGCATCAATGGTACAAATTAACTTTTATTACTCAAATTTTTTGTCATTTTAAGAGGATATGCATGTAGTTTATCACATTATTCATAATTTAAAAAAAAACTAGTTCTACGAGTATATACATATCTGATTTCATTTTATATGACATAAAAATCTCTACATGTGTTTTCCCAATAATGATAATTAAATATTAAAGTATTTATGATGCTTATATCATTTGTGAAAGTATATTTGTCCTATCGAATGAAACGTTAATGAATGTTTCGTGACACACGAACTTTGTGATCATGACTTTCATTGATTCAATAATTTAATCTAATTTTAAACCAAATCAAGGGGAGTGTGTGTATATAACAAATAAAATCTTCGACACATGTAAAGTATCAACTTAACGGAATCTAAGCGTAGTTAATCAAGTTGATCTCTCATTATATGATACAGGAAGCATGCGCACTCTTTATGGAGAGGATAACATTATGATCGAGTCTCTCTTTTTTGAATATAAACAGCTAAAAAGGGGAGATCACCCACTTAAAAGTATCAATTGAAGCTTAACTGAATTTTAACGTAACCTGTACGATCCAACTTGTAGTGTATATTATAACTAAGAGAATCAATGTTATCAACTCCCCTAGCATTTGATGCAGCTCAACCACCAAGAGATAATTAAAGAAAAAGGAGAGACTTTTGAGGGCCAGATGTCCATCAATTGGAGAATGTTTTATGATAGGTCAGAGTGGCTGTACAGGTACCATATCTTCCCTTAAAACTAAGCTGTGCTCACTAATGACTGTCATGTGCAACTGTGGGGGCATGGAAGGAACATTTTTTTTTATAATGCCCAAGTAGAATATCATGCCTATTTGTTTAGGGCATTAAGTTTCATTATTATATTATGTTTATTAATTTTTTAAAGGTAGGATTGTTATACCCACGCCAGGCTCCATGAGTTAGCCTAAGCATGGGATGCGTGGAATATTTAAAAATTTTGATTGTTTATAATGGATGTAAGCGCGCTTCTGTCGTGATTTTGTTAGTTTTGATTTTACATCTAATCTTATTTTTAGCCTTAAATTTAATAAAATGTCTGAAATATTTATGTCAAAATCCATATAAAAATATTTATCTTTTGTTGGACTGAGTTTGTATCAGTCAATTATGTCATGATTCACATGTTTTTTCAGGTATAATAGCGGTATGTATTGTTTAATTTGGAATCATCACTGTCAAATACGCATGGAAAGCAACACCAAGTCGCATAAACGAGAGTTTGGTGATAAATACTATATATAGATAAAACATTTTACACGTTTGTCCCGAGATAATAAAATTTCAATCAAATAATACATATCCCAACTATTTTGTGTTATTAATAGCCTCTCCTTATCCCAACTGGAACAAAACATTAAAATTGAATGAAATTTAGTTTGAGGTCCTTAATGATAAGGGAACACCTTCTTAAAGAGATGTAATCTTAGAACATGTAAGAGATAATTATGTCACTCTAATTATACTGAAGAGTGAGAGAGCACTCGTCACTTTCTATGGATCGTCGATTAACGAGTAAAGATAAGAAAAAATCTAGTCAGTTTCAACTTGCTCACAAGATCTTCATAAGAAGAAAGATAAGAGAAGTAGTCATCAAGAGTATCCACTCTTAAACTCATTTTGTAGGGAACTCAACTTGACTTGTCCATTTCTTTCATCTTGCATAGTTTATATAAGCCAAGAGAGGGGACATGCAAGCCTCATAAAAGACAACAAATTCTATGTTGAATTGTTCAATTCTCATGTCTTAATTGAAACAACAACAACAGCATCTACTCCAATATTTAGAAATTGGGCAATACAATTTACAAAACATTAATTAGCTAGAATAAAACACTGTTTAGTACAAATCATGATATGTTGATTTGTAGTTCCATGTGACTAAGTTTATCCTCTTTCTTTATATCAATTGATCACTTCACGGGGTGTGAACAAATTATACAGTACTATCAGTGAAAGCTATGTCTCTTTATTTTATTGTAGCTTGAAATAGGGTTTTGCTATTAATTAGCAAAGAAGGAAGTTAATTTTATTCCCATAAAAAGATAATTTTTCATATAATTGATAGTTTTAAATGTATACTATATTTAATTTGGATGATCAAAAGTGACATTTTATACAGATATGATAATTGAAATTGAGATTCTACAGTATCTCCTCTCTTCTAGAGATCATAGATAGAAAATATAAGAGTTAATTAAATAATAAAATTTTGGTTTATCATGCAGAATCATGAATTTGAATAAACATATATAATTTTACAATAAAAATATGTTGGATTTAGACATATTCCGTAATACACTGATATTAGTACTTGCATTTCAAATATTCAAAATCTGATGTTTTTTATTTTCTTGAATATGGATTTGAAAAGATAAAAATCTTTCACATTATTAGTTACTTCAATGCCAAATAATCATATTTTTATAACATGTCCTCCATTAGAATTTAGAATAGTCATTTTTCACGTTCCCGGATAGAAATACAAAGAACATGGGTCGGTTGCACAATTCAAATCCTAAATCCAACATTGAAACATAGGACCAAACTAGATTCACATTTTCGAAAGAAAGAAAAAAAAAAAAAAAGAGAGGAGGGAGTGACCATATCAAGACCAGAAAAATCCAAAGAATGACTCGGGACGATATATATATATAAGTCGGCACGATATGTTCCCAAACACGAGAGCGGTTCGCGATGTCGTGCGCCACGTGTAAAACAACCATTCGTCACCATGTGCGTCCCCTCTATCCCTTCTTTTTTATTTTTATATATATATAAATAAATAAAAGAATATCTGTGAACAATCAACACCGTTTTTTGATTCGCGACTCCTACCACCACTGAATCATTGCCACGTGTCCCATCTCGCGCAAAATTTATTAAACAAAGAGATCTGATCAACTCAGTTCACTTTCTTATAGCGAAGTATATATATAAAAAAATATACTAATTTTTTTTAAAAATAAAATTACATATACGTATATTATTCATTTTATATAAAAGTATTATATTAAAAGAGTATAATTAAAAAAAAAACGATGTTGACTTTACAAGAAACTATACATATCATATTCCATGAAGAAAGAAAAATGTTAGGCTAAACTCTTTTTTCGGTCTATAACGTACACCACATACATTTTTATTTTAAAAAGGAGAGTGAAAATCATTTAACGGATGTATATTATTTTAATAAAAAAATTCTTTTATTTTATTTTGAATTAAATAAATAATTTTTAATAAATATAAAAAAATAAATTTTTATTTTTTAGTCTATTTAAACTATATGATTTAGTGATCGATCTATTACTTATTCATGTTTCAGTTTAAGCCCTTAGATTTAAATAATATATTTTTTATTAATTTTTGAAATAGAACTATCCCTAAATTATTTGATTTTCTTAAGAGACTAAAATGATTGTATTTTTTAAATATGAAGATTTAAACTAAAATATGAAAAAATTAAGAATAGATCATTTCACCGTATAATTTATAAAAATTTAAAAATACAAAAACACTAAATAAAATATAATGAAAAAAGGACGGGTTGTAACAGCTCCAGTAAACAAATGAACAAGTGGGACCCAGCCTATCCCAGCCCAGCCCAAAGTGGAGGACCAGGAAAGACAGGGACACCGAGACACGACCAACCACTACGTTTCAATCGTCAGAGACACGTGTGGGTGGAGGAGGTCCCACGATCGAGAGCGGCAATGATTGCGGCGGAGGAGATGCCCATGACGTCGGCACACGTATGACAGAGTACTTAAGAGAAAAGGTTGGGTTGTTCTTGTGGTGGTGGGGTGTTGGGGGGGACCATGATTAGTGTTTATAAGGGATCCTGGTTGGAGACTGTTTAACTTTAGCAGTAGTTATTAAGCTGCAGTTCTCATTGGGGCCATAGGACAGGTTGGACATGGAATGTGATGGTCATGTGAGTATGAATTCCTTCAGCTTTGTGATGTACAGACTTTGATTAGTTAGCTAGCATTTTTATTTTTTATTAAAAATATTAGGTTTAGTTTAGTAAAAAGATAAATTTTTAAAATAAGTTATCCTAATTTATGAGGATAAAAAAATTTCTATTTTTATTCAGATTTATATTTGATAATGCTTTTTATTATCCTCATTTTTTATTTTTTTATCCTTAATATTGCATTTGGATTAAATATGAGATTACTTCAAATTTTTTTTAAAATATCAAATCTAACATTCCTATTAATAGGGTATTAATATTGTTTAATGGAGCACATTCTTTCTTTTTTTGGTTTTCATTTATTTTCTTGGAAATGGTAGTAATAAATGTTATCGGGATAAAAAATTAGGATAAAGTCTGTTCCACCTTTTACCCAGAACAAACTATCCCCATTTTTTATCTCAAAATGTGGACAATTGTCATACTTTATCCCCATTTTTTTTTATGTCATATGGGATAACAAGTTATTTAACTCCATTTTTTTCTTATCCTAATTCTTTATCCCCATACCAAACTAGACCTTAAGATATCTAATCCAAGAAAACACTTATTTTTCAAAAAAAAAAAAAAATTATGATTTACGTGTTTAGGAGCGCTGTGACACATAGTTTTGTTTTTTGCCTTATTTTTAATTTTATATAACTAGTTATACGTTTACACTCACATTAATAGGGTACACGTATCATAATAATTTTTAACATTTTTTATAAACGAATTCATATAATAATTCATTTGATTGTATATTTTAACTTTTATTAAAAAAAAATATTTTATTAGATGTGGTGGTATACCATTTTAAAAAAATAAAATTGTTGGGGACCGGAAATGAGATTGAAAAAATATACATCATACTCTGTTTTAGAGCAACATGGACCTCTTTGTTTGGATGTACGATGTCAGAGAAAAGGTTCGGTTACTTTACCAACTAAAAAGTAGACCACACATATATTTTTATTTAAAAAAATAGTAAATTTATTCAGTCTGGTGATTTAGATCATGTTTCTTTTTCTCCTCTTTCTGTTTGTAAGGGTTGTAAACTAGCCAACCTGTTGCTACTCCATTCCAATCCAGTAATTATCAGTCTTGTGGTCCATTTGAGCTAGTTCATCATGATACCTGGGGTCCTTCTCATATCATATCAAATAGTGGTTTTCCGTATTATATCAGTTTCATTGATGACTATTCTCGTTTTACTTGAATTTATTTATTGCGTCATCAATCTGAGATCCTAAAGATATATGAAGTCTTTACCACTATGATTCACACCTCCAGGTCTCAGCATTCCTCCTCAGCATGTTTGTCGTCTTCGGAGGGCTATATATGGTCTCAAACAAGTATCTCGTGCCTGGTTTGAGCGTTTTCATAGTGTTATTCTGGCAGCTGACTTTATTGAGAGCCTTCAGGATCACTCCATGTTTGTGCAATCCTCATCGCAAGGCCCGATTATCCTTCTTCTATATGTTAACGACATGATTATCACTGGCAATGATTCCATCAGTATTATTCTAATCAAGAATCACCTCAGTTGATAGTTTTCGATGAAAGATCTCAGTACTCTTCACTACTTCCTTGGTCTCGAGATTGCACAGGGTGATCGTGGGATTCTACTATCTCAACAGAAGTGTACAGTTGACATTCTAGAGCGTGCTGCCCTCTCAGATACCCGCAGTGCAGATACCCCTCTCGAGCTTCATGTGAAGCTCCGTCCTACAGACGGTAGCTCCTCCAAGACCTTATTCGATACAGATAGATCGTGGGTTAGCTTGTGTATATGTGCATCACCAGACCTGACATTGCTCATGCTGTCAATGTTGTTAGTCAGTTTGTCTCGGCTCCTCGATCAGTATATTATGGTGCTCTTATACACATTCTTAGATACTTGCACGGGACTATCACCAGATCGACCTTTCTGTCGTCCTCTCAAGGATTACACTAATGCTGATTGGGCTGGAGATCCAACCACTAGACGCTCCACCACTGGGTTCTGCATATTTCTTGGAGATTCCATCATTTCTTGGCGTAGAAAGAAAGAGGTTGTTTCCCTATCCAGCATCAATGCTGAGTATCAAGCCATGGCCATCACCACCAAGGAGATTGTTCATCTTAGATGTCTCTTAGTGGATCTAGGAGTTGCAATGACTGATCTTACCCCTTCTTCATTGTGATAACCGATCTGCTATCCAGATTGTCAGCAATCCAGTCTTTCATGAGAGGACCAAACACATTAAAATCGATTTTTACTTCGTTCGTTAACACTTTCTTGCAGAGACACTATCGCTTCCACATATTTCCTCTGTCGAACAGCTTGCTGATTTCTTCACGAAATCACATCCAGTTTCTCGATTTCAGTTTCTCATTCGCAAACTCACTTTGTATGATCCACCGTGAGTTTGAGGGGGACTGTTAAATTATATATGTTATGTCATCATATGTGTAGTGTATTACACGTATAACTTCTATGTATTTATATATAAAGGGATTAAATTCTAAGTGAAATACAAGAATTCTCATTATCTCTCTAATTATAACAAAAATCTAAGGTATTTATTAAATCACGATACACTCATTTCACTAAATCAATCTTTTTTTACTAAGGAATAATGCAAATAGTATGCTGACTTTAAATACATACTTTATTGTGAAGGTTCATTATAGACAATTTTAATAAGTTATAATTTTTTTTTAAAGCAGTGTTTGTTCGAATAAGTAATTTTTCTTGTGATTATAGGGCATACATAAAAGTATTTAAATAAAAAGTCCGAACAATTATGATTTAAGTCAAATCCAGCAAGACCTTGGACTGAAGTGTTTCACCCCTTGGGAGTGAAAGATATGGGAGGAACGAGAATCACACCTTCCTTTGACCCAAAATAAAATAAAATAAATTCTTATGGGTTAATTAATGCCGAAAGACTAATTTTCAACTTAAATCAATCATCAATGTGTCATGATCCATCAGAAAAATGTGTGAGATATTTGAAGGTAGATTAATTGCAAAAGATATGATAATATGTTGTACCTAACCCTATAAAAAACTTTCCAAGCTAGTATATAATTATGAAGCCCTTCCAATTCCAAGGTCCATCCTGACAAATTAATGTGCATGCTTCGTACCAACTAAACTCCACCACTTAAACATTTATCTATATATTGAACACTTCTGACTATTTTTAAAATTAAAAACCATTAATTAATTGCTAACTTATTGTAGGCCAGTTTCAGGTTCACTGAATCAGAAAAATAAAATACAATAAAATTAGATTAATTAATTCTAATTCAACGCATAATATGTTATAATAAGATTGGGTTCATGAAGCTAACCTTAAATAATCGAAATAATTGTAATAATCTACTGTTTGGATTAATTAACATGAACCCTTGAAATCAGGTTACTGTGCTTTGATACTCAACTGTACCATGTGGGCATCCGAAACAATATAACTCCAGCCAAGTTTGGTGTGGATGAGATTCCATATTTTTCAATCTTTGGAGCAATAGTTTTGTTGTTGTAGCTGATATTGCATCACAATTTGTCATTTCTGCATTTGAAGTCCTTTTATTTTAGTTGAAGACTTGGTCCAACCATCATATTGTCTTTATAAAAAGATAGCCTCTTTGGATCTTTGTGAATAAGTCAATCAATTATCAACTGCATAGAGGAACACTCATTATATATTTTCCATCACCAAAAATAAAACTATATTGCTATGCTTGATTGGTACAATGGACTTGACCATGTTCAACAGATTTGTTCATTGTTCATTGTCTGACATATTTTTATATGGTAGGCACAATATCTGTCCTCTGATCTTCATCTTTTTTTCTTTTATTAGATGAGTGAATTAAAAAAATGAGAATTAATATTGATTTAGGAAGAAGTCTTCTGGATGGATGATTATTTTATGTGTCAGAATATATATATATAAAAGAAGATAAAGATAGGATCTGGGTGAGACAGTCTGAATAGCATTGAAAATGGCATTGATTGCCAATCATCACTGTATAGTACCGGATATTGTACGATATTGATACTCTTTAATTAGTTCATCACCATGTGACAATGTAGACTTAGAACTGAATCAATGTGTTAATTTTACTTCATTTTAATTTAGAATAACAAGTGTGTTCTAGATTTAATTATGTTGCCCCAACTTTCAACCAATAAAGCTAATTGAAGGACCAGACTGGGAGCATTCAAAGACTCTCCCCTTGAATTTTGAGATTATGATATCTTGGTCTTCTAGCCTTGTTAGTTGACATTCCAGGCAAAAGAAGAGTTTCCCAACAGAAGGTTAGGTTGAGATTGCTCAATTCCTCAATACTTCTATGGGCTTTTTTTTTTTGGGTGGGGAAACACTTCCACTTACCATTGATTTGGGGACATACGTAATTCAAAATGATTGCAAAGACTACCCTCTGAATTGGTTAGTAGCCTGAACTCCCCATCCAATGGTGGTCCAATAGGATTGTGCCATGCAAGTGGCAAAAAAAATCAAATCAAATAACTATTTTTTATATTATAAAAAAATCAATGCATTAATATTCTAATCTATTACGAGAACTATAGATTATCTTTTATTGAACAACACATGATTTTTCTGTCTCAAACCAGAATGATCATCAGAGTCAGGAGGACAACATTTAAATGCTAAAACTCAAACCAAATGCCATGAGGTTATAGATTCTGCTATTAATCATTGAGCTATGGGTCTTTAAGTCTTGCGGATATATGATTTGAGTTTTTTTGTATTACCCTTTTATACTTCCACACAAATGTTTTATTTCTTTATTTCTCTAATGGAGAGGCAATCATGTTGGATAAGATGTGAGTAAGTGATTTCATGAAATGCAGACATTAGAAAGCTCTCTAAATCATTGCTTTTAAGGCTCTTTTGAAACACAAAAATTGGTCTGACTAAACCACTTGGAGATTGGACTCCTTAGGCATGATGGCCTTGATCAAAACCCACCCTGTCCCAATTCTTGTTGCACATGTTTCAAAAGTCAACAACAAACCCAATATCATCAAATCAATAACGTAGCTCCACAGGAAGAATAATTGGTTCGATCTAAATACCCATCTACGAATACAATTTGAGAAACCACTGTGATGCAAGTAGATTGAAGACAGTAGATTGAAGAGAGGATAAAAAAAAAAAAATCTTGTTATTCTGATGTTTATTATTATTCTATGATAAATAAGAATAAAATGATTTTTTTATTGTTCGTATTTTAAATTATTCTCGTTGAGAAATATTATAATAAAGTTTTTATTGTTTGAATAAAATGTGAATAAGGTGTGGATAAAGATTTATAAAAAATGAAAAAATAATGACATTTGATTTGTAAAATATAATGATAGTTGATTTGATAATGGACCCACATATTTTTTGGGTTAAATAATTTCAGGGGTTGATTGGAATCAATATACCATTTTATACCGGTTTATTCTGACATACAGATTCTCATTTATTTTAACTATGCAATCATAAAAGCTCCGCAATCACACAGTCAAACGCACCCTAATAGCTACCCACGATAATCTCTTCGTGGATCTCTTTGCATTACCATTATTATGCGAGTGAGAGCTCTTACTATAGAAATTTCCCAAATTCATTTTTTTTTTAAAGAAATCTATCAAAAAAAATTGTGTGGGTATTCAGCAAAAAAACATTATGCAAATTTCAATTTGTATGTGGGTCCATTTTATGAATTCATTTATCCCACCTTCCTATGTTTAGGGTGGCCCAAGATATTGTCGGAGCTAGTGAAAAAGTATTTAACAACATTCATTGTGTGCTAAGAACTTGTTTTTGTATTTGAATGCCTTTATAAGATCAACATGATCTTGATGATTTAAAAAAAATAAAGAAGTTTTGGTGACTTTTAATTATACAGATAGGAGTCAACATCAGGGTCTTGCAACAGGTGAAGATGCCTGGGGAGGCTAGAAAGCCAGGTCGATCTCATATTTTGAGTGGGAGAAGCATCAATTGGTTTACAACTTTCCTGACAATGTCTTATTCTTCCTCCAATGGGAAGGGTTATGGGGTTGGATTTGAACCCCCTAACAAAGAATTACACCTATGTTCGAGGGATGTCTCACTAAATCATGGAATATGTCTCACTAAAAGCATGGCAGAAGTAGCCACAAAAAGCTAATTAATATAGTAGTGGAGATCATCTTGTTTGTTGAGTTTGAAAGATGAATTCACGGCATCAGCAAAAACTCACTATAGTTTTGATGCACTACTAACCAGTTACATTGGTATTAATCGTACTTAATTCATCTCTCAAGTGGACTAGTTCAACCACTGCTTGAAAATAAAACGTGACATGCATTCTATTAATCAAAATGGTAATGGTAATGAAATATAATTAAAGTTTTATACCAATCACTGTATCACTGCCAAAGAGAGAGCGTTTTAGCCCCGCATGCAGTCTCATACACTATGATAGCATAGTGTTAACACTAAGCCCCCGTTTGGAACGGGAATAGAATTTATTCTTGAGTATATATTTATTCAAGCACAAGTAAATACAAATAAGGATAAAATGATTTTGTGTTTAGTTGTGTTTTGAATTATTCTCGTTGGTAAACGTAAAAATAAATGTTTTGTTGTTTTAATAAAATGTGAATAAAGTATGGATAATGATTTTTAAAATGTGAAAAAAATAATGATAGTTGATTTGACATGTGATTTATAAGAGGTGATGACAGTTGATTTGACAGTGGATCCACATATTCTTTGAGTAGAATAACCTAGGATAACTTTAATTCCAGATGTTAGTTGGAATCCATATACTACTTTATACCAGTTTATTCTGGCATACTTTATCAGGGATTATCTAAGGTTTCTAAAAAAAAAAAAAATACATTGTTGTATCTCAGTATATAGACTTCATTTCATAAAACTGTATGTACTTCAATAAAAGTGTATGATTTAAAATAAAAAAAATAAAAGATTGTGTGAACCATGAATAAAGCTGCAATTGGAGCTAGACTTGTCATTTTTAATTTCCTATTATTATTGTTGTTGTTCATAATCAAGCCCTAAGGCTTGTATTTACATTGGAGTCAAAATTATACCCTGATGGGTAAATAGAAAAAATATTGAGGCCAAATTTGGATACGCAGCGAGACGGATTTAAAATCTCCGTCGTAGATCTAAATATGGATTTTACTGTTTAGATTTTTGAACTTTGTCTTGACGTTTTTTTATAAATAAATAAAACTCGATAATCGAAAAGCTAGTGAAACAATTTTTTTCAATGGCAAGATTATTTTAACATACTCATGGTTGGGCAGGAGCCTTTTTTACATTCAGTCCATTTTATAGTCGTGTTTACAGTCTAGAATGGAGCTTTTTTTACATTCAGTCCATTTTACAGTCGCGTTTACAGTGCAGAATTGATCTCCCAATCATCTGTACTCTACGATAATGTAGTCTACATTTCACTATCATAGTGTACAATGACGGAGCCACATGGGACAGGGGGCCCATGCCCCCACTGGAGTTTTTATATATATATATATATATATTTCCGGCTGGTGCATATATTTAACAAGGGATGGCGATGAAGAAGGTGCGTGTAGATTGGTCTCTCACATAATTCATCTAATAAATTGATACCATGTGTGCCTTCAAAAATCACTCCTTTAACTCCATATCCCTTTAAAAAAAAAAAAATTCTTTGACTTCTTCATAACCCATTATCCATTTAAAAAATAAATTTTGAATTTTTTATATATATTTAAACTGTTCCTGATATCAATTATCATCTCTAAAAATAATCTTTAATTTTTACTTTTTATTCCATTAACCGTTCCACAATCGGGAAACGAGAATCCTCTCCTCTCCTCTCCTCCATCAACACTTCGAAGTATAGAATTTGTTCATTTTATCTTATTATCATTTTTATTCATTTATTTAAAGTTTACAATATTTGTGTAAATATATAAAATAATCATATATAATATTTGTTATTTCTAGGGATTACTTACCTTAAGCTTTGGATTTTGAGAAGGAAGAAGCAGTCAAATTAAGTTTGGGGACAATCAGTAAACTATTTATCTATATATCATAATTTAAGATATTATGTTTTTATGGATTCTAAGAAAAAAATGTATAAAAAAATAACAATATATTGTTTATTAGATTTATGTTTTGACATGTTTTTTATGAATCATCGCGATGAAATTTAACATATTGTTTTAAAATATGATAAATATCTTTTAGAATTATTCGGTGAGATGTTTTATGTGAATGTGTTTATTTCATTTTATACATATTCATTTTTTAATCTATCCTATTGATATTAAAAAATTATAATGATATAACTTACAAAAATATTTACATAAGTCGCATTAGTCCCCCCTTTATAAAAATTCTGGCTCTATTACTGATAGTGTATATTACATTATGGCAGTGTATGTATGAAAATTAAAAAAAAATTAATGAAAAAATATAATATTATATCTTAATGTATACTTTACCATTTATATTGATAGTAAATACTTCAATTAACGAGTGTATATATTAAACCAGTAACAATACACATGGCTGGACGTATTATTTTCTTCTTCTTTTCATTTTTTTTAGCAAAACATATTATTTTCCTTTTGACAATTACGAATATATCACTGCCAAAGGAGGCTTTAATTAGTTACCAACAATTATCTGTTTAGCATATATAATGTTGTCTTCCATCCATCCAGGCTTTCTAGAATGCATAAACATTTCAAATGATATCCTTGTGAAGTTAAACACGTGTCCACTATGGGTGTTTTAGTTTAGGCTATATGAAATCCCACTCCAAAAGAAGGACCACAATCTTGTCCTTTTTCAAGATGGTGATTGATGGTAACATTTGAGAATAATTAGTTTATTTCAAACCCCAACTTTAATCCAACATCACATAATCACACATTAAAAACCTACACTGACTGATTCCAGGAAGCTTCCAAGAAATCAAAGAGTGACATTATTAATTTACATGAATGTTAATGTGCTCTTGTCAATAAGCCGCACCATTTCTCATCCAAATTTTGAATTGACATTATGTTTTTTTAATTTTTTTTATTCTAATATATAATAGTTGTACTGCAATAGATATCCGAATCTTTTTTATTGTTTTTTTCTTGTTAAAAAATAAAAAATAAAAGCGAGGTTTACCTCACACAACTCGGAAAAGGTGGATATATAAGATATATAAATTTTAAATGACAATTCTATTATTATTATTATTATTATTTGTGTGTTTTTTTTTAAAAAAAAATATAGATATTTGCTACTCGATTTCATTACTGAATTCGAATTACAAACTCTGAAACGAGGAAAAAAAGACATGCATGACATAGAATAACAAAAACTGTGATCAGTAGTCCCGACTATCTGTTGGATTAGAAAAGATTTTTAAATAAAAAAGGGACTGAAATGGCCGCGATCACCCCATAATACATAACCTCTCATTTGTGAACGCGACCTCTTCCGCCTTTGCAATATGCCGACCCCAATCCCGAACGCACCCTCGAAACATCTCCTACATATTCTCTTGGTAGACCCGCATTCCTCTAAATATGACTTCATTTTGTGTGCACCATATCATCCGTGTCCCCGCTGGAATGATGGACTGCGACATTGTTGCTTCTACTCTGCCTCTTACCGTCCTCTGCAACGCCCCGCCTACTGCCCATAACTCTTCAAGTGATTGAAAGGCTACATGGAGTCCAATGTGCGTCCCCACCTTTTCCCAGAATTCTTTCGCCACCGGACAGACACAAAAGAGATGGTGAATGTTCTCCAAAGGGTCCGTGCACAGGGGGCAAGCAGTGGAGTCATTTAGAGCCCACCTAGACCTGTAAGCTTTCGTTAGAAGGCATTCAAGTGATAAGAACCAAGAACATCTTAATCTTCAACGGTATTTTCGACCTCCATATCTGTTTGAAGAGGGCGCACGTCGAGATGCTGTCGGTGGTGGACATTCACCACCATAAATATGCGTGAGAGGTGTATGTGAAATATTCGACAAATGTTGCATATTTTGATATTTATATTAGAAGGTTAAATAATATTTTTAAAAATATATAAAAGATATTTCCATCAGTTAACATAGATAATATCTGAAAGGTTAATCCATCCCCCTCCCCTCAAGTTAAAATAATTATTAGAATTTATTCTAAATTATCAAAACACATCTATCATATTTTATATCGATGAAACAAATAATATTTTATTATCAAGACTTATTGGGGGAGGCATGGTGTTTCACACGGAGCTTGGTATTTAGAATATACAAACCAATTAACAGTTAAGTTTTTAGAGTCACTGTAGTGGTTGATGTGATAAACTAGAGAGCCATAATTCGAGTCGTCTAAGGCTCCGTTTGAAAAACACCGCGTTCGCATCGGCGGGGCTTCAACACGAGGTGGCAAAGCGGTGTTTTGAAGCGTAAGAGAAATACACATAAACACACATACGACAGAGTGATCACAGGTGCTCGACGTAGACCACAAAAATCTGTTTGTCTGCCCGCTCACGTCGGCCGGGGCCCACCAAAGCTAACGCTGTTGAACCGCTCCGCCAAACAGAGCCTAAGATTGTTTTCACGTAGGGGAACACACTCCTCTAGTGGGTACGTACAACACAACCAATGCTAGAGATGAACATGGGTCTGGTTGTGCTATACCTATTCAGAGGGGCGTGCCCTCATACGTTACACAGTACCATACTTGTCACAAATTAAAGAGACTACTTGTGACCTATCAATCTATCATAGACTGCCAACCCTAGATTGATTGTCTTCCTACCAAAAAAAACTAGATTGATTGCCTAATAATATGGAAACATAAAGTAATGGTAACATGTTCATCAAATTGCAGCTGAAGGTTATCCAAATCTTCAAAATGTTCATCAAAAACTGAAGGTTATCCAAATCTTCAAAATGTTCATCAAAAACTGAAGGTTATCCAAATCTTTTGATTTTTCAAGTTTGAAATAATCGAAGAAAAGATATATATATAAAAAAAAAAAGGCTTCATTTACAGGTGTTCATTTCATGATAGCAAAGCATTCTGGAAGGGGGAAAGGCTCTGGCATTAATTTAGGAGTTAAGATGTTACCTTCCCTGGACATCACTCATGGCATCACATTGCATGAACTGTTCAAGTTTATATAATACACAACTATGCTCCTTTTAATTGCAATATATATTTTGGAAATGATTCAAAAGTCACCGATTTTAAAAATTTTGCTACTTTTGTGCCACAATGAAATTATACTATTCCTTCAATGCCAATTAACTTGTTTTGAATTTTTTAATCCATGTGTTTCATTTAACGAAATGTGCAAGAAAGATAAAAACATATACTGTAATGAATTGATTGCATTACATTATCCGCACCAAAAAAATACAATCTACCAACCTAATAGAGGATAATACTAAGTTATGCATGATGCGTGGGTGAGCTGGGATCCCATCAATATTAGATCTCATCAATATTGCTAGTCCCTAATCAAGGATTGACGAATATTCAAATTGATATATCAATTATTAATTGGAGACTAACACAAAAATTACTAAATCTCATCTCTATAATGAGCTGTGAATAGACCTAACAATATCTTCTTTAGGTGTAGGATTGGCCAAATGGCCCGCGAGCCCGGACCAGGCCCAAATATTTCTGGGCCGTTTCAGGCCTAAGCTAATATCCAATTATTATAATTTTCTATTCAAATATTTTTACTATAAAGCTATAATGACTTTTCAATTAATGTTAAAACTCTTATTGTAAACTTATAAATTGTAATTTACAATTACTGTGATGTTACATGAATATTCAATTCACATAATTTTGATTGTTCAATGTTTTTCCCACTTAAGTGGCTCAACTCTTCCATTTTTTTTTTTTTTTATGTTTTAGGTTAAACTAAACAAAAAAAAAAAACATAAAATATAGTAAAAAATGGGACTGGCCACAAAGCCCAGCCCGAATCATAAGCCCAGCCCGGACTTGGCCGGGCAGGCTTGGGCCTAGTTTTGGGCTTGATGCCCAACCAGGCCCAGGCCCGAAGCCCCTTACACCCAAATGGGCTAGGCCCGGTGATACCCCGGCCCAGGTCCGGCCGATGGCCAACCCAGATTCAATAAAATTTTGACCCAATTCATCATGAACCAACATTATATATTTTCATATTCAATTAATAAACAAATCTATCTGTCATGCTAAGGCAGTGTTTCTGTTGCCGGCTTGTCTTGTATGATTTTTCAATGTTTTTTTTCACGTTTCCAAACCCTGCAAATGTTTTTTTAATAAATCAACGCTTTTCACAACGCATTGCTCCCCTCAATTATCGCACCACAAACGCCCCGAGCCCGACACACACCCAGACACTGCCTAAGTTACCAACCACGAGTATTTTTTAACTATGTATGGAATGCTTTTGTGCATTTTTTAACTTACAAATTTATTAAAACTCATTCTTATCCTAAACCATTATTTATTCTCCTAATCTTATCTTAATATTTTAAATAGATAATAGATTTTATAAATTTATATATAACCAGATTCTCTAATAAATTAATTGAAAAACAAAATACAACATCTGAGTCCTACGAATAGGACTACAACTAAAGCTGAACATATAATTTTTTATGTCATGTTGAAAAAATATATATATACCCAATCCACATTTTACGATCCAAAAAGGCAGGCGCATATATATTTATTTTTTTTAAATCATAGATCTCATACAATGATGCGTATAGTTTTATAAAAGATGAAATATATAATCAAATGAATTGAATGTACCATTTATAGAAAATGTGAAAAAATTTCAACGAGATATATACTTTGATACAGTGAGTAGAAGATACTGACAATGTATATATGACTGCATTTATGACTGTAAAAATAGTCATGTGCAACATAGCTCAAAAAAAAAGTATGGAAGTTCTCTTACACTGTGTCACGTGGGCCTCCGCTTCCGATCCTATGGTTAGTCCAATATATAAAGGGGCTATGTAGCTCTTCTAAAAAAAAAAATTACCAATTTTCCCATTGTTGAGGATAAATAACACAATTTCAGTGAAAAACTATTAACCTCGCAGAAATTTTAACCTGGGCAATGGATTCTGAATAAGAAACGACTGCATGTTCAGTGAAACATATACAGGTATCCTTGTATAAGCAAATATCAGCAAAGGATGCACTTTTATGTGATAACATGTTGACTAACTCTACTTGGAAAAACAAATTCTCTCTGTTTCAGGCTTTACCAGACTATGGAAATGTCCAGGTGAATCTACACTGACAAGGGTAACAGCAACCTCCTTTCCCTTTTCTTTGCGAGCTTTCTCTGCCTACAAACTTTTAAACATACCAGTAGAAGAATCATAAGGAGTACAACAATGGCTGAAAGTCTAAAGTATCTGAAATAGAGTGTCACAAAGGAAGATATTATGAGCAGCAAAAACAATAAGGCCGACGAAAGAGCTGCAACAACATCAGCCCTGCAAATTTGCCAACAGATTTATATGATTCAGCAACCTCAACAAGAATAATGCACATGTAACCACAAAGCTTCAAAGAAGTGATGTTATGAATGTGGGCACTGGGCAGTCAAGCAAGGGATGTTCTCTCAGATATTAAACAACCAATCCACATAAGGGCACTGTATTCGTATGAACTCGGACAAGAATCCACGTGAAGTTGTATACATAAGCTTAGTACCAAACTGTAACCAATAGTGTTATAGGGACACCATGGTAAATGACATGGAGTGTCGGAACGGAAACTAGAGACAATTAAGTTCAATCAGTCGCGTATTGTAATTAAGACTTTACATATGCTAATACTTTCAGGTGTTGTTAGTGCTTCCCTCCCTGTTGTTTGTTCTCACATAGTCTATCAACATGTGGGTGTCACACACCAATTTAAGTCAGTGGCAACAATGCTAACTATAAACACTGTTACATGGAGCCATCTATAGTATACATGTATACAAAAATATACATGGAAATTCAAAACTATTAGAGCATACACTAAGGAAAAATTTGGAAGCCAAGCATGCCTGGATGATAACTAGACAGGATGTGTCAGGGTCTCAAACAAGAATTAATAACTGAAACATGACATGCATGCACATGAAGCTTGAGAATTTTATCCATTCCAGTCGGCCTATTTGTCAAGAACTAAAGCTTCTAGTTATCCAAAAAAAAAAAAAATCCCTCTTAGCTTCCAGCTGCATTTAAATGAGTATTTTGGTTAACAGTAAGAATTTATGGTTGCTTGACACTACTTGTCCAGAAAAGAATTTCCTCAGTCAAAAAAATCAGGATGTTACAATCAAACAAATTGGGATGTTATGTGAAAAAGCATCAAATCTAGATAAATTAAACATTTTTATTAGACAAAACAGGATGCAACAGCAAGCAAATGCCAATGATAAATTTCACCCCATCCACTACAAATTCATACCCAAGTTTTTGCTTGAAAGTGAAGCCCAAAATACATCTTTAACTCAGTATCACATCTGATGACCACAATCCTCAAGGACCAGCTCAGTTCATGGTTACAGCCTCAGGTTTCATAATTTTAGATGTTGACAATTTGGCATTCATCAATCAACACTATTTTCATTATTATTCAGCTCTCCATGCACATTCTCTACTTTAAAATTATCCTCGAACAATACTTTTTCAACACTTAAAACAGTACGTTTTCAACAGTTCAAATGTGTCTCTTAGTCACCAATTTATATTTTAAATAAGGAATATTACAAGGGTTTCTTCAGAGGGTTGAATGTTTCATGGGAGTTAAGATCCCTTTAACCCTTTTATATTAAAGCCGCTTGCAAGTCTTAAATAATAAACCAAACTAGATTGGGCATATTTAAAAAAAACTACCTACTCCATTGAAATACCACACTATTTGAACAAATAAACCAAACTACAGATGTTGGGAAACTAAACTCTTCCAAACACAAAGTAAAGAACTCAACTTCAAAATTTGGCTGAGTTTCTCTTCTTCTAGAGGGTGGGGGGCAGGACATCAATGGGCCTCTGGGCCTTTAGAAATCCGAGAATGAATCGCTCATTGACTGAAAGACATACTACAATCCTTGCCAATTAAAACACCGAGAGTCTTGTGAGAGAACCGACGCCAAGAAGATGTGAATTTAAAGCTCAGAATGGCAATACTTTTACTAGCAATTTATCTAAATAGACATGAGTGAGTTGGGTCAGTCAAGTCGTGGAAATTCATATGTAATTAATCGAATTGGGGATAAAAATGTTGTAATGTCATGATAGGTTTAATCTCCTCGTCTTTAGCTGACGAGCCATGGAAAAATGTATTCAAAATAACCTCCACATCATTCTCTTCCTAACATTTCAAACCAATTCATCCGAATTTGAATCTTCGAATCCACTCGACCTCACTTGCATTCATAATTCAAATGGGAATTCTGCACCAGGCATGTGTTCTTAGCCTCTGAAGTCATTTCTCTATAAAGATCCCTGACAGCACCTTGACAACCTTTCTTATTGGTTCTATAAAGAGAGATTGTTACTTGCAAATTAACTACATATGAAAATTAAAACATAATAATAGAACAGCAAATAGGATTTATGCCTAAGACATGGAAAATCAGCTGTAATGTTGAGTAAGAACACTAAAACATGAGATTCACTCAAATATGGAGATTTAAAAAGAAACATATAAAAGAGAAGAGAAACCTGGAGGTGATGTGGGGGTTGGAGGAGAAGAAGGTAAGAGGAACCCATTTATGGTGAGACCTGATCTGGTAGTCCCTCAACTGATCCACCAGCTTAGATCTTGTGATCCATCTCTCACCAACCCCTTCATTTCCCCTCGCCCCGATCATCCAATTTTTTTTTATTTTTGATGAACCGGAATAAAAAAATTTGATCCAGAAACGAAAAAAAGAAAATGACAAGGCCTGATAAGTTAGGGAAAGGAAAAGTTGGGATGGAAGAGTATGTTCTCAAGGGTTTCTCCAAGAAAAAAATAATAAAAAAAAACACTAAATTGTGCTGTTGAATAAAAAAAAAAATCGATACATTCAGCCTATCAATTGCAGCAACTTATTTTACAAAATACATTGTAAAATAAAAATATATTATTTTATTTAGAAAAATGTACATATTCATATAAATATATATAAATTTGAATTGAATACATATATTTTTATGTTTTTCTAACGAAATAGACGGTGCATTGCATTAGTAATATCATCGTTATAAATAAAGCTACAATACATATGTTTCAGCGTTCTTATGTCGGATGTAATTTGATGAATCTACTCTATTGTTAATGACTCTATTATTAATGATAGTGAGATAGTGCACTACCTTAATAATGTGATTACTGTAAATGAAATTATAAAACACCATTGTTCTGTCACGATATCATTTAATGAATCTATCTTTTTTGTTTTGTTTTGAGAAACAGTAGACAATTTACAACCTTAATTATATTGAAACAGATGTCAGAAATTAATAAAAAGAGAAAACCATAAGGGGAAAAAACAAAAGCAATGTAAAAAATCCAGAGATATCGCCACGGCCAATGGCACTGGGTAGAAAAGGATTCTAAGCCATGTGATCACGTCACAGTCCATAATCCTTAAGGAACCACAAATGAACTTGATATTTTTAACCCCCCACTAAGATTCACCCCCAATCCTTGATAAAAACCTTCCGTTGCTTCTCATAAATTCTCCATATAAAAGCATTAACCTTGAATAAATAATCGAGTTCCGAGTTATCCAAATGGCCCAAAGTACTATCGGAATTATCTCTCTTGCCACCGTGGCCCAAGTGCTCTCGTCATCCTACCTCATCATGTGCTTGGTTGACAGACTGAAACCTCGTGCGAAGGAGCGATCCAAGCAAAACCCGCTCCTACTTGGTTCAAGAATAAGATAAAGAATAAGTGAGAATTAATCAGAATAGTCTCAAAATATGTATTTAAAAGACTTGAATAAATGAGAATATGTATGTTATAATTAAAAGATGTAAAGTGGTATATAGATTCCTGTCAATCCTTGAAATTAAGTTATTTTAGGTTATTCAATTCAAAAGAATACGTAAGTCCACTGTCAAATCAACTATCAATATCTCTTATAAATCAATTGTCATTGATTTTCACTTTTTATAAATCTTTATTTACACTTTATCTATTTTTATCCGAACAATAAAAATTTATTATTATATTTTTTATTAAAAATAATTTAAAACACAATAAAATTAAAAATCACACCATTCTTATTTATATATTAAAATAATCATAAACTACATTATAACTCAATTCTCCAACCAGGGTTTTTTTTTCTCCTCGCCTCTCTCTCTCTCTCCTCGCGTTCCCCCTTCAGAGAAAAAGAGAGTGAAGTGAACTTGCTCTGCATGAAATTTTAAAACCCTTGATCAATTGAGAAAGAGAGACAGAGAAAGACCGCTCTCAAATTGAGCCCTAGAAATGGAGGAGAGACTTATGCTTAGGCTGGAAACGGCGATCCCTCGCCTCGAGGCGCTGTCCACTGGATCCCGATCGCTTGATTTGACTTGCGGCGAGGGTGCGGCGGTGGAGCCTTCGATCTCCATCTTTTGAAGCTTTTGATGGAGGGATCCGCGGAGAGACCCTCCTCTGCTTGCGGGAAGATTGGTGAGAAGTCTTGGAGGCCACGAAGATCTTGGAAGAGGCCTTTGACTGAAGATTCCCAAAAGATGGAAAGGTGAAGAGATATTACAACTCTCTTGATGATGCAGGAAAAGTGAAGAAACCAAAAGATGGGAATTGTATTCACAGTATGTACAAATTTCTTAAATTATAAAATATTTATCATCCATGTCTGGCACTGGCACTGGAAACTGATTATATATTTCTAATTACATTGTTCATTTAGGATTTGTGGTGACATCTGAGATTGTGAACTGCAATGTTGTCGAGGTGCAATGCCAGGTACATTCTTAGGGTATTTTCATCACATATCCAATCCTATACCCAAATGTGTATTCAAATTTAAATTTGAGTAAAAATCATCTAAAAACCTCTCCAACTATTTATCTATACCCATATCAATCTTTTACTTAAATTTTTAACCAAATCAAGGGAGACTCAAATCTTGACATAAATTTTCAATGGCTATTTTTTTTTTCTTCAACTCTACATTTTCTTAAAGATTTGAGTAAATCAGATAAAGTGTGATGTTTGGAGACACACTATATCAAATGAAGCTTTTGCTCAAATTTTTAGTGAATTTTGGGTATAGGTTTGAGTAAGCATACAAAAGTTTTTGTACAACCTTGACTATGAGAAAAAAAAAATCACATATCTTTTGTGTTTCATAAAATTGCTAGGCTTGAGATTGAAACTGTGACATGCTTATATATTTATCAAGTGTGAGATTTACTCATTTACATTCCGGTTTTATTTGTTTTATCTTAAGAATTAAAGGCCGGTGGACCATTAGTAGCAGAGGTGTCCCTCAGTTTTTTGAATTGTGCTAATGGAGGTCCTTGGATGGATTTAATTTATATTTGACTATTGGCATTAAGCCATTAAAGGATATATATCGAATGCCATATAGACACCTGGGGTCATTGTGGAATGTATGCTAAAAAAATTAGCATATTTGGATGTTTGTAGTGACAGGAAGACTGGCTCATTCTTGTTGTGAACTGTTATTACTAATAGGTTTTGAAGGGATTTTAATGTGTTGAGGGTTAAGCGTTATTTGTTAGAAAACACTACCCAGGGTTGGTCTGGTAGCCCTTCTCATTCCCCTTTTACTGAAAACCCAGGTAAATGGCGTTTGGAATCTTTTATTCTTATGGACATTTCTGGATAGCCCAGGCAAACTTCAATTGATTGCTCTATCCCACAGAATTTATCACAATTGGATCCTTATGAAAGGAGAAATTCTACTTCTGGACCTAAGCTGGTTTTTAGATTGGAGTTCCAAGATATAACACAATTGTACACTAAGAACACTAAGAACAACTCAATCAAATTTTGGGGAAAGGTGTATCTTGGGATGTGTTTGTGCACAATCCCAAATGTAATACACATTTCCCTCAATTAGGTTTAGGAAACGTGGAAAAAGGACCATCGGCAACTTAGGATGTATTTGTGCACACTCTCAAGGGTAACTCACTTTCCCCTCAACCACTTATAGGGGAAAAGGAATCTTTGGCAACTTAATGATGTGCTTGTTCACAATCCCACAGGTAATACACTTTCCCTTTTTACTCTCTGTAAAGGAAAAGTGATTACAGGGAAAGTTCCTTTTCCGTTGATGTTGGTAGTGTAGTTGTTCATGAGAAGGGAAAATTTCCCCCCCTTGGATGTGCTTTGTGCTGAAGGTAAAGTAATGGTAAGTGATTGGAAATTCAGGTCATGAGAAAGTGAAAATGAGTTGTCTGCATGCTTGGAACATGTCTCTCTTTGACCACCTACTTTTTCCTAGTCATCGCTTTTGAAGAATTGTTTGTGTTATTTACTTTTGGGAGGAAAAAAAGATTTCCCTGCTCACAAACAATAACATTTGTAGTGGTAAGGAAACTCACTTTCCATTTTCAAAAGGAAGCGTATTGTCCTTTCGAGATTGTGTACACACACACAGGGAAATGTTTTTGCCTTCCAAAAGTGAATAAAACAAGAAAAAAGTAATAGATGGTGATGAGAGGTTTGTGCAAAACAATAAATTGATGATCAAAGGAAAGTTTCCCACTTTTCCTCACTTTCCTTTTGGCACAAGCACATCCTTTATAGAAAAGGATGCATGAACTGGTTCCTAATTTCAGCTGTAGGTTGCCTTTGCTTAGTTGAGTTAGGCTAGATTTGTAGCAAGTATTGAACACAATTATGTTTTCTGGTAGAGTTACTTGATACAAAATGCAGATATCGAGGTCCGCAAAATTCCAGTTTATGACCAAAAAAGAAGAGAAGGAACTGGATTTGGAAATTCTTATTTTTTTCTCAAGACTGCCAATTATTGGTAGTGGCAAAGTTGCACTGAGATATGAAGAGCATAAAGAGGAATTGCTTGTAACTTTGTAGATATGATATTTAAGGTTTGTTGGGTGAATGCTTATTTGATATTGAACATTTTCGGGAAGGATTGTATTTTTGGTTCCTAATGCATTTTGTTTGATTCCATGAAATGGATGGATCAACTTTGATCTGTTGACATTGGTTCTTCTAGGATCCTTGTGCATTCCAGACTATTATTGGGCCTTATTATATTTTATATTTGGTCAGGGTTTCAAGAATTCACATAAACTAAAATTATTATCAAGTGCCATTGTTGGTCCTTTTCCATTCCTTTTCCCTTTTATTTCATTCTAAGAAAGCAAACAAAAATCAAGGTTATTTTTCTTCCATGATTCAAAACAGAGTAATCCCTAATTTGTATGTAAGTATAGTTTTTAGGTTGCAAAAACCAAGTTTTTGAAAATTCTGAACTCTTTGCCAACATATTGGACTTCCTAAGGCTAGTCTTAAGATGAGATGGGATCTAGCCCCATCAAGCCTTGTCGGTCCCCTAGTGGCTAGCTTTCAAATGAGATCGAATTCAATCAAGATACATCGATCCCCAATGAGGGGATGGAGTTGACATGTCAGTCCCACTTAGGTGCCATATGTTAGTCTCAATAGAAGACTGATGAGACCTGATGGGATCCAGCCCTAACTGGATCTCATTATGTCTCATTAGTCTCCAATGGGGAATTGGCATTTGACACTTCACATACCGGACATCTTTAATCACATGTTATTCTCCATTGGGGATTGTCGAGATCTAACAGAATCTAGACTTCACATCCCTTTAGGATGACTTGAAGAAGTGGGGGCACCTCCCTTTATCTTATTTTTTAATTTTTTATTACAATTTCCTAGAAGTTGAGTACTGTTTTCCCCAGGGCTTCCACTTTCTTCCGACATCCTATAGGATTCTGCAAATGCTTGAGTTGAACTTTGTGATTTTAAGTGTCAATGTAAAATGGCTTTGTTATATCTTAAGATACATAAAATTCTGGAAATTCAATAAAATTAGAAAGATTTTATTATCTTTCAAAACCAAGATTTTAAAACCAATTCATATGCTGGCATTATAAACAAATTATTTGGCGCGATAGAATAAGATTTTAAATTTTTTTTAAAAAAAAGTAGAATAAAATAATCATCTGGTGAAAAATCTGTTCGTGTTACTGGAAATTGAATTTATGTAGTATGGACTAGTGATGCATAAAAATAATTTGCAAGTGAAACATTAGAAATGATTATAAAGAATAATGATTTCCTCAACTTCCAAGTACCAAGAAATGAAATAAGCCAAAACTATTTCATTTCTTATGCAGTTCCCTTTGGATATATTTGTGGATCTTTGGGAGGTCAATAGAAAGCATAGCAGCATTGAAGAGGTTCTTACTCTTTCTGTTGTGTGTTATTCCTTTTTGTTTTTCATGTTCTATTATTCAATGTCATGGTTGGTTTGGTTGTGTGTTTATTCTTTTTGGTCCTTTTTTTTTTTTGGTAAGTTTTTCTTTTCATTCTTCACATGTGAAAATGCAAGGTTTATGACCTGCCTAGGTTTTTGTCATAGTCATCAAATAGAAGCTTTAATCAAAATTATTGGTTTTGCACTGCTCAGTTATGAATCCAACTACTAGAAAATCATCCATTTTCTACAGTGGATATGGGTGTAGGAGTGTTTTGGGGTATTTCACCTATATATATGAGTTCATTCGCTTTTCATATACTCACCAAATACTCCCCATGTTCTAATTGCATCCAAACCCCTCAATACTCAGTCATAGCTTTCTTACTCTCAATTTTTTCATTTGAACTTATGTTTGTGTCTAATTCTCAATCATATCTAAGTTTGTCAATTATATAAAATAGATTTATGAAAGGTTAAAAAAAAAATGATTTAACATGTGAACATCTTTTTATACCAGGGAAATAAATTTGGTGAAATGAAACAATTTCAAGGAACCTATAATACAAATACCTATTTATTATCACCTATTCAAACATAGTATACCCATCTAATCTTTATACACAAATAGATTTTTAAACCTATTCATCTCTATTTCATCATATTTCACATCTGTTATTCTACCCAAATATGGGTTAAGTCATGAGTCTGTTGAGGTACAAAAGGGATAAGATCTCAGGGTTGCATGAACTTCATTTTTTACACTGAATAAATAATGATATAGCAACTAAAACGGTTGGTACAACTAAAAAATTTGATGATTAAAAAAGATTTAAAAAAAGGAAAGAAGAGAAGACCGTTGGTGACCTGAGTACTGAACAAAGTTGAAGTCCTTTACATCTCTACTATTTCAGCGTAATATAATTTTATCAACTTTAAAAGTTTTTTCTTTTTCTTCCAGACTGGCTCACCACCAATCTCTCTGATTTGTTTAAAAAGAAGATTGCTTTTCTTATTCTCTCTATCACTTTCTGGCATATGTGGACTGAGCTCAATAATAGGCTATTCTCTGTGAAATCACACAAAATGGTGGTCTCAGAAGGATTAAAGTTAAGTCTGTCATTTATCTAAAAAAAATATCTATATCCGATTTGAATCCGTGGCCGAAAATTCAAAAAATATCCAATATCCAAAAAAATTGTATCCGTATTCGTATCTGAAAATTTTTGGATCGGATACGGATGTTCCTGTATCCGATTTGAAAAATATTCGTATCTGAAAATATTAATATATTATTATTTATTTAATTATATATTTATTTTTTTAGAATTAATATGAGTTTTTATTTTTATTTTTACTCTAAAAGTATGTAATATTTTATATATATACTTATAATTTTACGTTTTATATTAGGTAATTATTGAATTTTTTTTACATATTTCAAATATTAGATATATGATTTTTATTTTTGGATATTAGATCTTTGAATATTTTAATCATTCCATATTAATTTTGAATTTTTGGATATTTCATATAATTATTCGTATCCGAATCCAGATTTTTGAATCGGATATAGATACTTACTTTCAATATCCGTTGGATATCGAACACGGATAATGTTTTGGATATCCATTTCGGATACGGATACGAATATGGGTTTATCTGATCCATATTCATCCGATTGAGAGGCTTAATTAAAGGCACTATCAGAGTTCAGGTTGGTGACAAAATTTATCGGGTTTCTTCATCTCCTGAGGTCTGTGCCATTGCAGCATCATTTGGCATTAAAACAAAGGAACCTGAATCAGTAATCACAACTGTTACCTGACTCCCTCCTCTAGAGAACTGGCTTAAAATAAATACTGATGGATCTTTTGTTGATGATAGAGGAGGATTTGGAGCACTCATATGAAACCACCTAGTAAAATTTCTCATTGGATTGGCAGACCGCCTCAATCTCCCTTCCATTAACTTACTTGAGTTGAAGGCTATTGAAAAAGGAGTCTGGCTGAGCATATCTCTGCAGGACACAAAGCATTGGATCAAATTGGACTCAACGATCGCACTGGCGTGGGTGCATGGAAGGGGGAATATCCCATGGACAGCAATTCATTCTCTTTGAAACCTCCATTAGGGGCTGCCCCTTCTGGACAGTTGGAAGGCAACCCATATACGCAGGGATGGTAATTCCCCTGTGGATTTACTCGCTGCGCATCAATCTGCAAGGGGGGATTTACTTTACTATTATACATATATTTGCAAAATTTATTTATTTATCCATATCACAATTATAGAAAAGGATTAATTTTTTAAAAATATTTAACGAATGCAAATGAATAAAAACTATTATACAATTATAATAATATATAAACTCATCTATAAAAATAAAAAATAAATTAAAAAACTTAAATCAATATTTAATACACAATGAAGATTTTCACATCACATATATCAATTATAACAGAGTTTCTTAAATATAAAATCAAAACAAATATATAAACGGTGGATAAAAAAAAAGAGAGGAGGCTATTTAGTTTAGAAATGATGTAAATAATAATTTAATTAATTTATAAATTGTAGAATAGTAATCTAATTTAAGATTCATGGTGGAATTTGGGTGAAAATTTGATTTCATTCTATTTTCTCAAATGTTTTTATTTTAATTCCAGTGGGATCCACAGTAAACATAAAGATTATCACTTGATTTTACACACTTTCTTAATAATTAACCTAATGTCATAACATATTTATTATTAAATTCTAAATTTTTATTAGATTTAATAGTTTCAGGAGTAATTAATCTTAATTTCATGAATAAAAAATCGATTGTTCAATCAATCCATTGCCGGTTTTTAAACCGTCGGTTCATGTTCAATCGATAGGTTGATTAATTTTTATCAATTTTTCATCCTATTAAGTTTTGAGGGTAACCCAAACTAGAATTCAAAAACGGATAAAATGTATCATATTCAACCGAATACGCTGAATCAGGTTTTAAAACATTGTACATCAATATACAAATCTACAGCAAAAAAATGTTAAAACGTAATATTCAATTCAATTCTAGGTATACAAACAAATCATTTTCTTAAGTCAATGCGTCAACGTAGACGCAAACTTTATTTCTTTACGAAATATATGTAATAAATTGATGACTTTGGGTTTGGGGTGCCCCCTTTTCCAAGTCAATAAATGTGGCGAAATTTAATTAGACGACTTTAGGGTTACCACTTACCACGAATTCGTGTGACAAGACTCCACATCTTGTGACCCCAACGTTCCCCATCTTCATTTAATATTTTCATATTATAATTTGAATCAATCGTCTCATCATTCATTCCAGAAACTCCATCACTTCTTCTATGAAGCTCCATGTAGATATCTCCTAGTCCACTTTTTTTCATTTTAAAAAAAAAAACTTTTGATATATTTATTTCAATTAAAAAAAAAAAATCAAAACAAAGGATTGAGAGAGAGAGATGAAAAGGAATGTGCTTCCTTTTGTTGCACTTCTCCACTCCGGAAAGTTCTCTCTCTCACTCTGATCAGATGCCGCGAAAGAAAACTTTGTAAAACTTTATTTTAGAAAACTATATTGATGAGATGCCGCGAAAGAAAACTTTGTAAAACTTTATTTTAGAAAACTATATTGATCAGATGCCGCGCAAGGTTTGTTTTCTGGGTCAACAAAGTATAAGTGTTAGTCTAGTCCATCGAAGCTTCTCTATTTCAGGTAGCGTTTGATAACGCGATTGTAAGCGATTGTAAAACTGATTTTCTGTAATCGCTGGATTTAAAACTGATTCTGCAGGAAGCTGCCTCCCTCAGCTTTTTTAAATCACAATTTTTTTTGCACTATTTACCTAAAATCTGTTTGCAGGAAGCTGCGATTGCAAAATTATTTGATTACACGATTGCAGAACCAACTTCCTACTGCGCAATTACGCAATTAAATGCAACCTTAGAAATATATATGTAAATCAACCAACCAAGGTTTGAATGTAATGGGAATCGGAGGATTTGTCTTGTAGGGGATGGTCAATTAGGTTTTTCATGGACAAAATGTCCTTATCAATGGATTTGTAAATCTTGTGTTATTCAATTAAAACATTTGTTCATAGACAAAAAGTCTAGCGTTATTCAAATGAGACATTATTTTGTGGACAAAAAGTCCAGCGTTATTCGATTGAGACATTATTTTATGGAAAAAAAGTCCAGCATTATTCGATTGAGACATTATTCCGTAGATATAAAGTCCATTGTTATTTGATTGAGACATTATTTTATGGACAAAAAGTCCAGCGTTATTCGATTGAGACATTATTTCGTGAATAAAAAGTCCAGTGTTATTTGATTAGGACATCTCATAGTAGACTTTTTGTCATGTGTTATTCAATTTAAATAGGATTTGTGAAAATTTTCATAAGTCGTGGATTTTTGTGGTTTTTTGTGGACTTCAGAGAGAAATGTAAATGAAAAAATCATTTCAAAATCCTACCCAAATGGGTGAGATTCTCATGGACTTTTATTCTAGTATTGTGAATATCTTTTTTTTTTTTCTTTCAATAGAACTCATTTCTTTTATGAATGATGGTTATCTCACGCCTTTCATATTTTTATTCTCATGTCAGTCTTTACCCAAACCAAGTACCATCTTTTTAAAATCTAACCCTACACAAAAAACACTCTCAAAAACCAAAATTTCTGCAACTGATGAAATTTTCACAACATATACTACAATTATATAGTAATTTTTACTTTGTCCTGAACTACAACATTATAATAATTCATTCACAATCACTATGAACTTAGATCACCCATATATGCCATACAAAACCATCCAATCGGTCATGTGTCAGACCCCAATCAAAATGTATTCATGATTGAGGTATTTGGAAACAGGTTTAAAAATTAGCTTTTCACTTAAAACTACTCTTAAAATTAAATTACCAAGAAGTATACTTTTGTTATATTTAGGAAAAGCTCAAAGAACTACCATAATAAAACATATAATTAGAATAATCATCCGACGAGGAGAAAATCACCACTGAAGAGCCAAAGGAACTACCAAACAATTAAAGATAGGTCAGAATTATTCTTATATCACTTTCATGGTTCAGTTCATGATTACTCAATGCAAGATGAGAGGTACTTGACAAACCTTTCATGGTCACAATCACAAGCACCATTATATTATACTACAATGTAATGCTTAATTACATAATTAAACTAATCTCATGTAAGATATAAAATGACCACTTACAGAAACTTGATTAAACATTTACAGAATGCAAGTGTTTATTTTTATAAATCATTCACATAAACACACTTACATAATTAAACCCTTAACAGTAAAGTATATTAGTTTCCCTCTCTTAATGATTTTCTAAACCATCATCATGTGACATGCACTCTGGCGGGTTTGAAAACGAGGGGGAGAGGAAACGTGATCGTTTTGGGGGAAAAAACAAAGAAATGTGGAAGGGGTGAGAGGTAAAAAAAAAAAAAAAGAGGGGGACAGCGTAAAAAAAAAAAAAAAAATGTACGAGGGCATAGAAAAAATATGGGAGTTGGTCCAGGGGATACAGGGGCAATTCACCCGTTACTTTTTATACCATGACTTGTGTCATTGTGCTGGTGATAAAGGACTGACTTAAACGCACTTTTCTTTTTAGGGTTTTGTCGGTTTTAAAAAGTCTTTTTATTATTATAAACTCCTCAATCAATCACCCTTAAAGTGCTGTCAGTCTCACTGTCACTCTTCCCAGAACGGCATGGTAGAGTGTGAAAGATTTGAGGGACTATATTTTAAAAAATAAATAAATAAAGCACGTTTAAGCAAATTAAGCTTGCCCCCCTCCGACGGCAAAGACGACTAACGCTGACCAAACACCGTTAGAGTCTGAGAGAGGAGACCCTCCTCCTCCCCCGCTTACGTGGATCCTCACTTTCGTTTAAATTTACATCTCTACCAACCACCCCCACCCCCCTCTCTATAAGTTCTCGTCGTCTCTCCATCTTAAACAAACCTCGCCAAACAGACCTTCCAATCTACAATGGCGGACGAGAAGCCGAGCCTCTCATACCCTCTCCTCCTCCTCTTCTTCTCTCTCCACGGCTTCTTCATCCACTCCGCATGTAAGTCTCTCTCTCTCTCTCTCTCTCTCTCTCGCTTTTGCACGAATTCCGAGGCACTCGTTTTTTTCACTCAATTTAATGGTCCCCAGACTCTCAGTCCTTCATCGGCGTCAACTACGGCCAGGTAGCCGACAATCTCCCCCCGCCATCGAGGACGGCGACCCTCCTCAAATCGACCACCATCGCCAAGGTCCGCCTCTACGGCGCCGACCCCGCCATCCTCCGCGCCCTCTCCGGCACCGGCATTGGCGTCGTCATCGGCGCCTCCAACGGAGAGATCCCCTCCCTCGCCGCCAACCCGGCCGCCGCCTCTCAGTGGATCGCCTCCAACGTCCTCCCCTTCTATCCCTCCACACAGATCATCCTCATCTCCGTCGGCAATGAAGTCTTCTCCTCCGGCGACCCCAACCTCCCCTCCCAGCTCCTCCCGGCGATGCAGAACCTCCACTCCGCCCTCCAATCCGCCTCCATCGCCGACAAGATCAAGATCTCCACCGTCCATTCCATGGCGGTCCTCGGCCAGTCCGATCCCCCTTCGTCGGGGGCTTTTCAGGCCTCCCTCACCGACACCATGAAACCCCTCCTAGGGTTCCTCCAATCGACCGGTTCCCCCTTCACAATCAACCCCTACCCCTACTTCGCGTACCGGTCCGACACGAGGCCCGAAACCCTCGCTTTCTGTCTGTTCCAGCCCAACCAGGGCCGCTTCGACGCCGGATCTCGCATCACCTACATGAACATGTTCGACGCGCAGGTCGACGCCATCCGATCGGCGCTGAACGGCGCGGGATCGAAGGACACGGAGATCGTCATCGCCGAGACCGGGTGGCCATACAACGGAGACGCCGGTGAGGTCGGCGCGACGGTTGAGAACGCGAAGGCTTACAATGGCGGGTTGATCTCGCATTTGCGGTCCATGGTCGGGACGCCATTGATGCCGGGGAAGTCGGTCGACACGTACATATTCGCCCTCTACGACGAGGACCTGAAGCCCGGCCCGACCTCGGAGAGGTCGTTCGGGCTGTTCAGGCCCGACGGGACCGTGACTTACGACGTCGGGCTCGCGAAGTCGGGCCAGACCGCGGTGGGCCCGCCGTCGTCGCCTTCGGCGACGAAGGGGCCCGCGGGCTACTGCGTGCCGAGACCCGGGGTTTCGGACGCGCAGCTGCAGGCGAATCTGGATTACGCGTGCGGACAGGGGATCGATTGCACGCCGATTCAGCCCGGTGGGGCGTGTTACCTGCCCAACACGGTGGCGTCACACGCCGCTTACGCGATGAATTTGTTCTACCAGAAATCGGAGAAGAAGCCATTGGACTGTGATTTCAGTAAGACCGCCGCGTTGATCCCGGGGAATCCAAGTAAGGAAGTCTGGACTGTTTTTTAATGAGTTTTGATTTTTGGCGTTTGATTTGATCTTGATTTACATGATGTGGGTTACGCAATTTGATCATGCATTTGTTCAGTTTAAAAACTGATTCTGCTTTTTAGCATCACTGAACTAAACTCGGTTTGCTCAGCTGCTATTCAATGGATTTGCATATTGACATATTGTGCCAATTGTTAGCATAGTTTTCCTTGGCGTTTGGAAACCTGTTAAAAAAAAGCAGCTTTTCACTTAAAGTTGGTTTTCAAAAAATGGTAATAGTTAGTTGGGGTT
This sequence comes from Acorus gramineus, assembly GCA_030737835.1. Taxonomy (NCBI): domain Eukaryota; kingdom Viridiplantae; phylum Streptophyta; class Magnoliopsida; order Acorales; family Acoraceae; genus Acorus; species Acorus gramineus. The sequence goes on from CM060849.1 coordinate 23,860,715, forward strand.
AGTTTGATTCTTGCAAAAATAGAAACAACAAAACATGTCTCGACACTATTTTTCTACTTCGTTGAAAACTGAATTTACAAAGTGAAATTTCAACAAGGAATCACTTGTGAAACAGCCTGAAAGAATCTAAAGCAACCAACACATTCCAGCTCTTTCCTTCATTCCTTGTGCCTTTCTTTTCCATCTGTTTGTTTTAATTATACTTTACTTGCAAATGGATGGGGATTTCTCAAACTTGATACACTCCAAAAGTATTTTGATTCTTCAAACCAGTTTATTAGAAGCACATGACACCTCTTTTGGTGAATATTTTTAGAATGTAGCATTCAAAAATAACAATAAATGAAGAATAACTTTTGGATTTCTCAAACTTGATACAATCCAAAAGTTTTTAGATTCTTGAAACCAGTTTATTAGAAAAGCACATGAAAGCTCTTTTAGTGAATATTTTTAGAATGTAGCATTCAAAAATAATAATAAATAAAGAATAACTTTTGCTTTCAAAGGCTTATCAAAACCAGGTGCTCTGGGCCATGAACCTTGGCTGGACCGCTTGGTACATTATGCTCTCTGTGGTGCTTGCCAGACTTTCCTCCGTGGAATCCTCCTAATGTGCGCCATGCCGTACATTTTGTAGACATTTAAAGGGGGGAGGAACAGCAATTCCAGCTTGCTTACTCAAAGAATCCAAAATTCTCTACACATCAGAATTAAGTAGTCATGGAGAGTTACCACATTGAATGACTCCAGTGGGGTTTCGGGTGCTCACCGACCTCATGGTATACAGTGGTCCCATGACCTGAATAGGATGTCCTACCTATAACAGACCTTTTGCAATTTAATATATATACTGATCTTCTTATTTGTTCTACTCTTTTTCTTACATTTTTTTGTGGGTTCATTAATTTCCCTTTTTTTCTTTTTCTTTGCAGGCTATAATAAATGTATATATCCAGGAAGCTAGGTGAAGATCATTGTTTGTTGAAATAAATGGGAGGTGTGGTATTGAAGTGGGCACTGGATAAGGTATCATTTCCATTGCTCTTCAGATGCGAATAAAGGTGTGTTGGTGTTAGTTATATTGTCCTTTCAGGTCCCTTATAATGCTTCTTTGGTCAAATCATCCAATTAATTTATGGTAAGGATGGGGTCATGTGTTCTGATGTAGTTATATGTATATTGTGGAATAAAACATATCAAGATTTAATTAATTGGAATAAATTTGGACTGTAAACCGTAGTGTAGTGTGTAAGTACTTGTGACTTTTTTATCACTCGTAAAAAAAAATGTTCGTTGGAGTTTTTAACCACTTTTTTAGTGGAATGTTGAGCCATGCTGGTATAATTTAGACATTCAATTTGAATGATGTATTTCAATCCATGTATAATAAAGGGCAATTTTTATTTTTAATCCCATTATATATTTTAATTTCAAGATTGACGATCCAGTTTTTATTGCAAGACCAGGTCAGCCCTATCATAGGACGTGATCACTGATTTGTAATAACATCTCATATCAAATCTTTTTTCATATTTTTTAAAATTTTAAATTGTTGTTATTTTAAATTTGATTTGAATTTAAATAATCTTATCCTAATTTTAAATTTTGAATATTATCTAATTTTATATTTTGAATCTTATGGATATATTTGATTAATCGATTTGATAAAGATTATATGGATAATAAGGAAAAATTCATGGTGAATCCTTCTAATTTATCCATAATTTTTTGAAGTTTAAGAATGAAGTTGAAGAATGATTAAAAAAAAATGTGTTTATAAAAAATGTGATGAGTAGTCACGTCTCACATGTCTTTTGTGTAAAAAAAAAAAAAAAAAAATTCAAATCAGCGATGAGGTGGTGGATTTGACATGGTCAAATTGACCTTAGGTTCAATTTTGTAATTAAAATCGGCGTGGAGACTACCGTGATATTAAAAAATTTTGGGGTCTAAAAGTGAAAACTGCCCCATGATTAAACAAGGAGTTAATTTTGGTGTTATAAAATAAAAGGGAAAGAGATGGAAACACAAAACAAACACAAGATAATTTGGAGCATATAAGAGGGGTAAAGAAAGTATTATTCAAGAACTTCTCATTTCATTTTCCATACCTTTCATATTTTACAAGCCCTCTATTTATAGGGGAAATAGCCATAATAACTCATTCATGTATTTCTAACATACATGAATTTACATTTAATTTGATACACTAATGTATACATGCACCAAAAGGTCATCCACAATTACATGCATCTATAATTACATGCACATTCATATGCATGTATTTACAACACACCCCTATACATGTATTTACAATAATGTGCATATATTTACAACACTCCCCCTTGGATGACATTCACACAAGAATATGTTTCGTTAAAACCTTGCTAAGAAAAACCCTGTGGGACAAAAACTCAGCGAAGGAAAAAGAGTACAATATTCAAGTGTATGTTTTCATACTGCCTCATTAAAACCTTGTCAGAAAAAAAAAACCCAATGGAAAAAAAAACTGATCGAGGAAAAAGAGTACAGTATACAAATATTTTTGAATTAAATTACTCCCCCTGTTATTAGCATGAAGATCTTTCAGTCGACGCATTCCAATGTTTTGCTTCAGCTTCTTGAATGTCGCGGTTGGTAATGCTCTGGTGAATAGATCTTTGATGAAACATTCTTTTAAATCATGCTATACATGTAATATTATTTTCATGATGAATGTTGAATTATATTTAACCATTAGAAAATCATTTTAAATAGAATAAACCCATATTTTTTTTGTTTTACAAAAAAATGTGCTTTTCACAATACCAAAGTCTTCATGTAGAATATAATATCTACCTTGTGCGAAATATAGTAAAGCACTTACTGCACTTGTATATGCTATTTGCACTAAGATATGGTATTTCAGGACCAAGAAGTTTTTTATTATTTTCTTATGGATGAAAAATAGTCTTTATTTGTGTCAAATGACCTGACATATATAAGAAAACTTAATGAATCGATATTTGTCTATATTAAAGTTCTTTAGAACTTTACTGTACTATATTGTCTGATGGATAAAGATTCTACTTGGGTTTTGCTCGATCTATAAGCTGAGACAATATCTTGTTTTCCCAAGATTTTCATTTCGATCAACTCTTTCTTTAAATATAAAGCAATTTTTGTAAGCTCTTCAGAAATCCCTATATATTCAAATCATGATTATGTATTGCAATAATAGCAAATCCATATTCCAATTTCTTGATAAAAATACAAGAATAAATTAGATTGTTCTCATATCCTTCTTTCAATAAATATTCACTTAGGCGATTGTTCCAATGCGACCAGATTACTTGAACTCATGTAAAGATCTTTTGATAGAATACATGCTTCGGATGCGTTATTTGTTTCAGGCATTTTAAATCCTTCAAGGATTTTCACTTTCTAGTGTTCCGTATAAATATGATGTAACTACATCCATTAGAAGCATATTCAGTCCTTTTAAGACTGTCAAAGTAATTAAAAATCAAAATGTGATTTGCATCCGCCACAGGAGAATATAATTTTCATAGTTAATATCAGGTATCTGTAAGAAATCTTGTGCCACAAGACATGCTTTATATCTCACAATTTAATTTTTGTCATTGTGCTTTCTTACAATACCCATTTGTATTTTACAGGCTTTACATTTTCAGTTGTTTGGACAACATGTCCAAATACTTCACATTTCGCTAGCATATGTAATTCTACCTGCATTGCTTCTTTCCAATTTTTGGCCAATAATTTTTACGTCGACATTCTACGACGGTTCATGGTTTCGGATCCTCACTATCTTTTATAATAGCAAAAGCAACATCATATGAAATACATTGTCGACAATGATTTTATTATATCCCATCTTTCTTTTTTATTATTTAATGAGATCTCATTGTTTATATGTGCCTCCTGGGGGCTACCTCTTCTGAACTTATTTCTTTAGAAAGATGAAATTGATCAATTGCTTCTGTTGCTTGTATTGAGGTCTCTTCGGGAGCATTAGCCTCTTTGTTTATCTTTTCTCGTACCTTTCTCTTTCTGAGAATTAATTTTGTCTTTTACACTAATCGGCCGGCCATACTTTTGGCATTCCTTATATTAATACAATGAATATTGTTCTAAATCATGATTTTAGCAGCTATAGCAAAATATATCATCAATGATCACTTGTTTGCAATCCCACAAGATCCTTTTGTATTTGTATAACATATGGAATTTCTTCATTTCCATGTATATCCTTTGGAGACGTGTCACTTCAGGGACATGTGTTTCTTCGGATATTTTATCTTCTGCAGAAGTTAATAATGTGGATCTTACAAGTGTTTTAGGCTCTTCTGGAGCATTATTTTTAGAACAAAATGATCTTTTAAACCTATAGGTCTTCCATGCTTCAGGCATGTTTTATGAATTATTTAGCCGACATACTGATAATTTTTCAATTAGAACACCAATCCGAACTGGAGTTTTTACAATTGAATATGTGACCTTGTCACTTTTCTGTATGAGTAAATGCATCTGGCACTAATGCTCAATTCTCTTATGATGAAGTGTTCTAATAATAAATTTCACGTCGTTCTTCAAGCGACGGATTTCCTCCCCCTAACTACGGGAATATTGTCTCGTTATAATGATAGATCACAACCCATGTGGTAAAAACATCCTCTCATCGTTGGACAAAAGAAACTTTTAGTTCTTTGTCATTGAATTTTCAACTGTTTGAAGCATCATTATGTACCTTTTGGTCATATAATATTTGCTCTTCAGGAACTTTTAATCAAATTTATAGTACCAGAAATAATACTTATATTAAACTCAAAATAATAAGACAAATAAAATAAGAAAATGCATTTAAGATAACAAAAAAAATTATAAAAATATAAATACATAAATGACAAAAGTCTGATCGTACATAAGGTACGTTGCCATATTTTAAAAGCACCACATAAATAACAATCATTTTCCTTGTGTTAGGGGTTTGTTCTATGAACATTTTTCGTTTAGTTATGTTTTTGTTCATTAGCAAACCACTTCCAGTGGTTTGAAATGTTTTACAAACTCTATGATTGTCGTGCTTTCAACTAAATAAATCATGATCTCATCATTCTTGACCCCAACTTCCATGGCGAAAATAAGATAAAATGCATTTGCTTCCGGCAGTGATGCTACCAATGAGTTGGTTACATGATCTTTCTACCAATCATTGCTCGACGACGAGAATATATAAAATTGATGCTCTCAATATTGCTATAACTGGAGCATATTTGAGGCATAATGGCCAATGGACCTTTGTCAATGAAGTATTAATCTTTAAGTCCTCTTTATTATGATGATGAAAGTTAATCATGATTTCCTCTTATTAAGATGGTGAGAGCGAATCATAATTTAGATATTCCTACTAGGATACATGGATCCTTTTTTTTTTTTTAATGGTCCTACAGAGACACGAGCAGTCATGATTTGTTTATATCCTTCAGAGATAATAAAATTTCGTAAAATTTTCATAACTTTTGTATTGTCCTACAGGGACCCAAATAACCGCGAATTTTATATAATCCTTCAGGGATAATAAAATTGTATGTAGTCCTTCTGGGACACTTTTAATCATATCTTTCACATGATCTTTGAAGGATATACATGTGATCATCTATTTTTTTTTTATGGTCCTTAAAAGGATCCAAAAATAAATAAATTTCATTTCTTTTGTATGGTCCCAGTATGAATCATAAACTTTTTTTTTTTTTTTTTTGTATGATCCTTCAGGGATTCATTAATAAACTTTTTTTTTCATTGTCCTACAGGAACATGATTTTCTTTGTAACATCAAGTTGGATATCTCATCAAGTATCCATAAATACAGACTCACAAGGAATTGAAAGAAAAGAACTCAGCCTTGATGTATCCGAATACATGATATTTCCATTAAGAATGAGACATCCAGATAAATTAAATTAATATCAAGACAAATTTAGGTTTCATCATTTTCTTTAACAAATTTATCATGGACACCATGCATGCTAATATTTAATCCACCATGCAGAGATGATGCAACCAAGTTATTTGCAAGCATAAGAGAAAAAGAACTAGTAATTTAATTAACTCAAAAAAAATTATTTGCAAGCATACTCCTTGCACTGTAACCAATCTATGTAATCTTATAACCCTTTTGAGGCCATTAACAGATCTGAAATCAAATATCTACGAAAAGAACTATTATTGAAAATATCAAGATACTCAAAATTAATTTATAACACATATCTAAGCAATACTTGAAACGATAAAGCATTATTCCATAGTCAAAACAAATAAATGCTCTTCAGAAGATGGTGATGCATGTAAATTAATAGTTTAAATTGAACCGAACATGACAGTCAACTGGGTTTGATAAATATGTAACTGATATATATACATGGATCATTTTGTGAGCAATCGGATCTTTCAATCACTTTATCCGATTTTAAAAAAACATGCATGTATGGGAGAGAATTGTTAATTAACAATAATACAAGATGCAAAACCAAACAGACAATCCCCTTTTAACAAAGAACCCAATTTCCTTCTAACAAAAAAACCCGAATAAGGAAATATTACATCAAACTGGATGCTGTTGACATCCAACCACATGTAATACAAAATAAAATCATGATGATTTGAGTATCATGAACTCACCAAATTAAAATACAATAATTGGAGATGTTTATCATAATTGATAAAAACCAAGATTGATGCACAAAATTGAATTTTTTTTTTTAAGCTACAAATTGTATCATCTAAATCATAGTATATGGTTGTTGGATATCATCACAAAAAAAAAATCATAACTGATCCACAAAAAAAAAGATTCAAAACCAACATATGATTTCTACTTGTTACTATGCGTAGCACCCACAATATAATGAGCACTTCTATCAAAAGGCATGCATTAGTATATATATAAAAAAATTAAACAGCAACATGTATAATGGCCCGACGTAAATATAAACAGAATGGAGTAGCATGTTTTTCTCATAGCAACAGATAAATTGATATCTTTCCAACCATAAAGATATATTTTCATGGAAATAAAGTATGGATGGTTTAATACTTGAATCATGGTGCTTCTGCATTGATGTTTTCAAATAGGGCATGATGGTGAATATAATATCATTACAGATTCATAGGTTCTACCAATATTAGTGGTTTCATTCATGAGAATAATAAACTAAATAACATGCCATGCTCATAACAACAATGAATTCAACACGTACAGATGTAAGGCATGTGGGAATATTTTTGATGCAGATCACTAAGAACCAACTAATAATATGAACATACAAATTGGCCTTGAGAGCTCATTCGTACTGATAACGTGTTATAAAATAATAAACAAAGAGATAGAAACACAAAAACACAAAACAAACACAAGATAATTTGGAGCATATAAGAGGGGTAGAGAAAGTATTATTCAAGAACTTCTCATTTCATTTTCCATACCTTTCATATTTTACAAGCCCTCTATTTATAGGGGAAATAACCATAATAACTCATTCATGTATTTCTAACATACATGAATTTACATTTAATTTGATACACTAATGTATACATGCACCAAAAGGTCATCCACAATTACATGCATCTATAATTACATGCACATTCATATGCATGTATTTACAACACACCCCTATACATGTATTTACAATAATATGCATATATTTACAACAGGTCACAAAATATTAAGGCTCTTTGGCAACATCAATCGGGGAGTTTTAAGCTTTTTGAAAAGCTAAAAATCTCAAAAAGGTTATCAAAAAAAGTCAATTTATTAAAAAAGCTGTTGTCATGATTACAATAAAAAAAAGTGTCTCAAAAATTATGTTTATTTCAATAAAAAACAATTTATGTTATTAGCAACAAACATGATTCTTTGATTAATTAAAAAGTAACCTTCATCATTACATTTTAAAAAATTATACATAAAGTTAAAAAATTTTTTTCAAACTGTATTTTCAAACACACACTAAGGGTCCGTTTGGAAACACAGATTGAAAAGTAGCTTTTGAAATAAAGCTGTTTTTTAAGATGATTTTAGACCTTTACTTTTTTAGGATGCTTTTTTTAAAATCAGGAATCAATATTTGAAAGGAGTTTAATGTTTGGCAGAGAAAATTGTTTTTCAATTCAAAAAATCGATTCCGATCAAAAAGCGTTGTTTCTGAGCTTTTTAAAACACAGATTTCGAGGAAAAAATTAAAAGGAATCCAGCTTCCGATTCTGTAAAAAGCTGTCCCATTTGATTGCACGCTTTTAATTTTTCAGCTTTTTAAAAAGCAAAAACGCACTGAATCGCGTAATCAAACGAGGCCTAAATGAACATCCTGAGGTAGATTTTGATTTTTATATGAACTGAAATGGATTTTACTATGTAGTTTTTATGTTGAAATGGTGGTAACTATAAATAGAATTATTACAGTTATTCTTGTGTGCCCTCCACTCACTATAACAAGCAGGGCGGCGCCACCCTTTGAGTGGTGGAGTCAAATGACCCCGTCAATTTAAAAAAAAAAAAATTGGACCGATAGGACTGACCTGTAATTAATTAATTGGAATAAATTTGGACTGTAAACCGTAGTGTAATTGGAATCAAATAGTGTAATTTAAAAAAAAAAAATAGCCCACCATGTTTGACTCAAGTATTAAAACAAACTACTGCATATTTTTAAAACAAACCACTAAACCAGCCCATCAAAAATTTTAATAACTAATCGCCCCAGACTCCAAAGTATTACCCAGTACCCATTAAAAAGCCTGTACCCATTGCCCCATTAGAAAAATTAAAAAAAGTGGGATCCTAAAAGGCTAAAACATATTTGATAATGTTGATAATGAAATTATCACACAATGATTTTAAAATATGAAATCTTGTTAATAACAATTGTAGAAGTTTATATATTGAAAATCTTTTATCTCCTTTGTTTGATGGTTTATTTTTTATTAATGTAAGTTGTTATATTTTCAAAAGAAAAGTTTATATTTTTTATAAACATATGATAAGATCAAGTAGATCTTTTGAAAATTTTGTAAAATTTATTTTTTTCATGATCCCATCTATGAAAATTCTTGAAGTCGCCACTAATAACAAAGAATATTACTCATTAGAAATTTCAGATTATATATCAATATCACCGTTCAATTCGTCGATGTATATACTTTATATTATATAAAAGTACATATGATTTTTGAAAAAAACATGAAAACATGAGTTAAACTACATTTTGAAATGTAAATGAACCATGTAAGATTTTCGTTATGTGAGGAGAAATCCTTTTATGGGGTGGTTAAAGCCACCCCACTAGTTATTTTATCCACCCTGCTTATTTAATTAAAAAATTTATCTCACTTCATTTTGTTTCATGTCAAACCTACTCTAACCCTTCACACCCCATTTATGTACCAAACCCACCTCATACATCCCACCTAGATCTCTAACACACTAGATGTTGTCAGCTTTTGAAATGGTTCGACAGAGAAGATGTCGAATGGGAACCAAAGGTCCTTAGACCCATTCAGGTTCCAGTTCGATATACTGTATGTCATCTATGTGTATGGTGGTTCAACAAGAGTTGTGTTGAACTAGAATCAGAGGATCTTAGTCCCATTCTAGTTCTCGTTCGAAAGAGGGGATATCGTCAATTTTTTAAGTGGTTTGACAGGGATATTGTCGAACAGTAGTAATCAGAGGTCTTTACTCCCATTCTACTTCTCGTTTGACAACATTACTGTTAAACTAGGCAATATCTGCCAACAACTATAAGGTCGACCTGGATTGAGCAGGTCAACAATTGCTATGTCGAACGGACAAAAACGTAGATTACTTTCATATCATTCCTCTGTTCAAAATCTATTGTATTTATTTTCATATTTGGAGATCATTCATCTGTTCAAAATCACTGTAGATCATTCTCATGTATTAAAATACTGAAAGATCATTGCATTGATTAAAATAATCAGAATTTAGTTACAATGAACCTTTGACCATTGTTCTGATTATACCAAAATGACACGTTGTTCTAAACAAAACATCCCTTCAATGATAGAAAGTTATATTCAATCAATGGCCACAAACCACTTTACTTGATTTTGTTCTTGAAGGTCAATGATCCGTCCAGCACATTTCAACCCTCCATGGTTTTAGTCTGTTGACGACACCACAAAGAACGAACGTCCTACACTCAAATGAATATAGGTTATTATATACATATACATGACGTATTGAAAGAGAGCGAAAAAAAGTTATTACATCATATGTATCTACCCATTTCATACACGATTTCATTTGTGATTATTTTTTAATCAAGAATTTAAAAATAGCCATGAGTGATTCAATCCCTACCATCATATGATTCTTATTACTTCAAACAACATAGATCAACGATTGTGTGTTACGACATCAACCAATGAATGTAATTGAACCAAGAATGTTCAATAAACATGTGTAATTCATACTTTATCGATAAATGATTCTCACTCAATCAACAATGTTCATTACACAAGTGTTTTTCACACTCACTCAACCAATCCAAGTCATCAAATACAAAATGTCCAATAAACATGTATAATTCATACCAATTATTCTCATTGATTCAAGATATTCAATAAACATGTATTTTACATTCATAATCGAAGAATGGTACAATAAGTTATCAATGTTTCTCAAGAACAAAAAATGGTCAATGAAGAAGGGCTTTTTTAATTCAATGCATCATTTACAAATACATGTATATGAACCAATGTACAAACATTTTTCCATCAAATAATTCATATCAATCACAATACAAACCATTTTCCTCCAAACACTTCACATCAACCATGACTAAACTAGGGTTCCAATAAAAAACTAAGTTTGGTAAGAATAAAATAAAAAATAAAAAGAAGAATATGGTCCTAACCTTGGATGATGGTGTCCGAGTGATAGGCAATGGAGGAGCTATCAACGACAGCAACGAAGGCGAGGGGAAGGGTCTCGGTGGGAGGGGGGACGAAATCAGTGCGAGAGAGAGGGGGGGAGCACAGTGAGGGGAAGAGGGAGACAGTGGTGGTTGAATGGGGGGAAGGGGAAGAAATCTGAAAACGTGTGAGGAGGGAGAGAAATGGGAGGGGTATGTTGACACTGTCGAAACCTGAGTTTTTATGGAGGGGTGGTTTTGTAAATTGTTAAAAAACTGTTAGGTGGATATACTGACAAGGTGGGTAGAATAACCAGTGGGGTGGCTTTAACCGCCCCCATCCTTTTATGCAGCTCTATGAACGTGTAAGTGGTGGCTGAGGCACAATTATTTTTTCCTTTGAGGACAATGGGTTAAGTTGTCATAATTTTAAAGAATAAAAAATTCATCAAATTTTATTTATATTTATATTTAAAATTGGGATAAAAAGTTAGAATAAATGCTATCACAGCCTTTAAGTAGAATAAAATATCTTCATTTTCATTTTAAAATTGGAACAACTGTTCATAGTTTATCTCGATTATTTTTATACCAAAGAGGGATAAGTTGTTCTCCTACTCACTTATCCCCATAATTACCCCTTATTCCCTTGCCAAACTAGTCCTAAATGGCTGAAGAATGTTGATGATGGAGAGATACTGGCAATGTATTGATAAATCGCCCAGGGTAGACATAAGTTTCTCATGAATTGATTATTTTAGAGGAAATTGTCCATATGCTCATGGATCAAGCCCCCTTTTTTTACATGTTCCTTGACCTGGGTGAATTTTTTTTTTTGCCCCTACATTTTGGTCCCCTTGTTTTTTTACCCCTCCCGCTGCCACCTCACATTTTCCTTCCACATTTGTCATTTCCCTCCCATTTCTCCCCTCAATCACCTTAAAAAAAACCCAAATTGAAAACTCCCCAAAATCGACTCCCTCAAATCGATAACGTCGTTCTCTTCTTGTCTTCCCATCAAATCTGTTCGCTTGTAGTTTCCACCTTCTCTCCCACCGACCTGATCCCCCACCTTCTCTCCCACCATCGCCGCTCACTGTTCTCCAACCATCGCGGTTCATCGATTGGACAATCAGACCGGCCTGATCTGCCATCAATTGATCTTACCATCCGATCTGTAAAATATACACTAAGTGAATAAGTAGTTACAGATTTATAATAATCAATTACTGAAATAGAATAACCACTTACAGAAACCAACAAACCAATTACAGAATAATACTATAAATGAACTACTACAGAAATTAAACTAGGACTTCGTATATATAATTTATATTCACTTGAAAAGTTTCATAGATTTTCTCTCTCAGAGAACTTCTAAACCATCCTTTACTGACATACACTCAGAAAAAAATATAAACACTGAACATGAAAGTAAAAAGTGATTGGCAAATTATTTAAAGATGGATCAAGTGGCATCTGAAATTAAATAATCATCTCCATCTCCTTTGTGGAAGATATTTACAGGAAATTAGTACCCAAAATAATGACTACATATACTGAGTGAATAAATAGTTACAGATTAATAATAATCAATTACATGAATAAAATGACCACTTAACAGGATATTACAAATAAATTACAGAATTTTACTATAATTGAACAATTACATAAAGGAAACTATGACTTCTTATACACGGTTTATATTCAATTGAAAAGTTTCATGGATGTCCTCTCTCAAATTACTTCTAAACCATCCTTTACTAACGTACACTTAGAAAAATAGTATAAACATTGAATAGAAAAGTAAATAGTGATTGGCATATTATTTAAAGATGGTTCAACTGACATTGAAAAACTATGTAAATAATCATCTCTACATCCTCTGTGTAAGATATATATAAGAAATTAGTACACAGAAATCTAATGACCACATACACTGAGTGAATAAATAATTATAGATCTACAATAACCAGTTACATAAATAGAATGGCAACTTACAATATAGTAAAAACCAATTACAGAATAATATGATAAATGAATAACTAGAGAAAGGAAACTAAGACTTCTTATACACGATTTATATTCACTTGGAAAGTTTTATAGATGACATCTCTCAAATAACTTCTAAACTAATTAACATTCACTCAGAAAAAGAGTATAAACACTGAACAAGAAAGTAAAGAGTGATTGGTAAATTATTTAAAGATGGTTTAAGTGGCATTGGAAAACTATTTAAATAACCATCTCCACCTCCTCTGTCTAAGATATATACAAGAAATTAGTACACATAAATCTAATGACCACATACACTAAGTGAATAAATAGTTACAGATACAGATTTATAATAATCAATTACATAGATAGAATGACCATTTACATGATATTATAAACCAAATACAGAATACCACTATAAATGAACAACTACTGAAAGGAAACTGGGACTTCTTATGCACAGTTTATATTAATTTGAACAGTTTCATAGATTTCATCTCTCAAAGAACTTCTAAACTAAATGACATACACTAAGAAAAACAGTAAACATTGAACAAGAAATAAAGAGTGATTGACAAATTATTTAAAATGGTTCAAGTGGCATTGAAAAACTATTTAAATAATCATCTCCACCTCCTCTGTGTAAGATATAAACAAGAAATTAGTACACAGAAATCTAATGACCACATACACTGAGTGAATCAATAGTTACATATTTATAATAATCAATTACATAGATAGAATGACCACTTACAGGATTTTACAAACCAAATACAGAATATTACTATAAATGAACAACTATTGAGAGAAAACTGGAACTTCTTATACATAGTTTATATTCACTTAAAAAATTTCGTAGATATTCTCTCTCAAAAAACTTCTAAACCATCCTTGATACACTGATTTAAGTGGCACTGGAAAGTATGTTAGTTATTTGATAAACTTGATAAACACAAAAACCATTAGCATAACAATACTTAGAAATTACATAAATTTGCAGGTGGCTGATTTTAAGGTGGCCGGAGAGGTGGGACAGAGAAGGTGATCACTGGTGCAATGGCCGAAGAGGGAGAAATGGAGGTTGGTGATTGTGGGTGTTGGGTTTCAATAAGAGGGTTTGTAGAATGAGAGGGTGAGAGGGTTTGTAAAGGGGATAGACGCCTCCATTTCAAAAGAGGCGGTTTTGTAACCGCAATGACCACCGGAGAACAAGGGGATGCCGATGGAGGGTTTTTGATTTGGGGTTTTTTTTATTTAGGGTTTTTTCCCGGTGATTTGAGGCATAAACGGAAGGGAAAGAGTGCATTGGGAGGGAAATGACAAATATGAAAGGAAAATGTGAGGTGGCAGTGAGAGGGATAAAAAAAACAAGGGGATCTAAAAATAGGGGCAAAAAAAAAATTTCCCCAGATCCCTTGACCTGGAAAAAATAGGGGGCTTGGTCCAGGGGCATATAGACAATTTAGTTAAATTTAGTTAAATCGATATACCTCCCTATAAACTTAGTTAAATTGGTATAGGTCCTTGTAAAATTGATTAATCGATACAAGTCCATAACTTTTATCTTAGTTAATGGTTTTAGTCCCTTAATTAAAATTCCATCAGTAAAAAAAGCATATTCTCATAATATTATGTTGTGTTAATGGTAACACCCAAAACAATATTCGTTTAAGTCCCTACAAAATTCATTAAATACAAATTAATCCTTTTATGGACAAAAATACCCTCGTCTTCTCAATTGTGATCCCAATGTTTGCATATAAACCCAATGTTTACAAACCTAATCTTAAACAATTAACACGTCTGCTCTTCTCATCAAGCTTATTTTTTATTGCTCTTATTTAATTAAGGATAAGGAGATTCTCCCTCATTTCCTTCCTACCCAAAACCACCAATCAAATCCATCTTGCACCAAAGCCCACCAACCATTTGTATTAATTCCTCAAAAAAAAAAAAAAAACCCACACTCGTTGCCCACCTTCCCTTCGGTCCCAGGAGCCACCAGTATTGCAACTTCCCCATCGTCTCCCTCCGCTCCTCCGCAACCACCGGAACAAAAATGGTGGAGCCCAAAATGGATTTCTTCTGACAAATGCGTTCATGCGATGAAATGGATGGGGGGGCCTATCCATGCATTGTTGTTGTTGATGGAAATTGATATTGTTGGTAGACAGAGAGGAGCCGGAATTGGAGGAGGAAATGATGACATGGAACAAACCTTTTGATTGTGCTCTGTTAAGGCCTAGACGTTTTCATGGACAGTTTTAAGGCCTATGCGTCCACCATGGTGTTCCACGAGAGCCCATCCATCTTGTCCCTCCGACCAAACAATCGATCTCCCCTGCTTCGTACTCATGCAAGAGGTGTTCCAAGAATTCAAAACTGGGTCATTCATTCTATCAAACATCTTACGCGCGTCACCCACAGCTCGGAAGTGCATTACAAATGCAAGAGCAAGAGTATCTGCAGCTCAATCTCATTCTCCTAATCTCCTGACAGTTCATCACGTACAATGCAACAGCTCATCCTCCTCACAAAAGTAGCTCATCCTCATTCATTACAAGCCCTAGAGACCCTTAATCGATAAAATCAGAGTTTGGGGGGGGGGGGGGGGGGGGGGAGGGGGGGGGAGGAGATTGACAGAGGCTTCGATTTCCTTCAGAGGAGACGTCGAATGGCTTCTGTGAAGCTTCCAGTGGCTTTCGGGTCACTCAGATTCTTGGGGTTCAATGCTTTCATGGCTGCACAAACCCTTAGCAGTAAGAGAGAGAGAGAGTGAAACAAAAAAGAAAGAGGAGAACCAGTAATGCGAGAGAGAGAACCAGTGAAGTCGGAAGATATCCGTGGGTTGGACTGCTGTGAGGATTGAGGGCATTTTTGTAATCTTTAATGTATAATTAGGATTAACCGCATACTAGTTAGTCGACATGACGGTAGGGAGTAAAACAATACTTTTCTAATAATATAAGGACCTGTAATGATTAATCAGTTTTACAGAGATCTAGACCGATTTAATTAAGTTTAGAGGAAGTTATATCGATTTTTCCCTTTTAAAGAAAGCTAAGGACACGAAAATTTTAAAAGAGACATGATTGACATTAACAATGATAAGTGCAAATTTAGGAAGTTTTAGTTTTGTATTTGAGCACTAATACTCTTAAATCTGTTGTGTAGCCTTATATTATGATAGAGTAGTGTATACTCTATCATAATGCATGAGATGAGGTTCAATAATAGTGTATGAAGTAAAATTTTCATTTTTTCTAAAGAGAAAATATATTTTTGCATCTTAGCATATACTTTAATTTTATATATCAATATGTACAATAGAATGGATAATTTTAAAAAAAAAATGTAGATTACGAGTAGGGTTGCATAGGGGATGGACATACTGTTTTCCTTATCAATGCAAGTGATTTGATGTGGAAGTGTTTTTATCCACAATCATTTATAAATTAGATAGGTTACATCACCTTTTAACTAATTCGTGCATGATTAAATTACGACAATTTCATTACCATGTGTTCCAAGGAGAATAATAAAATCACCACCAAAAAAAAAAAAATTCTTCTATTATTATAATAGAAAAAATCCATATAACCCCCTATAAACTGACTGAAATCTATATAACCCCCTGACTTTTCTTAAAATCCATATAACCCCCTGAAAACACGTAGTAAATCCAAATAACCCCTTGAATAAAATTTACGTTTATAGATGATGAATATTTTATGAATATTATGTTTGATCAACCCTAATAGAAAACACAGTATACCAAAAAACCATGCAATATGTTAAAAATGTGAAAAATCTTGTATAAATGACGATTTTACTATCCGAATAGGGTTTTATAATATATTCAAAAAATATAAAATTGTCATTTTTATAGGATTTTTTACATTTTTAACATATTATAATGGTTTTTTAATATATTGTGTTTTCAGTTAAGGTTAACCAAATAAAATATTTATAAAATATTCATCATTTATTAACGAAAATTATATTCAGGGGGTTATGTGGATTTACTGATTGTTTTTCAGGGGTTTATATGGATTTAAAGGAGAGTCAGGGGATTATATAAATTTCGGTTAAATTTTAAGGGGTTGTATAGATTTTTTCCAATTATAATTATCTATTTAATAAAAGGGCAAAAAAATCTACATAAACCCCGTAATTTATCCGATATCCATGTAACCCCGTGACTTTTACAAAAGTTCATATAACCCCCTGCAAACACAATTAAGTTAACCGAAAGTTGACTAACCTTTAACCACAGATTGGATGTTACTGTTTTGCCTTCCCGCATACAAAAATCTCCCTCTCCTCCAAACTTGATCTAGGGTTTGCTATGTTTTTTTGGGATTTTTGTTGTTGCCACAGTGTCCGATCCCATGCTCCAAGAAGAAGCCCCTCTAACCGGCTTGGATCTCGCTCTAATTTCTGTTTTTATTATTATTATTCAGATTTGAATTGTTTTTTATTTTTTGTCTGTTATTTCGACTTTGATGAAGTGACTCCAATCCATGAAGCACTTTGAAGAGTGGGTTTCTTGCATTCGATGTGTGGATTGGCATGAAAAATGCTTGCTTTGTCATGTTTACGGATGAAGATATATTGCAAGCACTAAAATTAGAAGGCCAAAAACTAGATGGAATGGGGTTTGTTAGTTTATGGAAGATTGTGGTGGTGAAAAAAATCTTTCCTTACACTGATATGAGGAGGGTTGGCAAAATACCCAAGCTTCTGGCTTCTGGCGCATGGTGAGAGCATGATAAAAAGATGACAGAAATTGTTTGCATAGAAATTAGGCTGATTCATCTTAACTAAGCATGTCAATTATCCGAAAAAAATATGTATCTCTAAATTCGTATCCAAAAAATCAGAAATATCTAAGATCTGGAGTGCGGATATGGATATCCCTTCCATGATCAGCAGAGTATTGCTAGAACCTTCCAACTAGTGATAATAAGTGACGAACCCCTATCTGATCTGAAAAATATCTGTATTTGACATATATATATATATATATATATATATATTATATTGTACATATTTTTATCTTGTTTGACTAATGACAATGATAATATATTATAATACTATTAAATTTTCAATATATAATATTTGAAAGAAATAATAAACATTAAAATCTTAATTTTAATTTTAATGTCTTCTCTAAAATAACATTTGATTATTCAAATTAATGTTAATATTCAAACATATCAATCCAAAAATTGATATCCCTATTCGAATCTGAAAGTTAAGATATACATATTAACATATTCGATCTGTATCCGTTCAATTAACAGGCTTAATCCTAACCGATGTGAGTCAGGCGAAGGTCAAAAACCCAGGTTGGAGGAGGTGGGTATATACGTAGAGAAGGGTATAATCATCATTCAGAAGGTGTTTTTTTTTTATTATTCTTGGATTATAGGGGGGTAAATCGCATATAGCTTTTCAAACTTGGGTTTAGTTAACAAAATATTTAAAGAATATTCCAAAACTGTAAACATAATTTTAACTCAAGGGGTAGAGGGGGTTATATAGACTTTCAAAAAAATGTCAGGGGGTTATATTGATATAGGGCAGATTATAGGGGGTTATATGGATTTTCCCCTTTTTAAAAAATTTTGCAGCATTTTCAGTTGTGCATTTAGATATAAAACATCTTATAAACAAATCAATCACAATCAGATTGTCCACCTATCTTTGTGTATTAAAGAGAATAGATTACAGCATGTGACACAAAGGTTGAAATCTCTTCAAGCAATAGTAATGCACCCACAGACATTCAACTTTGATGAAAAAAAAGCAATCAAGAGTAATAACAGTCAAAAGAGATTGAGAGCTGATATCCCACTAATTTCAATTTCACAGAGTTTTCCACGGCCACTATCAAGACTCACATCTGGCTAATACCCTCCAAAACAGATGATGAATCCCCCTATCATCCACATGCCTCCTTAGTTAACTAACATTCACCAAACAAATTGGTTAATTAGTAATCAAATTGGCCATGCTCATATATATGAGTAATGAAGAAGGTTAGCCAGGTGCTGCAACTCCATGCACGTGACATCCACACAAAATTATGCAGCTAATCAGAAATCATCACTGCATTGAGTGTCTCTTGGCCTTCTGATCCCAAAAAAGAGGCTAATACATGAGCCCTTCAGGCGCTCTGAAGTCAACTGCTGACTGAGGAGAGTACGCCCCCACCACTTCTGGCGGGTAGAACAACCTCCCAGCCAGGACCTTTAAGTGGAAGAGCTGATACTGCCCTTTCAACGCCATCTTTTGCTGTGGCATGTGCATCGATCAAGTCACTTCTATCCAAGACCTGTAGCAGATCTTCGTCACAGATATCTGTCTGGACCAGCTTGTCTTCTTCATCTACTTCATCTCGTAGCAATGCCAGCAACTCTGCTTCCTGAAACCAACAGCCAAATCAACAATGCATGTATAAACCACTAGATCTGAGCATGAACATAAACTTTACCCAGTTTGCCATGATAATTGTCAAGGGAAAAACAAAAAAGATTAACTCACTCACTGGATGATTCTTTTTTTCTTTTTTCTTACATTTTTAAATTGGGCCCCAAAATTTAATGAAATTTGGTGGTAGAATTTCTAACAGTTTCCCAAAAAAAGTTCAGAATCAAGACAAGTATGGAATTAAATGCTGCCTATGTACACCAACAACATTCTGGCCCAAAAATTCTGGAGATCTTAACGCAACAATTCTTGTCCACATTCACAACTATATTTCATGTACTTTTTTGATAAGTGCATTTTATATGCACTTAGTTTGGGTACCTTTCAACCCTCCAAGCGCTGATCGCTTTTCCAATTCCATATTCTTCAACCTCAACTCATCAACCAATGGCTCATTATCCACAAACAGCATACAGCCCATATTCTCATCCAGAAAGTTAATGTGCACTAATGTCATGGATAGCAAACTAATAAGTTTTTTCTGAAAGTACTGCTGAAAACAGGAAAAATAGGATTTTATCTGTCTACAGAGTCCCAAAATGCACAACCCATTTCCAACCCACTTCCTAATGTATTCATGTGTGCACAGCTGCACGCAAATAATCAGAGAATAAGAGAAAATTTGTATTTAAACAATAGGAAAGACAGAACTGACCTCCAACGTATTGGACTTATTTCTCTCTTGTTGGAATTGGCCTGTGGCAATAACTACATGCTCCAGTTTCAGCTTGCCAAAAGCTCTCTTAACCATTCGCCCCTATTAATGGAAATTTTTTTTATCAATTTCTTTCCAAGTATAAAAAAGGAATAAAAGATAATAACCATAAACGATGCGATATATGTTATACCTCTACAGAATGAGATGTTACAAGCCTATAAATATGGACAGGGCGTGTTTGACCTATTCTGTGACACCGATCCATTGCTTGCAAATCCATTTGCGGGTTCTAATTTTGTTTCAAATGAAACAAAGTTAGCTAAAACACCAATAAGCCATTGCAACACATACAAGAAAAAATCAACTTACCCAGTCACTATCATAGATTATACAGGTATCCGCGGCAGTGAGGTTAATACCAAGGCCCCCAGCCCGTGTACTGAGAAGAAATATACTGACAGTGCTGTTCAAGTCATTGAACTCCTGGATCTGTTCATTTTTTAAAACTACAATTAGTTTAACTACCATCAAATGTTTTGTATCAATGATAATGACAAATTTGGACATAAAAATCTATAGATACAAATATTCAACCTCCTTTCAGACTGACCTAGAGTAACACATTTTTTTGCCAATTTTACTAAAACATACACAGTAGATACCATAGTGTATCCAAACATCAAATTCTATAAATTAGAATTTCTTTATCTACATTAAAAGATATGCTATTAAACAACTGTCAAGATAAATTATGACATCCTAATTTTATATAAAGCAACTTAGTTAGAGAGGAAAAAAAGGTGTCCATCACAACTAGAGATCATATTTCCAACTCCCTCTTCTGTCTCAGTCAATGATCAGTCTACCATTGACACATCAATCATGTATGTAAGCATGGACAATGAAGACAGCATTCTCTTCTGCACCTCTTTGACTGGTTTGGAAGTACACATTATAATTCAATAAATTTCAACTGCAACAAAATATTTTTCCTTTCAAAAAAATAGTTTTAAAGTTTATTTGAGACATAATCAAAGGTCAAATCTCAAAGGTTTTCAAAATCTATCTGCAATGCACTACTGCTGTGTTTTGTGTGGCATGGCTGAGGAGACAGTGGATCATCTGTTCATATGTTGCCCTTTGGCACATGGTGTCTGGGGGTGGCTGAGCGCAGCTACAGGCATGGCGAGTGATTTCTCATATCTGGAGGGCATGTGGGAGGCGGGAAAGAGGTTGAAGTCCAATGGGGACAGTAGCATTCAAGCAAAGATCTCCCAATCTTCTGTTCCGGCCATGGCTTGATCCATTTGGCTCACTCGCAACCATTCTCTGTTTCAAGGGAATACCCCCTACACGGAGAACCTTCGGAAGATGGCAGTGAGGTTCATATAGGATTGGGGCCGATTCTGTGATGGTGCCACATCCATTTTGTATAGGGGTGGCACTCATTAATGAGGAATTGAGGAGTAGTTTTATGTTCATTCCTTTTTGCTCTAATTCCTATAGATCTCTCGTCTATAGGGACTAGACATGACCCCTATCTTTGCTTTGCACTGCCTTGAACCTTTTGGGCTTTGTCCCTTTTAATACAATTGGGAGAAGGCCTACCATTTTATCAAAAAAATGAAAAAAATAAAAATATGCACTACTCACTACTGCCTTAGTGCCTTGTATCAAACTTAATTTAAACTATGGCTAAGGTGTTCAAACTGAAAGAAAACAACTCATTATAAAAAAAAATATGATGATGCAAAGAAGGTATTTTGATCAACATCCAAAAGAAGCATCGGTATATACAGTAAAACACACAAACAGAGATACATTTACTTGCCTGTCTTTTCCTTTCAACCAATTTAACTTGCCCATCGATTCTACAAACTTCAAACCCTTTTTCATTCAGAAAGTAGTCAATGAGGTCTAAAATTTTGGTCCACTGTGAAAATATCAACACCTGAAGCGATACAAGTGAGCTTATAGAGTTATAGTTCCATGATAAATTTTCAAAAGCACAAACAAAGCGGTATACCTTGTGCTTACGAGCAAGTAATATGGCCAATAGTCTCTCTAAAAGCCGAAATTTTCCGCACTGTTCCACCAACTTTTGAACAGGTGGATACTCAACTGTGGACCACAGTAAGATAATATAGTTTACCCTTTCAAGTGACATACATAGCACATGTAAATATATTTGAGAAAGGGAGAGAAGAGAATACATGATCCATCATAGGCAGATTCCAAAAGATCAGGATGGTTGCAGTTTTTACGAAGCTGAACACACAAATTATTTAGCTTTCGTGTCATTACACCACCAAAGCCTGCATCATATCAAGAAATTAGCAAGGAAGGGAATCCATAACTAACAATTTCAAAGCATTAGAACTCCAGGCAGTGGATGACTTTCAAGAAACAGGGAAAAAGAGGTGCACAAATGCACTGAATCTGAATGGCATGAGCAGTCTCAGTATCTCGCTGGATGCTCAATGCACATAAAGAAAAAACATAAATAAAAAACTGTGAGAAATTTACTAAATAATTTATGATATTTTTATACCAAAAAGGAACTTTCTTACAGTGATCTTTCTCCATCAGATAATTTTCAAGTGTCCTATTGATTAAATGCTCTTGAAAATTCTTCTGGCAATCACTCATGTTTGCATAGAGAATAATCTCTTTCTTCCTGGGAAGCAGTTGCTCAACATCTTCTTTCAGCCTTCGCAGGAGAAAAGGACGTAATATTGAATGAAGCTTTGACACCACCTGAAAATAATCTACTTCTTTGAAGAATCTTTAAATAAATGGGAAAAGTGCCAACTAAACAGGTTCAACTCAATACAAGCATTAAGCAAATGCATACTTGAAGTCTTCTCTTCTCTTCCATCTCTTCCTGTTCAGCCTCACTGCTGAACTTCCCTGACAAATCAAACCTGAAAACAAAAAAAAAAGTGATAGATCAATCCTTCGAACATCCATCCATTTGCAACAATTATTCACATGTGCATAAGCCAGACTGGTTTCAGAATGGAAGTATGATAAGAAGATATTCTCGCACTAGCAGTGTGTAGAACGATAAATTCTTGCAATAATACAACAATTAACCTTTATATATCAATAAAGAAATCACAATTTAAGGCATGAGATTATTCAATTTCCAGAACAGTCACAAAATTCATTGTCATGCCTCACCAAATGACTAAGGAAAGGCAGCCAACAATCTTAATCACTGGTGTAAAGGACAAGGGTGCTGTACTGTAGCACACAAAGTAAGCCCTGAATCAGTTGTTAGTCAACTACTTGAAGACTTAACTCAGAGCCTTGTTTTTTTCAACCTATGAGTACACTGGGTTCATGATGATGCAAAAAATTTGCATGAGAAAGTTCCTAATAGTGTA
Source organism: Acorus gramineus (assembly GCA_030737835.1). Classification (NCBI taxonomy): domain Eukaryota; kingdom Viridiplantae; phylum Streptophyta; class Magnoliopsida; order Acorales; family Acoraceae; genus Acorus; species Acorus gramineus. The sequence continues at coordinate 23,884,186 of CM060849.1, forward strand.
CAAAGTAGACAATAATAAACAAATTGAAGGTTTACACATTGAAAGATTTTATACAAGAACCAATGTGTGATTTATTTATTTATTAACAACATACACAAAAAAGGGACAACGGAAGCTTGACAAATAAAATGCTAACCATGAAGAAATGAAATGTAAGAGAGTGTGTCATTTCATCTAGCCCCTCTGATATTGAAAATGAAAATCAATGCACATTTTGGAGTATCCTGATATCTGAGTTTACAAACACATTTCACAACCCTTTCTAAATTGAACTACTTAACTGCCAAAAAAATCCCCTCATACAAGAAATGTTAAGTGTCATCTTCTCAGGAAAAAACGTAAAAGATAAAGGTATAATTTTCAACTTCTCGCTCGAAATTGGACCGATTCAGTTACTTTTTCTATCTTGCATCACTAAAAGATAAGCTTCCGTAAGCTCACTCAACTTACTAAAAGATTGGAATTTAAGAATATTTGGATTTACTCACACACAAGCACGCCCACCATTTCTCGCTGCTAAGAAACAGTTACAACTTTCAACATCAATAATATAATGACGCATTCAAGATTATGATAGATTTAATAACAATTTCCTTGATGAATTAAAATAACACTAATGAAGATGTCAACCATTAGAGAAAATAAGTATAATACTTATTAAAGAAAAAAACATTTAAGAAAAAAAAAATGGAAAACACGAGGAATGGCTTACCATGATTCGAATTCTTCAAGAGATGAAAAGATGTCTGGTAGAATGAAGTTCAAAAGAGACCAAAGCTCAGGCAAGTTATTTTGTAAAGGTGTTCCAGTAAGTAGAAGCTTGTTTTCAATAGGCAAACGCCTAAGTTCTCTCAGAAGTTTGCACTTTGAGTTTTTCAGTCGGTGACCCTTGCAGTTTAAAGTTTTCAAAGGAAGGATAAAAATGTATGCCAATGAGATAAATAAAATAAAAACTGAAAATGCACCCCTCAAGTTCTATTACCTCATCCACCACAACAAATTTCCAGTTGTAACGAGATAACACCTTAGCATCATTCAACACAACCTCGTATGACGTAATAATGAGAGGAAATTTTGGGCCAACTGTTTTAGGCATGAATTTATTCCTTATATCTTGTCGCTCTTTCTTTGATCCGTGGTAGATAACAGTGCTTATTGAAGGAGCAAATCTGAAATCGGACAACACCATATTAACATATGCCAGCATGTGCATCTATAATTTATAACATTACGAAGGAAAGATATCCTACCTGGAGACCTCATTCACCCAGTTTGAAAGAGTAGATAATGGGGCTATAATTAGGTATGGCCCAAACAAGCCCTTCCCTTTCAAGTGGGCAAGAAAAGCAATCGTTTGTATTGTCTTCCCAAGTCCCATTTGATCTGCGAGTATACCATTAAGTCCATTTTGCCACAACGAGATAAGCCACTTCACGCCTTTCAATTGGTAAGACTTCAATTTTCCACCAGTCAGTGCAGGAACAAGCTCAGCTTGTTCTTTTGCCACTCTCTCTTCCTCAGTCAGATTAACATCTTCAGCATTTCTGCCTTCCTGAGATCTAGCAAACATGGCTTCAACTGCAGTCTTGACTTTCCCCTGTAGATAGTTGAAAAGGAGCATTACGTTATATGAAAAAATAAAGACAAATTTTGCCCTATAAGATATAGATGAACAGTGCATGTCTTGTTTTATGGAAGAAAAAAATATAACAAAGAGGCCAGATTATGTAGAAATAAAATCAACACCAAACAAGATTTATACATGTTAAATAAAGATATATTCATTCATTGAAGTATATACCGTTATAAAAGGTAAAGTATATACTGAGATATATTAGTTATTTTATTCTTCTGAAACCAAGCAAAAATATACATGTTGGGACAGCAAAAACTATTGTTATTTCAAACATAATCACTGGGTCCACGCTACTCGAAGTTAGGAGACCTGACAATTGTCCAAGGGAATGATAAAATATATTACTCTAGTAAAGCTCAATAGATTAAAGAAAAAAAACACAACAAAAACAAGCATCTATACAACATTCTATATTTAAATGATGTCTCCTATAATAATGCATTTATTAGTTAAGTTGTCCAAGCACATTCCAGGAAACATAGAACTGCATATCAGTTCCAGAACAACCTCCTTAACCCAAAGGATAAAACCTAAAGGTGTGTTTCATCCTTACACCCTACACTTCATACTTCAAAAACATAAATGTTTTCCACTTTTCCTGCATGTACTTGATGGAAAAGTAAAACCTGAACTGAAAGCAAAATGGATAACGCCCATTTGCAAAAAAGGGACCCGGTTATAATGTATTAATAGAGAGGGCCATTCAGTAAGAGAGCTACTTTTCCTAGTTGTCAGGTAAGATAAGACATCTTGCAACTAATCACTACCATCTTACAATTATTCTAACTGGATACTCAGCCAACCATGCTATGAAAGAACAGTAATAATTCATACAGAATAAATTAATCCAAATCCATCTAAAACTGTTATAAAAAGGTGGATAACATCAATGGTGATACTGTCCATTTTATGAGAAGCATCCATCCAACTAAAACAGTATCCACCAAACAATGAAAGAAAAAAAGAAGATGAGAGAACAGTCAATTGAGACTCCCATCTCTTCGCGGATCAATGGAATCTACTATATCCTTCTCTCACACTTTTCTTCTCCAATCTCTCCATGCAAAACAATGCACAGAGTTAAGTAGCTAACAACTGCATCCATGCCACCAGCACCAAAACAATGGAAGGAAAATTGGTGAAAAAGCAGCGCATTTTGATGAAAATATTCCCAACATATAGTCATATAATTATCAACACATCACAACAGTCAAGTTAGTAACAACTTCAACAACATTAATGGTAAATAATGAATATGAAGATTGAAGAGATCAAGGAAACTCACTCGGTTGTATTGTGTGGTAGCTTTCCTCTTCCTATTACCTCGCCCCCCCTTCTTCTCTTTCATTTCTTCCTCTTTGTTCCCCTCACTAGTCTGCAAACAAGGCATAATCAATCAAAATTGGAACAATCACCGCATAAATTCATTACAAGGAGGAATACTTAAAAAACAAAAGAAAAAAGAATATTACAAATGTGATGTCATCCATTTTCTCGAGAAGGAACTCTGAGTACATTTGTGTCTGAGTCAGCAACTCATCAAGTTTGCTGAACCTCTCATCCGTCAAACAAGCTGTCCCATTCACTTTCTCCCTATCTGATAACTCCTTTTCCTCATCCTTCGCTCGACCCTCCTCGAGTTTCACCTCCTCCACAGCCATGGCCTTCGAAATAAAGGAAGAATCACCATTCACCGCGTCCAGCAGCAAATAGGCTTCCTCCTTGGAAGCAACACCATTATCCACCCCTACTTGCTGCAAGATCTCCTCCTCAAAGGGAACATTTTCTGCTTTGCAGATATCCTACTCACATACAACACAAAATGGGGCCTAAGAGTGATTTTTCTTAAAAAGCACCCTTCCATGAGGTTTTAAAAAGACAAATTAATTGTCACACTTTTTTGCACACAAAGTCCAAAAACTAAAATCTCTAAACTCAAAAAAAGTGTTTGGAACCAATTTCGGCGAAACTTTTTTTTTTTTTTTTTTGCTTAGAGACCAAAAATATCTATTCAAGAAATTTTAACAGAGAAAAACTTTGACAATGAAGTTACAGTCAGAAGAAAAAAAAACAAAAAGAAATGACATATTTGCTGCTTATAAAAATGACAACAAAAAAAAGAAGAAAAGAGGCCAGAAAGAGGTTATTGAAATCAAAAGAAACCCTAAAAATGAAACGTGAGTCTCCTACCCCAAAAAAAGGAACCAGAGAGGTTGTGCGTGCAAGTATGTGAGAGAGAGAGTGAGAGTGAGAGTGACAGAGAGAGAGAGAGAGAGAGGATCAGAGGAAGGGAACCTCATCGCCAAGAACGGACGTAGGAGAATCCACTGCCGCTTCGTTCTTCACTTCAGTCTCCGCCATATAAAAATCGACAGTGGAGAAACCCTAAAACCCTAAAATCCACAACGAAAAAACCTTCAAAAACAACACTCAGACTCTCTCTCTCTCTCTCTATCAGATGCCTCACCGAGTTGAGACGCCTTGAAATCGTCGATCAAACACTCTAGAATGATTCGAGAGAAAAAAATTTCCAAATAAATGGGGATATCAAAAAAAAAGGAAAATGAGGGGGAGATGGAAGGGTGCGGCAATGGGCGGGAAAATGGGGGCTGATGGTCCGTGCGAGTGAGGGGAGAGAAGATTTTAAGGGTCTGATTCTTCGTTTATTTACACAAGAACCCTTGTGATATAGACGTTGTGTGGTGTTAAGAGTAATAATGAGGAACTGTGGGGATATTTGTTGAGGTGTGAAATAAAGAGGAGAGACTCGTTCGATTCAAATATATATATAAACATAAATATATATAAAATATAATAAATAAGGTACGTCGGTGTCTTCTCGGTTCACGAGCGCGGCTTGCGTGTGGGGGCTCTCTATCCCACGGAGGGATTTTCTTAACCCACCATCGAAAAAAAAAAAAAAAAATTTCTGTTCCCACAAATCTAATCAGGTCAACTACAATTTATAATTTTTTTAAAAAAAATTTAATCTTTACATCTTCATGTCACTTTAAATTTGAGTTCTAATATAAGAAGAATCAAATATTATTTTTAAATATAAAATATAGGAACATTTTTTTTACATAATTGAAGAACAAATTTTCAAAAGTCAAATATAAAATGAGTTTGGATCAACTCGTAGTTTTTTTTTTTTTTTCAAATAAAGAATCCGTTTAATTACGAATTCAAACGAAGTTTAAAAACGATATATATTCGTCTGATAAGATATTTTTCTATAAAAAATTGAATTAATTGAAAGTATAACTATTTATATTTTCTCAATCCCTTAGCTGTGTTTGGATAAAAGAATAAACGTAGAATATGATAGATAAACCAAAAAATTTATTTGTTTACAAATAATAGGTAGATATAGTTTTGCATCTTGTTCGACCAATTTCGGTTGACCAAAACTTGAAATTATAACTAAGTTTAATTCCCCAAAATCTAAAATGACGATCAAGTCTGATCGCCCAAAACCTAAAATAACGATCAAGGTCGATCGATCTGGATTGATAGGAACAGCCAAACATCGTTTTTCTTTTTAATGATGGGTTAAAGAAAACCCTTGGTGGGGATAGACGTGCCGGAAAAGATATACACTGTCACACTTTTTATTAAGCCTAAATGGCTAAAAACACCGTGAAATGAAACAAACACGATGCTCTATAAATCTAGCATGACATGAGAATAATATATAGAATAAATTTTTATTTCAATAACTATATAAGTTTTTTTTTAGTGAAACTCGAGTCATTTATCAATTCCAATAAAAATAAATCTATATCTATATATTATATTAACCAAAAGTGTTTAAGTTTTTACGTTTGTTCTATTGTGTGTGTGTAACATTTTTATTTTCTAATTTTATCCTTGTTTATTTATGATATTTAATTTTATATTAAAAGATAAAAATGAAAAATTCATATTTCAATATTTTAGTGGATAAAATGAGATATTTTAGTGGATAAGATGAGATATTTTCCAATTTTTATTTTTTAATTTTACCCTTATTTGATTTTATATTAAAGGGTAAAAATGTACCCCTAATTCTAAAGAATTTAAATTATACATAAATGTTTTTTTTTTAATCCATTCGAGCGATATTATTGGTTTTAGAGTTTCAAATGAAGTATTTTTACAATATAAGGTTGGTGGAGGGGTATATATGCAAAAAAAAAATCATTTTTAGTTGTAACAAATCTCTTTTATATTTTATTTTAAATTTTAAAAATGATTTATGTATTCATTATTAAAAAAAATTATTATATCATTTATGTATATATAATATGATATATTACATCACATATAAATGGATTGAAAAATTTTGAGGGTATTGATTGTGAGCAGTTTTTCATGCATACAAATTAAATGACTCGTCACACATCAAGAAATAAACGGGACATTATCGATAGTCAATTAATAAGTGAAAAGCCAACATCAACCCGTGCATAATGATATTGTAAAATCCACCATCTTAAAATACTATGTTTTTTTGGGTAAGGCTGAAGATACTATTTCAAATTTCAAATCAGCTCCCATATTTATATATATATATATTATTATTATAACAACTTGAAAACGTAGGCTGCTTTAAAATTATATGTTTACATACAATGGAAGTATTTTGTGGGATAAAAAAACACAGATTTAAAGAAACATTTCACATCAAAATAGAAAAAAAAATTGTGGATCTTGGGAAGAGGCAAAGTTGAAGAGAATTTTAACTTTGTCTCCAACAAAACTCAAATAAAAAAAAACATCAATGGAATCAACGATCGTGGTTTTGTTGTTCTAAATATAAATTTAAAAGACGTTTTTTTGTTAGTATTCTCGAGAATTTTAAATCTCATCTAAAACTATATATCCATATAATAAAATGCATATTATTATAAAAAATAAAATATATATTTACACAAATCAATACATATTCTTTTTTTAAAAACAATATTTTTAATTTTTATTGTACATTATAGTAATGGAATATAAAATGAACAAGTTTTCATTTCCATTTTAGCAATTATTCATATATATACTATTATAAAAAATAAAATATATATTTACACAAATCAATACATATTTTTTTTTAAAATAATATTTTTAATTTTTATTGTACATTATAGTAATGGAATATAAAATGAACAAGTTTTCATTTCCATTTTATCAATTATTCATATATATATTTATTTAAAAATTAAAAGGTTTTAAATTAAATTCAAATAAATCATAAATATATTTTAAGATTTAAAATAAACCATACCAATATATAATAATTTAAAATTATAGATACAAAATCTATCTCAATTGAATTCTATAAAGATTTGTTATGTTTTTATTATAATATAAAAAAAATCTTACATGATATACAAATTTATTTCTTATACGTGAAATTAAATGAGTTTTTTTAGATCTTTCAATATCATATAAACATTTCATATATATTATGTTGTTAATATTAATATTATATCTATGATCAACTAAAACTAATATTATTTTATCCTTATATACAATAGACAATGTTGGACTGCCTGTGGGCTCGAAAACTGGTTTTTTTTTTTTTTTTGTCATGAAACTGGGTTTAGATCATTTACTTGTTTTTCTTTACTTATTTTGTGTTTTAATCAATTAAACGGTTATAAATTCATCAAATAAAATGGATCTATTTATTAATTCATGATTTGATATATTTATAATCGTGTTATTTTAATTATAATGATATAACAATTCTAAAATAAAAATCAAAATAAGATCTATAAAAAAATAAATAAACAGATGAGTTCTCTTATTTTTTAAATCTAGACATGATAACAGGAGAAGGATACGTGAGACCACCATGTCGGATATTCCCCCACGTGTCAACAAAAGAAAGCCCCCTTGTCGCAGCATCACAGAAAAGGCAAACATAATTGACTCGGTTCAGACCCACAAATCGGATCAGAAATCATTTTTTGAGATTTCTCAGTTAGGGCTACAATTGATCGCGCAAAAATCTTTCAAAGCTGCAGTTTTCAATGGCTTCTTCGGTCTTGATCAGCGAAACTCAACCATGGAAGGACCTCAAGGCATCGTCTTTGCTTATTACTTTTTTTTTTTTTTTTTGTTCTTCAAAAGAGTCATCTTTCCCTTCTCACTGAAAGCTGATTTTTCGTGCGTTCGATCTGGTTTAGAATCACGTGGAGGACATCAAGAAGACGCACCTGCGCGATCTGTTGAGCGAGTCGGATCGCTGCAAGTCGATGATCACGTGAGGCGATTGATTGATTCCTTCTGTTTCATCTTGCTCTGATTCCATTTTCTTTTTGTAGATTTTTGTTTTATATGTGGTTCATGTTATACAGGGAGTTTGATGGATTGGTGTTGGATTATTCGAGGCAGAACGCCCGCCGTGACACCGTTGAGAAACTTTTCAAATTGGCTGAGGTGAGATTGAATTTTGGGCTCTTGTTTAATGCGTGTTGGTTTGTGATCACCGGAATGCCTCTTGGTGCAGGCGGCGCGTTTGAAGCAGAAGATTCACAGCATGTTTAATGGGGATCGTGTATGTGACTTATCATCTCTGGTTCTTTGTTTTTTCTCTCTATCATTCCATTTGATCTATATGATCTAGTTGAAGTGTGTCATAGTTTATTCCATGCGAGTGTTTCTGTACACCTTTAGGCATGCACATTGTCCAAACTTCGGCTTAGAGACTCTCATCATATGTTTCTATGTAAGGAATATTAAGTGTTAGTACTGTTATGCTAATTTAGTATGCTAGTACTCGATGCTGCTTTTTTACATTTCTATTTTTGCGATAATAGAACTAGCACCTTTAGCCCAATTCTCACACCAACATCTATATGATTTCATTTGGAAGGTTAAATGGATCCATGTACATTCCAAATGAAATCATGAACCTTTTATTACCTGTTGGGGCGAAAATAGGGCTAAAAATGGGGTTGGTTAGAACTATATATATATATATATATGGTATTCCGACTTCCAAGTTCAGTCTCATTTGAACTATTTTGACTCACTAAATAAGAACGAAGTTCTACCTTGTTTAAAAGGTATTTGCAGGGCGCGGCCGTAAATATATCTTTCGCATTTGAAATCTCTGTGTAATTGTATTTTTCATTTTCTTTCTTTTCTTTCTGAGTTTTTAAAGCCTCATTGTGATTTCCAACTGCCGTATTCTTCCTATTTGAAATGTTAACATTCCAATTTCTTTTCATTCTTTCTCTTCTCTGGGCTTTGGATAGCCTCACCGTAATTTGCTGTAATGACATGACATTTTTTAATGCTAAATACTCAGATAAACAGCACCGAGAACAGATCTGTGCTTCACGTTGCTCTTCGGGCCCCAAGGGATAAGGTCATCTGCAGCGATGGAAAGAATGTTGTTCCAGAAGTCTGGAAAGTGTTGGACAAAATAGAAGAGTTCAGTGAACTGGTTCGGAGTGGCTCCTGGGTAAGGAAAAAATTCAGAATCTGAATAACTGGTAGTCCTTTTTTTTTATTTAGTTGTTGTCCAAACTTCGTGTGATCGGTTGCTTTGGCAGGTCGGAGCAACAGGAAAAGCTTTAAAAGATGTTGTTGCTGTTGGTATTGGTGGCAGTTTCCTGGGTCCTCTTTTTGTTCACACTGCACTTCAAACAGGTAAAGTTTGCATGTGTGACTATTTTGCATAGTAAACTGGGTTCTTTTAACTTTAATGTTTGAGCTTAAAAGCTGACAACAACTCCTGCAGATCCTGAAGCTGCAGGTTGTGCAAAAGGACGCCAATTGCGTTTGTAAGTGCTCTCAGTTACCTGTTTGATGTTTAAGCTGTACAACGAGCCTTTACAATGATTTTAGTCAATATGTTTCGTATCATAATGTGGGTAGAAAGGACACAAATTGAGTGTTGAATGGTCAAGCGTTCTTGTTGTCGAATGTGATTAATACCATGGACAACTTCTAGATAGAATCTTTATGTGTGCATTTTTCCCTATATTTTTTTGGTAGGTAAAAACTGGAACTTGAACCCATGTATTAAAACTGGAACTCAAACCCATGACCAAGTAAGAGGACATGGGTCCGAGTTCCAGTTTTTACCTACCAAAAAAGTATAGGGAAAAATGCACACATAAACATTCTATCTAGAAGTTACCCACCATGTTTCCTGCACTCAATGATGCCCTTTTGTTTTTCAGGTTCAATTTTCTATTTTTCTTCTTAGATTTGATTTTCTTATTAAAGCCAAGTTATGAAAAGTATTTTTTCTTAATGCTAATGTTTTTCTGTTTCCATGTTTACCTGCAGTCTTGCTAATGTTGACCCAATTGATGTTGCTCGAAATATCGTTGGATTGGATCCAGAAACTACATTGGGTAATTATCGATTCCTGTCCATCTAATGTTTCTTTCTTCCAAATCATGTGTATAAATCTAAAGTCCTGTGCACGCCTTTTTTTAATGAAAAATCCAGTTGTAGTGGTTTCAAAAACATTTACAACAGCTGAAACCATGCTGAATGCACGAACACTGAGGGAGTGGATCACAGCTGCTCTTGGGTTAGTCCTAAATGATGAGATTCTCTCTAGGTGGAACATTCACTCTTTTGCACTAGCCAGACCTATTAATGCATGTTTCATTCTCTCAATTTCAGGCCTAAGGCAGTTGCTAAGCACATGGTGGCCGTCAGTACGAATCTCACGGTATTTTTGTACTTTAGATGTAGTCGACCTGTGCATTTTTTACCACTTGCTTCCATAAAACCTGATTAAATGTGTTGAATCATGTTTTCTATACTTTGTTTTCTTTTGAATGTTGCATGATCTCTACCCCCTTCTAATAGATGTTTAGTATAATGTTGTCAAAGTTCAAGTTTTCAGATCCCTTTAGGTCACTCATCTTCTTTCTCGCAATTAGAATGATTGTCGCTTCTGCCTCATCATAGTTCTTTTTCCCACATAATCTTTATCAATCTCAATCATGAATTCTAGAACAGAAAATGTAATGCCCACCAAATGACAATGTACTTGAACAGGAGCCATCTACTATTGCCAATTTTTTGACCAATCATATCTAACTGAATTTGATACTGAAAATTAGATAAAAAGTCTCACAATACACACAATGATACCAGCTTTTTGGACTGATTCTATATGTATTGGCTGCACTAAAAAATTTAGAACCTTTCTGATGATCAATAGACCCTAGAATTGTCAACAGGAAATAATAGAAGGACAAGGTTCAGCCACGAGTAGGGATACAAGGAAGAAAAATTACTGCATTTTGATTTTGGATTAAGTGCAATAATTAAAGTAGTTGCAGAATCATTTGGTCTTCCTTAACCCAGACAAACTGTGAATAATCATAGCAATAAAAAATAATTATGGGCGAGTGTCCTAAAACATGTTGCTATTCTTATATTTTCTTTTGCCTAACTTACAAGTGTGGAGCAGATAAAAATAATCAAACTATAAAAATTGATGATGCTGAGGAATAAGTAAATTTATGTGGGTTACAGGTGTGACATCGTCTATGGAAAATTTACGTCAAGACCTACTCATTTCTGATATTTCTCTTGCCCCTGGTGCATGGATAAATAGCTGCGGAGTGTTGGTTCCAATCTCTTTGCTTTTTTTAACTAATAAAATAACGAACCATCATATGACTAAGTTATTATTTCAGACAAATGTACCTTAAAAGGTTGGATCATGGAACTTCTAATTATAATGAAATAGCCTGATTTTTGTTATGGACGATGGAGCATGTTCTGATTATTATTACATGTTTCTGACACAGCTTGTGGAGAAGTTTGGTATTGATCCAAATAATGCTTTTGCATTCTGGGACTGGGTTGGAGGTCGATATAGTGGTAAATATTTATTTTAAAGGATTTTTGTTGTCACAATGTCATTAATGAATGAGAGGCATCCCATTTCTTTCTTGGATAACTGACTATGAATATTTGTTGCAGTTTGCAGTGCTGTTGGTGTGCTGCCTTTGTCTCTGCAATATGGATTTTCGGTTGTTGAGAAGTATGAGAACCTGCACCTTGGTCTTACTCTTTGAGTCTTTGAAGTTTATTTTATAGATTAAATGCATGGTTCATGTAGGTATATATTCTATCTTCTCCGTAGATGGATTGGGATGTGTGGGATGGGTTATATGCCTGGATATCCACCTGATGAATGATTTGTTAATTGAGGTCATTGTTGTATAGGATTTATCCTTGTATTACATTGCAAAGGATAGACAAGAATGAGGTATGACAATCATGAGTGACTAACAGAAAAGACATGCCATGAGAAGAAATTTGAAATATAGCAATAGAAATAAAGTTTAGGCATCAATATACAATGGAAGAAAACAGTGAAAAATGTCCAACTGAAAACATTGGTGCATAGTATTTCATTGAAGAGTTTAATGATCAGGAAATGGAATATAGTTCTTATTCATTGAGGGAAGACTAATATTTAATATGACATCAAAAAATCAAAGTGAAAATTGGATATTTTACTTGAATGATTAAGATTTTGTAGAGAGAAAGAGCGTCTAATGAGTCTATTTTCCATAATTCTTGATGGGAAGGACTCTCTGTGTTTTAATGTTGTGTAACTATGGAAAGGAAAACATATTTGACTAGAAGGCCTGGCAAACAACATATAATGAAAATCACAAACTTTAGTAGTTAACGTAAAAGGAATGCCAAACCGATGTAGTGCAAATTCTGAATGTAGGGAACCAGTGGAACAAAAAAAGAAAATGACAAGGAAATATCAATAACACGGTTGATATTAGAGTATTAACTATGTATATATTGCAAGCAAGACCATCAGTGAACCTGAATGGCTTCACACCAAGAAGCACAAAGCACTGAAAAAGAGATCAAGCTGTGTTACTGGATCAAGCTGATAATGATATCCAATAAGAACAGCTTAACAGAGTGGGAGAGATATCAGAGGAGTGAGCATGAGATCCCACTTGAACAAGTTGAACATAAACCACCAGAGCAAATATGCTAATATTTAAATACCTGTTTCACCGTAGAAACCAAAAGACTGAAGCATTCGAGCTGTGTGTTTACTTTCGAAGCTTCACATTACATTATAGTAATGGATGTGCACAATATTTGCCCGTTCTGTTTGACATTAGAGTCAAATAGTCCTTATGGTTGTCTGCACAGCTTTGGATTTGATAAATACATTCTTTCAGCACTATTGCATTGAATGGTATTGATTTTTTTAAAGGTTTCTAAAGGGGGCTTCTATCATTGATCAACATTTTTACTCAACACCATTTGAGAAAAATATTCCTGTAAGTGTTATCTTACATATTTTATATAGGTATAACATCCGCACTACATATCAGGCTGACAGAAACAATGCCTATTTGCGAACAGGTTCTTCTAGGTTTGTTGAGTGTATGGAATGTTTCCTTTCTCGGTTATCCGGCCAGAGTGAGTATTTACAATCTTATTGAGACATTTTTGTGAAGCTGTGCATTTTGGTTAGTGCCAGAAGCTGTGCATTTTGTTTTCCTTGTTAACTCTAGAATCAAATTGCATCTTTTCCCCAGGCCATCTTACCATACACTCAAGCCCTCGAGAAATTTGCTCCTCATATACAGCAGGCAAGCATGCCACTTTACTTTCCTTTGAGATTAAGAGTTTATTGGTCGTTTCTACTTCTTAATTTTCTCTTATTTTATTATATAGGTTAGTATGGAGAGCAATGGCAAGGGTGTGTCAATTGATGGTGTTCGACTCCCTTTTGAAGCCGGTGAAATCGATTTTGGTGAACCAGGCACTAATGGCCAACACAGCTTTTACCAGCTAATTCACCAGGTAAGAGCTTTCATCATTAAACAGAATTCACTCATGTTTGACTGATGGACACTGTTCGTGGGTGTCAGCTCTGATTCTTCATCTCTTAGCATGATTATTGTATTAAATTTTGACACTGGTCTACTACTTACTGGCAAAGAAAAGTATCATAATTTGCGTTTTAGTAGGATACGATTCTGACAACATCCTTCTTGTGGATCTTGGATTTGTGCTGTTTCATGATTCATCTGTAACATTTTGAGTTATTACTTTTGGCTGATTTCTTTATAGGATGTTGTTTGATTGGGTAAATATTTAAAGAGAGAATAGAATGAACTCTTTTTTTCTTTATATGGATCAATGAGACTAGGCTTCTGTCATAAGGCAGATCTCAGTGTACTTTACAATGTTTTGCCTAATTATAACTGGAGACAAACAGGAAAATCCTGTCACTAGAATTGAATGACCTAAGTTTTTTCCATTCAAATTATTTGATTTTATATGGAAGTTGTTTGTGATAATTGATAAGTGGCGGATTTTTTTTTTCTAGTCAAATATGATGCAAAAACTGCATAAAATTTTTGAACATCATGAACTTGTTATGAGAGGACGATCTTGATGTTATTGTGAAGTGTGAACTCCATTACTATTATTTGCTCATGTTCCACTCCGCGTTATATGACAGGCTTTCCGAGTAATTGCTTAAAACTATTTCCTTGGCTTTATCATGAAAATATTACAACCATGATAAGTGGTGCTCTAATAAAGGAATAAAATAGTAGAAATATTGTTTCTAAGTGCAAGATTGTGCTACAATGTCTGCAAATGAATTTGTTGATTCATTTGCAAGAATTTTGTGAGGGATGATCTGCTTTTTGGTTCAATGATTCCAGTTCAGCATGTACTTGTTGTGTGAATGTTACACAGGAGTTGAGGTGTCCAGAGTATATCCAGATGTTCTGTTACTTTACAGCCACATTGGAGCTTCTTATGGTCTGGCTATTGGGACTTCTGACAATAATGCAAACTGATTGAGTTTTTTTTATCTACCTACAATTCATTTTTTTCACAAATTATATGAAATGTCCTGGATTTTCAGTGATTTCAACTTTCTTAGCTAATGGATTAAAATAGGCCCCCAAAATCATATTTTCAACATGTAAGTATATTGAAATACGTCAAACAGAATAATTGTAATTTTCGAAGAAGATATTCAATGGTCGGGTCAGCAAATCTATATGAAACTTAATCAAGCTTTCCTGTAAAGAAATCAGATCTTTCATGCAAAATGTTGGTTCTCTTGTAATGTTCTTGAATATGACAATAAATAATGCGTCTGAATTTTGGCAATAAAAAGTTGCAAGGTTAGCTGATATTCCAAGATTATTTGAGGATTCAGAGTAGATACGTTGACCATAACTGATCCTTGGAAATTGCAGGGGCGGGTCATTCCTTGTGATTTCATTGGTGTAGTGAAAAGTCAGCAGCCTGTCTACTTGAAAGGTACTGAAAAGAAGTGCTGATGGTCAATTTGCAATTAGTGATGTACAAGGTTCTGTGGTGATGATCCATGAAGGTTGTTTTGTCTTTAATGGATTTCATTTTGCTTTTTCACATGTATTTGCAGGTGAAGTGGTGAGCAACCATGATGAACTCATGTCAAACTTTTTTGCACAGCCAGATGCACTTGCTTATGGGAAGGTTTGCGCTATTTGAGTACACCATGCTTGATTCTTTTTCACAATTAATGTTGGTGCACTGTAGCTGATATCATTTAAATTTGGATAATGTCAGACTGCTGAGCAATTGCTAAGTGAGAATGTCTCCCAAAATTTAATTCCCCACAAGGTACTTATGGTTTATTTGGTTTTAATTTTTTTCAATGGTTAAATATTTTCTTTATTTGTGATTAAGACTGCCCACATCTTTTACAGACTTTTACTGGGAATCGGCCATCTATCAGCCTTTTACTACCTTCTCTTAATGCTTACAACGTTGGACAGGTTTGAATGAGGCCTGATATTCACTTTCTCTTATTGTTTCAATGAATGGGTGATATAACATTTGTTTAAATTTTGAATTTTTCTTAGAACTAATGATAACTCTCATGCATTCTTTTTAGTTTTCCATATGCAATTTAGATATATTGAATATATTGTTAAATTTCTTCTACTCAATGAATGTGATGTTTTATACATGTTCTTATACAGTTGTTAGCTATCTATGAGCATAGAGTTGCAGTTGAAGGTTTCATATGGGGGATCAACTCTTTCGATCAGTGGGGAGTGGAGTTGGGCAAGGTTTGTGTCTGAAATTGGTTTTAGCTGCGATTCAACTCCAGCGTGTATGTGACTTTTAATATGTTGATGATTTTGTTTGCCTGTGTAATTGCAGTCACTAGCTTCTCAGGTTAGGAAGCAGCTTAATTCATCTCGCACTAAGGGGGAATCTGTCAAGGGTTTTAATTTCAGCACCACAGCTTTGCTTTCCAGATATCTCGAGGTACTGGAAATACTATTGCCTGACAAGCCTTTAAGTCTTTTGTAGGCAATTTTCTTGAGATAAAAAACCTAATTGATAAAATTTCACTGTAATCGTTGAAAAGAAGCTTGTATTTATCATGCTATTGCTGTAGATATGTTGATTTTGAATTGCTTTTGGGTTGGGATAGTGTATCTGTGCTGCATCTGTTTGTGGATTTGTACAATGATTTGAATTGTGATTACACAGACAAGTCTCGTGGTATTTTTTCAAATTCACCTGACTAGTTCTTAAATTTGTATCCAAATATTTTCACTTGTATTCACCTGTGTCTCAAGCCACTGATCAGCAGAAAATCTGCATTTCACCATTGAAACTCTGATTTTCTGTTGTCATGTTTGATATGTGCAGGGTGGCTCTAGCATCCCACAGGATTCCACTGTTCTTCCTAAAGTATAAATCACACGGGAATCAGCCTTGCCCGTATCATCGCGAACTCTATTATGACTTATTTTAGTCATCTTTATAGTCTCAATTCCTCGACCGGGAAGTTTTGCACTTGATTATATATATAAGTTAATTTTGTTTCCAGCTCATCTGATTCAATTCTGAATCAGTTCAAACTCTACCAAATAAGGATGCTTGACTTTTCTGAGTTGTACCTTTTTATCTTTTTGTCAATAAACAAATTGTATTTTGTGGAATTCATTTCTACATGATAATAAGGGTTTACTCAATTTTGTATTTAGCTCTCCCCATTTTATTTGCAACTGATTTTTAGGTTGGAACTGATTATTGAGGTGTATTTTTTATTGTAGAATTGATTATGCTATTAATCAGTTTCAAACACTGTTTTGGGGTTTCTAGGTTATGTAGTTTCTAGATTTTGGACTTAATATGATTTATATTGTTTTGGTGAGTTATTCAAAATTCAGATTTTGGCCACTGATTGGCACACCTCTAATAGAGTGGAAAAAGGAGGAAGAAGCTCAAAAAATTATTTATTTGTAAGGAAGAATGAACTAAGGTCAGCCTTCCCAGGCGGAGGTAATCTTCCCAGTTACTATAAGGTCAATCATAGGGGGTCTCTCTGATATCAATTAAGTACTGCGGCAAACAAGCGGAGATAGCATTCTCAATTACCGTAAGGTCAATTACGGGGGATCCCTCTGATATAAAAAAAAAAAAAAAAGAATAAACTAATATTGATATTTCAGGTCCATTTTAGAATTGTGTTATTTCACCTAACCTATTTTACTGTTATAAAAGAGGTTCACATTTTAAATCACATATTTTCATTTTGTTAAAATCATTTACATGATCTTATTGTATATATAAAAGATGAAATATATACCCCAATGAATTGAATGATATCATAACTTTTTAATAACATATTATACTTTGTTGTTACAATTAGTGGAGGGTTAGAGAATAGAGCTTGGAGTCGGTGGAAATTAGTCGGAGTAACCTTAAATTGGGTGTTTGGAAAGTTGAAAAAATGAGAATTTGTAAGCTAGAATTACGGGTATAAAGTGATACATAGATTCTAATCAATTTCTGGAATTAAGTTATTTATTGTTATTCAATTTAAAAAAATATGTCGACCCATTATCAAATCAATTGACATCACCTTTTACAAATTGATTGTCATCATTTTTTATTTTTTATAAATTTTTATCAACATCTTATTCACGTATTATTAAAATAATAAAAACTTTATTATTTGTTATCCAACAAAAATAATTTAAAATATAATTAAACAAAAAAAAAATGTCATTTTATTCTTATTTATTATATTAAAATAATTTTAAAATAATTTAATCCTCTGTCCATACATTCGGAGGCTCAAGAAATATGAAATTTCCCACATCCCATCAACGGCTCATTAAATTTCCGGCACGGTTTTTCCGTGGACGGAGTCTGAAACATTTTAAAAAAAAAATCGCGGGACCCACAAAGACCCAGACAAACCTAATTCGTACCGCCACGTGTTGAATGGCTCCCCACCACTCGCAAGAGTCTACCCTCTGTCGTCTCTTCTTCACACACGGTCTCCTCTCCCTCCCTCCCTTCCCTCTCCCACCCCTCACATGTTTCCGTCTTTGTTTTTTTCTTTTCAAATCGACCTTCGCTGGTATTCACTGTGATCTGCAGCAGTTCTCAGAGCACCAACACCACTTACTGATCAGAAAGGTCTTTCCATCCTTCAATGGCTGCTGCTGACCTTCCTTGATCTGAAGCCGCGTAGTGATCGGGGGCGAGATGTCCGTGGCGGAGCTCAAAGAGAGGCACGCCGCCTCTACGGCAGCGGTGAACGCCCTCCGTGAAAAGCTGAAGCAGAAGCGGCTCCTCCTCCTCGACACCGACGGTGAGGGGCGCTCGGTCAGGATTGGTAGGTTTTTGTTGTTTATTTTTTATGAGATGTGTTGTTTATGTTGTTCTTGGTGGTGGTGGTGCAGTCGCTGGATATGCCAAGGCGCAGTCGAGGACGGCGGTGAGCTTCGGGCCGACGGATCTGGTCTGCTGCAGGACTCTGCAGGGGCATACTGGGAAGGTGATGGTTTTTCTTGAGATTTGTGGAATTTTATGGAATATGCGCTTTATGTTTTTTTGTTATGAACTTGTGTGGACTCTTGTGTGGATTTTATTTGAAAGTGGTTTTAGAATAAATTGTATGCATGTTTTCCTTCTATCAGCCAATCTTGAACAAGAAAAAGTTGAGTCAAACCCGTGATTTATCGGCATAAACCCGAATTCGCTAGGAGATCCAATCATTAACTATGTAATTTCGACTCAACCGACACTAAAAAAAAAAAGGACAAAGGCCAAAGTAAGAAAGCGGAGAAAGATGTTTCGTCTTCAGATGGTGACGGTCCGTCCTACCTCTGATTTTGAAAGCAAATTTGAAGCATTAGTGGTGCATTCTGGTTCTTCAACATCTCCATTTGAGTAGCCATGGTAACTACGCGAAGGCAGTAGGCAAAGCGCCTCTTGTGTAAGAACTAAGAACCAACTTTCAACTTTATTTAATAAGAAGTGCGTGCAGCGAGGCATAAGACAAGGCAACATTAGTTGTGAGTTAAGAGAATCATTGTTTGGCAAATGTTTGAGATTTCATGTCTTTTATAGTGAATCAATGGGGGATAGCACTCCAGTGGTTTTTTTTTAATCACTATGCGTCACTGACCCTGTTTGAGTAGACGAATAGATGTGGAATAGGGTTGACAAAGGGGCGAATGCGCCCAAAAAAACTATTTATTTGTAAGGAATATGTGGGAATAAACTGGTATTGGGTATTCCAGGTCTCCCCTAGAATTACACTATTTCACTTCACCTTTTATACGCAACTTATTCATCGTCACCAAACGATAAAAAGTTCATTATTACGATTCCCAACGAAAATAACTAAAAACACAACAAAACAGAAAATGCCTTATTCCGTTGGTATAATTATCTATACTGAAATAATTGTCTATTCCAAAATTGCTTGTGTTGCTACACAAATGGGAACTTAAAGTACCGATTCTGGATAGAAAAACAAGGAGAAATCTGGTATGAAAGATGGGTTGGGAACTTGGGATATGATGAAGATCAAATTTATTGCCTTCTTGGACAAGACCCTTGTAGTTAGTGTGAGAAATTCGAGTAAGAGAGTGGAGTCTGTGCAGTTGCATTTTTTCTGTAGATGGTGTGGATCTCATGGGAAAAGAATGATAAGTCTTTTGGTCTAAGATGTTGGAAAAATTTGGGTTTTGACCATTTTTTTGGTTAAACTGAGTTTGGGTCCCATTAATTATTTTTAGTGGAAACCCATTGGATTGTGTTACGCTCGTCGAAGAGATGAACGTAGTATATTTACATTCTCAAAATCAATTTTGGGTGAATGAGAAAATTGGATCCAAAGTTCTCCCAATAACATGATGAAAGTGGTTGGTGGTTAGGGAAGAAAAAACTATAGTCCCATATCGGTTGTTGAGAAAAAACATTGAAGATTTATAAGATGGACTCTTTGTACTCTAGTGAATTGCTTTTTGTGAACATCCTATGGTGGACTTTTCCATGCTAGGTGGTGCCACCACGCGCGGTGTGTGTGTGGGCGTATTGTGCATTTTAGAGGCGCACTTGGCACCTTCAACAATTTCTTCCTCTATAAATCCCACCCAGTCTTTGCATTTTTAAAAGTATCCAATCATTCACTCCAATAGGCATTCAGTACCTTGGAGTTTGCATTCGAGTCTCACAGCATTCCAGTCAGAGAGAGTTGGAGAAAACATAGTCAGATCGCTGTCCCTTCGGTTTAAAGTGCTGCTACCATGGGGAGTTCGACCGTTGTATCCTAGGAGACTGTCGCCGGATCCGTGAGCACCTCTGTGGGGTGAATATAATCTTAAGGACATAGAGTCCAACTCTAGCCTCTGTCTTCATCTTTCCAGAACAGAACAGACTCGCCAAATCAGTACACTTCTATTTCTTTCTAATACTGTTTGTATACTGTCTTGCTAACATAAGACTTTAGAGTTTACTAGGGTTTTATAACAATTACCCTGATGATGTTTGGTGATGTGCCTGTTGTCCGGGTGCAACACAAAGGACCATTCAAATGCATTAGTTAGCTTCTGTTGGTACCCTTGTCTTGAGGGTATCGGGTCTTTTTTATGTAAGACTAGGTGAACGCATGTGCGATCACCTACAAGATGTAGGGCAGATTAAATATTTTGAGGAACTTTTTAGCAATTCACAGGAACTCCTTTGAAAAGTTTTATTGGTGAGGATCATATTGTAAGTTACCCAACTTTTTGTTAGGCCTCATGTGTACTTTGTAAAGTTTTTCGGGAAATGTTTGTTGGCAGAGTTGTGAGTTTTTGTTAAGTAGTAAAGATGACAAGTGGAGATACTACATGGAGGGTGTGAGGAAAGACCACCCTCTAGATGGCTTGACATACTTTCTTGATTTGAACGTAAAATTCAAGTTGTCGAAAAAGTAGTTTTTTTGGGGGAAAATTAGTCTTTTGACAGACTGACAAGTATATTTTTTGTTTGTATAAGAATGCTCTTTGCACTTTTGCCTAGATGTCTAGTAAAATTTGCAGTTACCTTTTGTGATGAATAATGCTTCCAGGTTCATGTGTTGGCACTCTTACACAGGAAAACTAATACATATCAAACATTGTGCATTCTGTATTTCAAGCACACTTCTTTAAGTTGTTTTAAGAAAAAAAATTCTGCATAGAAGAATTAATTCCCAACATATGATAAACATTCTTTCAGGTGTACTCATTAGATTGGACTCCTGAAAAGAATAGGATTGTCAGTGCTTCTCAAGATGGGAGGTTGATTGTATGGAATGCTCTAACAAGCCAGAAAACACATGCCATAAAACTACCTTGTGCGTGGGTGATGACATGTGCCTTCTCTCCTACGGGACAGTCTGTTGCATGCGGCGGGCTTGACAGCATATGCTCCATTTTCAATCTGAACTCTCAAGCTGATAAAGATGGAAATTTACCTGTATCAAGAATGCTAAGCGGACATAAAGGTTATGTATCCTCATGTCAATATCTTCCAGATGAGGACACTCGCCTAATCACTAGTTCAGGTGATCAGACATGCATGTTGTGGGATGTCACCACTGGCCAGAGGATCTCTGTTTTTGGAGGTGAATTTCCATCAGGGCACACAGCTGATGTGTTGAGGTACACACATTGAACTTTAGCTTTCTTTCTACTAATTCTGGGCTTGTATATCAGAGACTTTTTCCTTTGTGTAGCTTGTCTAAAATTTGGTTTCAATATTTTCATTGTGAATTGCTTAAAATTTCTTGTTTCATTAACCAGATATAGTGTTTATGGAAGGCTAGGTCAGAACTCAGGCTCAATGTACATTTTAATTTAAGGATAGCACGTATCTGACTGGCTGAATATCTAGAGAATCTGTCTACACTTAGATTAATCTGGTTTTACACGGGCAATGTGATCACCTAAGAGATGTGCATTTATTAGTATTGGTGGCCATGGAGAAGCAATTTAGGAGATGCTTCTCAATTGAGAAAATACCCAAATGGAGGACACGAGGTTATATGAAAAAAATGTGTTCACTCGAAGATATTCTGGGCTTTGATTAACTGTTAAAACTAGACTAAGTGTAAATATGCATACTTTCCATTAAGTCAGCAATTGTATGAGGAAACAGAAATAGTCATACATGGAGCCAACACACCATTCAAGGCAGAAAGTAAATTTGCGGGTGTTTTAGGTTGATGTTTCCCTGGAAATTGCTCTCATGATGTGAAATGGATGATGGTTCAGACTGAAACATTGATGGAACATCTTCAGAGAAAGGCACCTGTCATGAAAAAAAAAAAAGATTGAAAAACACACTTATTATTTTCGTTTGTTGGTTTCCTATTATTGCTAATCTTTCTTTGATTTTGATATTTTGATTAAATTAGTGGTTACCTTAAGTGCCTCAAATCAAGTACTGGTCCAATGTGTGGTTACTTTAAGTGCCTCAAATCATTTACTGGTCCAACATGTTTTCTTGTGGACAATCCCAGATATGACAGGATTTGAGGGGGGTGCTTGATTCATTTGACGCAATGTGGGCTGAATTCAATGAATATTGTAATACGAAATTGTTTACAATTTATGTTATATTGGTCCTGGTGAATCTTGTCTCTCCTTTATTTGATAAATGGAAGCTACATTAATAAAGAAAATGATGATATAATATATTCTTTCAATAAGATTTTTAACAATCTCTTGCCTGAATTGTGGTACTTGATGTTTTCTTCTTCTTTGATAATGTCTATTCAGTATTTTGTTTGATAACTGTGTTCAAACTTGGTATCTTACAAGTAGTTTTTTTTTTTTTTCAAACTTCTTTGCGCTATATATCTATTTTCACTAAAGGCTATTTCTTTATGTACTTTCAGCATCTCAATCAATGGATCAAATACAAACATGTTTGTCTCCGGTTCATGTGATGCAACTGCTCGATTGTGGGATACTCGCATTGCAAGTAGGGCGGTTCGAACATTTCATGGTCATGAGGGAGATGTTAACACCGTCAAGTTTTTCCCTGATGGACAGAGATTTGGCACTGGGTCAGATGATGGAACATGCAGGTTATTTGACATGAGGACTGGGCATCAGCTCCAAGTTTATAGTCAGCAGCATGGTGATAATGAAGTTGCAATTGTCACTTCCATTGCATTCTCTATATCTGGCAGGCTTCTGTTTGCAGGATATTCAAATGGGGACTGCTGTGTATGGGATACTTTAGTGGGCAAGGTATGTACTGTTTTTTTGCTGATAAGGCTCCCGGTTGACAAGGAAATATACAATATCTACATATGATTTAACAAAAAATTGGCCATAAAGAGAAATTCTATCCATTTGAAGACTAAATAATATTTTATTTATTAGATTCTCTCATGGTACTGTGAATTACCATTTTGCATTCAATATGAGATCTGGAGACATTAATTGGAGTTCTTGGAGATTTCTTTGATGTCCTTGACCTCATAACATGTTTTGAAGTCAAGTTTATAATATTTGAATTTCCTAATATGTTATAGTCTTGTACTTTTGGGAATGTCAAGATGTTGCTCTAGGGATGGCGTGCTGAACCTGACATTCTCTGCAGCCAGCTGCTGTTGCATAAACTTCAATAGGGAAATAAAACAATGAATTAGAGTTCAATAAGAAATGTTAAAGATTTTTCCTGGTAATTGAGGTGTTTTATTACTATATATTCAAAAGTCGTACAAAAAAGAACAGATGTTAGTTTGGAGACTCCTAAATGATCAAAGGAGGGGGGAATCAGAACCAGGTTTGATTGCATCCCTTTGATCCTTCAGAACCCCTCCTCTGAATCTTTTCAAAACATTGTTTACATAAGCATTGTACACAACTTCAAAGTATATTTCAGATTTTTGTCTTCTGAAGTCTGCTCTTCTTCTATAGTTGAATCCCAGCATTCCTTTTGTGTAGCACTACAATCTCTCTCATCCTTGAGTTCTAGCTAAGAAAATTGCCGTGACGCTTTCAAGTCCATAAGACAGACTGATGAATAAAAATAGGCTGACTCTTTCATACTGTTCTCCAAATAAAATTACTCTTATATCAAGTGGAAGTTCAGAAGCTGAATAGAAAAACTTAGGACCACTATGAATATGCAGTTTTGCCAGTGCATGGCTATCACATTTGATTCACGTACACTATGGCCAATTGCCCAATCTTTGAAGACAGCGAGAAGTTTCCATCCCTCTGCAATGCATTTCTTAAGGACCCATGAAATTGGTCCTTTTATTTATTTTTATTTTTTAATCCATCCAGCGGCTAATTCTGAGTCGTTATTCAGAATGGTTTGAGGGTGTTTCATGGGATCAATCATATTAAGTATCTGGAGGATGGCTTGGGCTTCATGCTCCTGGATAGGCTTATTATCAGCATTGCTTGATACAGAAAACAACAAGACCACAGTATTTTTTCTGCTAATGCCTCCCAATCCCTTTTAGTCCCTGTTTTTGAAGCATTCGTATCAATTTTGATCCAACCATCATCCGGTGGTTCCCATTAGTGTTAATTTTGATCCAACTATGATTTGGTAGGGAGTTTATTAAGAATACACTTCCAAGCACACATCCCATGTTTGGGAACTACTCCTTTCCCCCATATCATGACTGTTTTCTTCCCATAGATCCCATGCTGATTTGAGAACATAGGCCATGTGCATCAGGTGTGCATCCAGGGGGTCTAACCCATACTCTTCCATTAATTGTGGAACCTGACTAAACATGTATTTGATATGAACAGGGATGCTGCTAAGCAAATTCCAGGAATTATTTTAGATAATGTTAGATACCATAGCATTTTTGGAGCTCTTAAGTTTGTTACATCTTTGTATTCCATTAACCTTTGACCAGAGAGCCAATTTTCATGCCAAAGACACCTTTCACCATCACCAATCTGATGTGTTATGAATTTTGTAGCCAAAGACCTGACACTTTGCAGTTTTATCCAAGTCCAAGAAGATTCATTTGTTGGTTTAACCTCCCAAATTGAATGCCCCCTCAAGTATTTGCTATAAACCCAATGATTCCAGAGCGATGGTCTTCTATTTACAACATCCCAAAACCGAACAAGGAGTATTCTAGTCCCTTAAACCACCCTCTGTTCTGGGTCTGCAAATATCCTGCCATGCTACATGATGCAATCTGACATTTGTTTAAAATAAATATGTTAAAAAGTTTTTCTTTTGGAAGGAAGGCATGAAAATTGTGTCTTGTTTGAAAGCTCGCTCTCCTCTATGAGGTTATCATGATTCATCAAGTTGACAAAGTTGTAGCTGCACGAGAATCAGTGTAGGGGTAAGACTGCAGTTAACACAAGACTGATTCTTCAAAGTAGGATCATAAACAAGGGCTAGGGCTCATATGCAAGTTGCCTACTCCCGTAAAAAAAAACTTGATCGGTGACTATTCACAATAATGTTTAGTGAAATAAGAAAGTCGATAATAAGTTTGCTTAGCAAGAACAAAGTTGTTTACCACCCCCGATCCTAACCGTTCACGACCAATCAACAGTGTAGTGCGTATGCCTGAACTGTGGAACTGCCTAACTTTGAGTTTCATCTCTAGAGTTACTCCTAAACTCCCTGTTTGTTTGCTTCGCTGAACTTTCCATCTTCACTTCAATACTTGTCTTTGTCAAGTTATTTAGGAAGTTATGGGTCAAAACTCCTTCATGATAGTTTCTGTTCATGTTAAGATATCTGTGACATTTTTTCCTTTGTTATTTGTACCCTTTCCTTAAATAGTCCAGTATGTGCATTATCACGTCGTTAATGAATTATTTGAATTTTGTATTCTTATTTTTTGGATAGAACTTATGTAACTCAATTCTTTAATTGTCTCAGGTAGTTTTGAACTTAGGTTCCCTGCAGAATTCACACGAAGGACGAATAAGCTGTCTGGGCTTGTCAGCTGATGGGAGTGCCCTATGCACTGGAAGTTGGGACAGAAATCTGAAGGTTAGATATCCAACACATGAACAATGCCATCCCATTTAGTTTACTTATTGTTAATAAGCACATGCAACAACAGCGTATTACAAATTTATTTTAGCTGACATTAGTATCTTGAATTTGATGTGTCCATTTGAGTCTCAATTTGTCCAGGAAAATTATCATCGCCATCTATCTGAGTCCACATCATTGTAATTTGTCGCTTCAACTTTCTAAGTCATCGGTATGGATACTTTTTGGTTGTTACCAGCCATGTGTGTCGAATTGCTCTGACCCAAGTCAAACTAATATTGATTCCAAACCTTGTTCTGATCCTGCTTGACCAGTTGAAAGCAAACTTGGCTGGTTGACTGTGGTTCAATTTCATTGTACCTAGTTCCTGAAAGACTTCAGAGAGAATGGAAACCATTTAACAAAATTTAAGATATGTTTGTAAGGATATTGAAGAGCAGGTCTGGTTAGTAAGTGAATTGAGGTTTTACCATTGGGAAAATGTTACACTCAGCCATTCCTGCAGCCACATTTGTTGACCGAACATGTTTTGAATTTATTTAAAAGTATTTATTTATACATGTGTTCATGAAAAGTCAAGTAGATACTCAAATGCATTGAACACGCACATTTTTTACATTTTTCCTAACAAATTATATACTGACACAGTAATAGTTCATATTCTATTAGGGGTATCATTACTGCATTAGATGATGTGGTGTCTACATTAAGTGTTTGAGCCCTTAACTATTGTCTTTGTTGGCAGATTTGGGCCTTTGGAGGACACAGGAGAGTGATCTAAACTGTTTTGGCTCTGCGACGCCACGCACGAGGATCCCTGCACATTGTTTCTTCACCCATGTCTATTCAAATGTTTTGTTCTTGTACATCGTGACCTTGTCATCGTTGTTTACGGTGAACTACATTGTCCTACATTCAAGTAGAGTCCAGAATCTCACCCCACAGAGGTGGGAAGTTGTGGGAAGTTTTGCTACTCCAGTGTGTTGAAAGTTTTCCCTTGTTGGATTTAAAATATGTAAGAGGTCTCTGATTTATCTGTATTGTATGGACCGGGACGTATCTGTCTCTGTTTTTTCACCTTCGAGTGCTGCTAAGTACATATTGTTCTTTTGGTCGCCCATAGTGGAGTGAGACGGATTCGGATCTCTTTGGATACAAGTCAAATATGGATATTATTCATGGACACAAATTTGTGTGATCAAGTGAGAAGGAAAGGAGAACTAAAATCAAAATTTTAGGGTGTACTCTCTTTTCGGATATCATACATAAAAAATACAATAGTCGCTTAAATTTTTGTGATTGTGATTATACATGCAGAATATGAATATGAATATGAACAATAGATAATAAAAAACATATAAATTTCATAATACATGTTAGATTTTGATATTTTTTTTGAAGTGGATATATTGATATCCGTATCTGCACTCTAAATATATGAATATCGGACAATTTTAATTTTTTGGATACATGTTTGAAACAGATACAAATATTTTTTAGATTGATGGACATGCTTACTCGTATGAAATATTTTATACACGAGTGTTGTTATAGTTCTTTTATAGCTTTGTGTACAATTCTCATATCTCCAATGAATTATATGTTTTGTTAGATGAAGCATTTCTATTTTTTAGACCTCTGATAATGGTAAATTCTGTCTTGATTGTTTAGACATAGAAGAAAGTTTTTATTCCATGCATAGCTGTAGATGCCAGCCTTTTTGAACTGGAGTCTTCAATGTGATACATCATGTCAGTCTGGACAATCTATGTGCAGATTGTCCCCTCTCACCAAGTATATATCTTACCTAAATCCAAATATGCAGCTCCTTTAAAAGCTCACTTTTAATTGCACTTGATTCCAAGAGACAAGGACCCTTACTTTCTTTGGCTATCAACAGCGATCTTATGAAGTGTAACTGAGTCAGCACAACTTGAAGAAGTCTCTCTGGTGACATATCATGTAAGCCCGGATGAGGTAAGCTTTGAAAAGTTGAAAATGTGTGGCCATGAATTCTTCAAATTTATGGCCCATCTTCAACCCCCACATTGACAACCTAAGCTTGTTCCTCACCAAATACATTGAAAAGTATTGTCAGTGGCAACAATTGTTAAGGCTTTGTGGGATTATTATTGCACATGGGCACTTGCATAAATAGATAAAAACAACAGCACCATACTCTCTTGTTGGGGTATGATTAAAAAAGGAGCCTCTTTGTGACATTTTAGGCTCACACACAATGATATGGTTCATTTTTCCCTTTAGTGGACACACATATTTAAAAAATGTGTAAGAGTTGTGTTTTAAATAGGCGAGCTGTCAAAGGGCAAAATCTTTTAAAGCACACAAAATCTATGCAAGCAAGTCTGAGGTTTATTTTGGTATCAAAGCTTGTTAACTATAAATTAAATGGTACATCCCCACCCTTGTATCTGCTGAAGGACAATGCGCAGATAATATTTTGTTATATAAGCCTGGGGGATGTTACATAGTGGAAATCTGTTCTCTGGGCTGCTTGATGGAAAATGGAAATATAATTACAACATACAAAAAAACATGGTCTTGTAGTTTCATATCTAATTCATTAGTCCGAATACAAGGCATTGGATTTTGCAAGTTTGCTTCAGAGGGTGGAAACTTCACAAAAGGTTGTAGATGGAAGTAACTAACTGTGGTAACACAGATTTTCAAACCCCATGTGCTCTTTCTGTTCCATTTGCTTGATCATGTTTGATATACCTACGCCTCCTGCAGTAAACAGCAACACATTGAGCTAATATGTATCACTCAAGTTGGTCAAGGTGTCAGGAGTTAGTAATCATTTTTTACCTAGGCTTATAGCGCTTGCAAAGATGGTGAGGGCCAGAATGAAGATGATCAATGATGCTCTTCCGAGCAGCATTACCAACTTCCTCACAATATGTTGTCCGGTGAAGGCAGCGATAGCAGCAATAAGCATGAGGAACGCCGCTGCAAAAGGGAATTCATGTTTTCAACATCAATTATGAAGATGGGTTACTTAGTATGTGGTCAAATGAATATCCTTAAATATGGCAATGCCCATCCCTGCTGCTTACTTACCGTATGGGACTGGGAAACGATCTAGAAGGTAGTACTGCACTACGGACATTGATGATGAGAATACCATTACAAAGGTTGATGTGGCGCTCGCGACCTGTAAGAAAATCAAGGAAGCTGATGATTGAGTGCTCCCCAGAACTTAAGTGCTGAAGTGTCTTGAAATTTAGATCCAACTGCAATGCAGAATGAACAGCAGAAAGAACCTATTTTTGTTGAATTTTCTTGTGAAAGTTCAGAATATACTGCAAAAACATACATATCCAATGCTTCAATTTTTTTTTGGGAGGTGGGGGGCAATTAAGTATCTGTTGATCAGAAAACTCATTCAATGCCAATATGATAATTCAAGTTTCTTTCTTCATACAATTTTATTCGATCAAGTCTAGCAATCTTGACTGTTGGGCAATCTAATTGAATTTGCTTGTCGTTTGAGACCTCATTTAAATGCGTGTGCGTATGAATCATTTGGCCTTGGAATGTTATCTTTCAATTCATAAGATAGTGCTTTCTAATCATATAGAAAACATGAATATTTTCAATATAATAATGATGGAAATGATGCATGTAGTTTTCTTGTTTGAGTGGGTAGCTTATATATCATTTGTCATGTTTTGTGACTTTTTTTTTTGGTATGAGAATCCTAAATAATATCACATGTGCATCATGAGAATAACAAATGGAACCTGTGGAGGGACTCCTAGCTCAAGAAAAAGGGGTCCCAAAATAAAGCCTCCTCCAAGCCCAAGCAGGCCCCCAACCACCCCTGCTATTATTCCGAGGATGCAATATAAAAGAAGCTGGTGAATTTTCCAGTTCATATCATGCTTTCCCTTAGATGCAATGACCCTCCGTCCTCTGTACAGGGAGATGGCTTCATAGAGTGTCACGCTGACAGCAATGGGCACCTGCAACATATAAGAAAATGTACAAGCCAACTGGTTTTAAAAATATCTTCCCCCAAGTGTTTGCAGATTTCTGTTCAAGGTATATCAAAGGCAGTTGTTTTCTTATATTATTCAAGATGGGCTTATAAACCATTAAACTCATCGCCAGGAATGGATAGGTGGACAGATCTATAGACATGCATGCATTGGTGGCATAGCTCCATGGAATTAACTACAGAATCCTTCATAGGCATGAATATAAAATTATGTAACTGTAGACATGCTAATATCGAATTGAAGAATAGTGATGCAGTGACAAATAAGAGAAAATAAGAGATAGGTATATTTCAGAGAATCAGGTAATGCGAAGTTAAAAATTATCCTATGTGAAAGTGATTGTATTGTGCATGAAGTGTGTAGGTGTATAATTCATAAGTGTGGTGTAAGCAAGATGGGAACTGAAACATAAGTGTTGAGGTTGGTATTCTATGTGTGTTGAGAATATTATTATTTTTTATTTGGATTATACTTTGTGGTTACTTTTACACTTGTTGAAGAACTTTTGCACTTTTTGGGAGTTTTTTCGTTCTCCAGATATTGATATTCTTGTACCATGTATGCCTTTAAAAATGGAGTTATCCAGTAATAAATGATTATTGTAAATCTATGGCTTCTTCGGCCATGTGCTTTTCATTTTTCATTCCCTGATCAGCGTGTTACATGTATATGCATACCATGACTTCTCCTTTTCCAAGTTTAGTTAGTTAATTATCACTTCATCAGGCATCATGGAAGTGGAAAGACAGGAGCCATTTTAAAATGTAAGCAGTCTTTCGAGCATTTGTCAATCATTTAGCAAAGAATGAGAGTTCTTTTGCATCGAATCTATATTGACTGTAATTCAATCGTCCTCATTAATTAATTAGCATACAAAATTCAACATAAAAATTGGATAACTCATTGAGATGTGCATTTATTAGTATTGGTGGCCATGGAGAAGCAATTTAGGAAATGCTTCTCAATTGAGAAAATACCCAAATGGAGGACACGAGGTTATATGAAAAAAATGTGTTCACTCGAAGATATTCTGGGCTTTGATTAACTGTTAAAACTAGACTAAGTGTAAATATGCATACTTTCCATTAAGTCAGCAATTGTATGAGGAAACAGAAATAGTCATACATGGAGCCAACACACCATTCAAGGCAGAAAGTAAATTTGCGGGTGTTTTAGGTTGATGTTTCCCTGGAAATTGCTCTCATGATGTGAAATGGATGATGGTTCAGACTGAAACATTGATGGAACATCTTCAGAGAAAGGCACCTGTCATGAAAAAAAAAAAGATTGAAAAACACACTTATTATTTTCGTTTGTTGGTTTCCTATTATTGCTAATCTTTCTTTGATTTTGATATTTTGATTAAATTAGTGGTTACCTTAAGTGCCTCAAATCAAGTACTGGTCCAATGTGTGGTTACTTTAAGTGCCTCAAATCATTTACTGGTCCAACATGTTTTCTTGTGGACAATCCCAGATATGACAGGATTTGAGGGGGGTGCTTGATTCATTTGACGCAATGTGGGCTGAATTCAATGAATATTGTAATACGAAATTGTTTACAATTTATGTTATATTGGTCCTGGTGAATCTTGTCTCTCCTTTATTTGATAAATGGAAGCTACATTAATAAAGAAAATGATGATATAATATATTCTTTCAATAAGATTTTTAACAATCTCTTGTCTGAATTGTGGTACTTGATGTTTTCTTCTTCTTTGATAATGTCTATTCAGTATTTTGTTTGATAACTGTGTTCAAACTTGGTATCTTACAAGTAGTTTTTTTTTTTTTTTTCAAACTTCTTTGCGCTATATATCTATTTTCACTAAAGGCTATTTCTTTATGTACTTTCAGCATCTCAATCAATGGATCAAATACAAACATGTTTGTCTCCGGTTCATGTGATGCAACTGCTCGATTGTGGGATACTCGCATTGCAAGTAGGGCGGTTCGAACATTTCATGGTCATGAGGGAGATGTTAACACCGTCAAGTTTTTCCCTGATGGACAGAGATTTGGCACTGGGTCAGATGATGGAACATGCAGGTTATTTGACATGAGGACTGGGCATCAGCTCCAAGTTTATAGTCAGCAGCATGGTGATAATGAAGTTGCAATTGTCACTTCCATTGCATTCTCTATATCTGGCAGGCTTCTGTTTGCAGGATATTCAAATGGGGACTGCTGTGTATGGGATACTTTAGTGGGCAAGGTATGTACTGTTTTTTTGCTGATAAGGCTCCCGGTTGACAAGGAAATATACAATATCTACATATGATTTAACAAAAAATTGGCCATAAAGAGAAATTCTATCCATTTGAAGACTAAATAATATTTTATTTATTAGATTCTCTCATGGTACTGTGAATTACCATTTTGCATTCAATATGAGATCTGGAGACATTAATTGGAGTTCTTGGAGATTTCTTTGATCTCCTTGACCTCATAACATGTTTTGAAGTCAAGTTTATAATATTTGAATTTCCTAATATGTTATAGTCTTGTACTTTTGGGAATGTCAAGATGTTGCTCTAGGGATGGCGTGCTGAACCTGACATTCTCTGCAGCCAGCTGCTGTTGCATAAACTTCAATAGGGAAATAAAACAATGAATTAGAGTTCAATAAGAAATGTTAAAGATTTTTCCTGGTAATTGAGGTGTTTTATTACTATATATTCAAAAGTCGTACAAAAAAGAACAGATGTTAGTTTGGAGACTCCTAAATGATCAAAGGAGGGGGGAATCAGAACCAGGTTTGATTGCATCCCTTTGATCCTTCAGAACCCCTCCTCTGAATCTTTTCAAAACATTGTTTACATAAGCATTGTACACAACTTCAAAGTATATTTCAGATTTTTGTCTTCTGAAGTCTGCTCTTCTTCTATAGTTGAATCCCAGCATTCCTTTTGTGTAGCACTACAATCTCTCTCATCCTTGAGTTCTAGCTAAGAAAATTGCCGTGACGCTTTCAAGTCCATAAGACAGACTGATGAATAAAAATAGGCTGACTCTTTCATACTGTTCTCCAAATAAAATTACTCTTATATCAAGTGGAAGTTCAGAAGCTGAATAGAAAAACTTAGGACCACTATGAATATGCAGTTTTGCCAGTGCATGGCTATCACATTTGATTCACGTACACTATGGCCAATTGCCCAATCTTTGAAGACAGCGAGAAGTTTCCATCCCTCTGCAATCCATTTCTTAAGGACCCATGAAATTGGTCCTTTTATTTATTTTTATTTTTTAATCCATCCAGGGGCTAATTCTGAGTCGTTATTCAGAATGGTTTGAGGGTGTTTCATGGGATCAATCATATTAAGTATCTGGAGGATGGCTTGGGCTTCATGCTCCTGGATAGGCTTATTATCAGCATTGCTTGATACAGAAAACAACAAGACCACAGTATTTTTTCTGCTAATGCCTCCCAATCCCTTTTAGTCCCTGTTTTTGAAGCATTCGTATCAATTTTGATCCAACCATCATCCGGTGGTTCCCATTAGTGTTAATTTTGATCCAACTATGATTTGGTAGGGAGTTTATTAAGAATAGACTTCCAAGCACACATCCCATGTTTGGGAACTACTCATTTCCCCCATATCATGACTGTTTTCTTCCCATAGATCCCATGCTGATTTGAGAACATAGGCCATGTGCATCAGGTGTGCATCCAGGGGGTCTAACCCATACTCTTCCATTAATTGTGGAACCTGACTAAACATGTATTTGATATGAACAGGGATGCTGCTAAGCAAATTCCAGGAATTATTTTAGATAATGTTAGATACCATAGCATTTTTGGAGCTCTTAAGTTTGTTACATCTTTGTATTCCATTAACCTTTGACCAGAGAGCCAATTTTCATGCCAAAGACACCTTTCACCATCACCAATCTGATGTGTTATGAATTTTGTAGCCAAAGACCTGACACTTTGCAGTTTTATCCAAGTCCAAGAAGATTCATTTGTTGGTTTAACCTCCCAAATTGAATGCCCCCTCAAGTATTTGCTATAAACCCAATGATTCCAGAGCGATGGTCTTCTATTTACAACATCCCAAAACCGAACAAGGAGTATTCTAGTCCCTTAAACCACCCTCTGTTCTGGGTCTGCAAATATCCTGCCATGCTACATGATGCAATCTGACATTTGTTTAAAATAAATATGTTAAAAAGTTTTTCTTTTGGAAGGAAGGCATGAAAATTGTGTCTTGTTTGAAAGCTCGCTCTCCTCTATGAGGTTATCATGATTCATCAAGTTGACAAAGTTGTAGCTGCACGAGAATCAGTGTAGGGGTAAGACTGCAGTTAACACAAGACTGATTCTTCAAAGTAGGATCATAAACAAGGGCTAGGGCTCATATGCAAGTTGCCTACTCCCGTAAAAAAAAACTTGATCGGTGACTATTCACAATAATGTTTAGTGAAATAAGAAAGTCGATAATAAGTTTGCTTAGCAAGAACAAAGTTGTTTACCACCCCCGATCCTAACCGTTCACGACCAATCAACAGTGTAGTGCGTATGCCTGAACTGTGGAACTGCCTAACTTTGAGTTTCATCTCTAGAGTTACTCCTAAACTCCCTGTTTGTTTGCTTCGCTGAACTTTCCATCTTCACTTCAATACTTGTCTTTGTCAAGTTATTTAGGAAGTTATGGGTCAAAACTCCTTCATGATAGTTTCTGTTCATGTTAAGATATCTGTGACATTTTTTCCTTTGTTATTTGTACCCTTTCCTTAAATAGTCCAGTATGCGCATTATCACGTCGTTAATGAATTATTTGAATTTTGTATTCTTATTTTTTGGATAGAACTTATGTAACTCAATTCTTTAATTGTCTCAGGTAGTTTTGAACTTAGGTTCCCTGCAGAATTCACACGAAGGACGAATAAGCTGTCTGGGCTTGTCAGCTGATGGGAGTGCCCTATGCACTGGAAGTTGGGACAGAAATCTGAAGGTTAGATATCCAACGCATGAACAATGCCATCCCATTTAGTTTACTTATTGTTAATAAGCACATGCAACAACAGCGTATTACAAATTTATTTTAGCTGACATTAGTATCTTGAATTTGATGTGTCCATTTGAGTCTCAATTTGTCCAGGAAAATTATCATCGCCATCTATCTGAGTCCACATCATTGTAATTTGTCGCTTCAACTTTCTAAGTCATCGGTATGGATACTTTTTGGTTGTTACCAGCCATGTGTGTCGAATTGCTCTGACCCAAGTCAAACTAATATTGATTCCAAACCTTGTTCTGATCCTGCTTGACCAGTTGAAAGCAAACTCGGCTGGTTGACTGTGGTTCAATTTCATTGTACCTAGTTCCTGAAAGACTTCAGAGAGAATGGAAACCATTTAACAAAATTTAAGATATGTTTGTATGGATATTGAAGAGCAGGTCTGGTTAGTAAGTGAATTGAGGTTTTACCATTGGGAAAATGTTACACTCAGCCATTCCTGCAGCCACATTTGTTGACCGAACATGTTTTGAATTTATTTAAAAGTATTTATTTATACATGTGTTCATGAAAAGTCAAGTAGATACTCAAATGCATTGAACACGCACATTTTTTACATTTTTCCTAACAAATTATATACTGACACAGTAGGAGTTCATATTCTATTAGGGGTATCATGTACTGCATTAGATGATGTGGTGTCTACATTAAGTGTTTGAGCCCTGAACTATTGTCTTTGTTGGCAGATTTGGGCCTTTGGAGGACACAGGAGAGTGATCTAAACTGTTTTGGCTCTGCGACGCCACGCACGAGGATCCCTGCACATTGTTTCTTCACCCATGTCTATTCAAATGTTTTGTTCTTGTACATCGTGACCTTGTCATCGTTGTTTACGGTGAACTACATTGTCCTACATTCAAGTAGAGTCCAGAATCTCACCCCACACAGGTGGGAAGTTGTGGGAAGTTTTGCTACTCCAGTGTGTTGAAGGTTTTCCCTTGTTGGATTTAAAATATGTAAGAGGTCTCTGATTTATCTGTATTGTATGGACCGGGACGTATCTGTCTCTGTTTTTTCACCTTCGAGTGCTGCTAAGTACATATTGTTCTTTTGGTCGCCCATAGTGGAGTGAGACGGATTCGGATCTCTTTGGATACAAGTCAAATATGGATATTATTCATGGACACAAATTTGTGTGATCAAGTGAGAAGGAAAGGAGAACTAAAATCAAAATTTTAGGGTGTACTCTCTTTTCGGATATCATACATAAAAAATACAATAGTCGCTTAAATTTTCGTGATTGTGATTATACATGCAGAATATGAATATGAACAATAGATAATAAAAAACATATAAATTTCATAATACATGTTAGATTTTGATATTTTTTTTGAAGTGGATATATTGATATCCGTATCTGCACTCTAAATATATGAATATCGGACAATTTTAATTTTTTGGATACATGTTTGAAACAGATACAAATATTTTTTAGATTGATGGACATGCTTACTCGTATGAAATATTTTATACACGAGTGTTGTTATAGTTCTTTTATAGCTTTGTGTACATTCTCATATCTCCAATGAATTATATGTTTTGTTAGATGAAGCATTTCTATTTTTTAGACCTCTGATAATGGTAAATTCTGTCTTGATTGTTTAGACATAGAAGAAAGTTTTTATTCCATGCATAGCTGTAGATGCCAGCCTTTTTGAACTGGAGTCTTCAATGTGATACATCATGTCAGTCTGGACAATCTATGTGCAGATTGTCCCCTCTCACCAAGTATATATCTTACCTAAATCCAAATATGCAGCTCCTTTAAAAGCTCACTTTTAATTGCACTTGATTCCAAGAGACAAGGACCCTTACTTTCTTTGGCTATCAACAGCGATCTTATGAAGTGTAACTGAGTCAGCACAACTTGAAGAAGTCTCTCTGGTGACATATCATGTAAGCCCGGATGAGGTAAGCTTTGAAAAGTTGAAAATGTGTGGCCATGAATTCTTCAAATTTATGGCCCATCTTCAACCCCCACATTGACAACCTAAGCTTGTTCCTCACCAAATACATTGAAAAGTATTGTCAGTGGCAACAATTGTTAAGGCTTTGTGGGATTATTATTGCACATGGGCACTTGCATAAATAGATAAAAACAACAGCACCATACTCTCTTGTTGGGGTATGATTAAAAAAGGAGCCTCTTTGTGACATTTTAGGCTCACACACAATGATATGGTTCATTTTTCCCTTTAGTGGACACACATATTTAAAAAATGTGTAAGAGTTGTGTTTTAAATAGGCGAGCTGTCAAAGGGCAAAATCTTTTAAAGCACACAAAATCTATGCAAGGAAGTCTGAGTTTTATTTTGGTATCAAAGCTTGTTAACTATAAATTAAATGGTACATCCCCACCCTTGTATCTGCTGAAGGACAATGCGCAGATAATATTTTGTTATATAAGCCTGGGGGATGTTACATAGTGGAAATCTGTTCTCTGGGCTGCTTGATGGAAAATGGAAATATAATTACAACATACAAAAAAACATGGTCTTGTAGTTTCATATCTAATTCATTAGTCCGAATACAAGGCATTGGATTTTGCAAGTTTGCTTCAGAGGGTGGAAACTTCACAAAAGGTTGTAGATGGAAGTAACTAACTGTGGTAACACAGATTTTCAAACCCCATGTGCTCTTTCTGTTCCATTTGCTTGATCATGTTTGATATACCTACGCCTCCTGCAGTAAACAGCAACACATTGAGCTAATATGTATCACTCAAGTTGGTCAAGGTGTCAGGAGTTAGTAATCATTTTTTACCTAGGCTTATAGCGCTTGCAAAGATGGTGAGGGCCAGAATGAAGATGATCAATGATGCTCTTCCGAGCAGCATTACCAACTTCCTCACAATATGTTGTCCGGTGAAGGCAGCGATAGCAGCAATAAGCATGAGGAACGCCGCTGCAAAAGGGAATTCATGTTTTCAACATCAATTATGAAGATGGGTTACTTAGTATGTGGTCAAATGAATATCCTTAAATATGGCAATGCCCATCCCTGCTGCTTACTTACCGTATGGGACTGGGAAACGATCTAGAAGGTAGTACTGCACTACGGACATTGATGATGAGAATACCATTACAAAGGTTGATGTGGCGCTCGCGACCTGTAAGAAAATCAAGGAAGCTGATGATTGAGTGCTCCCCAGAACTTAAGTGCTGAAGTGTCTTGAAATTTAGATCCAACTGCAATGCAGAATGAACAGCAGAAAGAACCTATTTTTGTTGAATTTTCTTGTGAAAGTTCAGAATATACTGCAAAAACATACATATCCAATGCTGCAATTTTTTTTTGAGAGGTGGGGGGCAATTAAGTATCTGTTGATCAGAAAACCCATTCAATGCCAATATGATAATTCAAGTTTCTTTCTTCATACAATTTTATTCGATCAAGTCTAGCAATCTTGACTGTTGGGCAATCTAATTGAATTTGCTTGTCGTTTGAGACCTCATTTAAATGCGTGTGCGTATGAATCATTTGGCCTTGGAATGTTATCTTTCAATTCATAAGATAGTGCTTTCTAATCATATAGAAAACATGAATATTTTCAATATAATAATGATGGAAATGATGCATGTAGTTTTCTTGTTTGAGTGGGTAGCTTATATATCATTTGTCATGTTTTGTGACTTTTTTTTTTGGTATGAGAATCCTAAATAATATCACATGTGCATCATGAGAATAACAAATGGAACCTGTGGAGGGACTCCTAGCTCAAGAAAAAGGGGTCCCAAAATAAAGCCTCCTCCAAGCCCAAGCAGGCCCCCAACCACCCCTGCTATTATTCCGAGGATGCAATATAAAAGAAGCTGGTGAATTTTCCAGTTCATATCATGCTTTCCCTTAGATGCAATGACCCTCCGTCCTCTGTACAGGGAGATGGCTTCATAGAGTGTCACGCTGACAGCAATGGGCACCTGCAACATATAAGAAAATGTACAAGCCAACTGGTTTTAAAAATATCTTCCCCCAAGTGTTTGCAGATTTCTGTTCAAGGTATATCAAAGGCAGTTGTTTTCTTATATTATTCAAGATGGGCTTATAAACCATTAAACTCATCGCCAGGAATGGATAGGTGGACAGATCTATAGACATGCATGCATTGGTGGCATAGCTCCATGGAATTAACTACAGAATCCTTCATAGGCATGAATATAAAATTATGTAACTGTAGACATGCTAATATCGAATTGAAGAATAGTGATGCAGTGACAAATAAGAGAAAATAAGAGATAGGTATATTTCAGAGAATCAGGTAATGCGAAGTTAAAAATTATCCTATGTGAAAGTGATTGTATTGTGCATGAAGTGTGTAGGTGTATAATTCATAAGTGTGGTGTAAGCAAGATGGGAACTGAAACATAAGTGTTGAGGTTGGTATTCTATGTGTGTTGAGAATATTATTATTTTTTATTTGGATTATACTTTGTGGTTACTTTTACACTTGTTGAAGAACTTTTGCACTTTTTGGGAGTTTTTTCGTTCTCCAGATATTGATATTCTTGTACCATGTATGCCTTTAAAAATGGAGTTATCCAGTAATAAATGATTATTGTAAATCTATGGCTTCTTCGGCCATGTGCTTTTCATTTTTCATTCCCTGATCAGCGTGTTACATGTATATGCATACCATGACTTCTCCTTTTCCAAGTTTAGTTAGTTAATTATCACTTCATCAGGCATCATGGAAGTGGAAAGACAGGAGCCATTTTAGAATATAAGCAGTCTTTCGAGCATTTGTCAATCATTTAGCAAAGAATGAGAGTTCTTTTGCATCGAATCTATATTGACTGTAATTCAATCGTCCTCATTAATTAATTAGCATACAAAATTCAACATAAAAATTGGATAACTCATTGAAATACCTTACCTGCATTATGTTTAATGCCCAATACTTTGTGGAGCAGGTTGTGGCATAAGTCTGCATACATGTACAATCAGAAGAAAAAACATAATAAGATTCTAAATTCCTAATGTTCATCGCAATAAGAAAGATTTCTGCACACCAAGTTCTCTTGCATGCATGAAAGTGATCTTACCTTAAACACCTGCACAACAAGGAATGCGACCCACACCAATACAAGAAGCACAAACTCTTTCCAGTAAATGTTGTCCGAGATGGAAACCTGATATATGATGGTGAGAAGGATGATGTTGTTGATGAACACAACGTGTAAATTAATACTAAGTTCTACAGTTTACCTCTCTGTCTGATGACAACCTGGCATCTGTGTTAGCAGTTGGACCACTTGGGAGTGGCTTGTACTCCAAGGCCGGGCTCTCTGAAACCAAAACTTCCCAGATGATATATCTAAACCAGCACTTATAAATTTTATTATATGGGGCTATTGCATGGGAAGTATACATATATCAGAAAGAAAAAAAAGAGTTTTGCGAAAGGGAACCAAATCAGTTTTCACTTTCTTTCTGCCCTGAATTTTGATAAGCGTAACTCCGAGCATACTTTCTCTTTTTTTCTCATACAAGTCATTCATTTATTGCAGGTAAAGTTCATTTACTCACCATTTGGATCTGAGGTTGACTCCATTAGCCTTGCTGCTTCCTGAAACTGAAACCAACAAAGCAACTTTATGAATGATATTGCATAAAGCTAGGACCATCAAGAGAATTAAGGTACGAACCTTGGCCTTCTTCATCATTGTCTCCTTTTTCCACGTCTCAACTCCCTTGAAGAATGCCTTGCTCGACGTACCTATAACCATCACATCCACTTGGTCAGTAGGTAATTTTTGCTGATAAGGGGATTATGTTGTTTCTGAAATGTGGAATACTCTCCTGTTTTAGAAATAAAACTTATTTCACTACGGTATGATCAAATTGGGACAGTGACACCATGTTCTTGATAAAATGTTGTTGGAAGTGATTGATTACTAGTACAAGGGATAAGTGTGGGTTCTGATAAACAACAACATATGAATAATTTTCTTCAAAGAAAATAACACATGAATATTACAACCAAAATGAATAGAATATAGTTGATAAGAATTTGATAAGATGTCAATGTACAATAAAGGAACAATGTTTTCCAAATATCCTAGTATAAGTTTGGCTATTTGCTAGTACTCAAGAACAAAGCGGTGCTCCTTGCAGAAAGATCATAGTGGATTCATGCTTTTGAAACATCGGACTTGTGGTTTCTTAGGCAGTGGCAATAAAGAAGTTGAACCTCAGAAATAGGAGTACTAATTTGTGTCAAAAGGGTTTCTTGATAAATTCTTAAACCACAAAATCCAGTAATTGAGATAGAGAATTATGGTATCATTGTTGAACATTTGATGAATGGATCGAAGTTGGATTAATTTTAATGTGGAGAAAAGAGAACTTTGGGTGTAGACATTGCTCACATTACAGAGGGCAGAAGTAGACCAACCTTTTGAAAATCCACAATTTTGATGAATCAACAACACTATATAATGTTAGTTTGGTATTCCCTGTTACTATGTATGTTACTTACTAATTGGAAGGAGAAGGAGAAAATCAATTAAAATTTCAAACTTCCATACATAGAAAAAACACACAACTTAGCAGATCTGAGGGATGTCTTTAAATAACATAAAAAATACACAGAAATCAGTTCACAAGATCCAAAGAACTATATAAGATTCCAGTGGTTTAAAAAAAAAACAAAAGATTGGAAATGAAAGGTAAGTGAAGCTAAAAGATTTCCATACTACAATGACAGATACAAAAACAGAACTACCCAAGCAAAAGGAAGAATTACCCAAGAAGAGAATGATAAGAAGGACAGTGACCATCCAGTCAGCAAATATAACATTAAAGGCAACTCCAATGCTGATGCCCAACATAAGCATGGGCTGAAAGAGCAATGCAAGGTCATAGTCAATTATCGGCAAGTCCATCGTGGGGTGCCTCAACCTGAGATTGTAGTACACGGTCGATCCGGCGGCACCCATTATCATACCTGGAGAGACAAAAAAGAGTAAACAAAAAACACAAACAAGTGTGTGTAGACTATGATTTTCTGAATTGCAGATAAGATTTTGATTTACATTTAGAGATGGCAGTAGAGCTCTTCGGGTCGAACCCGATGATCAAGGTGAGCATCGGGACGAAGATCCCACCGCCACCGACGCCTCCTACGCTCCCCAAAGCAGCACCCAAAAACCCAATTGCAGACCCAAGAACCACTCTCCACCCAAACTCCAGTTCCTGTTCATCGTCCCCAATTCAAATCAAAATCATTCACCACTATTTGAAATAAAAAAAACTCAATTTTTCTTATTCTCACCGGCCAGACACGGCGTTGAGGATCCTTTCCCTGCCATAGAAGGTCTACAAGCTTGGCCATGAAAGAATCAACTGATGTAACACTTCCTTCACCGGCGGCGGATCTGAGAGGCCTTTCGGCCCAAACGGGTTGGACCCCAGATATCAGAATCCAATAAGTGAGGGCGGCGGCGGCCGCCGAAGCCACCATGAGCGGTGACCGGTGTGTTTGAGTCATTGACTCTGGTTAGGGTATCACGTGAGAGAGAGAGAGAGAGAGATTC
The DNA here is from genome assembly GCA_030737835.1 of Acorus gramineus. Taxonomy (NCBI): domain Eukaryota; kingdom Viridiplantae; phylum Streptophyta; class Magnoliopsida; order Acorales; family Acoraceae; genus Acorus; species Acorus gramineus. The sequence goes on from CM060849.1 coordinate 23,926,711, forward strand.
AGGTTTTGGAAGGAGAGATGATGTGTTAGTTGGGGGGGGGGGCAAAGGAAGATCTGACTCTCTCTCTTTCTCTCTCACTCTCTTTCTCTCTCCTTTTTATCAACCAAAATTTTGGACCTGACACGGGACCGGACCAGTTCACGTCCGCTTATAAATCAATGACGCCGTCTTCTGCCTGAAAATGGGAAGAACACATTTTTTTCTTCTCCCGAAGCAACTCTGGAGGATTAAATTTAAATATTGGGCTAAATGCATGTAACCCTCTGAACGTTTGCTTATATCCATATCAACCCTTCTTTTTTTCAATAATCCATATTGTTTGGATTATATTGATATAGCTCTTGCAATTAACACTTTGAAATTGGGATATGGAATATCTATAAAGATGTAGGCCACTGAGTTAGTTTTCTATTAAATTTTAAGGATATTTTAGGTATATTTTATTCATCTAAAGGAGCTGTAAATGCACTTATCCATATAACCTCATGAGATTTAAACAAAATTAAATATAATATATCTAAATGATCAAAATATCATTCATAAAAAAAATACTCCATTGTATTTATTCTTCAATGTGATAAGAATAAATTATTGTATATTATTAGGTTAATCACACATATATTTTAACTAGATAATGGTAGAGGGTGATATGAATATTAAGTGCATAATTTCAAGGATATGAATATATATTTTTAAAGTAATGCTAAGCAACAGAATATTATAAATATTCTTCCTAAATTGAGGGAAATTTAACTCAAGGATTTTTTTGCTTAACCATGGAAACTTTCACGGGGGTTATATAGATTTTCAAAAAAAAAATCAAGGGGAGATATGAATATTGGCAAACTTTCAGGGTGGTATATGCATTTTTCCATTAATTTTTAAATAGGGTAAAATGCATTTTGTCTCGTCCAAATTTGCAAACCTGTAAGTACATCCCCTATATTTTAAAAATACGCACTTACACCTCCTACTAATAAAATCACATGGTAACACGAGAAAAATAAAAAAACATGAAAAATATTGTTGCTTGAAATGTATTGATATTTATATTACCTAAGATATATGGATGGTTAATTTGAGATGTAAGAATGCACTTAATCACTTCAAATGTATGGACGGTAAGTATAAAGTATTGTTTTGAGTGATAAAATAACATTTCATGTTATCGATTTTTCTATTTTAATGAGAAGGATACAACAAGGGTCATAAGTTAATCTTTTTAAATGGGTAAAATGTAACTGGACCCCTAAAGTTTAAAAACATACACTTATACCTCTAATTAATTTTCTAAATATATAAAAAAAAGCCCATGAATTAACTTTGGATATGTTTTTTGAACATTAACTGATATAATAATCAACTCTTCAAATAAATCTAGATGCCAATGCATTTTTTTGTAAGAATTAACTCGTACAACAATTAATTAAAAGGGTAAAATCATACTTTTATTTCATCTTAATAAAAAATATAATTGCAGGAGGTATAAGTGCATGTTTTTAAATTTTAAAGAGTGTTTCTGCAGGTTTTAAATACTTTAAAGGGTCTAAACGCATTTTACCATTTTTAAATTATAATATAATAAAGGGTGTAAGTGTATATTTTTCAAATACAGGGGTGTTCTCACGTGCTTACCCTTTTAAATATTTAGTACTCCTTTTGTACAGAAATTCATTATGAGTTGGGGAGAAAGGGTGGTGATTGGGACTCTCACTGCATGTTGGGTGTTTTTGTTAGGTTGGGTTCCTCCCATCAGTGGGGTCTCCGTACAGAGATGGAGTGGGTGTGACAGGGGAAGACTATGTCCATTGGTATGGATGGATGTAAGTGTTGTCTATCCTTTTGAGTCAAACCCAGAGAAATTGTTAGACCTTTCACAATGTTTAGATTAATGAGAATCTCTCAAGTGGGAGATGGGAAAAGAAGAAATGTTTAGCCGCCTCCTTTTATGTCTTTCCTTGAGCTTATCAAAATAGGAAAGAAGTCCAATTTTACTTTTTTTAAATCATATTTTAATAAAAATTTAAATTTAAATACATGATACAGATAAATAGTAAGAAACTGAAAAATTTTATAGTCCCAATTCATTCAAAATACATTACATAATAATAGATATTAAGAAATAAAAAATTGCTTTTTGTTTTTTAAATTTAAAAAACACAATACATAATGGATTATGAGAAACAGAAAATATCAATTTTGCCATTTGTATATATATATATATTTTCGTACTGCGTGTAACCACACACCTTTTTCATATTGCTTTTTTCCATTATTAATTTTATTTGGGGTTCATTATATTTTAAAGGACACAACACCAAACATATCATCTCAGAATGTATCTAATACCTATGCTTGCCTTTAAACCCCAACCAATCTCTACAATTCCCATGTGACAAAAATGCTTCTAATTTGATGTGTGGGCAGTGGCACCAGAAATTTAGAAGTGTATCATGTATGGTAAATGATTCTTGAATTTTATTTATTTAATGAAGGAATCAAATGGATGGGATTTAATGATTTTTTTTATTATCAAGTTCTTTTTCTAATCAACTTTGTGAAAAAAGGATCATATATATTATTTGAATTTAAATTATTTTTCTTATTCAATTGCATATCGATTGATCATAGAATGATGATAAGATAAATGAAAACACACATATATAGAATACCTTATGTGATTTATTTTTTATAAAAAATAAAATAAAATAAAATGTAGACAATTATTCTAATCTTGAATGAAAAATAAGGAATTTTTATTCAGAGAATCATTTATAGAGTATTTTTGTCATCCGAATAAAAATGAATTGATAAACTTTTATATTTACAATTAGAATAGTTGCTCCCTTGTCAAACGAAACCTGAAATCTCACATAAAACTTCTTTTTTGTAGTGATTGAGAACCGGATCATTCATTTATATAAGTTTAAATAGATATTGACATTTTACAACCCTCCACGTTTTATCCAAATCATGTTTGTAAACTTACTCTAAAGCTGAAGTATTGCCCAAGTTTTTTATTGTTTTATTTTATTTTTAAAAAAAACAAGCTCGCTTTTTATGAGACATTTTTATTTTATGACTTAAGAGATGTCATGAGAAAGAACTTATATAACCACCTTTAACTATACTATTATTGGATCCAGATATTTTGTTTATTTTATTTTTATATTTGTATCTTATTTGACTCATGTGAGGTTATCACATCATCATACATAACATCATGTAATTATCAAGTGAAATAGATTTTATTTTTTTCTTTTTAAATTTATACGCATTTGTAATAGTTTGATTTTCAATATGATGATGTAACAATCCCATAATAAAAATCAAATAAGATACAATCATACGAATACATAAAAATAAGCATAGAATTTCATGTTCACTGTTATCATCGTTTAAATGGGAGGGTTTGTCACAAATGCCGGCTGACTAGGCTTCCATAAGCACCCTCACGTGGGCGGCTGATATTTGAATTTTATTATTATTTGAAAAATATGTCTACGTAGATTTAGACCATCTAGACGGATTTTTAATATAAAGACTTCAAGTACATTAAAAAAAACATAATAATATCTTACCAAAAAAATATATATTAAAATAATTATTTAATACCAATAGAACAAATCAACACTTGTGGGTGTATGATATATTAAGAATTCTCATTTTCAAAGTTGGTACATTTTGAATGCACCGATGATGACATCTTCATAATACCAATTTGATAAGAAGTTACATCTATGCTCGTTTTGAATTACAGGACCCTAAGATCAGAGTTATATTAGTCCCTGATATACAGTCTGTTCATAGATGTATAGATTTTGTACACAATGCATGTGGGGGGAGGATGCCTCTCATCATGTAGTCTAATATTTTGTTAATGATATATACCATATGCCCTGGTGGCACACCTTTCCGAAAAAAATTTGATAAGAAGTTAGACTTATATAAGAAATAAACATTTTAAAAAATATGAATTGTCAATTGTATAACAACTATTCCAAAAGATCTGCTCGATATATTTTATCATGTAAAATTTCGTGCGATTCCGAGATTGTGACCATTGATTTGTAATTTATCTGATGGACTTCTTTTGGTGCTCCCATCTGCATAATCTGTCCTACATCACCATCCAGTAATTTAAATTAAAAAAACTTAGAAATGAGATATACAAATATAGGGTTCCATTTAAACTACAATTAATAGCACCATCGTTGTAATCATGCACATGGAGGTGCTCTTAATCATGCAGCTATTATCTTATTGTTATTGTTTTATTTTATTTTTACACATCCTTGTTATTTGCACCCATCAGTTATGGCTACAAACGAGAATCATTTTCATACACCGGTACAGGAATAGACCAGTAATGATAAATAATGATGACCTGATAGCATTACAATAGCTAGGTAATAATCCAAATGAATAGGTACTCATGCCACACTTGAGTCCCGATCCTATCAGGCATGATATCATCAGTATCGAACTGCGTAGAAAATGACACATTACTCAATAATTATTGTGTAGTTTGATTCATATGTACGTGTAGTTTAATTCATAAGTTGTGTAATTTAATACAGACGAAACTGACTGAAAAGCATCATGGATCCAAACTCGCCACACAACAACATGAATTGCATCAAACACAATCCACAAAAAGTGACACGTCCCTGCAGCGTTGTTGTTAGTTTTTTTTTAAAAAAAGAATTTGCTTGGTAATTTTTTTTCTTGTACAAATATTCTCCAATCAGCCGAGAAAAAACTCAAACTTAAGACCCGTCAATGAAGAAGGAGTACCTCTACCAACATGTCAAGAAGTGATTTGGTGAGTTAATTTTAAACCTTGATCACATGGATTTCAAGTTGGAAAATAATGAAGTACATGTGATTTTTATATAAAAAAAAAAATTAACCTTGATGACATGGATTTCAAATTGGTGTGCATTCATGTTTGCAACCCTCAATCATTTTGATTTTTTTTAAAATATATACTCGTATAATAAAATATATATGATTATGAAAAATAAAATATTTATCTAGATAATTCAAAATATATATTTTTTTTATAAAAAATATTTAATTTTCATATACTGTACTAATTTAATATATATTATGCAAGATCAATATATATATATGTGTCTAGGGACTGATTTTGAGCTGCAGGGCTGCAAAACGGCTATCAAATTAATTTATCATCAGTTCAAATGTTTAGTCTTTCTTATCAAACTTTATATATGTCAACCCATTTTTCGTTATTTGTTTGGTTGAGACTTGAGAGGATTAATACTACAGATAATATAATGCTTTTTAAAAGACTAAAGATTTTAGAACAAAAGAATTTGATCTTCCCGCCAATAAAAGAATGACAACTGAGTTTTCCAACATCACATGTCTAAAAGTGAAAGATGACATATTACCGAGACAGTGATTTAAAATGTACGTGTTTGGTTAAATAAATTGATCTGCATTACTTGATCAGAATTTTTTATATAATTTATATTGCATAGATGACGTGGTTTCACCAATTCCAATGCATGCCATCAAATCACTTAATAAAAGTTACTGATCTTATAGTTGTAGTGGCACCTATGTTACAAGATATGCATACGATAAGCTCATTTAATTTTATTTTACATGAATCATAAAAAAAAATAAAATAAAAAAGAGTGGGATGTGCAATATATTTGGATAATCACTCTAAGTTCATTTACACAATAGAACCAATAATAAATGATTGTTGGAGCATTTGTAGTGTTGCAAAAAGACTTCAGTCTCTACTTCTTTTTCTTTTTCTTCTTCTTCTTCTATGTCTGCATTGTCATCTGTGTTGTATTTCTCTGTCATTTTCTTCTCTGTCTGCATGCATGCGTGCCCGTTCACGCCTGTCTTTGCACCGAAGTGATCAGAGTTTTGAGGATTTTTGTTAAAGGGTTAGTGCTAAGTGCGTTTACATGCTTGTGTGTGTGTGTGGTGTGCTTTGTCTTTTCTAAGACAGGTTAATATATAAAGTGAAAAAACTTTTCGAACTTCTAATATGAAACTATTCTCAGACACCCACCTACTATATATATACACTATCTTCTTCAATACTAACTTACACTGATTAAAAATCTCATGCATGCATTTTTAAAAAATAAATATTATAAAAAAAGAACACGGATTTCTTACAAAAATTGGATTATTGAAATATATCAATTCTAAGTTAGAGAATTTGTTCGCATTTAATGCCGTATTTTATCAACTATTTCTAGTTGTTAATATAATCACTTTTTTTTTGTAATACAATCAAGTTTAGATAGTGTTTGGTAATGCGATTATAAAATTGATTTTCTAAAATCTCTGCCTTTAAAACTAATTCTGCAGGATGCTGTCTCCCCTAGTTTTCTCAAATCACGGCTTTTGAATATTATTTATCTGAAATCTATTTATAGAAAACTGCGATTGTAAAATTGTTTGGTTATACGATTAAAAAACTATAAAATCGCATAACTAAATGCTACCTTGATACGATGCGAAGCATTTATTGTTTAATAATAATAAATGAACTTTCTTTATCAAGTGACCAGAGATCACCCGTTGACAACACCCGTTTGTTTACCCAGTTTATAAATTAATAAATGCTATCCACGTCAATCAAAATCAAGTTTCGTACTCTTGAAACACTGATCCAATGAACTTGCTAATTGATTAGATGGGGATGTGATTTTTTTATATCAGCAAATATTTTTCAAATGTTAGTTGTGTCCTAAGTAAACATCATAAAAAAAAATAATAATAAGACTTGGGCAGTTCGGAGGCTTTTCCATTTTTCTAATAGGAAAAAAATTATTTTAAAATTAAAAAAAATTCATACAATCCTTTAAAATCTGACTGAAACATATAACTATTTGACTTTTCTTAAAATCCATATAAACCCATGAAAACACTAACCCCCTAAATAAATTTTTTGATAATAAATGATAAATATTTTGCGCATATTTTATTTAATTAATCTTAACTGAAAACACGCTATGTTAAAAAACCACTACAATAGACTAATAATGCGAAAAATCCTATGAAAATGACGGTTTTACCCTCTCTAGATATATTATAAAATTCTATCTGGATGAGTAAAATCGTCATTTATAGAAGATTTTTCATATTTTTAACACATTATAGGTTTTTTTGGTATACTGTATTTTCTACCAGGGTTAATCAAACATAATATTTATAAAATATTCATCATATGTAAACGTAAATTTTTTCAGGGGGTTATTTGGATTTACTAGGTGTTTTTAGGGGGTAAGATGGATTTCAGTCAGTTTATAGGGGATTATATGGATTTTTCCCTTTAAAATAAGATGAGATGGAGTTTGACAACCAAATTTCCCAAGAAGATTTTGAGGACAAATATTCCAATTGGGCTGGTTTGACAAGCAGATAAATAGTGAGATAAAATGATAACTCTAAGGATGAGTGTGGGAGAACAACTTATCTCATTTGATATAAAAAAACACTAAGATAAAGTGCGAGCATTTGTCCTGATTTTGAAATGAAAATAATTTTTTTTTAGTCCATCAAAATGCTAGAATAACCTTTATCTATACCTTTTGTTCTAAATTGACAAATATGAATAAAAATAAAAAAAATAGGGTTTTTATCTTTTAAAATTAAGATGATTTATCTTTAAAACTTTAATCTCTTGCTCTTAAAATGATAAAAACATATATCATTTTATTGTTATTCACATTTATTAAATTTCAGGGCAAAATGTTAATATCTTATTTAGCAGGTAAAACAAAAATGTTATTTTTTTAATTTCAATCATAATTAGCTCAATTATTTTATTATCCCAAGAACTTTATTAATAATAATACATATACAGAGAAAACAGGGATCATAATCTTAAACGACACACCGACGCAAAACACGTTGCAAAACGTGTCAGTCTGTCTCCCTGGCCTGTCATTTACAGCAACGGCAACGAGCAGTTCCTCGGGAAACTTCGGATTCCCTTCCTCTTCTTTTTTTGTCAGAGCAAAACGTACACAGAACCCAAATTTCATTTATTTCCAAATCCTTACTATATATCAAAGACTTATTCTCTTTAGTTAATGAAATGGCATGCATCCAAATCTACCAAACCCATCACAAACACACACACACACACTTTCTGAATGTCTGTCTCACCGTCTGCCATGCATGCACTAAAAACAACATACACAGGTCTGTTTAATTTACTTCCTCTCATATGGGATGGCGACAGTCTACGGTTGATGAGAAGCTTCGGCGTTCTTTCGCCATTCTTGGCTTGTTTTCTCCGTATCCGAAGCTTCACGGAAAGTTCATCGATCGGGCTCTCCGTAATCTGTATGTAATGCAAATTAAGGTCATCGGAGGTGAGGTCAAGTTATCTGCAGCAGCAGTACTACTGGATGCAACGTGTTGCTGCTTTTCAACTCTATCTCCACTTTTTCTCTATTATTGCTTTCAAATAGATTTTTTTTTTTTTTAATCTAGGGAAATTTCCAAATAACCCCCTTTGTAATCTCTTGTATTTTTCTAAAGTCTATATAACCCCGTGAAAATACCTATATGTAAATCTAAATAATGTCCTAAGTTAAATTTTTATTGACAAATAATGATTATCCTGTCTGGTTAATCTGGTTGAAAACATAATATACAAAAATCTTCTTACAATGTGTTAAAAATATGAAATTTTTTTTGTAAATAATGATTTTATCCATCTGAATAGAGTTTATAATATATCCGAAGGAATAAAATCATCATTTATAAAAGATTTTTCTCACTTTTAACAAATGTATGGAGTTTTCGATATACTATGTTTTTAGTCAGGGTTAACAAAATGGAATATTCGCATAATATTTTTTATCTGTCAATAGAAGTTTAATTCAGAAGATTATTTGAATTTAGATAGGTGTTTTCAGGGGTTTATATAGATTTTAGGAAGAGTTAGGGGTTTATATGGAATTCAGATAGTTTACGTGGGTTATTTAGATTTTTTTCATTTTATTTTTAATAATGAAACTGAATTGTTGATCCCGGGATCCGTGCATGTTTCTTATGTGTGTGTTTGGTTTGGATACTAAACTTCATGTACCAAACCCGTGATGCATTTTTTAAGTCACTGTTTGGGTGGGTCGGAATAGAACGAAATAACTATGAAAAAACAAAAAATATATATATATATATATATATATTTATTTGTAAGAAATAAGTGTAAGTGTGTATAGTTATATATGTTAGAATATGTAAAAATAAGCTGGTGTTATTATTTAAGAGTGCTCTTTAAAATTGTGTTATTCTATCCAATCTATTTCACTGATACAAATGAGGAAGTGGAGTTCACGTATCATTATGTTAAATCATCTGTTATCACCTCTTATAAATCAGAGTTCATATATGTCAAATCATTTTTCACTTTTTATAAATCATAATCCATAGTTTATTCATCTTTTATATATCTACAACTTATCATGTTCAACCAAACAACAAAAACTCCATTATTATATTTTCTAGTGAGAACACTTAAAAACAAATTAAATTCAAGTAGTACAAAAAAAATTCATTGATAGTGATATATTTATGGATCTATATCATAATAGTTTTTAATCTTGAAATAACTTATGTTGTCATCTAAACATGGGCAAATGATTTAATGCATGAGTTGCTAAGAACTGAATTTAGTTCAATTTAAAGAATGTACCTTTCGCTTAATAGAAAGTAGTTCAGTTCAAATTAATAATGTTCTATAAAAGATTCCTTCAGATGACACATTAGTCAATAGAATTCGCGAGTAGTTCACTTCAGTTTACATGAATATCCAACCAATTCATTAATGGTCGAGTTCAATTTTCATTTCGATGTGACCTTATTTAATTTGGACAACATATATTCATTATTTACAGTCATTCATAAATAATGGTTCAATTTGAGTTATGAATGATTAAATCTAATACAAAAATAATGTATTTGTTTAATTAGTGGGTGATCAAATTACAAGTGTACATCAGTCCAGAAATCTAAACTGGATCCGGTCTCACGTAACAAATAACACATTGTGTTAGGTGGAAACTGACAAAAACAAATACATCAAGTACCAAATATAAAATTGACACAAGAACAAAAAGGAACATAATCTCATCAAGTACAACAGACAATCTTGAATGGTTGCATCTGTTAACAGAAATGTCGATTGAGTGTGACCCTGTGACTTTCCTTTGTTTCTACTGGCAATGAGTGCTGCAACGTATTGATGGAGCTGGATATATATTCATTAATGGAGGGGAATCTAAGATGAATGATGAATAAAAAAAACATAACAAATAATTTATATATATATATATTTAAAAACAATAATGCTGAATAGACATGAGAATTTTTTAGATAGTTCATCACCACATGCAGTCATCTAATGTCACTTATGCAATAATCTATGAAAGTGTGATGGTGTGTACATGTATATATATATTGATTACCAGTGTTTTAACTTTTTCTAATAAAAATAGATAAGAGAACCTTTACTTATCTTTTTTTCATCAGATATGCATTTCAAGTCCATCATCCATCCAACCCTTGTAATGTTAAAGGCCCCTGTGATGGTCATGATCGAACCTGGTGATTTACATCTCTGCGAGCTCTAGGATACAACAAATTAAAGCCACTGAAATTCACAATTAAGAAATGCTAAGAATTTCTTTAAACACTCTAGGAAAACTTTACTAACTATGATCCTGTGATAAAAAGCTTCACCAAATTTCTAATTTACACATTTGAAACCAATTAAAAAAAAAATTAAGAGCACTGATACACGCAGTCCATTTTACAGCCCTATACACTATAATAACATGGTATGTACGCATTGATGACGGAGTATATATTACATTATCATAGTATATGTGGTTCTATCATAGTATATGACCAATTTTTTTTTTTTCACTATTAAAAAAAAATACACTGATGTATCTCAGTATATATTTTATTTCATATAACAGTATGCATTTCAAATGGTGAATATAATTTAAAAAAAAATAAAAAAAGGAATGGACTATAATTGAGACTACGTGTCTTTTATAAAAAATTAATGTTGCATTCCTCGTCACCGCACCCGAATGGCAAGTGTGATGCTCTGGTATAATGGCAGGATGCAAAATCACTTTCATTTTGATAGACTTGTTAAACTGCTTCATTCACACCTCATTCAACACGTTCCATTTTCCAACTTCAAAAGTGGTCCAGCAAAGCCGGATCCCTAAGATCCAGCTCTGACTGCCAATGAAACATTACCTATTGTTTGGTTACAATTTTCTATTTCATTCATCAACATGGAAGTTAATCCAAACCCCTTTAAAAATTGATAATATGAGATCCATGTTAGTTTATTCAAACGTAGATTTTCAGATTTATTCACATGAACCATACAACTTTTTTGCTGCCTCACTTTATTGGGCTGATACGTCTTGGGTCAAACAATAAAAAGTATTGTTACATTCAAATTTTTTTTTATAGTATAAGACTCAAATTTAGTCTCATATATTTTATTAACCTCTTTCATTTGTTATAACGAAGTATTAAATTTTTTTTTAGATTTTCTATAAATAATATCATTTAATTTATTAGAGTATATTTCACAATTAATACAAAACATATATTTTATTAAATAAAATATTATGATTTAAAAAAAATTAAAAACACGTGTGAAAAACGCTTTAAAATGTAATGGACCTGAGTGTAACAACAAACTATTACCGTGATGCAGGTGGATACCAATTACAAGGACATCACTGTGTTCTAAAAAAAAAATCTCATGAGCATGGGACTCGAAGAATTCTGCTTCCCCGGAATTCTAAAAAATAGGATGCACTGGAATAACAATACCAACTAATTCTCACATATTCTAATATAATTATACCCCTCATTCCTTGACAATAAACAACTTTTTTTTTATCTTACTCTCCTGTTTTCCTCCCCTATTCTCCTGTACAAACAGGGGCTCTAGATTTACTACATTACTTGGGCAAAACAACAATAATTCAAAAATAGAAAAAGAGACATTAAAGAAACCAAGGTCTCAACAAAATTACAAAAACTAAAGCACATCGTTCCGTCCTAGACAAGGAAAAAATCCACATCCCTCAATTTTTTACTTATCCAAGAAACAATATAAGTTATTAAAACCTTTAACAGCAAACCTCTCAAAAGCCAGCAGCAGTTGTTACAGACCTGAGAAAACACAAAAGCCCAGCTCACGACCTCCAGCAAGCCCATACAATCCTTAGCGGCCGTATTCACGAGAGAGGGATCTCTCAGAATACTCGCGGTCCCGAGGCTGGTAAGTTTCGCCCGGCTCCAATCCATCATTATCAGCATCCATACCGTCCCCTTGATCTGGTCCGGTCTCAAACTGACCATACCGGTCACGGTCATACTGCTGCTCGTAGTGTTCACGTTCATAGCCTCCCTGATCATACCAGCCCCGACTGTGCTCCGTCTCAACATGACCCGGTTCCCTGTCCCGACCATGCTTCGGCTCCACATAGTCTCTATTGTCGTATTCCCTCTCCCTACTGCGCCCACTCCGGTCGTAGTCTCTCTCCCTCTCATGTGGGTGGTCCCTATCCCGTTCATAGTCATGACCACGGCCCCGGTCCCGGTCACGGTCACGGTCACGGTCTCGCCCTCTGTCCCGGTCCCGGTGCCTGTCACGGTCCCTGTGGTGCCTGTCGTCCCTCACATCACGGTCCCTGCCACCACGGTCATGGGCACGCTCATGGGATTTCTCCCTATCTCTGTCTCTTTCCCTCGCTCTATCACGGGACTTCTCCCTCTCTCTGGAGATCATATCAGAGAGAGATGTCAAATTTAGTGCCATATAAAAACTAGTTCATATAGAAAAATTGTATGAAATTTGCACTAACATTCCAAGTCAATAAGCTGGGAAAAAATTACTTGTCCTCAGCCATGGAAGCAAAATAAAAAATTGGTTATACCTGTCCAGATGGTGATCATCCCGTGACCTTGGTTCTTCGGAACGAGGTGGCCCTCCTGATGCCCCCTGCTGCTCCCTAAGCAGTACAAGAAAAGATTAGAGCATGGGGGCAAGTTTGTTCAAAATAATAAAGTTCAATGAAGTCTGAATCAAATGGAAGGTGTGTAAAGATCCTCTAAGTCTGAGGTCTAATTTTGGTAATTGGGGGGGGGGGGTTAAAAACATAACTGGGATAAAGAGGGGATAATTGCCCAATTTAGAAATGAAAATGAGGGTTTTTTGTTCCACCTAAATGCTTGAATAACAATTATCCCATCCTTTTGTCCCGCTTTTGACAAATTTAAATAGGACAAAATCCATCTATGGTATTTTTATCTCCTAAAATTAGGATAACTCATCCTTGACATCTTATCCCCTTGCCAAACTAGCCCTAAAAGAATAATCATAAAATAAGAGCAAGACAGAGATGTAATTGAAAACAAAAAGCCTTGAGACTGCCACCACAAAAGTACAATAAAGAATCAGTGGATCAAGATTCAGCAACAACTTGTGGAACCTGTTTTCTAATGGTTCTAAAAATGCCAATCAATTGCTCCAACAGTAAGGGCACAACCAGAATCCCATGTAAGATATTTTGGCCAATTATTTTAACATCACCAATGATAAATTACACTCCAAAACTGACTAATCAAATAGCATGTGTAAGCACTGATCTATCCTTCCTAATAAATTGAAATCAACAGCACTTTTAGGCATAGAAAAAATGGCATATAACACCCTAAAAGCATTGAGATTAGCATCAGCCATAGAGCATTTTGAAAAAAAATCCAAAAGCAGAGATGTCAACATCTGGGAATCATAATCTACCTGCCAGAATATCTCTGGTTCAGATCTTCACCTCCAACCCTGGTTGATCCGAGTCCGCCTCCCAGCCTTCGAGGTCGCCAATTAGGAACAGTCCTTCCACGTTCAACATCCACAAGAACTCTTCTATTATCCAACTTCCTCCCATCAGCTTGTTTGTATGCAGCTGCAACGTCATAGATATAGGTGATTAAAATAATAAAAAAAAACAGAGAGCCTAGCTTCTCCCATAGATCCAATATTCCACTTTATCACATATACCAATCAACCAAAAAAAGCATGTCATACCTTTCATATCCCGTGTATGCATGTATTCAATAAATGCATAGCCTCTGGGCTTGTTTGTCTCATTATCAGTAATTAGACGGACCTGTAACATTCATGCAAAACAGGAGGGAAAACAACAGTTAAATAATAGCAGTATAAGAAAGGGAACATTGAAAGAACCTTTAGCCAAAGAGCATCAAATAAAATATGGATATTTCCCTAGATAGCAAACCCTTGGACTGAAAAGGAAGTTTTTTTAAAACTTAAATCCTATATGGCACGGCAGACAGGCACCATGCCTCACTAGCCGTGCTCACCTTTTAAGGTGCATAGCTTCTCCATGGACTGCATCACCACCATTGCAATTGAGTTGGGATGGCAGAAAAGATGAGGTATGTGGCCGATTTAGCAGAGTAATGAAACACATTTACCACCCCTTACCAGGGGAAATTTACAATTGTTTAACTAGTTAAAAGAAATAAGGATATATACCAGGTATCTTCTCAACTGCCAAAAGATTTTCAGCCTTTGAAAGTCAAAAAACAAAAAATTTAGTAGCAAAACGAATTAAACAAGCCCACAACTCACATACTTAAATTGAACTGCTAGAATTAACTTGGTTGATCCATTACCCAGAAGAAATCAATTGATAGCCTGCTCATCCTCAAGTTGAAACTTTACCGTGCAGGCTTCAGCACTGACTATAGCAAAATGAATGGGAGAAGAAACAAAAATGGCATGCAGCAAGTATGCCTTTCTAAAAGAAAGGATTTGCTTACCAGGACCGCTTATAAGTTATAACAGCAAGGTAAGTAGCAAATAATGGAGAATAGGATATCCTCTGAAACCCTATGAGGTAATCAACAGGCCACCAAAATGAAAGGAGAAATCCATAAAGGAAGGGGAGAAGGAACAAACCCATTCTGCCATCACTTGGCATTTTACCTGATTTTACTCATGATGCTTAACAAACTCTGAAGAAAGTTGATATTTAGATATCCAATAGTATACATTGTGAATTAGGACAAAGTGGCCAGAAGAGTGATGCACTATGAATCCACCAGATGAACATGGAATAAAGCTTCTTTAGGCAAGATGCATCAGTGGTATTGTTCCCAAGTACATAGAAAGAAAGAACAATTTACCAACTGATGAGCATACACCCCACTTACCAAGGACATTGTGATACAGATATACTAAATATCAGTAGAACCAAAAGCTTGGAACTAAAGCATCAGTAAATGTATCAGATCTCCACTGTTTTATTTTACAATAGAGAAATACATGGAAGATCCATTTTCCTTAGAAACCAAAAGGTTCTCTTGATCACAAATCCTCTCGTCAACCAATTCGTCTTACACCAGAAAGGTACAATTAAGAAAAGGAAATATTACTATTTTGGCCAATGTACAAGCTACTGACGTTAAAAAAAAAAAAACTAGTAGCAATTTCTTTATAATGATTTTTTGAGATACCCATAAGTACCACCACTCAAGTACCTGACAGTATCTTAGATTATACAGAAAATAAAGATGTATATAAGTGTTAAAATTATTGTATATTTAATATTTATCAGATTCTGGAGAACAAGGTCTTGAGTATGATATAGGTCATTTTCCAATTTTTAAAAATAGAAAGTGACCTTGGAATATACTTGAGGTCAACATTGCAAAGATGAAGGCCTTGTATCCTTGTATTAATGTGTTACTCAACTGAAGGGGTAACCCAAAATGAATATAACTCTTACCCACCCTTACCAATTCATGAGCAATAACCAGAACACCTTATGGGGACGCTCTGTAATACTTACCCGCTTGATTGCCCCATAAGCTTCAAACTCCCTCTTAATCCTTTGTTCGGTTGTCTCATGATTCTGCATAATATAAGAGCAAAAAATCAGTGGGCCTGAATCAATCACAACCCAACATATGAGTAATCATGGATTCATCTAAATTAATATAAACAGGCATAGCAAAAGAAACATCTGATTACTCACAAGTCTTGCCACAAATAGGGTCTTGTATGGATCTCCTGTCATATTCGGATCACTAGATGGATCATCTACAAAGAACAGATAAAAGTACAGTGAGAGTGAGGAATTCCTTCAACGCAGCATTACAACAACAATTTCAGTAAAAATGAACAGAATTACATTTCTGAAGCTCTTCAGAGGCATTTATTGCACCCTTTTCAAGCCGAAGTTCATGAATTCTGGCCCTTCTCTGTGCCTGTAGCATAAAAAAAGTATTGATTGTGCATTTCAATAATTCTTGACATGTTAATTTCACATACTCCACAAGGAAACATTGCATTCCACGGATACATACATAAACTTCTCATTGTATTTTGCAATTTACTACCAATATAGATGGGGCAATTATTCTCAGTCATTGAATATAACCCTACTAAAGGTAGACTTGAAACAAGCAGGGGATATTGATAAGAAGCCTTTTCCTCAAATGATTTACCACCCACTTTTAAGGTGGATCAGTTTCACGAGAAAAAATTTGTAGCCCAATTCTGTTTTTTATTATCTTTACTTGTGCTTGTGAAAGTGCTTCATCTTCCTCCCCTTGTATGGTCAGTGCATTAATATAAATAATCCGGTGGGCGATGAAGCACGGACATGGACACAGCGACACAGATGACGACAATAGTTAAAATATATATATATATAATCTGAACATAAAATTGAAGAGTGAAGGCAACATTATTTTATTTTATTTTATTGAAAGGAAACAGTAGGCGATTGCCCTTAAATTTTATAAATCAGAGAGAATGCTCAAATGGGAAATACAAATACAATATAATAATGTGAACAGAAGAACACAGAATATGATCAGAGAGAAAGAGAGGGCGGATTGACTGATCCGCAGAGAGAGAGATCGCAGAGATGGCGGCTAGGGTTGCATGAGTGTTCAGTTTTTTTGTTTCTATTTTCACTTTGTTTTTTTAAAGTAGAAATGGTTAACTGGGTGAATGGGTTATCCGTGTCCTGGGCCGTGTCCAGCCTGGGAAACCCAGCCCGTTTTCATAGCTGATGGGTCCAAAAACAATATAAAAAAAAACTCATGCTACAGTGCAAGGCATGACTAATAAAAAAGAGAAGACTGAAAGATGAACTTGTTCAATGGTTATGGCAAATGGGGCTTCATAGTTTGATATTTGATCCAAACTAAAATAACTGTTCCAAGTCAGAAAACAAAGTTTCTTATCAGCCACATGAAGAATTTACATGTGCGTCTTCTCTAAAGAGGTAAAGTCAACTGAAATATAAATCCATGATTTTGGAAATACATATCACAAGTTGCATTGAAGAAATGCAATAACGAATGTAGACTTCACCAGCACAGAAGAAGGAAAGTAAGAAATTTGTAGCCGATTGGTACAAGAGAAGAATGAATTACTAAATAGAAGTTAATTTACTTTATATACCTTATCTAATGGAATAAGAAAGAAAGTTATGCAAAATTGGTAAAGCATATCTCTGAATGCAAGAAAAATAGAAAGAATTAATATATTGCTCTTACAATAACTATATGAAACTTTCTATCAATCAAGATTAATGATGAAGGCACGATGATGTTCAATAATGGGTCTTTTTTACTTTGAATGATGAAAAGCAGATCAACAGCGGGAAAGGACTTTAATACGGCTTTAGTGGGTGGCACAGAAATGCAATACACAGACCTTGGATATTCAAGAGAGGGTGTAATGAGCACAAGTTCAAATCATTGAAAATGCTTGAAAATAGAGAAGATGATTTCCAATATACAACGTGTGCATGCCAAGGGTTATCTTTTAGCACTATCTCTTACACTGCCTCCAGATGAAATTTTTAAGTATTCACGATCTTTTGTAATAACTAAATTGTGAACACATGTGGGTTATGGACGGAGAGTAACAAGAAAGTTAACACAATTATTGAATACAATTTTGGAGGATTTGATGGAGAATTCTAATCAATATAGATGATAATCCCAAATAAATTGTTTATCTCATGTTGGAAATATCATATGAGACAACTGGAATTGGGTGGAGATAGTGCATCATGGATTAAAACAATCAGAACACAAAATCATAAAAATTTCACAGATGTCTAAATTAGAAATTAGAAAAAAGACAGTCCAACATGGCTGATAAAATAACAAGAAAAGAAATGAATGGCTGAAAGATATTACATGAATATTATAAAAGACAATCGATAGATGAGGATTAGGCTCAGACTGACAAGACCTTCAGCAGTTTAATTAAATACTAATGGATTTGCATCCTATTGGGGGAAACAGAGTGACAACCTTGTTGGAAGAAACACATTGATGACGAAAATTGTAAATATAGAACCATAATGAAAATGAAATAGAATCTTTCATCAAACAAAAGAATGATTGCTTTACCGGAGTTTCGCCTTTTTGAACAGGAGGGGCATATTCAGGTTCCCCGGGCTCAGCAAAATTGCTAACATATTGTGCCATTCCTAAACATATAAAATTTAAGTACCATCGAAGGTATTATTAGGGACAAACAACATAAGATAAAAAGAACTATAAACAGGGAACTATTGAATGAACATAAAACCACCTGTATAAGAAAGACATTTTCTCTTCTCTGGAGGAGGCTTATATTCCAAGGGAGGTCTAGGCTCAAAAAGCTTCAGAAGGTTATTAGTGAGTCCTGTTGGATGACTTTGCCCAATCTATCACAAGCAAAAGCATCCTTTAAACATACAAATGATGTTTATCATGAACGACTACAAAATAGACAGAGAACCAATAAGGGGCATTGAGGGAATAGAGATCACAACAGTATGAAAACTGTAGTGCTGAACAGAAAGTTGAACGATAACTAGTAGTCAAGTACAATGATTAGTTAGGGTGTAAGCACATCAACTTTCAGAAACTTAAAGCAAGATGTGCTACGAAATTGTTTTTTGATGGACATCATGGACTACCAAAAAAATCAACACCCCATCAGACATTTGATGAGGGCAGTCATATATAATAAAAGAGATATAATATTGTCATATAATATCTCTCATTAACATAGAAGGATGATGACATACAATGATACAAATACCCAGTTTCACTCAGACCACAATCCAAAGCTCCAAATATAATGAAGTTTCACTATGAAGATTGACTTAATAGTTATTAGTAATTTATATGGCTGGAAAGTATCGTGATAATATAATTTGGAAGAACTACAATATAATGTGACATAACAGGTAATTACACATAAACAGAGGGTGTTTGTACTACTTGCATTCACTACATTATTGTGACACTGTTACCTTAGATTAATTTCCGATAGTCCAGCATGTTACAACTACTTAGTTACTCTCCCCCCGAGTATATCACTGAAATTATAATCTAATGTGATCAGCATTCTAAAAAGTGGGATTAAGCAGGTGGGGATTAAACAGATGCCTAGGAAGAATCGAGTCAAGCCTACCTCATTCAGGGCTTAAGTGGTCAAGAAATTAAGCGGAGAGTAAACAGCTAGACAGTAGTTAGGCATTAAATAAATTCCATTTTTTTCTACCCTGTTTTATTGCATCTAATTTATTTATTTGCATTTTAAACTATTTTACATATTTTTTATTATATGTATATTAATATAAAAAAATGACTGAATAATCCCCACCTAATCCCTGCCTAGCTTATTAATCTATAGGCGGCCACTGACTGTCTGACTAGCGCCTAACGATTTTTACAACATTGAATGTAATTAAGTATATGACTACAAAAATTAATATCAAGTATTCAATTCCAACAAACCAAATTACATCATAAGTAGGTTGAATATCAGTTTTTTTTTAACATGATTCTAGTACCTAAGAGCTTAAAAATTGTTGTCATGTATATGCTAATCAGGAACTAAGAAGCCAGTCAAGCCACAATAACCCAAACCTAACAAATCAAAGTATAAGAGGCAAGGAAAACCCTTTCAGGGATTGCAGAAACTCAAAAACCATTCTGTGGAATCAAATATAAAAAAAAAAAAAAGAATCAAACCCTCTCAAAAACCAAAACAAAAGAAACTCGAGACGCAAACAGTTTAACCGGACAATCAGAACACAAAGAAACCACAAAGAAATCCAGACCAAATAAGTCATGACTCCAGGAACCACAGACGAAATCCCCAACAAATTCCGATCGAGCAATCCATGATGGCAAGAGTACCTTTGATCGACCAAAAAAAAGAAGAAAAATAGGGAAGAAGAGGAGATGGACCAGTTTCAGCTGAAGAACGTTGGCTCGATTTTGGGCTTTGGTGCGAGCCTGGACGCTGGCGTCCTTGTTGCGCATGAAAGGGTCATTGAAGTCCCCCATTTTTCGAGATCGGTCGACCGATTAACGATTTCCTGCGGAAGATCTCGAGGAGGAGGTCAGCGGAAGATTGAAAAACGGGGCTGAGAATCGGAAGAAGGGTTTTATTGGGGGGCAGAGTGGAGATGGTATATGGAGTTTCTATAACGAGGGTTCAACCATGTATTAAATGAGCTTGGGACATGATGATATGATTTTATTCTTAAAACATATTTCTCAAATGCAATCTTATCAATATTTTTCACTCAATGTTTTGAAATATATATCTTCATGTAAATTTAATTAGTTAGAGTATTTATTAAAATAGATATTTTGATGAGTTACATGATATATTTGAAACTGTAAAATAAACTAGGTATAACATTTTCTATATAAAATACATGTGCATGTAGGCAATTAAAAATAAAATGAATTAGTTAGTTAAAAAATTACATCATTACATAAAATTTATTGCAATGATAGATCGATGAGAGACATGCAACTTCCTCTTTCACCTCTCTAAAGAGGGGCCCCCCCCCCCGTTATGATAGATCGATAGGAGACATGAACTACATATATTTTATTTTAAACTTTCAAATGTGGATTGTTTTTTTTATTGTAGCGTATTCTTTTATTTAAAACTTTATAACAAACTCGAGAACTTATATTAAGGGTGCGTTTGAATGTGAGGTTGAAACTCTCATATTTTTAAAATATTATGTTTTAAACTCAGCTTTTGAAAATCTATGTTTTATTAGATTTTTAACCGTAAAATTTTTTGGCCTAAAAAATAAGATTGTAGTTTGAAAAGCTAAACGCTGAAAATGTGTTTGGATTTGAGTTTTAAAATTTTTAACTTTTTAAACGCAGAATCTACCTAAACTCATATCCAAACGAACCATAAATGCACAAAAAAGATTTAGTTGGCACACCCTTACAAATTAAATTAAATTTTATTAATTATTGAATTTTCTATTATTTATGTGTACATAATCTAAATTATTGTACCACGTGATATAACATATGCATAAAACCGGTACCACATGTCGTCAATCGATGGATCGAGAATCATAGCCTGTGCCAAGTGAGCCTATCCCAGGAGGCGTTGCAGACCAGGCCACTCGATGACATCCATGTCCGGGGAGGGGAGTTTGACTTTACCTTCTAAGGAGGAATAGCATACTAGGCCATCCAAAAACAAGTACCCGACTCAGCCTTCCGAAGAGGGCCAGCAAACCAAGTTGACCAAGGACAACACATGTCTGAAAACCGCCCTTAGGTCGGATCATTGGGGATAGAGCAAACCCGGAGAAAGCTTTCTGGTTCAATTTTTAACGAATTAGATGAATCAACAAGCCAGGCGCGACAAAGCACATATCTATGTGGTCGACCCAAAAATGCCACGTGAAAAACTCCTCCAAAAAGGCATGCACGTCAACAAATATGGTTGAGCTTAGCATCTTTGTCTATAAATAAGAGAGGTACCCCCATGGAATACGGTATGTAACAGTCTAGCCATTATTTTTGCAAAGTGAGGGAAAAATATAAAAGAATTCCATAAAGGGAGTTTATACTACAAAAAAAAAAAACTTTATAAATTTTTAGGGAAATGAAATAAAGAACAACTCAAATATAAAAGTAAATAATATGAATCCATATTTAAAAAAAAAAATGATTCTCGCAAATTTTGACATTTAATATGTTAAAGCAAAAACTTACAAGGTTTTTTTTTATAGAAGTGATAGTTCATTTATAACGAACGAAAACGAGTTACGAGTGAGCCGAACAGGGAGAATAGAAAACATAAGCATAAGGGAAAAGAGGCATGAAATCAAAGAAAAACAATACATAGCCCGACTGGGGACCCCAAGGGGGAAGCTCACGCCTAGCAAGACCAAGAGAAGGATGACACCCTCATTGCTCTTGTTGTCTTCAAAATATTACAGTCACTGAGTTGACAACCCTCACCAATAGTGTTGAATTTCTTTTTAAAAAATATGCAACTCGTTTGAAGATAGAAGCATTTTATCAATATTTACTGAGCACATACATAGCTATGGAAAAAATCTATTTTTTTCAATGTAGGGTTTTAGAACTAGATCTAATCGAGTGTTATTACACTCAATATGTTTTGGAACTTTGTCTATTGTCTCATACACTGTGATATATTGTATTGTTGTAGTGTATGAGCATTATTATAATGTATGAGGTAATTTTTTTTTAATTTTTTAGTATATATTTAAATAGGAGTGCAACCTGGACGAGTTGAATTTGACCCAACCCAACCAGAAAATTGGGTGGGTTTGAGTTAGGCCTATCAACGGGTCGGGTCCGGGTCGGGGTGGACCCGGACCCGACCCGTTTGATTGTCGGGTCTTTCAGGTCGGGTCCATATCGGGTCTCGGGTTGGGTCGGGTCGACCCATTAACAAGCCTAAGCCAGACAAAGAGAGGTCGATGAACTTCTTAAAGGCCTACAATGGCTTTATTTTATTTTTTCTTTTTAATAAAGTTTAGTGTATTATAAATAGTTCTTTCATATTTTGATTTTTTTAATGTTTTATAAAGGAATATTTGAAATATGGTTTTGATTATTATGCTTTTACGTGAAGTCAAAAGGTTGTAAAAAATATTTCAAATGCTTAAAATTTTAAATGATTATTCAGTATTTAGTTATAAATGTTGGATTTGATCATGGGTGTTGGGTTGGATCATAAATAAAAAAAATCATATAGTATTTAAGTTGGGTCAATCGGGTCCATAAGATTCGATCAGGGTGGACCCAGACCCGACCTATTTTGATTGTCGGGTTGGGTATTTACGCCTTTTATCACGTCGGGTCCGGATCAAAACCCGCGACCCGTTGACATGCTTAGTTTGAGTTGAGATTTTAGCGTTCGGGTTCAACTCGAGCCCGAACCCGAACAACCGAACCCAATTTGGGTTAGGTTTGGGTTGAGGATTTAGGTAACCCGAACTCGAGGTTTTCATATATAAATAAAATGTTCTAAGTAAAATTAAAATTTCTAATGTATATGATAAAATTTGAATTATATAATTTATTTTTATTTAAAATCTTTCACTTCTATAATTTTATAATTTGCATATATCTTCATTATCTAAATAAAAATGTTCATCATTTTCATTTTTTTTATTTTTGTTATGCGGAGAATTGACTCTTACAAAGTTTTAATCGTTTGAAATAATATTTTTTTTAAGTCAAACTTGAACCCAACCCAAGCTTAATCTAAACTCAATCCAACCCGAATCAAACTTGAAAGCAATCCAAACCCGCACAAAATCCGACGGGCTGGGTTTGGATTGAATTTCTCAAACCCGAGGGTCCGATCGAGTTTGGATTGCGCTCTAATCCGATCCAACTCACCTAAGTTGCACTCTTTTACTTAATTCACAGGTGTATATATTTTTCTAAAAAAATACATGAAAACAATGATGATTGTACGGATGCACAAAGAGGCTAACATGTCCCCCCCCCCCTACGAAAAAAAAAGAAGTTGTGCTACACAGGCCCCACTATTTAGATCTCATTGACAAGCCCCATGAAGTATCATTCTTGTTGGGAAGGCCATCGCGGAAGCCAACAACAAACCCGAGATCGAATACAAGAACGAAACATCACATTACACGAAGAATACAAGATATACGTGGTTCAGCCTAGGCCTACATCAATTTGTCGTGGTAATAACTTTTTCTTTGGCTAAATAAATTTCCACCGGACAGTCAAAAAGTTTTTTTTTTTTGTGACAAATAAATAATAAATCATTAAAATAATACAAATTGGATAAATTATCAAAAATAGATTTAACATCTAACACTAAATTCAATAATAAAAAATATAACAAATAATAATAGAAAGAAAAAACCTTAACCACTAGCTTGTCATGCTTTTTCTAAGCTTACGTGCGCTGTGTACAGTTCAAGCAAAAACAACAAAACACAAAGACAAAGTTCGGACGATGTATTAGACCATCCGGATGATCCACGAGCGTAACCTGCTGCTTATCAACTACTCTCTCATGTATCTTTTTTTTCATATTATTATAAATCAAAAGAGAATGATATTAATTGACAAAAATCATAGGATTTGATCATTCTAAAAAAATTCAAAAAATTATGCCACATCAGCAACAATTATAACCAACTTCTTGATTATGGAGAATAATTATCTAAAAAGATAAAAATGATAAAACATGTATTAACACCTGTGTCATCTCATGAAACTTATATGGGACATATAAAATAGAGCATGTGAATCATTATTGAAAAAAATTGTCATTTTTTCAATCTATTTTTGTCTTGATCAGTCGAAAGAAGGGGGATGATTGAACTTCCTTTTATTATTTTTTGAAGGGAAAATTACATGCAACCCCCTGAAATATGACAGAAATCAATATATTCTCATGATTTTTCTTAAAATTCATATAACCCCTTGAAAACACTTCGTAAATCCAAATAACTCTCTGAATAAAATTTTTATTGACAGATAACGAATATTTTGTGAATATTTCATTTGGTTAACCCTGACTGAAAACACAAAACCCTAAAATGTGTTAAAAATATAAAAATTCCTAAGAAAATAACGATTTTATCATATTTAGATATAATATAAAACCATATTCGAATGAGTAAAATCGTTATTTGCATATGATTTTTAACATTTTTAACATATTGTAGGGTTTTTATGGTATACTGTGTTTTTTACCAGAGTTAACCAAACATAATATTCATAAAATATTTATCATCTGTAAATGTAAATTTTATTCAAGGGGTTTGAATTTACTAGGTGTTTTTATGGGGTTATCTGGATTTTAAAAAAATTCAGGGATTTATACGGATTTGAGGGTGGTTATATGGATTTTTCCCTTTTTTTTAAATAAAAAACTAGAAGACTGAAATACCCTCTGAGGGTGCTTTCTACAAATCCATCCCTGGGGTGCATTTATTTCATTCACCCCCTCATCCGTGATCTCCCAGCCGATTTTTTTATAAAAAATTAATGCATATAATACTCTAGATAGAAGTGGCGGGAAATCTTGCCGCCAATGCGCCATTACTTCACGAAGTTTTCCAGAGCTTTGATTTTCCGATTGTACCACCCACCAATGGAGGCAACACAGATCGATATCGGCGTTGTAGAGCCCCTCACGAAGCAACAAAAGACCAGCCCAACCGCCAATGGCTTCCGCGAGACGACGACTCTCCCACTCCTCAAGGTCAAGAAGCTCTCCGACAAGGCCATCTTGCCTTCCAGGGCTTCCCCTCTCTCCGCCGGTTACGATCTCTCCAGGTACTTCAAACATCCTTCAAAAAAGCCCCCCATTTAAGATTAACTTCAATCACCCATTTTGCAATGACTCCATTCGATGTCTCAGCGCGATAGAGACCAAGGTTCCCGCTAGAGGGAAGGCTCTCGTCCCCACGGACCTCAGCATTGCCATCCCCGAAGACACTTACGCGCGAATCGGTAATCGAAGTTCCGATTTATTTATTTTTTTCAAGTGGGTCTGGTTTAAATTGGGTTTTCTGAAGTGGGTTTTCGTTTGTTTTTTGGTTGGGTAGCTCCTCGATCGGGGCTGGCGTGGAAGCACTCGATTGACGTGGGTGCGGGCGTGGTCGATGCGGACTACAGAGGACCTGTTGGGGTGATTTTGTTTAATCAATCGGATGTGGATTTCGAGGTGAAGCCCGGGGACCGGATTGCGCAGCTCATCATCGAGAGGATCATGACGCCGGAAGTCGTGGAGGTCGACGATCTGGATTCGACTGTGAGGGGTGTTGGAGGGTTTGGATCTACTGGTATTTGATAGAAAAAAGTGGGGAAGGACTGGGCATTGGTGTGTCGTGTTTGGTGATGGTTTTTCTTGTTCTGTTTGGGTGAGGTCATTTGCCAAACATTTTGTGGGTCGTTTTATGATGAAGCTTTAATTTGATGTTTGACTATATGTCGGTAAAAGTGGTCCTTTTTAGAGTTGGGTGTATCAAACTCAAATCGAAAGTAGCTTTTGTTGTTTGAAATAATCAGTCTCATGGCTCCAAGCCTCCAACCTTCACTGTAGCCAGATCTTAGTTATAACTGGTAGAATGTTTGAAATACATTCAAATTCTACATTGCCATACTATACATCACAGCCACTGCAAAAACCTTCACAGCTGTATTGCGCGAGTCAGTTGGGCGCACACATGCTCTGCGCGCACAAGATCTACTTCGTGAGCCCCTGGTTCCCCTTCAACAGCAACCCATCAAGTATGCGCTGAAACGTGACCCTGCTCGGCGCATGACCCCTCTCCACCATTTCCACCAACTGCCTCTCACCATGTTCCCCGACTTCCCTGTCCCGAACAACCTATTTATCAAAACATTATACGTATCCACATTCGGCGCGCAACCCATCCTCTCAAACAACCCCATCCGCCCCACAAGCCCCTCGGCCTGATCAAGCTCTCTGTGGTGGCACAAACCTCTGATCACCGCGTTATACATCGTCGCTTTCGGTGAACAACCTCAAGATCCTCTAGCTGATAATCATCTTCAACACCATCATCACCCATGCTTTCCAAAGCATTTCTGAAGTTTTCCACAAGTGATTCTAGGTGGAAAACCTCAAGTGCCACCTAGAGACACCAAGGTAATACGCATGGCCACAATATAATCAAAGTGAAATAAAGTCACGATTCAAAGAGAAAGAAAGAAGTCTCTTGACCAACATATTGAGGTCATCTCTACAAAAAAAAGCTGAGGCATTATTTAACTAGGAAGGTTTGGCTGGAATTTCCAGAGAAGTCGGGGCATGCAAAGGAATAAAATGAATGCCAAACCTGTGGGGCAGGTAACATACTTCTTTTACAATGAACTTCAGCACATTTTATAACCTCCCAACAGGAGGAGTAACAGCTTCTAGTTTTTAAAAGGACAAGAAAGTTTGTCCTGGAGAATCATAAGGCAGTAATGTTCTCACGGGGTTGGATACAACTTCTGTAAATTCCTCTGCCTCAGAAGAATAGACGAAAACAGTGACCTGAAAACAACATTAAAGCATAACAAATCTCAGATCTGATAGAAAAAAAAAACATCTGCATAATGTTGACTTACAACATTTACATTTTCAAGAAGCTGTGTTGGAATAGTATTTGTACAGTTGTACTGGAATACAACATGCCCATCATGGATATGCTTGACAACGTTGACTTCATACTCAGTTTCAGCCTCCGTCAGCTCTACGGGTGCAGAGGACTGAGAATGGACAGGGAAAAAAGAAAATACGTAAGTTCCATATTTAAGGTATGATGGAGATGCCAAAGCATGCATTGTAAATATTTGAAAAGACTTTCTTTCATAACCTTGAAAAGCTTTCCAAAGCTAGAGAACTCAGAAATTGAAGATAACAACTGCTCATATGCATCAACAGTGGACGGAGGGCCACTAGGAGGTTCCCCTAACCCAGCTGGCTTTTTACCCGTGGCCTTTTTCTCAGCAAGAGGCTGTGTTTTGACCTCTCTTGGTACAGCAGAAATATCAAAAGGCTCCTCGGATGGCTCCTGTATACAAGGTCAAAAATCAAGACTGAAAAATTAAAAGACCAAAAAAAAAAAAAAAATCTACATAGTTCTGGAAACTTGTCTGCAGGTTCACTAGTGGCACATCCAATGAGCCAAAAGGGAAGTCTTTAACATCCTTTTCAGTCTCACCAACAAAACCATCCGCTCCTAGTGTGTTGAGATAAAGTGTCACTCGATCACGAACCTAAGTTCCCAGTTAACAGACACAAACTATCAGGAAATGGAAATACAAATACGAGTGATGAGAATAACAGAACAATAAGCAATCAAGAGCATCCATGAAAATGCATCAATTGGTCTAGTGACATCTGAAACATCTGATGCATGAGCTCCAATGTCCAAAGACACTAACATCCTTTGTCTCTTGCATCAATTTATCAATTCACATGCATACACCATATATTCTAGTCCTATTTCAAATCAAATAGTTCAGAACTTTTAAATTATTATTACCTGGTAAAAATCCTTATAAATTCAAAAAGAGTAAGGTGGCAAACAAGCTGCTGAAGTCAAACTTATTGGCATTCCTGAACTTAATATGTATCTAAGAATAATTACAAGCTGGTCCACGGTTTCAAGAAATTGCCTAGAAGGCAATGCATCAATTGCTAGGTAGTCCGGTATGTGAGACTTAGCTGTTCACTTTGCATCACCAAAACAACAGAGGAAAATGGAAAATCATTCAAGCATAGGTGACCTATACACCGCCAATTGACATTGAGGGAAACTGATGGAACAAAGAATATATATTTCATATACTTTGCAGTATTATCATAAATAGGAAAAAGAGAGGGAAAACATGATAAAAAAGTGCTTTGAAACCTAATGCCCAATAAAAAGACCTGAACAGAACAAACCTAGACATGCAGCCACTTGCATTGTATGGATATCTCAACATTTTCCCTGGTGGCTACGACATCACCACATATTCCATACAATAACCAATGCCATTGCATCAATCAGTTTCCAACTAAGTTCTCACATCCACTACTACATGGCTCACAAATCTCTAACATTGATCGGACATATTAGAGTAACGTTGTGTCTAGATTAAGGAATCAGGTGGAATTGAAAATGCAATTTCCCCGCCTGTTTCTTGTTTGGATAAGTATTTTAAGCTGGAATTGGCGGAATCATCCCAAATCAGTCCAACTCTCAATTCCTACAAATATAAAAGGATCATTAATTGCATGTTGGTTTTTTTGTTTAACAGAAGATCTGATTCGTAAATCTCTCTAACTCTTCAATGGTTCCTCTTCACTCAATACATGCTTCCCGAAGATATGTTCCTTCCATACACACATACAGATCACTTTTCTTTTGGCAAAAATATATACATTCATATCTCAAACCATAATGGAATCTGATAAACATGTGTAGATTTCATAACCATTAATATTCAATCAGTCCTATGAGTTTTACATGTATAGGAGATGTAATTTTTATTGAGGAACAGAATGATTAAAGAAATTTCAGTGCTCAACCAAAAAAAGGGAAAAATAAAACTTTTCTGTATATTACATTTGCAACTGTTGGATGCTTATTGTCTGAGCTCTTATAATGATGAATGAATATTACACATCAACTCTAACTCTAAGGAATTATACAAATTTATTAAAACAACTAATTTTGAATGTGGATGTCCCCTCTACATGTAGGGTTTGGCGTGTTAGTAGATATCTTTTCTACTGTGCCCAAGACATCAAAGTTCTTTTTTTTAATTGGACATTCGCATCTTTCTAATATAATTGGGGTAGGATGCCTACTATTTTCAAAAAAAAAAAGAAAAAAAAGAGAAGAATGTACATTTCAATTCGAGTTATTGGAGCATGTAACCAAACTACAGAAATACCAATTTCATTCAATTTCCAGGAAATTGCAACTCTAATTCAAAGTCTCATTGTGAACTAGGGGAGGGAGATGTATTGCGGGAGCATCAAGAGTGGAGTTTGTAGAGGGTGTTCTTATTATAGAGGAGTGATTGTATTCCTGAGTGCTCGGTCCTATGATTGGGTGGTAGTTTTATCGTCTACCCCCCGGTCAAGGGATTTTTTATATTGTAATAATTGACTTGCTTCCTCATTTAATGAATCGTGGTAGCTAGTCTACCTTCTCTTCAAAAAAAAAAAAAAAGCACACACACACACTCTCTTAGCAACATACAACCCCGTAAATGAACCACTCCAACAACCCAATAAATATTTCTTGTACATTGTAAAATAAACGAACTGTGAAATCACTTTACAACATCCACATAATGGCAAACATACTTTTTTTTTTTTGGAAAAAAACTACTTATTCAAAATAGAAAAAAATGTTCTAAATTTTCACTTGTATTTACCTCATCATCACTCCAAAACCTTCACAGCCGTATCGTGCGAGTCAGTCGTCCGCACGCGCTCTGCACGCTCAAGATCTCCTTCGCGAGCCCCTGGTTCCCCGTCAACAGCAGCCCATCGAGCACGCGTCGAAACGTGACCCTGCTCGGCGCATGACCCCTCTCCACCATCTCCACCAACAGCCTCCCCGCTGTCACCATGTTCCTCGACTTCCCCGTCCCAAACAACCTATTTATCAAAACATTATACGTATCCACATTTGGTGCGCAACCCATCCTCTCAAACAACCCCATTGCCCGCTCGAACTCCCCAACCGCGCAAAAATGCCGTATCAACACATTATACGTCTGCGTCTCCGGCTCGCACCCTTCCAAAACCATCCGCCCCACAAGCCCCTCGGCCCGATCAAGCTCTCCGCAATGGCACAACCCTCTGATCACCGCATTATACGTTGTCACGTTGGGCGAACAACCTCTACTCACCATTTCATCGAACAAGAAGAACGCATTTTCGACGCTGTCCTTCCTGCATAGTATCTGAATCATCGCATTGTACGTCGCGATGGAAGGCTCGCAGCCCTCGCGCACCATGTCGCGGAACACGCGCCCAGCGCGCGCGACGTCCCCGGCGAGGCCGATGCCGTGGATCACAGTCGTGTAGGCCACGACGTCGCAGACCTTCCTCCGCCGCATCTCCGCGAAGAACTCCCACCCCTCCCTGACCTGCCCGGCCTTGAAGTACCCCTTCAGCAACACATTGTACGTCGACGCGGTCGGCTCGAACCCGGACTCCACCATCTCCTTCAACACCGCGACCGCCCTCGGCGTCTTCTTGACCGAGCACCAGCCGTTGGCGATGATGTTGTAGCTGACGGCGTCCGCGCCGAACCTCCGCTTCAGGTCCCTAAACACGCGGTGCGCCAGCTCGACCCGGCCGGACTTGCAGAGCGCGTCGAGGAGAGAATTCAGGGATCGGACGGTGGGGGGTTGGCCGAAGGTGCGGTCCATGTTGAGGAGTGCGCGGACGGCGCGGAGGGGCTTCCCGGCGGAGACGTAGCGCTCGGCGAGGATGGAAAAGGTGCGGTCGGAGAGGGGGAGGCCGAGGCGGCGCATGCGGGAGAGGAGGGACCACGCGGCGGGGAAGTCGCGGAGGCGGGCGGAGATGTCGAGGGCGTGGTGGAAGGAGGAGGGGGAGTGGGAATAGGAGGAGGGGAGGGAGTGGAAGAAGCGGAGGGCGGAGGGGCCGTCGTTCCAGAGGCGTTTGAGGACGGAATCGACGAGGGAGGGGGACCAGGGGATTGGGGGTTGGTGGGTTTGGAGGGTTTGGGTTAGGAGGTTGGGGTCTCGGTGGGTGGTGACGAGGTTGGCGATGGTGGTGGTGAGAGAGTCTTGGTGGTGGGGATAGGTGGTGGTGGTGGTGGGTGGTGGGGATGATGAGTAGCGGCGGTTGAAGAGGCGGGGGAACATTTGACGGAGATGTGTAAACACGCGCTGCGTTATCTCGTCCCACCGATCGTGCCTTCGGGAGCTTGGTCTCGTGATACTGAAAGAGTGAGTCATTGGTGAATGGTGAAGTCCGTGAAGGTGAAGCAGATCGTCGACCTCGGGATGAATGGATATCCCCCGTTCGAAGACCCACATGAGTAATCATATATGAATCAGTTGAAGGTAAATTATTGGTGATAACATAATTGACATCTAACTGTTGAGTTCATGTGGACAAACACCACACCAGAGTCAAGACAGTTCCGAGTTCATAATGGGACTCGCATCTTCACCGTCTTACTTCATCCTCTTTGGTTCCTGTTCCGATCAAGATATTTTCGTGATTTCCTCGATATTCAGGGACAAACATGTTATTTGCTGGATTGCACGGAAAGGTTTTAAATAAGCATGTCAATTATTCTAAAAAAAATCTGAATCCGATTCGAATTCGTATATAAAAAATAAAAAATATTCGAAGATCCGACGTATATTATAAATATATATATATTTGAATTATATATTATCTATATTATTATCTTTTATGATTAAACACAATGATAATATATTATAATATTATTAAATTTTAATGTATAATATTTAAAAAAGAGCATAAGTCTTAAAAATCTCAATGTTAATATTAACATCTCTTTAAAATATCACTTGATTATTTAAATTAATGTCAATATTCAAACATATCAATTATCTAAAAAAATATCCATCGTATCCGTATCTGAAGGGATTTGAATTCGAAAATTAATATCCGTATTCGAATCCAATAGTTAAGATATGGATATTAGCATATCCGATCCGTATCTGTCCGATTAACAAGCTTAATTTTAAATAATAGTTCTTCACTAAAATCGATTTTAAAAATAGCCTTCTAGGAAACTATATTTGTATACAAACTATTTTCAATTTCTGAGTTAGAATTAAAATATATTCTGCAGAAATAAAATCTCCACACAGTGCTCAAACGCATTTTCAATCAATAACTAGGGGCTAGGGTGTGACCTCGAGGTCCTCGACATGAGACCAAATGAAGTCAAGAACCCACTTCCATGGCATCACCTGTCCCACTGACCGATTGATTGATCTAATCCCCATCTGTTCTATGCATCATGTAAAAGGGTGCATAAATGGATGAGTGAGGAGAAAGAAGAATGCATTCCATAAACTTTAGCATGAATACCAGCACTGTAAATATTTACCTAATAAGGCTAGATATAGTAGCACAGTGAATCAATACGAGTTGATGGTAGGGCAAGTAATTAAAATTACAATACATTTTCAGTCCTGCATATAACATTTTTTTAAAAGGAAAATACATATCAATCCTTTAATTCTCACTGAGATGAAGAAGGTTCGATGCGTAAATGAAACTAAAACAAAATAATGAATCAACTGAAATTTACTGACACGGATTCATTTTAACACATAGGGCCAATAAGGAAATCTGAATCACTCGAACAAAAAAGGCGGAACTCAACTCATCCTTGAATCTCGGTATCAATCACATAATAATAATAATTAGCCATTGGCGACGATATCATGGATAGCGTCACTGATGGATTGATCTTCAGACCTGACGGAGAGCTTCATTGCAACTTGTCTACCATCAATTCCAAATGCCAATCTGACAAGGACTCTGATGTTGCCTATGAACACTCCCGACAACAGGCAATTGTGCGACCTTGAGTTGTTCGGCACATTCTCAGTTCCCTGCCAATAGTGGAAAACTCAGTCAGAGATAAAGGATAAAAGACACAAAGATGCATTCATTGCAGTGAACAATTCTAAGATAGCATTTTTTGGAAACCGGATTTTGAAGCTGTTCAGAAAATGAAAGATGGTAATGGAAGATGGTTTTTTGGGTATCATTGAAAAGGAACTGTTTTACTCAAGAAAATGATGGGAGCTGTTCCGCTCCAAGTAAGCCGCAGGCTCCTAGGTTTATAAAACAAAGCATGGAATAACGTTTCCAGTATTAAAAAAAGAAAAGAAAACTCCTCAATAAAAACATAAAGAAATAGGTGAAATATCAGACATTGTAGTCTGATTAGAATAAAACAGTAACAAATGAAGGAAGAACAAAAGCTTTATATCATCATATGGAAGCCTTGTAAAAATGTCTGAAATCTCTCTTGCAGAGATGATGTTCAAGGTATTGGAAAATGCACACACACAATTTACGAATTCATGTAATTTGGCTAAAGACGGTATAAGTTTCTGCAAGAGCAAACAATTAATGGCCATGAAAAGGCAAGCATCCATGTAAACATCGTTTGTGGCCTTACCTCGCAGGGCTGCATGCCTAATATGTTGATAACAGCACTCACAGCCTCAGCCAGGCTCTCTCGTACACCTAGACCATATTCATCCACCCGCTCACAATCATCACCCATGCTTTCCCAAGCATTTCTGAAGTTTGCTACTCCCACCTTCAGCATGTAATCTGCTGGAACAACCTCAAGATCCTCTAGCTGATACTCATCTTCAACACCATCATCATCTGCCTCACCGGAAGAATCCACCTAAGACATTAAGACAACACATGATCACATGTTTATATCATGGATACCGACTATTATGTGCACCGCATGGTATATTAAGTCTCCAGGCTAGCTACTACAAGTGATTCTAGGTGGGAAAAACCTCAAAGGGCCTGACACACCAAGGTAATGCGCATGGCCACAATATAATCAAAGTGAAACGAAGTCATGATTCAAAGACAAAGAAAGAAGTATCTTGACCAACATATTGAGGTCATCTCTACAAAAAAGCTAAGGCATTTAACTATGAAGGTTTGGCTGGAATTTCCAGAGAACTTGGGGCATGCGAAGGAATAAAATGAATGCCAAACCAGTGGGGCAGGTAACATACTTCTTTTACAATGAACTTCAGTACATTTGAGAACTTCCCAACAGCAGGAACACCTTCTGGTTTTCCAAAGGCCACAAAAGTTTGGCCTGGCGAATCATAAGGCAGTGTTCTCAAAGGTTTGGATACAACTTCTTCAAATTCCTCTGCCTCAGAAGAATCGACAAAAACAGTGACCTGAAAACAACATATAGCATAACAAATCTCAGATCTAATAGAAAAAAACATCTGCACAATGTTGACTAATCAAACAACACTTACATTTTCAAGAAGCTGGGTCGGAATGGTGTTTGTACAGTTGTACTGGAATACAACATGCCCATCATAGATATGCTTGACAACGTTGACCGCATACTCAGTTTCAGCCTCTGTCAGCTCTACAGGTGCAGAGGACTGAGAATGGACAGGAAAAAAGAATATACATAAGTTCCATATTTAAGGTACGATGCAGATGCCAAAACATGCATTGTATTTGAAAAAACACTTTATTTCATAACCTTGAAAAGCTTTCCAAAGCTAGAGAACTCAGAAATTGAAGATAACAACTTCTCATATGCATCAACAGTGGACGGAGGACCACTAGGAGGTGCCCCTAACCCAGCTGGCTTTTTACCCGTGGCCTTTTTCTCAGCAAGAGGCTGTGTTTTGACCTCTCTTGGTACAGAAGAAATATCAAAAGGCTCCTCGGATGGCTCCTGTATACAAGTTCAAAAATCATGACTGAGAAAAATTACCAACTCACAATTAAAAAGACCAAAAAAAAAAAAAAATGAAACCTACATAGTTCTGCAAACTTGTCTGCAGGTTGACCAGTGGCACATCCAATGAGTCAAAAAGGAATTCTTTAACATCTTTTTCAGTTTCACCAACAAAACCATCTGCTCCTAGTGTGTTGAGATAAAGTGTCGCTCGATCACGAACCTATGTTCCCAATTAGCAGACACAAACCATCAAAAAACGGAAATATAAATACGAGTGACGAGATTAACAGAATAAAAAACAATCGAGAGCATCCATGAAAATGCATCAATTGGTCTAGTGACATCTGATGCCTGAGCTCCAATGTCCAAAGACACAAACTTCCTTTGACTCTTGCATCAATTTATCAATTCACATGCATACACCATATATTCTAGTCCTATTTCAAATCATATAGTTTAGAACTTTTTAATTATTATTACCCTGTAAAAATCCTTGTAAATTCAAAAAGCGTAAGGTGGCAAACAAGCTGCTTAAGTCAAACTTATTGACATTCCTGAACTTAAGATATATCTAAGAATAATTACAAGCCGGTCCTCAGTTTCAAGAAATTGCCTAGAAGGCAATGCATCAATTGCTAGGTAGTCCGGTATGTGAGACTTAGCTGTTTACTTTGCATCACCAAAACAACAGTGCAAAATGGAAAATCATTCAAGCATACTCAAGATGGACGGTGATCTATACACCACCAATCGACATTGAGGGAAACTGATGGAAGAAAGAAATATATATTTCATATACTTTGCTGTATTATCATCAATAGAAGAAAAAAAAGGAAAACATGATCAAAAAGTGCTTTAAGACCTAATGCCCAATAAAAAGACCTGAACAGAACAAACCTAGACATCCAGCCACTTGCATTGTATGGATATCTCAACATCTGCCCTGGTGGCCACAACATCACTCCATATTCCATACAGTGACCAATGACATTGCATCAATCAGTTTCCAACTAAGCTCTCACATCCACTACTACATGGCTCACAAATTTCTAACATTGATCTGACATATTAGAGTAAGGTTGTGTCTAGATTCATGGAATCGGGTGGAATTGAAAATGCAATCTCCCCGCCTGTTTCTTGTTTGGATAAGTATATTAAGCTAGAATTGGTGGAATTCATGCCAAATCAGTCCAAATCCTGATTTTTCAATTCCTAGAAATATAGAAGGATCATTAATTGCCTGTTGCCTTTTTTATTTAACAGAAGATCTGATTCATAAATCTTTCTAGCTCTTCAAGGGTTCCTCTTCACTCAATACATGCTTCCCAAAAATATGTTCCTTCCATACACACATACAGATCTCTTTTGTTTTGGAAAAAATATATACATTCATATCTCAAACCGTAATGAAATCTGATAAACATGTGTACCTTTCATAACCATTCATATGGAATAAGTCCTATGAGTTATACATGCATCGAAGACGTAATTCTTATTGAGCAACTGAACGATTAAAAAAAATTCAGTGCCCGACAAAAAAAAAGGGAAAAATAAAACTTTTCTATATATTACATTTGCACCTTTTGGATGCTTAGTGTCTGAGCTCTTATAACTATGAATGAAGATTGCACATCAACTCTAAGGAATTATACAAATTTATTAAAACAACTAATCTTGAATGTAAATGTCCCTTCTACATGTAGGGTTTGGTGTGTTAGTAGATGTCTTTTCTACTGTGCCCTAGACATCAAAGTTGTTTTTTTAATTGGACATTTGCATCTCTTTAATATAATTGGGGTAGGATGCCTACTATTTTTCAAAAAAAAAAAAAAAGAAAAGAAAAGAAAAGAATGTACATTCCAATTGTAGTTATTGGTGCATCTAACCAAACTACGGAAATTGCAATTCTAATTCAAAGTCTCACTGTGAACTAGGGGAGGGAGATGTATTGTGGGAGCATCAAGAGTGGGGTTTGAAGAGGGTGTTCTTATTATAGAGGAGTGATTGTATTCCTGAGTGCTCGGTCCTATGATTGGGTGATAGTTATCATCTACTGCCTGGTCAAGGGATTTTTTTTATTCTTTATTTATTGTAACAATTGACTTGTTCCCAATTTAATGAATTGTGGTAGCTAGTCTACCTTCTTTTCAAAAAAACAAAAAAAAAAAACACTCACTTAGCAACACAATATAACCCCATAACTGAACCACTCCAACAACCCAATAAAATCCTAACAAACTAACCACTCTAATAGCATAAACATCCTTTTCAAACAGCCTCTCTAGATCTAATAATGAAAATAAAAATCAAACTAAATGTAAGGACCCAATCTGCATCATCATCTAATGATTTTCTACATTGACCTTATAGAACTTATATATAAGGTTTCTTTTTAAACACTTATTTCTACTCCTATATGCTCACCACCCACATATCAACCTTAAGATTCAGATTTCTGACACAAAAGACTTGCATTTTCTGAAAAGCTTTTGGCATGCAACATAGATAGACCAATATTTTTTTTGTTGTCCTAATAGCCTTATATTTGCCTTCTAAATACTTACTTCTACTTCAAATGGCACTTATCAATCACACAACAACCAGGTGCATGCCTCCATATTTTCAGGTCAATATTTTGGTCTATCAAAAACTTACGTTCTCAACTTAGTACAACTTAGGTATCTTCCCAAGTTTTGCAATTTAGTACAACTTAAGCTAATCAAAGTTTCTCATCCAATATGACTTAAACTTACGTTCTAAATATTTGATCTTGATATAATAATTTAACATTCAATACATAAGTGAATCACATTATATTAGCATATATTTGGATCATGTGATTTTATTAAAGTTTACATAAAATTTCTTAGAATTGAAGCAAATAGAAAATATTTATTGTACATTGTAAGTTACATAACTTCTCAAAGAATGCCCCTGTACAAAAATCAATATGAAGCCTATAGCATCTTGTAAATAAAAGAACTACCAAATCACTTTACAGCATCCACATAAAGGCAGACAAATACTTTTTTTGGAAAAAAAAAATACTTATTCAAAATAGAAAAGATGTTCTGAATTTTCACTTGTATTTACCTCGTCATCACTGTCAAAAAGGCAGCGTCTCAACAGTACAAAGATTCGAGGCTGCAATTAATAGGCAAACATTAACTCAGTTAGGCAATTAATCAACTACAAGCTGAACCAAAGTCACTAAAAGTAGAATTTGACAATACCTTAAGTGCATCTACCAGGGCACCAAACTTTGCCAACGTACTTACGGCACTGGCCCTTACAGTTGGATTTTCAAGAATGACCCGGTTATAAATGTAGCGTATATATTTGCTGGGGTCCGAAGTCTTGGGTCCTTCGTTTCCAAGAAAGTGAAGAATCTAGCACATATATATATAATATAAACATTTAGAATTGAAATAATTAACATTCTGAAAGAAAAGATATTATTTCAATCATCTTAAATAGTGAAGAAAAATAAACCTCCAATCCACCAAAAATCAAACAGAGAGGTCTTGATGATGAAACAAAATGGAACAGAAGATAAAAGGTGAAGAAGACTTATATGTTCAAATTATAATAGCAAAATAAGATAGCATAAATATATTATCGAACGGGCAGGTGAACTTATTTTGAATATTTCCATAATTAGGCTCACTTTAAAAAAAAAAAAGTAATACAAATTCAGTGCTTGATATTGGAAACATACATATGAAAGGAAATTATGATGTGCTTTACAGAAATATCCAAGTCATATCAGCAATAAAATTAAAACAGAGAACATAAGACATGTATAATAAGCATATAAATTCAGAATATTGAGTATAGTTTAATGTTATGGTTTAGAACAAGATTCACATGTCAACAAATTGAGCGTCTTTTCCTTTTTTTATTGACATTCTATTTGATTTTGAGGGAGAGTGGTGGCCCCACCCAAGATTCATTCAATGAAACCAAGTGATATGAATGACAGGATGGGACAAGTGTCACACCTCTCTTTTCTAACAATTAAAAAAAATTGACTTTACACATGAACATGCTCTTTCACATGTAAATCTGCATTACATATCTTCTGTACCAAGGAGGGAAACTCAAATGGTCTGGGAAGAATTCCATTCTGGAGAAGGATAAGATTATCTGATTGGGGGAAGGTCCAGTAAAAGCTACCCGTATAGGATGTCTAAAATTCATTGTCCTGAAGGTTTAGAATTACCTGAGTAGAGAGGTATGTGAATTCACAATCCTCAATAAATTCACAAAGATGGAATAAGCCGCTTTCTTTAGCATCTGGAATATCTCTTATGAGGATTACAATGGAATCAACAATGGCTTTCTTATACTCAAAACCTCCTTCTTCCCTCAAAATGTTGCTTAAGAAGTTCATTCTGGAGAGATGTTGAACAGAATTCAAAATGAATTTCATTCACGATAACCCAAACAAAGAAATACATGTATGAAATCAGAATTATTGAAAGATAAGACAACTTACAGTGAGCGATATTTTAAGGGAAACTTGAGGCACAAGGATCGAATAGCCTCCACAACAACAATCTTGAACTCATCAGCAATATCTGACATAAAATTAGTTATCTGTTTCATCAAGCGATCCACACTTGACTCATTGCCTGTTTTCAAGAGAGTGGTAATAGCTAAAGTAGCAATGCTCCGGTTTTGATCTGAAATTAAGCTTTCCATATCAATATTGCAGTTCGTAACTGCCAGAGGATGTGTCATTGCAACCTGCAGCAGTTTGTACAAGTATCTCACAAGTCAGAAAATAGCATACCATAAGTCAAGACCAACAACAAGGGAATCAGAGTGCATAGGTTTCCTCGACGATACATATTGTTAAAGAATATACTTTAAATGGCATTAAAAATATTTGGGAGACAATGTTTGGAAACCCAGGAAAATAAATTACAAACAATGTATCTCCCAGAACTTGAACCACAAGTTCAGAGCAGAATTCCACAAGATCACCTGCCCATCTGGAGGAAACAACGAACTTG
Organism: Acorus gramineus; assembly: GCA_030737835.1. Taxonomy (NCBI): domain Eukaryota; kingdom Viridiplantae; phylum Streptophyta; class Magnoliopsida; order Acorales; family Acoraceae; genus Acorus; species Acorus gramineus. The sequence goes on from CM060849.1 coordinate 23,967,134, forward strand.
ATTTAGTTCCTTCTTGGGGTTACCTAATTAAAATTTCAAATTTCACTTTTGGAATTTTGAAATTTTAAATTTACTAGAATCTGATGGGATTTGTCAGAGTTTTAAATTCTAAACTCTTGGACTTGCTAGGAGTATGAATCACAAATGTGTGATTTCACTGATTTGAATATTCTATTTTGGGATTGATACCTTTATAAAAACATGAATGCATTAAATATAAACTTGGGTCTGACATGGCCTCAACCTGACACAGTTCAAACCTGAGACACTCCCAACCTGGCCCCGGGTTTTTGATACCCACCATCAAGTTGGATTTCACTAGGATCAGGCCAGGTTCAGTTGGGTTTAGAAGACTTAGCCCAAAAATACCAGATTTCAAGGAAAGATGAACATCAACAAGACTGTGGCTTGGATTTCACCCAGATTTTCTGTTGGACTATGTTCAATCATTCAGATTTTTTAAAAATTAACTAGATATCAGATTTTTGGGGTTTTCAAACCGAACCCAAGCCCGGTCCAAAACCTTTTTCCATTTTTTTCGAGTTTGTCTCAAGGGTATTCAGGTAATCTGACCAGTTGGTCCACCCCTACTAAAAAGCAAAAGTGGCACTATTTTTTTAAAAATAGTTGATATTTTCAAAACATCAATATTATATGTCCCACAACTTAACTTTGCAGTAAACCTAAACTAAATGTTAATTGAATTGTAGTTCTTGGGACAAGTAAGAACACATATTAAAGATTCAAAATACAATATATTCTTAAATATCAATGGCTGTGCTCTGGAATTTCAAAACTCCAAATTTGGAATTCAGACTTGTGTTGTTTACTCTTGTAGTCACTGATTGATATTGTCATATTCCACTTTCTAGAATTTGAGTCCCTTTTTAAAAATCTAGTTGAGAGACCTTGGAATTAAATTCTACATATTTGAAAACAGTTGGGGAAAATGCTATAATTAAACTGGAATTTCAGGCTCTGATTTAGAAACTCTTTTTTTGTGAATTAGGATTGGGACTCCCCTGATTAAATTAAATCAAATGAAAAAAGTTCCAACATCTGACAATGTTTAATAGAGGTGGCAACTATATAAAATTTGCAAAAAAAAAAAGGAAGGCAAATCAAATCTAATATTATCTTTTTTTATTCAGACAATGAGTGTTTATGATATTATCCCATTCAAGCTAAAAGAAAACGGCATCAAGAAAATGACATCATCAACATATTTTTCCATCAATTGGAAGTCTAACAACAATTTTTTGACTAAATAACTAGAACTAGAACAACCATTTTATGTGGTCCAGAACCATTAGGGACTACTTTCATATTATGAGCCTAAAGGTCAAGTAGTGCATTCCTTTCTGTTAAGCACAATAATACAATATCAAACATAATTCAATTTGTCAAATGACAAAAAAATATTCTCTCACATCTAGTTAACAAAAAAAAGTGGACAATTACTCGCCCTGTCATTAGTTTTATTCTGCATTACCAGGCTCATGAAGATCTAAGAGCAAGCTTAAAAGAATATGAAAGTATGTCAATATGCAGAATGTACGAGCAACTCTGTATACTTATATAATGGGATACAATTTTTCTGCTGTTAATTAAGGAGATTCAAACCTCAAAATTAAAGATATTAACAGTTCAACTACACAAGAAACCAAGAGATGTGCATGCTACACAAAAAAGGGCAGAGTTTGTCATACAATCACAGAAATATGAAACATTGGAAAGAAGGGGAATTCAGGTGGAGGATAACAATCAAGGCACCACACATCATACACACCATGAATTAGAAGTATCTGAGTTTTGTATGGTATCACAACTAAATGGGCAGAGTTGTCTAGCACAAGCACAAGGAATTACACAATGAAAAAAAAAATAGATCAAACCTTATTCAGAGTGCGAACAGCAGCAAACCGAAGCACTGGCTTCGACGAACTCAAAAACAGCTGCAGAACTGTAATAGCAGGAGTCAATTCCCTACTGGTTACACCACTTAGTTCTGTAATTGCCCTTGCAGCTTCAAATATCACCATTTCTGCTTTGTGTCTCAGACAGGCTTCAAGATAATCATAGAAAGGACGATCTCCTGTTTGTGAGTTCTGGCTTGACTCACGAATTACCTAATCACATATATCATTAAACAATGTTAATTTTTTTTGCAATCTTAAGATGTAAGAAAGCAACATTTCCTAAACTAGTAATATTTATAGAAGATTACCTGGCTAGTGTATCGAATTAAAAGGCACTGTGCCAAAGGTGAGCGCACTGTTCCCCTAGTCAAGCTGGTAACTAGTTTGCTAACTGCCAAACGGTCATTTTGTCGTATCTGAAAGTTTGGAAATGCAATCAAAATATAAAAGAATGTTTAAACTCCCAAGAAAGCTAAAAAATTATTATTTTAAAATATTTCATTTAAAATGGCACAATTACAATGTTTAAATAGAAAATTAATATTGACCAAGTCAATCTGGACAAATGGAAGAATGAAGGTCCTTTGTCGTACATGTATATTTAAATGCAGAGGTTCATTCATAATTCAAATATGCATAGCAAAGGCCACATAGTGCTGGCTAATTTAATAATAGAAGTTACGACATGAAAAGAATCTCTCTGCCACACCTGGTGAAGAAGAGCCAGAGCATGGAATTGTACGAGGGCAGCCCTGGATTGAACAGCCTCCTGTACCTCATTGCTCCATCTTTTCACAATTTCTGGGTTTGTCTGTTCAACAAAATATAGAGATAAGGAAAAGCAAAATGGAATTTCAAAACCCTCTCCATTGCTTGGAGCCTTGGGCCCAGCAAAGATATACCTGCAGTATGTGCACACCACTGACAAGTGCAGCACTGGCAACAACAGGGTTCTTATCAACAATCGCTTGCTTCAAGTACCGTTCAATTTGGGTTAAAAGAGTCCCATCAGTTATCCTACACAGGACCCGTATCGCATTGGCTCTGTACATGTCAGTCTTGCTGTTCATGTCTTTCATCAGAGAGCTTGTCACAATGATGACCTGTCACAATTAACCACACAAATCAGAACCTAACTATAAAAAGAAGCATTATGAATATGATAAAAAAAAAAAACCAACATGAACAATTTAAAATATCCTAATCATGATTGAAATTAAAACAACCATCAATTCAGATACCGGAATTTGCAATCATAGCCCTTACATAATCATCCATAAGAAGGAATCATTTACAGAATATTGGAAACATAAAAGGTTAAATATAGCATTAGAGTATCTCATAGAGAAATTGGCTTTGTTTGGTATAGAAAATTTAAAGGACCATAAGAATTATCCATCGGCATCTCCATGATCAATAAACAAAGAGTTCCATTTAGAGTTACCTCATCTGCAGATGGGGAAAGCTCTTTGATCATCAAATAAACCATTCTTCTCAGTCCTGTGTCCTTGGACTGGAAAAGTTTTGTAACAGCAAAGAAAACTTCCGTGGCTTCAACCTACAAATGTTCCAAGCAAAATAGGCATGAAAATAGCTATACCATCCAATAAACTGATTAAAAACAAACTTCTACAAGTTTTTCGATCCAAGAAAAACAAATCAAGCAAATTAATCAACACACAGATTCAAGTAGAGAAATCAAACCTTTGTAAAGGTTTCTCCTTGGTTTAGCAAATACAAGAGTTTCGTAATGACCTGTACACAGAAGGCATGAAAAAACGAACTTTGGAGATACAAGGTTGAAAAAATATATGTTTATCAAGCCAAAGAGAACCTGAGAACATCTCCTCGGGTCCAGCTGGGGATCATTGAAAACCCTAGCTTCCTGAAGGACCGCACCCTTCTCGATCCCCAGAAACGGAGAGTAATCCGCTGCAAAAATAAAAGGATCGCTCATAAACCCGAAATCATGAAGAAGATCGCCATGTTGAATAGATTTCATCAAATTGGAATCACAAAATCGAATATATGAATCAGAAACTACTTTTACAAGATCTGGACAATTTGCAACCCACATTTCATGAAAACGGACCCAGATTCAAACAACATATCAAAATCCACGAATACAGACAAATCACGAATCAAATCTGAAAGAGATCTGTTCGTCGGTTTTGCCAGATCTATGAGCGATCAATCCAGATACGAAACAATTCGGATCTGGAAGAAAACGCTCGAAATCAAGATATAATGATTCGAATCCGAACCAGAACTGATCGAGTGAACACGGATCTGAACTGAATCAACATCGAACGGAAAGAATTGAGGAAGGACAGGTGACGATAGGAGGAAGAGTTTTTTTTAGGGTTTCGGAAACGGACCTTCGTCATCGCGATCGTCGTCCTTCTTCACGAGGGGTTGCGCCATCGCGAGATCGGAAGCGCTTCTCGCGAATAATGAGAGGAGAAAGAGAGAAAGAGAGAGAGGAGCGGAAGTTGAGAGTGAGGAGACGAAAAAAAAAAGACTCGCCCGATCGGTGGATTTAATGGCAAAAATACCCTCACAACAAGATGAATTTTAAGAAAAAAAATGCCCGAACAGTACACATGGAAATTTTGAACAATAAAATTAAAATTAATATATTTGGTTGATTTAATAATTACAAAAAAATCATCTAAATGCATAGGCACCACATCAAATAGTCATCAAATATTTTATTTTTTTTAACTGTGTTTTTTCTAAGGACACGCTTGGATACAAGGATTATTTGTTCGTGTTTTATTGCACATGTAAATTTTATATTGTAAGATAACATTTGTACATTGTTTATACATGTTTATCCATTTTTATGATATGCTGTCATTTACACACGTGTTCATGTTTTCAGTTGTTTGTCTCATATATGTAAAATTGTTTGCACATGTGCCAACATTTCATTTGATATATTTACAACTATATGATATTATCTATGGACAATACTCAAAAACATCTTCTAAGTATTGGAATTACTTAAATCAGCCATTTTAAAAGATTATACCTCAAAAAGTCTTCTTTTACAATTTTAAAAATTATAATGACTTAACTACATCTATGTTATTTAAATATCATCTCATATATTTAATTGTTTAACACCCCGATTAAAAAACATTAATAAAAATAAAATATTTTTTAATTTGTGTATAAAGTTTATTATTATTTTTTTGTATATCTAAATATACCATTAAGATTTAAATTGTAAAAAATTGAAATGTTGCGTTATAAAATATTTTTAAAAAATTCTAAACTTTTTAAAGTTTTTTGGTGCACTTATATATGTTTAATATTATATAAAAAAATCCTTATGCAAAACATTTATAAAATATAAATAATAAATCCAAAAAAAATCTTATAAATGTATTAATGACAATTTTGAAAATTTTAACATTTTTTATAGCATACTTAAATTTTTTTAATAATATGTAAAATCGCTCTCAAATAAAAATCATTTCTTATATTAATGTTATTTTTCAATTAGGTGATGGTTAATAAGAGAGAGTTTAAAAATTATATGAGGGTATGCTAGTCTTTTTAGTTTCCAAAATGGTGAAATGAGAGTTTTTTTTTTGTATAATTTTAAAAAGTGTCTGATTTGAGTATTTATACCTTTTGAAAGATTTTTTTTTGGTATTTCCCTATTATCTATGGTAATGTGATATCCCTGAATGAGTAAAAAAAAAAAGAAATTTAATTTAAGATGGTATTGAGACTATTAATTTTATTTAGAAAAAAACATCTCTCACGTCAATTTCTTTTAGTTTTTAATTACATATATTCGTATTGGGAATTAGATACGATGCAATGGAATGCCAGCATCTTCTCTCACCACTCACCCCCTTCCTCCTCTATCCTCCTCATTGTCGACCCCTCCCTCATTCTCCACCCCGGCCCCACCCCCTCCTCATCATTGACATTAGGATTATGCCTCGATCCGATGTATCACAGCGGATAGTCATTATAAAATCATATTAGGGTGGACATCTAATTGATAAAATATAAATTAAGATTTGATTTTAATTAATATTTAAAGTGAATCTCATAAGGTATGAAACAATATTTGTTTGTTAATTAAAAGAGTGAATATTTCCTAAAATCTGACAATAATATTTGTTTATTAATTGAGATATTACTTGGGGAGGAAGTTATTTATCTCTATAAATATCTTCTTAAGTTTCATATCAACACTTGATAAGACTAAATGCGAGAACGTCAAGCTTATGCAAGGGGATTTTTTTAGATATGCAGGAGGTGAGCAGGGCGTTCGGTTGGGAGCTGGGGAGCGGCTCAGCCATACAATTCTGGACCAACCGATGGTGCAGGGAGGAGAGGTTGGGAGACATAGCGCCATACCTATTCTGTCTATCAAGCAACAAAGAAGGGAGGGTTGATGAGTTTTTCCACGGCCGGGAGAACGGCGGGGGGTGGACCGTGGCCCTCACGCGGGCTTGATTGGGAGAGGCTGAAGTGAGGCAGTTTGAGAAACTGATGACTATGTTGGACCGCTTCATGGTGCGACTGGAGCAGGAGGACAATATACGATGGAGGCCAACGATGATAGGGGCGTACTTAGTGAAGGGAGGCTATCGGTGGTGGCGTGAACGGACGGTGGGCACCTCTCCAAGCTATCCGCAATTCAAACAGGTGTGGCGCCCAAAGGTGCCGACAAAGATCAAGGTGTTCGTGTGGCTCTTATTCCAGGAACGCCTTCTCACGAAGGTCTATTGGGCGAAGTGGGCGGTATCTGCCACAACAACTTGTGAATTGTGTTCAGCGGCACCAGAATCTGTGAGTGTGTCTTCGTGAGGAGATTATGGGACGGGTTGGGCAGTAGACGGGCCTATCGACATCCTTCCGCAATATCGAGGAACTTTGGCAGGCCAAGAAAGCGATTGGCCAGGAGTGTGTCGAACGAAGAGTCAAGGGCGCGGTCAAAAGTGATAGTGCCAGCCGAGGCGTGGACTATTTGGCGAACTAGAAACGAGGTGATATTCCGAAGAAGCCGAGCATACCACGAGAATATGTGGGACTTGTTGGGGCTGCGCTCCGGGATTGGACCCGGTTCATAGGGAGGGATGGGGTGGCCTTGGTCACGAGTGGAAGTGTCATAGGCGCGCCGTAGACAGAGGGGAGGTGCTAGGCTGCTTCTCGGGATTAGATGCCTCTTCTAAGCCGGCTCTGCCAAAGCAGTGTTTTGAGGTTTATGGTTTTTTTATTCTGTTTTCTTATGCATTCTATTTATCCCCCTTCCTCACCCCCCCCCCCCATATCCGTTCGGAGTTTGTAATTCGATATTCATCTAATGAAAATCGAGTAGCAAACGTCTACCTTACTTCAAAAAAAAAACTTGATAAGACATGATAAAGGTTGAGAGGGTTTTAAGATAGGGTAACTCGACAGGAGAGTTTATGAATATCTGAATGTATCTCAACTATCAAATTGGATTCACTATTTTTTTGCCATGTGGATATACGCCTAGGCCGAACCACGTATATTTTGTGTTATTCGTGTGATGTGGTTTTTTGTTCTTGTGTTTGATATTGTGTTTGTTGTTAACTTCTGTCATCGCCTTCCCAACAATCGACCCATCTCTCCTTCAATTTAACCCCATTTTATGTCTCCTACTCTCCTTCACATCCTATTTAATTCTACCCCCATCCATTGACATCTTTGCCTCCTCTACCTCTCGTCTCCTCTCCACATGCTCTACTACCAATCATTGTCCACCCCGTTGGTCCATCCAGCAGAACATGGCCTATGCAATTTTTTTTCATTGGTAACTATTTTTTTCATCAAGATTTCATCTCTCATTATGCGACAAGACTCGAATCCAGGTTTATCACTGGTGAATATTATGAATAAAATATTTGACTGAGTTATAATGTGATAAAATCTCAACTAAATGATCATTTAAACAAAACAAATTCTATTGAGATTTGAGTATATCCAAATTTATGTTACTGAGTTTATAATTAGGATTCACATAATATCTTTTTTATTATCCAGAAAATTCAAGATGTGGTCTTTCCATAAATTTGTGTTTCTCTTCCTTCTCTCTTATTTTCTATATTATTTTAAATTTATCTTCAATTTTAGATTATCTACATGGTATCAAAGTTGTATCAGATTTTGATCTGATGTGATCCTGTTTTTTTATTAGTTCAATGAATTTTGTTTTACATTTATTTATGAAACTCCTTCTTATTCATGAAGCCCGGTTATCTTTTTATTTTTTATTTTTTTTATTTTTTTTTGAAAAAATATAGACTCATGCTATCAACCGATTTCATTTATGAAAAAAGTTAGTACATATCTGAATGGGGTGAGAGGATACAGTGAAAAAGGAAAAAACAAATTAAGACATCGCAAAGGATGGGAAGGCCTAGGGGAAGAGGGGAGAGAGTGATAGTGGATGGGATATCCACCTGCCAGCCATCTTTTTAATTTATTTCAGATATCTCATAAAGTATTTATTCCATCGACTCCAAACGACGTACAGCGATTACCAATTCACATAATTGAGTTTTTTAAACAATGAAGATCAAGAGGCTTTTATCATGTGTAACAGTCACATTATTCTATTATTCTATTAATACAACATGTGATTGCATAAGGGTATTAAAAATAAAATGTTTGACTAAGTTGTAACAGGATAAGATCAAATTTCAACTAAATGATTTGTTAAATAAATTCTATTGAGATTTGAGTCTATCCAAATTTAGGTTATTGAGTTTATAAATAGGATCATGTAATCTATTTTTAATTATACAGAATATTAATCTTTCTGTATATTTGTCTCTTCTTTTCTGTATTATTTTATATTTATCTTATATTTTAGATTTTCTACAATAAGAACTTCTACCATCCTACAAGAAGAATGTTCGGTTTAATATAAATTCACATAGCATAGAGGTCATTTATTCACTCTTTATATTGCTTCACTTGATGGGAATCTGCTGATGAAGCTGGTGCACATTCAAAAGTGGTATGATAGTGTCAATTTCATTACTAGCCCAGTAAGGGCATACTTTTTAAAATTTCGTTGATGAATATATATATATATATCGGAGGGGTTCCGGGTAGCTAACTTCATGATCAAGCTTGGAAAGCGACCTTGGCCTGTTTGTCTTTAGTTCCACATAAAATTCTTCTGAATTTCGCCTAACAAACAGGATGTATGACATAGTGTCAAGATTCGAATCTAAGACCTACTCTTAACACAGATAAAGCATGAACCGTTGTGTTATGGCCACTAGGAACTAAAAAGAGAGATTCAAATTGTGGCATCTTAATTAGTCACTGGGGACTAAGAAGGGAGATTCAAATTGTGACATTCACAGTGAATATAGAATACTAAGAAGCCAAATCACACCTCTTATAAAACTCATGATACTGGATTTTCTATAGTGATTTCCATAATGAATGCCCCGACATCACTATGAATTGCATGTAAAAACAATCAATTTTATCAAATAAAAAATATTAAAAAAATGGGAAAAAAATAAAAGCAAAACAGAAGCAAAACTTAACTACATAAATCTTACAACAAACACATCAACAGTAAAACTCCGTACACACACGAGTACAAACCCATAAGACTTTCCAATCCCAAATTTCTTTCAAATGCAACACGCACAACAAATTTTCCTATGCTAGATTTCCCAAGAATGCATAAAAAACTATTCAAATAATACATATAGAATAGATATATATATATAAGCTTTAAATCAAGACTTCTTCAATGGTGCGTATGGGCTGGGTCGCCTGTGGGATCCATCTCACGGGACTGACTGGCCTCGCTGCTCGACGACGACGGGTTGAGGCCATACTCGCTGGTGGCGCCGTACTCGCTGCTGTTGTACTCCTGGCTCGTCAATGTGACCTTCTGGAACTTCTTCATCTCCGAGTCATATGAGCTCAATTCATTGTCAGAGCTCATGTTCGAGCCAAAGTGCATACCACGAGTCTTCACCCCCTCGTTTAGGTCCTCCAGCGAGACGTCACCCTCCAGCGCCCGCACAATCTGGAATTCATACAGGTTAAAAAGGGGTTATTTGAGATCTGTTTTGAAAAGTATGATTTTTTTAAAAATAGTTTCATAAAACACAATTATCATAAAAGCTCTGTTTATTTACTTCTTCAAAAACATGTTTTTTTTGTAAAGTTGCAACTAACTTTTATTTAATTAATCATGTTTTTTTAGAATCGTTTGAAAACATATTTGCATTTTTCAATTCTTGCAAATGCAAAAATGAGTCCAAACGAGTTTCCAATAGCTCCTAAGTCATTATCTTATTGCATGCGCAACATTGCTAGCGAATAAAATATGACCTCCAATCATAGTCATACAGTTCGTGCATGATTGATATTCACAAAACAATACACTATTATGTACATTGGCAAATCAGATAGAATAAAACAGTTCGATAATGACAATTGGATTAGCTTTATTATGAAAAAATGTGACAAATTATCTAACATAATTGATTCCAAAAATGCAAAATATACATTTTGATAAATATAATTATGTTTGGTCGTTATGCATGAGAAATACCCAATTTATAAAAACATTTAGAGTACTTCGCGACTGTGCTCTCAATTACCTGACTCATCTTTGGGCGTCTCCTAGCTGAGTGGTGGACACTGGAGGCAGCGCACGCCACTAGGCGAGTCATCTCCAACGGGTTGTATTCATCTCCAAGACGCGGATCCACCAGCTCCTCATAGGTCCCGTCATTGAGCGCGCTAGTCAAGATGGGCCTCGCCTGTTCCATTACAGGCACATTGGTTCACAATTACTAAAAACACACATGAAATAGTTGATTAGGCTCCATAAGCAAAGTCACAAACCCAATCGACTAAGCTATCTTCCATGAGCGCGTTGTCAACCGGACGGCGTCCCGTTATGAGCTCCAGAAGCATGACTCCAAAGGAGAAGACATCCGATTTCTCTGTTAGCTTTCCACTTGATGCATACTCGGGAGCAAGGTATCTGCATTACATCATGGATTAGTTCCCTCACTTGAAAATCTCATCAGTCATGGATACTATGAAGGATATGTACACTAACCCGAAAGTACCCATCACGCGAGTCGAAACATGAGTGTAATTGTCTGATGACAGCTTCGCGAGTCCGAAATCCGCAACCTAGAACAAACAATTCATCCACATAAATGAAGTTTATATGAATTTAAAATAATTATGAAAATCGATTTTCGACATCCCACCATAGCTTCAAAATTATAGTCGAGGAGGATGTTTGCGGCCTTGATGTCCCGGTGAATGATGCGAGGGTGGCCTGCGATGAACCAACAATGCATGTTAACAACAATCTTCAAGGGCGCGCACTTCAATTTTAAAAATCTTTGGGATATGGTGAGACATAGCATAAGGGATTGGAGAAAATTTGTTGGCGGGGCGTTGCACATCCTACTGGAGGAGGGATCACCGGTGATTGTAGAGTGATGCGGATATTAAGGACATGTAATGGTAGAAATCTTTTCTATCAAGCTCTTGCCCCACATTTGTCCCTATCCTTTTCTTTTCTTTTTTGTATTGTTTTTTTGCATGCTTCATTTTCCACTTACCTCCCGTTCGAACATGTTCTATTTTTATTCTAATTGATTTGATTATGCCAATAATTATTTGGAAAAAAAATGCACGAGAAACAAAAAAGACGAGCAACGCATGACTCACAATCTTCGTGCAAGTATGCGAGCCCCTTAGCTGAACCCAAAGCGATCTTGAGCCTCGTCGGCCAGTCCATCGTCGGGCAACCCTTCCCTGTTTGAAAACACAATCAATACAACAACACAACACTCGCCCAGATCGAAAGGGGGAAGAGGAAAGCTTGCTCACCGTGGAGGTGGTACTCGAGCGTGCCGTTAGGGACATACTCGTAAATGAGCACCCGCTTCTGCCCCGTGATGCAATACCCAACGAGCGACACGAGGTGGCGGTGGTGGACGCGGCTTATGATATCGACCTCAGCCTGGAACTCCCTCTCCCCCTGCCCGCTCCCCGACTTGAGCTGCTTCACAGCGATCTCCTTCCCGTTGGGCAACACCCCTTTGTGCACGTACCCGAACCCGCCTTGCCCGAGGAGGTTCGCCTGCGAGAAACCGCCCGTGGCCACCCCGAGTTCGTCATATGTGAATGCGCTCTTGTTGAACCCGAGTGCGATGCTCGGCGACGGGGGCGGGAGAACGGGCCCGTGCGGGCCCGAGTAGGTCGAACTCATGTCACTACTACTGATCATCGGCGGGGGTGGTGGTGGGGCCCATTTTGCGGGGGTGCCCGGCGGGGGTGGGATTTTCATGACTTGTGGGGAGCCCCATTTCGGGCGCAGGCCAGTGCCGTCCCCGCCACCACTATTGCTGTTGTAGTAGTCAATCCCCCCTGTTTCAATCACAAAAGATGACACATTTAGAGCCAGTTTGGTAATTCTGGTTCAAAAGTTAAATTTCTCCTTTCGAGAATCCAGTTACGGTGGATTTTGTGGTATGTGGATAGAATTTTTTTGCCTAAAACGTAAATTTCCTTGGTATTCTAGCAGCAGTGGTGCCTGGCGGGGACCTGAAATGTAAATCTCTTGCCACCACCACCGCTGCTGTAGTAGTCAATCCCCTGTCAATCACAAAAGCTTGATAACTCTGATTCAAAAGCAAAATTCTTTATTTTCAAAAATCCAATTCTGGTGGATTCCATGAAAATAGATTTTGTCTAAAATATGCAGGTTCATACGTAAATTTTTTTTTGGATATTCTAGTACGAGAAGAATGAGAATGAATATCAAATTGGCCCTTAAATGTGAAAGCTAATTGGATGAGAGTTCTTTTGACGTGGGGGTCGTTTTGGTTACCTTTGCCAGGCAACACAGGAGGGTTGCCGTAGTAGTACATCGGATTCTGCGGCCTCTTGCGCTTCTTCTTGGTGCAGATAAATACGGAAGCGATGATTAGGATCACCAAGAAGGCCCCAACGCCCGCAGCGATGCCGATGATGGCAGGAAGGTTTGGGTTCATGTCATGGTTCCCGCGCGAGCGTGTCGATGGAGGCGGTGGAGACCTCCCTCCACCGGCGCCCTTTGAGTGCGTAGGCGATGACTTCCCAGCTGATCTTGGAGGCGATGGAAGCACAGATGAATGTGGCGAAGGCGGTGAAGATGGCGGAAGAGGCGGTGAGACTATCGGGTGGGGTGGTATGAACGACCCATTTGACGATGGCGGCGGAGACGATGCGGGCAGTGGGGGCGGCGAGTTGTCCGATAGGGGTGGCAACAATGGTGGAGGCGACGATGGTTGGGTGGCACTAGGCGGCAATGGCGGAGGCGGCGATGGTGGGGTGGTTTTGGTCGGCAATGGCGAAGGCGGAGAAGCCAGTGGTGGTGTCTGTTGGGGAGGAGGAGATGGGGGTGGTTGGGGAGGAGGAGATGGGGGTGGTTGGGGAGGAGGAGATGAGGAGGTGTTTGGTTTGAGAGGCAGCAATGGCGGCGATGGCAGCGGTGGCAGCGATGATGATGCGTTTGTAGGGGCAGGAGGAGTCTGGGTAGTTGGCGGGTCGGGCAATGGAGACGTCGCGGGCGTTGAAGCCATTCTTGATCTTTAAATTTATTGGTTCTTCTATGATTGAGAAGGGAAGTGGAGGAGGAGGAGGAGAAGGAAAAGATGTCGCATTGGTATCTGTTCTTCCTCCTCCAAATGCCTCCCAGAGGAGGCTTTGATATTGGGTTTTTTTTTTCTTCTTCTTCTCTTCTTTCAAACTATGTGTTTGTGAATATTTTGTTATTTCTATTTTTGTTTGGCCAACTATTGGTGACCTCAAGAAGGGAAATAAAATGACCCAATAAAAGAGAGACATTTCTGTTTACCGGTTCTGGACCGGGCGGTTAGATTTTCCCGCGCTAGCCAGATCACGACCAATGAGAATGAGGAGTCTCCACGTGTCTTGTTCTGTGGGTTCAACTGAGAGAGTTAGTTAATACAGAGGTTGGGATTTATATTGATGAATAAACTAATTGGACTATACAGATGGAAAAATCTGTCCTTCCAACCTATCCAAAAAAAACAAAAAATCCTCTGAGCATCTCTGAAACAGAGAGATTTGAGATTACAAAGGAGAAATGGTGGGATCTCTTACCTCCCTGTGTAATTCAAGATGCTCCAAAAAAGATAACAGAGAGGTGGGAGTCCATTCTTAAGGTCTTTTTTTATTCCCCTCGGCTTATAGAAATCTAAGATCTTGGAAATCTAGAGTTCGGTTGAATTTTTTTTTTTTTTTTTGAGAACTTGGCTTGCATGACTTGTTGTTTTTTTAATGGTCTGAAACAAATTATTTTGGGAGACCATCAAATTCTTGTTCGTTGTGGATGAAGATTGTGTATAAGAAACTTAATTGATCCACGCTTGAGTTTTTGTAGTTGCACTTTGAGTGAACCTGCATTGTTTGTTCTTTGGGGGATCAAACGACAAGGATTTTTTATTTTTTTTTATGATCCAATAATATAATCTTGAATGCATAGAATAATCCACAATGATGCAGGAGCATTTTACTCAACTATTGATGGGTCAAATGCATCTATCAGATTGTCAATTTTTTGGAATAAAATGGAGCTTAAAACATGTTTAACAAGACTAATTTATGGTTTGACCATTTCAACCCAACACCTAGTTAAACAAGCCAATGAATATAGTCCATCCAAGATTTTCTAGAAACAGCTTTTATTATCTCATAAGTGTTCATTGAGTCATTGACTTTCTCTTGAAAGAGGCTATTAACATTCTCTTTAAATTATATTTTATATTTTCTAAGTTAAGTAAAGATAAGTGGTAGATAAGAGATGAGTAAGAGTTTATGACTTTTAAAATGACAATTATACCCCTACATAAATTATTTATGTTTGGGAATAAGTATGAGAGATGTGTGTGTGATATGATAGATGTGATAGTTTTTGGAATGTGTGCAAAGAGTGTTAGGTTAGATAAAATTTTTAAAATGACAGAGAATGATATTTTTATTCATTGGCATAGATAAGCTCTGATAAGCAATTTCACCATTTTCTTAAAATAGTTATCAGGCCATATCTTAGCTTATCCAGGCATAGCTATCAAAGTTTATTCTTGTTAAACAAACAGCTGTTTGGGGGCTATTCTACTGTATTCTCCCATATCCATTGTTTATCCTCCACCCCAGACGGGGGGTTAGAATGTGTTTCTTTTTATTTCAAGACATTGGAAGAGTGAAAATTAACCTAGAGCTTGTTGCCTAGTTATGATGATTGTCTCATTCCTTTGCCCATATAAGGTTGTAAGATGAATGAAAAAAAAGTCAAGTTCAATTTAATCAAATTTATTAAAAGTGAGCTAAGAGTGGATTCTCTTGAGCACAAATTTTATCTCTTATCCTTATTTTTGTGGGAGTTGAAAGTGACGAGAACCAATCTCCTATCCTACTTACGTTTGATCATGACTGATCCGTTAAAGGTGACGAACATTCTCTTATCCTTCTTCGTCCGATCAATCGATCGTTTGAGGTGACGAGATCCCTATCCCCAATCCCCATCACACAAACTTTGTGTAGTAGGTAAATCCGATTCGAACTTGAGACCAATGGAGATCAAAACCTAGGATTCTAACCAAAAGTCAACTTGTGTGGGTTACTCAGTTTGATGTTATGCATTGACGCATTGTACTGAATTAAGCTAAAACAATGGAATTGGTTAAAGCTAAAACAATGGAATTGTCCAAATTGTGATCCTCTTGATTAAGCTAAAACAATGGAATTGGTTGCGGGACTAAATCCTCCCTTTCTGATGTCCTAATAGATTCTTTGATGAAAGAACTGGCTTGATTATGGGAAGCAATGCAAGCAGCCTTTTGATTAGTAGTGCTGCGGAAGTTATCTTGGTCGAAACACATGTCCGGGGCTTCTGGGCGTGCTTCCTTCAAATAAGGCTGGGGAACTACTCTACAACTGAAGCATTATAAAGTAGCACTACAATCTTCTCTTCGATTTGTCTAAAACTCTTATCAGAGCGTCAGAATTTGCTCCTTCATTTCTTGGAGTTCTTGGATATGAAATCCACACATGCTTTCTTGGTTGGGATTAATGCAAATCAAATAAGGGTTGTTTGAAATTAAAGAAGCAACAATGGATGACGAGAGCTTATAGTCGTTTGCATTGCAGTCGGTGTTGATGGGCCGGATCAAATGACTTGAAAGCCATTCAGTGAGATATTTACCTCCTGAGTATTACACATTGTTTAATTTCTTGTCTTGCATTCAATGGGTTTATGCAATACATCATGAAGATCTATGTTTTTATAAAAAGCATATAACTTAATCGATGGTGTTTCATATTTTAAAAAAAAAAAACTAAAACACGCGAATTATATGCGAGACTGTTCGCAAGCTGTTCCTAACGATATTCAAAGAAAAATCATTTGTTCATCCCCTTTTACGATTACGCATGCAGTCTCCAATCATTATGATATTTTAAACGTATTTACTAGTATAATAAAATACATAATATTATGAAAAGTGAAGTATATATATACCTAGGTAAATTAGTATATTTTCTTATTTAAAAAAAAAAATATTTTTTTAAATCGAGCATACATTGTTTTGGTGGGATATATATTAGACTCACAATATATACTACACTACACTAGTAGGAAACAGTCTCCGAATTGCAAATGAGGTTGCAAAATGGATTGAATGTATCAACACTGAAATGAAAATTCCACAAACCCATTTACTAGCTCGCTTGCAGCGTGAATCCATTTTGTTATAAAAAATGGTATACCTTATCTAGTAAATTATATACTTTTATAGAAAATGAAATATATACCCTAACAAATGAAATATATTTAAAAAAATGATTTTTCATTTTTAGGTCCTTGTAAACTATATGATTAAGTGATCGATCCATTACTTCTTCATATTTCGGTTTAAGTCCCTAGATTTAAATGGTATGTTTCTTATTAGTACCTGGGAGGGACTTGTCCTTAAATTATTTGATTTTTTTTTTAGTCATTGGGGGGCTAAAAGGAACACATCCTTTAAATCTAGGGACTTAAACAAAAATATAAAGAAGTGAGGGATCGATCACTAAATTATATAGTTTATGGGGCCTTAAAAATAAAAAACCCTTAAATAAATGTGAAAAAAAATTCAATGAAATATATATCTCATTAGACAATTAAAAAGATAGATAGGAACACAAGCATAATTGTATTAGGGACTAATTGAAAATGTTACCCTTGGATAGTTAGACATTCATAAAGTCCTTTTGCATATATTTTGATATATTTTTTTAAAAGATACATTTTTACAATGAAATACATACTTTTATCAAAACAAAAGTAAAATGTATAATACTTTTTTTGTTGGGCAATCGAGAATGCATTAAACGAATACGTTTTCATATATTGTAATAGAATATATACTTGTGGAAGGAAAAATCTACACCATGTTAAAAGACGACACGTGTCAAGGTTTAGACAGGTATAGGCCACTAAATCCGACAAATAAAACCCGAACCCAATAGCGGGATATCGACCAGGCACTTCTGAATAGGTGAGACACGACCAGATTGGATTAGGTCTGGTCAAATAGTCTTATACCTTGCTGGTGAATTCTACCCAGAGCAAATGAGACACGACCAGATCGAATTGTATCCGATCGGATGGTCTTACACCTGGTGGACAAATTACTAGGTACTTGCCGAGTAAGGCCCCATGTACTGACCAGACCATGACCACAAGGAGGACTTAAAAAACAGTCAGACACCCATAACGCTTGTAACTATGAGGTGAGTAATTAAGGCCCATTAATTGTAAAACGTGGGTAATTAAATGCACATTCAGCTACAATAAAGCAAGGCGGTTAGCCGGTTATCATAAAACTCGTCTACTAAGCAACCATTAAGGGAGAGTTGTTACAACAGCTATGAGGCAGGTAACAACGGCTATCTAACCCTTGAACTCTGTAAAAGGGAGGTTAACATCAAACTAAGGTGTAAGTTAACTTTTGATCAAGCCCCATAATTAGTGAGAAAGACCTTTGAATTCCCTTACTAATACATCTTTTTGGAGTCCCTTTGGTTGGCACCACAATGGTATCTCCTTGATTTCTTTTTGGGTGCAGGATCTACGTTCAACCTGGTCCAGATTCAAGAAGGAGGCTTTGCTCGATTGTTTTGATTGAAGGGGAAAAAAACCTCTTCAATACCAATAAATAATTTATACTCTATTAAAGATTTTTACATTTTACGTTTGGTGATACAGGTTTTGTTGGAAAAAAAAACTTGGGTCTTGACCATTTATTTGTTGGTCAACATGAATTTGGATTCCACTAATTTTTTGGTAGTAGAACTACATTGGATCGCGTTCCTCTCGTCGAGAAATTAAACGTAGTGCATTTACATTCTTAAAACCATTTATGGGTGAATGAAAAAATTAGATCCAAAGTTCTCTCAACAACATGGTAAAAGTGGTTGATGGTTGGGGAAGAAAAAGTTATAGTCCCATATCAGTTATTGAGAAAACATATTGAGGATTTATAAGATGGGCTATTTGTACCATAGTAAATTGCTTTTTGTGGACACCATGTGGTGGACCTTTCCATGCAGATTGATGAGTGTATTGGGCATTTTAGAGGTGCACTTAGCATGTACACATTGTTGCTAGGAGCTGAAGTCTTTTCTTTTTGAACTTTTTCTTGTCAAATCGCCTTAGACTCTGTTTCAGTGAAAAGTTAAATACATGAATAGGTGCCTCCAACAGCCTCCAACATAAAACCACCAAGTAAGTCCCTGCATTTTGAGACCACCGAAATCACTAAGTCA
The DNA here is from genome assembly GCA_030737835.1 of Acorus gramineus. Lineage (NCBI taxonomy): Eukaryota > Viridiplantae > Streptophyta > Magnoliopsida > Acorales > Acoraceae > Acorus > Acorus gramineus. The sequence continues at coordinate 23,985,928 of CM060849.1, forward strand.
TTCCAGTTCTTGCATACTGTCTATTGCATTCAGTCCAGTTCAGTGTGTCTAGAGAGAGTGTCATAAACAGAGTTGGTTCGTTGGTCTTCTTGTTTGAATTGTTGCTACTAAAAGACGTTCGATTTTTGTATCCTGGGTGACATTTGCCACCATTCATGAGCACTAGTACGGGGTGAATAATGTTTTAAGCAGATAGAGTCCAACTCTAGCCCTTAGTCTTCCTCTTCATCAAAACAGACTGGCCAATTCAGTACACTTTGTTCTTTTTCTCTGTCTTGTATAATAACTCCGTACTAATTTCAGAAAGATTTCAGAAAAATAGTGTTTAAAAGTTGCAATTTTTAAAAGTTGGGGGGGGGTGAGCTTCTAGTGAAAACACGTTTAAAAAATAAAATTTTGAATAAAGTGGCTTAAATAAACTTGATTCCTAGAAAACTCATTTTTTGTGCTTTTTAAAAGTAATATTTTTGTACTTAAAACTGTAAATAACTTTTTAATTAAGTCTGCTTTCTAGAATGCATTTAATAACACGTTTGCGCTTTCTGCTTAATTAAAAGTAGAATCACCTTATTGAAATGTTGTCAAATGTTCCCTAAAAATTCATTTTGGACAGTGATTGAGAACTCTAAAAAGCATTATTCCAGAACTTCTCAGACCGTGAAAAAAAAATGCTTGCGAATGTTGCCACCCTCCTTTAAACGGAGATGCTAAAATAGTGTTTGGATCCCCAATAATGTTATGACAGATTCTGCTGAATCCGGCCCAAGACGGAGTCAAATGGGCCTAAAGCCCGTAACCTGGAAAAAGTGAACCGCGACGCAGCGGACAGGAGACTTTCCTTTCGTTTGGTCAAACGAAGAAAGAGAAGAAGCGCGAGTGAAAACGTAAGCCGATCGGGAGATCCATATAAACAAATCCAAAACTGACGTGGAACTTAAGCCAATCGATCTACTACTACCAAAATCATAACCGTTCAATTCAACGGTCCAGATCTTGCCACGAGTACGATCGAGGGCAACGAGGAACAGTTTCTCATTTTACGATTTTGCCATCCAATCGCCTCTTTTTATCCTTGCTTGCCTCCTGAGACTACATTTTCTCGCCCCAGCTTTCTCTCTCTCTCGCTCTTTGCAGGGTTTTTGATTTTGTGCGTGTGTTCGAGCTTCCGAACGATCGATCATGGCCGACCAAAGCAATGCCGACTCCCGTCACCACCTCACCATCGCCCATCCCGAGCAGATCACCAAAGGTAACCTGGCCACCGCCGCTCAATCGCTTCCCGCCTGCGTTGTTTCAACCCTAATATCTGCTCCGCCGGTGATTTCTCCTTAAACGGGGGATATATTCGTCTCTGACCAGAAACCCTAGTTTTCTGCGATGTTTTTGACGGTCGATGACTAATCTGTTCAGGAAATCTTAAGTAGGGTTTTGATGGGGTATTTTAGGGTTCTGTCCATTGTCGTTTGTTTTTCTCCCCTTCACGTTGAGTTCTGATATGAAGGTCTGTCCGTTTTTTTCAAAAACTTCTTATTTTGGTTCTCAACAAGTTCATATATGATATCCATTTATTCGCAGTTGAATCTCATTAGGTGAGTGGTGGAGTTAGTGATGTTTTTCGTGCAGGTTACATTTTTGAATAACTCTTCACGAGTTTGCTTCTGCCGGTATTGCATGTTTGTAATTTCATATCTCTTTCATCTCGTGTGAAAAGTTCAGAGTTGCATGAATTAGTACAAATTGAGTTTTTGACTGGTTCAGATATAATGTATCCAGAAGGTGAATCTTAAGGAAAAAGAAAAAGAAAAAGAAGTGATGGCTATTTGATATTAAATAAGAAGCAAATGAAGGAAACCTGGGGATAGAAGTTGGTATTACTCAAAATATGAGGAGTTAACTAGCTGGATGCTTACGGAGAAAACAATTTTTTTTTTCCTCGTATGTATGATTCCACTCTGTCTAATCCTTCTTTAGTTTATGAGAAACATGCATCAATAATTTGAAAATAACAAATTTTTACATTTTGCAAATGTCAAGTAAGGTCTGTATCACCGTAAAATAATTTGGTTCTCAATTTTTTTATATTTACATGTGGTACCCATGGTATAGTAGTCCCTTCAAAAGAAGCTTGGAAAATAGCTGGATTTTCTCGGTTTCTCCGAGTTTCAGCGTGTATCGCCAGACTTGGTGTCCATATGGATTGATATTTTATCATTGTTTCAGTTGTTTTTTAGGGGATTTAAGAAACATAAAAATATCCATTTGTGATAGTACTTATAAGATGAAAATCGACTGGTATATGTATACTTGAAAAACCTTGTTCCATGGACATGGCAGGCCAAATTTTGATGACTGCAGAAGTAGCTCGTCTTTCTCGGTAGACCTGAAATAAATGAGAATGCATGTTGGACGAGCATTTTTTTTGTGTTTTATGCCAGTTTGTTATAGTACTGAAGTGATTTGATTGCCTGCCTTTTTATGCAGTTTGGATTGGTTGCACTTTACATCCTTCATGTTTAAGATTTATCTTCTATATATCACCTGTGCCTCATTGTTTTACCCATCTATTATTGGCAATGCCCTTTCATTCCTGCATGGCTCTGAGATTATGCTTCCTAATCCCTTGTTGTCTGAGATACTTACCTATTCTTATCAGCAGTCTATATGTTGTCATCATTGGTATCTACTCATCCATACGTTTTTGTTTCATAATTATTTTGGTCTCGTATGGAAATTTTGTATCTATTGGTTTCATATATTTGTATATTTAATATTTGTAATTCTTGCCATTTTTTTATTTTTAATATGTTTGTTGATTATAAATTTTATGTCGTTGCAAGAGTTGTATGACAATTGGCCCACCCAGTCATCATGCTCTATCATGTGTAATTAACCGCACCCATGTGTGAATCTTTTGTTTCCTCTTTGTTCTTTTTAGGCATCCATGTGAACCTGTATTGATATCTGTCCCCTGATGAGATTATGCACGATCAGTTTAGCAGTGCCTCAAAGTGTATTTTTACCAGTTTGTTGTTCATGTTATATATCGCAATCTAGGAAATTCATATTTCTGTCATATTGTTATCAAGCAATGTGTGCACATGACAATGGTTATCACTGCCAATGGATTTTGGCATCATGCTTTTTAAGTTGCCATATGCATGACTTTTGTCTTTGGCTCATAAATTTCACCGCCACCAGTTGAATACATTTATTTTCTGCTATTCTCATACTGGGATTTAGTCTGTTGTAGCTCATGTGCACAATGTTTATTATGACCTTGCAAATGTATTCTCTAGTTTCTTACAACAGATGTAACTTTGACAGTTATAACATCATTTCCTCAAAAAAGTATATAGCCATGAGTGGCCTTCTCTGTACTTATTCTTTCTAATTTTCACAGATATGCAAGGTCCCGATAACCCAATCCCACTTTCTCCACAGTGGCTTCTTCCAAAGCCCCAGGAAAATAAGCTGGGAATTGGAACTGGGGTAAGTACATGATGTATTTCATGGGCTATTGTTATAGTGCTGCATTTAATGTTCCTGTTCTTTATTTTCATGTGAATATGTATATACTACCCAATCATGAGTAGCTTAAACACTTCTATTTGATAAGCGTGGATCTAGCTTGTATTACCTAATTGAGGCTAGTATGAGTTTTTCTTTTACATTTTTTTACTTGCTTCTTTACTGTTTTATAGGAAGCTCATTTCAGACCTCATGCAAATCGCTCAGATGGTGTTAAAGCATCGGGTAATGGTGATGACTTTCTTGACACTGAAAGGAAGAAGGATGTTTTTAGACCGTCTTTCATGGATACGGAAACTGGACGTCGTGATCGTTGGCGGGATGAAGAAAGAGAGATCAACTCTGCAATTCGCAAAGATCGTTGGAGGGAGGGAGAGAAAGAACCTGGTGATTCACGAAGGACAGAGCGCAGGATGGATAATTCCTCCAAACATTCTGCAGAAGCACGCTGGGTTTCATCTGAACGATGGAATGAATCGGGCAATCGGGATCGTGAAGGCAGTTATGATCAGCGACGTGATAGCAAATGGAATACACGTTGGGGACCTGATGATAGAGAACCAGAGGGCCGACGTGAGAAGTGGTCGGATTCTGGCCGAGATGGTGATGGGTCTCGTGATAAAGGTATTCTGCATTCAGCTGCTCATGGAAAGAATATGGACAGGGAGGGGGACCATAATTCTCGCACATGGAGGTCTAACTCCCAAAATCGTGGGAGAGGTGAGTCTCCATATCACCAAAATTTGACACCAAACAAACAGGGTCCCATGTTTGGCCATGGTAGGGGAAGAGGTGAAAATTCTACCACTGTTTTCTCCATGGGCCGTGGAAAGGCTACCCACAGTGGAAACTCTGCAAATAACAGTTCTTATTCATTAGGGCCCCCGCTAGACAAATCTGACGGGGCCCATGGTGATTCAAGACTAAGATACAGCAGGATGAAACTACTTGACATTTACAGACTGACAGATGTGAGCAATTTTAGAAAGCCATTGGAGGGATTCGTACAAGTGTCTTCTTTGACTCAGGAAGAACCACTGGAGCCCCTAGCACTTTCTGCACCTACCTCTGATGAATCTGTAATGAATTTTACAGTTTTTTTTGGAATTGTGTTGGCTTCTGTCGTGTCCCTAACTTTTAGCTTCTCTTTTTGGCAGGTTATTTTGAAGGGGATCGACAAAGGGGATGTAGTAAATAGTGGTGCTCCCCAGATTTCTAAGGATGGCTCAGTTGGACGGAATTCTAATGATGTAGTCCATCTGAGGCAGACCAAGCTTGGTATTTTGCTGCTGCTCTATTTTCATAGCAGTAGACCTAATGTGATAATGTTTGCTTATCATTATTTTTGCTGAGATCTAAAAATTGTTGCAGGAAGTAGAGACGATTTATGGTCCGCTGCAGATGATAACAAGGAGGAAAGCACCGCCAATCTGAAAGGTGGGAATTTCACTGGTTATGGGAGCCCAGCCTATGAAAAAAACATGCAACATTATGTGACTGTTCTTTTCCTCCTTATGTTTATTTGATTTTTATAGCAAAATGTTTTATATTTTGTTTATGCTATCCATGAATAAAATACTTATATGTGATTCCACTGTTTGCATCATGCTCTATATTTGCATTATGAATTAGATGCTAATTAAATGAACTATAATTGTAAATAGTGGAAAAATAGCTAGATCACTTTTTAGTTTTTACTATTAATAGATGGGTGTAACCCTTGCATTTCTGAATAATCATGCTTATGTTCTTGGTTTCTAAACTATGTAACGGTGATTGATCTGTGTCCATAATAGATATCCATAGAGTCAGATATGATAACGCTGAGCAGTAATAGAGCAGACATAGAAATGAGCAAGAAACCAAGAAGAGGTCAACCAATTGCAAAATCAAAGCCAAATCAACCCAAATGAGGAAATGAATGCCGGTTTTGATGGAAATCCCAAAAAATTCCCCTTGTTTTATTAAAAATGTCAATTTCATTTTCCTTTACATTGACTAGTCCCTTTACATCCCAATTCCTCCAATCAATAATACACTTTGTACAACTTCTGTTTCTATTTTGAATCACACACACAGATTTTTGAGACTCTTGAAGACCTAAAGAAAGGGGACTCCCGCCTCCTGACCCTTCACTTATTTGGCCGAACCACTATAATTTGGATTGCAGAAGGATTTTTATTCCTAACTCCCATCTGTCACAGTTACAATGGAATTAGGATTTAGTGCTCCTCTTGACTACAAACTCTACCTATACTCTTCATCGGAGACCTGCCACCTGGATGTTAAAATCAACCTAGTGACTGTAGCACAACCAAAGAATCAAATCTGTACCCATATTAAGGCCCATAACTGTTCAGGTGAGGAGCGGAGGCACTAAGGGGCAAGGGGGGGCTCAAGCTCTTGCTTGAATTTTTGAACAAAACAATGGGTGTGATTGAATAATGTTAGGAGTAGTTTAGTAACTGTTATATGAATAAATGTTTTTTTTTTATTTTCTATCTCCTACATTCTCTATGTAATTCCTAGTGTCCACAGTATCTGAAGTCTCTCCCTTCTCCTATAGAACTCTGCTCTCAGACAACTCACAACCAAAAAAGAAAAAAATTCTAATTTGAATGACATTTTATAATCATCTTTTCAAGAAATATATATTTATAAAAATTTGATCATGTTTTGGGATTTGGGATGCAACTTGGGCGGGTTGGGAGGGTGGAACTCAACTTGAACCCAATCTGAAGTTAGAGGACTTCAACCCAAACTCAACCCAAGCAACATTGGATAAGTCAAATTTTATCTCACAAATTAAACAATGAAATTAATTTAGAACATTTAAATTTAACGCTCCCTATTTTGGGTCTGGGTTGGTCCGGGTTATCAAAATCCACAACCTAAACTTAACCCGAATTAGGTTTGGGTTTGGATTGAACCCGAACGCCAAAACCCCAACTCAGACCCGTCCAAATGTTGAATTCCCTATTTCAGATTGTATTGAAATTAATAAAGCGATATTAAATAAAATAAGGAAATAATGACAATAGTATATTTGAAGCCCCCATTTAACTACAATCCTGGCTACGCCCCTAGTTCAGGTCCATGACTGACATTTAAGAGTCAGAAAATGATACGTCCAACCCCATTTGCAGCACATACATGTATTTTTCTTTGAAGCATATACTTATCTAATGAAGTATATTCTTTATAAAAATTGATGTACATACTCAAATGAATTACATGCATATTTTTTTATGTTTTTTTTATAATGTAGTATATACTGAGATAGTGTAGTATATAGGCAATTTCATACAGTGTGTTAGTGACTTGGCAACTGTAAAAAGGACTGCAACATGAACTTAGTGTATCAATGCCATTAAGAGTCCAAAACTGGGCCTTATTTTCTTTTATAAATATCTTTAATTTTGTGCTTTTTTCTGATTCTTTTCTAGCAGGTCCTCCCTTAATTCCTATGCTTTACATCACATAGAAATTCCAGAATGTGTAATACTAAAATATATTAGGATATGTTCAGCTATTGGACATGACATTGACATGGAGTGGGGACACAGCCCCAATTCCTGATGTGGAGTACCCATGTTACATGGGTGGTTATTGCTGTTTTCTCATTAGAGTTCTAAAATCTACTTCATGGCCTTTGGTATTATTGCTGCCAAGTCAACTATAATTTCTATCTTTAAATCCTAGAATGATTAATTTGTAGAATATAAATAACTACTTTCTTCTGCAGTCCTCCCCATTTTATCTTCCATAATTTTTTTGATTTATGAGGAACAGATAGTAGCTTTTTTGCTATATAAAAATGGTTTCGAGCCCCTTATTCTTCATGGATAACCTCTTGGTTGTGACCTTCCCCTGTAAGCTACGTTGTTGAGTTATGAATAGCCAAGATGTTGTCTGATCTTATAGACATCTGATTGGTCTCATGGCGGAATAAACTTGTTTTCTCCATTCTATATAGTGCTATTTGCAATGCCCTTGACTATTGATTCTGCATTTTTGATTTTTTTCCCCTTATTGATGAGTGGTAGATGCAGAAATTTGTCCAAAGAAAACCATAAATGGTTACTACTGCCAACCCCATAACTGTAGGGAAATTCCGAAATTTAAATTGGCAGATGGTTGGAAGTGTTGGGACGAGTATGAACCACCATCAAATTGTCGCACTTGACATGCATCCGATAGTTTCACGTTCTAAATATTTTTTTCTGCTAATCATTGTAGCGGAATCTAGTTGCAATTCCTGGCAACATGCCTCACTAAATTCTTCTTCTTGGCCATCATATGTTTGATATTCTTATCTTATTGTTTGTATAAGACAGCTATGGAAGTATTATCTGAAAGAATGGTAAAATGGTGGATTTTGGATTTTCAGTGCTAGCACAACTGGCAACTTCAATTTTAGCTGTGGTTTCAGAACACATTATCTTGCAATTTGTTGCTGAAAGTCGCAAAATTGGCAGTTCATGATGCTTTTGTGGATACTTATTTTTTGTGGCTTTGAATGCAGAAGGCAGTGTCCATTATAAGGTTGACGAGATGGTACCCAAAGAAGCGAGCATGTGGAGATCTCAATCTGTTGACGAACAACGTTCACTGCATGATTGGAAAGATCTTCCTCCTGAAGTTAGGTCAAGATCATCTGTTATTGGCTGGTCCCACTCACAGAAAGACCAGGAAATTGACAAGAAGACAGAATCTGTTTTTCCGTCGTCTTACTACAATGATGAGGTTAACTTGCAGAATGAAGGAAGTCTTCGGTCAGATAGGCGGATAGACTCGGATATTACTAGGCGATCATCTGAAATCTTGGACCAAGAAAGGGAAGCTCTGAGTAATTTCCAGCCACAATCTTCACCAGAGGATTTATCGTATTATTACAAGGACCCACAGGGTAAAGTCCAAGGTCCATTCTCTGGCAGTGATCTGATTGGATGGTTTGAGGCTGGCTACTTTGGTATAGACTTGCAAGTTCGCGTGGCAAGTGCTCCGCCCGATAGGCCTTTTTCACAGCTTGGGGATGCCATGCCTCACTTGCGAATGAAAGCAAGGCCTCCCCCAGGTTTTAATAATCCAAAGCAGAATGAGGCTCTGGAGGTAACTAGCAGGGCACAAATCGGTGATGTTGGAACCATCTGTGCTGGTTTGGGTGAAGTGGACCTTATGAAGAATGATCAGAGGAGCAGACACTTGAATGCAACTGAAACAGAGAATAGGTTCCTGGAGTCCTTGATGTCTGGACAAATTAGCAGCCCGCCACTGGAAAAATTGTATATGTCGGAAGGTTGGTATTTCATCAATAGATAAAAAAACTGTTAGTAATTAAATATTGGGCATACTGGTAAATATGTGAAATTGATTGTTATATATCTGAATTAAGCTTTTGTTCTTGTATGTCAGTTTATCACTTATGCTGTAACATGCATGAATTGTTTATTTTGTTTGCAGGTCTGCAAGGATACTCTGGGATTGGCGGAGGTGGCTTGCCCTCCATGGGTGCAGAAAGTGGTAATGACTTAAACTACCTCTTGGCACAAAAAATGTCATTGGAGCGGCAGAGGTCTCTGTCGAATGCTCTTCAATATTGGCCAGGGAATGATGCAGCATCCATGGTGTCAAAAACAAAGCTTCTTCCAAACAATCCTTTGCAGTCTCTCCCAAATAATCCTTCACAGCTTCTCCCGCATAATACTTCACAACTTCTCCCAAATAATCTTTCACAACTTCTCCCAAGTAATCCTTCACAACTTCTCCCAAATAATCCTACCCAGCATTCAAAGCTGATGCCACCAGTGGCAGACAGTTCTCATCTAATTCCACAACCTCAGCAGCATGTTGACTTGCTGTCTATCCTACAAGCTGCTATGGACAAGCCTCCAGCATCAGTTGTTAATAATGGCGCTACTGGTTGGTCCAATATTCCTGATGTTCGATCGAACAACACTGTTCATGGAAGTGTGGACATCCTTCAAGATAAAGCAGACATCCATCAGAATTCACATTTTGCTTCCCAAGCAGGGTTCGGAATACAACACCAGACAATGCAAATGCAGAATCCTACTCCATCTCATATAATTACACAGACTGCTGATCATCCATCTAACATGGCACCATCAGAGAAATTTCTTTCAGGAATTCCTCAAGATGTGCAATCCTTAAAAATCTTGCAGCAACAGTATCTGTTATCCCAACTCCAGTCGCAATCACTGTCACCTGCCCAATCCCAACCATCGCTCTTTGATAAGCTTCGTTGGCTAGAGCAGCAGCAGCAGGAGAGGCAGCAGCTTATGCTGCAGCAGCAGCGTCAACAGTTACTCTCACAGGTTCTATCAGAGCATCAGTCTCAGCAACATTTTGTCCAGCCATCCTTTGGGAACCCACAGACTGCTATGCCGGCAGGAATTTTGGACCATCTGGGGATTCGGCAATCATTTGAGCAATTTCAGCTTAATCCACAGACATCAATCCCTCTTAATCCACAAACATCAATCCCTCATATACAAGATGGACAGATGCCCAACTTCTCAACTTTGCTTTCCCAAGTTCCTCGTGAGGCTGGTGGTTCCAGATCCTCCTCCCTGCAGTTACCTCATCAGATTTTTGAAAATGCTTCTCAGCCTAAAAATTGGGGAGCTACTCCCCTTCAACAGGTCGAGAGCATTCAGTCGACTGAATCATTGTCTATACCAGCATCAGAAGTGACAGAGAAGCCTTTGCAAGAGGTCCCCTTTGATCTTAAAAAGCATACTCTTGACTCGGAAAGCGCTGCAGCTGTAGTGCAGGAGGGTCTTTCTCTTGATAAAAAAGCTGATGTATTGGTTGTTCCTACACCATTGGAGAGTTTTACATCTCCCAAGCAGGACACAGTGGTTTCTTCGGATAGGTCAGGAAAGATTGACTCAACTATTTCTGGTCAAGGTGAGATGGATGGTTCTTTGGGAAGTATTCTTGAGGAATCACAAATGCAGAGAGGAGAAATAAACGTAGACTCTCCTGCAGTAAAAGAAGTGAAAAATGTGGAAGGACGGGAGGCAAAGAAAGCTTCAGAGAAGAAGTCCAGAAAGCAGAAAAACTCGAAGGCACAATCAGTAATTGATGGGGCCAAGGGGATATCAAACGCTGGCAAGCAAGACATTGAAATAGAGGGTAGAGACACTGGGGGTTTGAAATTTGAGACTCCAGTCAAAACATATGAAACACCTCATGGAACTTCTCATTTGGGAACAGGAGTTTCTCATTCCTCTGCTCCAGCCCAAGTTTCTCATCAAGTACAGCCTCACCTGTCCAGGAGTACTTCACCTAGCAAAGTTGAAACTGGTGCAGACAAGGCTGAGGTGAGAGAAATTGAATCTGCATCACTTCTTAATGCTCAAACACCTTCAGGTCATCGAGCTTGGAAACCTGCTCCTGGCCTGAAGCCAAAGTCACTCCTTGAAATTCAACAAGAGGAGCAGCAAAGGGCGCAGACGGTCATGGTGGTTCCTGAAGTTGTCACGCCAAATGTTTCACGTTCTTCAGGAACGACCACCCCTTGGGTTGGTGTGGTTGCCAATTCAGAGCTTAAGTCTAACAAAGATGTCCATCAAGAAGCTAGTGGTCTGCACTTGGTTTCTAGCAATTCTGAAAGTATTACCACTTCGAAGAGCAAAAAGAGTCAGTTGCATGATCTGTTGGCAGAGGAAGTTCTATCAAAGTCAAATGAAAGCATTCTAGATGTTCCTTCTGTTAGTGACAAAGGAGGTCTTTTGTCTTCACAACCTCCAGCAGTCACCCAGGTGGATCCTGTGTCTGTGGGTGAGGATGATTTTGTTGAAGCTAAAGACACTAAAAAAAACCGTAAAAAGGCAGCAAAAGCGAAGGCTGCTGCTGGTAAAACCGCAGCTCCAGTTGCTTCAACTGAAATTTCCTCTTCTCCTGTTCTTATTGAGAGAGGTAAAAGCTCTCGTCAAATGCAGCAGGAGAATGACAATTTGCCAGCAGCACCATCAGGTCCATCTCTGGCGGACTTTGTATTTTGGAAGGGGGAACAACCAAGCTCTGTACCTGCTCCAGCATGGTCTACAGACTCTGCAAAACTGAATAAACAGACGTCATTAAGGGACATTTTGAAGGAACAAGAGAAGAGAGCTCCATCTGCACCACTCCAAGTATCGATTCCAACTTCTACTAAACCCCAGGCAACTCGAATCACTCGTACGAGTAGTTCTTCATGGCAGTTACACGGATCATCTCCATCAAAAGTTGCATCTCCTGTCCAAATTAGTTCCGCTGCTTCTACCCAGTCAAAAAATAAGACAGAAGATGATCTGTTCTGGGGCCCTTTAGATCAGTCGAAGCAAGATACAAAACAGTATGTTTCTTTGAATGATTTTCAAAGCTTTGCCTTTTCATCATTTTTACAACAAATGAATTACTCTATCTCTTATATGACTTGTTGCTTTGACATATTTTTTTTACCCCTATGTTCCTGGAATGTCTTGTTTCATGTCATAAATTTTCTGTATGGTACTGTACTGCTATTAATGATTTGTTGTCTGTACATTTTGTTTACATATATAGTAAATATCCATGAATGAAATTATATAGCCAATGCACGTGGCATATTTATACTGGGTGCTTTTATCTTTCAATTATAGTGAAGTATTGCTATCATCACTTGTTCAATTCTATGACAGTTATCCAATATTGTTACATTGCTTTTTGTATACTATTTATTTTTTGAATTCTGAATGATGCTGTTCTTATCTCATTCTAGGCCTACAAGTCATTGGACTGCATATGTGATCTGTGCCTCTCAATGTTTTAAAGATGGATACTCATTTCCTTTATGTTCTATTATTGTGTGCAATAGATTATAAACCCAGTGAATGCACTGTAAATCAGAGTTTCTTTTATAAATGGCAAATTATCACCTGATCTGTAAGAACATTGACCTGCTTCAGGGTGTCATTGTATTGATTCCATTCTTTTATATGTTTTGTCATGTGGCAAGAAATTCTGAGAAATCCTGATTATTCTTTTTCTCAAAATTTCCTTCAGTGTCTGCTAGGTTGTCACTTGTCAGTCTTTCTGTTTGTAGCATTTTGTTTCGTGAATAGACTGGCTACTACGACACGGTATTTAGGCTCTTTTATATTTTTGGAAAGTTATCTAGTGTGACATGCCACAAACATGAACACATTGCTTTTGGAATGGGATTGCCCTATGTTATTGCTGTTTCTTTTTCATCTGTGGACCACTACAAAGCACGGACACTTCTCTCGGGCCTCTGTATCCATATCAGACATGGACACACATGTCTGATATCGATTGCCCTTTGTATTGATATCGATATTCAATATATATTTATATTAATTTATTTGTTGCCATGTCCTAGTCGTATCTGTGTCCTGTTTTTTCAAAAATGTTCATGTTGCCGTGTCGCCGTATCCCGTGTCCGTGTCTGCGCTTTGTAGGTGGACCGTCAAAGGGGAAAAAGCTAGTGGTCTTTATTGCAATGTAGACCACTTTTTTCGATCTTAAAAGAAAACCCAAAATGAAATTATTTTACTAATTTTATGATGTATATTCATATCCCAATTGCCGCAAAAAACACTCCTGACTTCAGGAAAGGATTAGTGATAGGATAGCCTTGTTGTTTCTTGGATGCATTGCTGCATAACAGTCACCTAGTGATATTATTCTCAATGCCCATTGCTTTGATAGCCTTGCATATGAGTACTTTCTGTTTGGAAACACCTGGATCTTCTCATGAAGGTATATGTTCTCAATATCAGAGAGTTGATAATAGTTCTTTGGCTGAGATTGCATTGAAATTTAGTTCTTGACTGGAAACTTTCTCAATGTTGATGTTCAGAGTGATCCCTGATGCCCTGTTGCTGGTTTTGTTTATTCTATATTATCAGTTTTCACCTTTTGAATATTTCTATCGTGTTTTTCATTCTTTCTTGTCAACTCCAGTCATGCACAATAGACTTTGTCTGTGTCCTACATTCCTACTTCTTCAATTATCTCGTCTTAGTTGGATCTTTTGTCATATGTTAGTCATGGTTCTAGCGTTACTGTCAACCATTAGGAGAGGTCAAGCCCATTTTTAGATGAATTTTTTTTTTGACTCGGACAAAATATAATTTTTTTTGTGTACCAGTTTGCTTGTAAAAAAATGTTTTGATAGAGATTCTTTGTTGGCTTGTGATATGGTGGATTTATAATATATCTTTACGTAAAAATGGGAAATTAAATAAAAAGGATAAAATTAAGACAAAAGAAAACAAGTACTTTGGTCCGTGTCAATGCCAAAATAGTTTTTTTCCCCTTCTTTAGATGTTTAGATTTATTTCAGCTTGGCAAAGACCTATTACTCAGTGTATTCTTGTCCAAGACTGACTAGTTAAGTTGTATCCTTCAACATGGGAAGGGGTCTTCTGACAAGGCGACCTGTTATCCCTGTTTGTTTTCAACTTTTCATCCTTGTAGCAAATGTGCTAAGTTGGATGATTCATAAAGGAGTGGCATATGGATTGATCCACGAGCTAGAAGTCACAGGAGGCGGTTCTTGTGTCTCCTACATTCAATATGCCGATGACACAATCCTTCTTTGCGATGAAAAGAAGAGCAACTTGGAGGGCTTCAAATTCAGTATCAAATGTGAACAGTCTTCTACCTAAAGTGAATTTCTCCAAAAGCCACTTAGTGGGTATCAACATTCCTATTATGAGGTTTGCATACTAGCTTCAAGGTTGAATTACAATACTTCCAGCTTCCCTATGAAATATCTTGGGCTCCTCTCTACACAAGTTGTCTCCGGAAATAGGATTCAGATTCTCTTATAACAAGGTCTGAGAAGAAGCTCGAAGGATGGAAGAGCTTCTTAGTTTGGGGGGGGGGGGGGGTGTTGTTCAGCTCTTGTACTTCTAAAAATGGTCCTCACTAGTCTTCTTCTCTACTTCTCCATCTTCAAAGTCCTAAGTGGCATCCTCGAGAAAATGGAGAAAATGAGGAGGAATTCTATGGAATGTAACTAAGGAGAGCGGTAATAGCCCACACTTAGAAAAATGGAGCCTTATTTGTAGAGCCATGAAGGAAGGTAGAATGGGCGTGCTATCAGCTTGTGCTTCTAAAAATGGTTCTCACTAGTCTTCCTCTCTACTTCTCCATCTTCAAAGTCCCAAGTGGCATCCTCGAGAAAATGGAGAAAATGAGGAGGAATTCTATGGAATGTAACTAAGGAGAGTGGTAATAGCCCACACTTAGCAAAATGGAGCCTTATTTGTAGAGCCATGAAGGAAGGTAGAATGGGCGTGCTAATCTACACCACATGAGCAAAGCTCTATTAAGGAAATGACTTTGGTGATTGATTGCCAATTCAGACTCCCTTTGGATTAGTCATCAGAGGAAATACTAGGGTGGATGCACTGGACTCTTCTTTGATCCCCCAATCTAGAATGATGCTTGCCAAGGTGTGGAGGACATCCTTGACTTGGCCGAGGTGTTTTTGAGAAGGAGATTCAATTCTTCCCCAGAAATGGAGTTGAGACTAGATTTTGGAAAGATGCTCAGCTTCAAGGTGCTCCTTCATCATCACTTTTTCAAATTAATATCGATTGGCGTTAGATACGAATGATCTCATCTGTAATTCCTTCACGTATGGAGATAATTGCATCATTTGGACCTTGTGGATTGTGTCATTGTCTAAAGTGGAGGAGTTGGCATCTCTCCTTGTGATTCTCCAAGAGGTGGATCTTATCTTGGAAGAGGACTAAAGTATCTTGGAAATTGTCACCTTGAATTGGATTTTCCGTGAGGTCCTTTTATGGAAAGCTCAATAAAAATCTTGCCCAAGACATATCTACCTCCCAGTTTGACAACCTTATTTGGGGGCACCATTGAACATAAGATGCTTCATGTGGCTTCTCACGCTCGACAAGGTTTTCACTAAGGTCAATCAATTGAAATAAGTGCATGATGGTGATAGTATGTGTGAGTTGTCTAGGGTGGAAGAGGTATCTAGAGACCACCCTTTCTTTGGGTGTCCTTTTAGTGCAAAGATACGGAAGAAGTTGGGGTGGACCCTTGAATCTCGGTGCTCTTTCAATGAGATTGAAGAAATGTGGTTTTGGTTCTGGAATAGGCACAAGTGAGGGGATTGAAACAATATTGGAAAATTCCAATGGTTGATTCTGCACGCGGCATGTTGGAGTACATGGATCACTCGAAATGAATGTTTATTCGAACAAAAAAGATACTACTTGGAAAACATGTGGGCGGCAGTGTCCTCTAATCTTAGAGATTGGTTACTATGATATTAAAAGTGGAATGGCTTGGGAGTTGAAGCCTTTGGAATTGTGAAAGGGAATCCTGTTTTCTAATTGATCATCTTCTTAATCCCTTTCCTATATTTCTTCTTTTATTCCTTTGTACAGAGTCTTTTGTTATGGGGCTTCTAATTGTTATGAATGGGAGCTCCTAAATTTCCTTCAAAATAAAGTTGTGCCATTTTTTGACCCCTCCATATTATTTGCCTTTTAAATTTTTTCTCCTAATGTTTTGAACCGTTGTTGCATTATATATGATGTCTAATAATTTATTGTTGTCATCCAATTATTTAATGTTATTATTTTATGAAATAAGGTGGGATTTTTACCACTTCTAGTCATGGAATGAGAAAAGGTACAGATCTGGGATGTCTAAATATCACATAGACAATTCCTTCAACCTCTAGAGGCAAGGGTGTTGGGTGTACTCCAAAAAAGCAAAACGCGGAAAACCTTTTTGGGAGGTGCATTAGGTAAGGAATCTACCAACTCCCCCTAGAGGCAAAACCAGGAACCCGAGGTATCGCAGCTCCCCAACAACCAAAATATGTGTCAATCAGCTGCTTCGAATCTCCCCAGGCTAAATCTCGCAGCTTGAATTCCAAAAAATGTGGCATGTGCAAGAACAATGTTAAATAGGGATGACCTGTAACATATGAAGGCATCAAGGATATGAAACATAGCAATGACCCTCTTTTTGATGATGATGTGAATCTAAAGCATTCTTGTGTGTGAATTAATTATAATGGTTGTTTATTCTGAATGTTTATGATTTATTAATTTTTGAATTCATGGAATCATTTGTGACCTTAGCATCCATAAAGTTGACCCCAATAAGTTGTGAAACCCTTTTCGGTGGCATCATTTATCTGATAATACCTTTAGAAAGGATAAAATATATCAATCCTTTTGAATGATAAAAATAAAAAGGTATAGAATTTGATAATTTCATGTTAATTTGGTCGCCTTTTTATTTTCACAGTTCTTGTAATCATTATATATTATGGGGAATTGTAAATGCTTGTGTTCCTTTTCTTTTATGGATATTCATTGGTTTCATGCACTAACTTTTCATTAAAAAAATCACCGAGTTATTTGGAGTATTGTTCGATATGCTTTTTTGCAAAAGGGTGTACATGTATAAGTTTTATTGCTATATTAAACATGTGATGCCATTTCTGAAAAGAAGAATGTGTCATAATTTTACACAATCTCCCTTAGATTAATCAGTTTACTTTTATTTTCACAAGCAGGTCTGAATACCCATCTCTATCAAATCATAGCAGCCGGGGTACGAAAGCCCCCACTGTAAAGGGATCTCCTGGGGCTACAACTATTCGCCAGAAGCCTTCAGGAAGCAAACCGATAGACTATTCCTTCTCTTCTTCCCCTTCTGCTTCTCTATCATCATCAAAAGGGAAGAGAGATGCCACAACCAAATATGCTGGTAAGGCTCATCTTACATCAATGGCTTCCTTTTCATCGTTTGAGATTTTTTTTTAATTTTCAAACCTTGTTTTCTATTTGCAGAGGCCATGGACTTCAGAGAATGGTGTGAGAGTGAATCGATCAGGCTAACTGGTGCAAGTGGTATCCTTCTTTACTTTATAATCACTTAAATCAAGATCTAATTTATTTTCTTTCTTCATATTCTTCTAGCAAGGCATGCTCATGGAAAAAAGAAAATAGGGCTTAAGCTTAAACCTAGTTTCTGTTCCTGATTTCATTCTATTTTCTTCTTAACCTGGTTTTGCCAGACATGAGTTTCCTAGAGTTCTGTTCAAAGCAGTCCACCTCAGAAGCTGAGATGCTTTTGAAAGAGAATCTTGGTCCACTGGACCCTGACCATAAGTTTATCGACAAGTTCCTCAATTACAAGGAGCTGTTGTCAGCTGACGTAATTGAGATCGCGTTCCAAGCTCGAGGTGAACGTAGGGCAACTGGTGATGTTGTCGGACGCCCGAATACTGATTATGCAGTAACAGCGAGGGAATCGCAAGCTGATGCAGGACTAGAAGCATCTGCAAAAGGAGGTGGGAAGAAGAAAGGGAAGAAAGCAAAGAAGGTACCCGCCTCGGTGTTAGGGTTTAACGTAGTCAGTAACCGGATAATGATGGGTGAGATCCAGACCATTGAGGATTAGATGGGTTTTCATGGCAGAGTGTATATACATTGTCTCAAGAACTGTCTGTAAATTTTTGTACCCTCCCTTTCGAATTTTTGCTGTTTTTTCACCGTTATTTATTTTTTTGTGGTTTAACCCTTCCATTTGGTCTTCCTCACCTCTGTAGCGCAACAGCAGCTGTTAGCACTAACTTATCAGCTTGAGAGATTTTGTTGAATGATTTTGAGCAGATCCCTTGTGATGACAGTATTTATTCTAAAACTAAGCAAGGTGAATCTTGGAAGAAAGAATCCTGACTTCATTCATGCAAGTTCCCTTGTTTTTCCCCCCTTCTGTGTGACGTGTTTTTTGTATGTGGGTGAACTCCTAGATAAATATATGATTGCTTTTTGTTTTTTTAAGTAGCAAATAATATAATTAATATACATCTCCCATGATTTTAATTAGATGCTTGATTGTAGTTTTTAAAACAATATGGATCAGTGAAAACTGAAGCGGTGGTTGGACAATCCGTAGTTGTGAGAATGAGCATTAAAATGTAAAGTGTTAGGACTTTGTTTTTAATGTGCATCTGGTTGTTTTTTCGTCTGAATGAGAGGTAAATTGAAACAATGTTAATGCAACTTTGATTGCTCTCAAAAATTGATGAGTGCTGCAAATGTTTTATATTTGTCATTGCATGCAATGAAGAAAGACAAAAACAGAAATGATTTAGGTTTTTGAATTTCAATAGATATAATTCATGCCATTTTTTTTTGGTAACAAAACCTTTCAGGCATGTATGTAGTACAAAATATCACCAAAAGAATTTACATCTAACTTAACAGTAGTCAACCGAAGTTGTCTGATACCCTCGGCCAAGGCCAGAGCAGATATTTCAATGAACCTTCGAATTTGAGTATCTTGCATCCCATTAGTAATTGCTGACTTCTGAGTTCTTCTATCTAATTTTGCCAACTGCTCTTATCCTACTGACTTTGCAAAATCGAACATGATCATGTGGATAATCCCAACCTTGTATTTCTTCAACAATCTCTTGAATCTGAGGATCAGATCCCACATGTAATCTCTGCAGCCCCAAAGAGCGAGCATATCGAATAGCCATTCTTATAGCCTCCGCCTCCGCCTGGAGAGGTGAGGCCCATAACCAGCCCTGATAACCCGCTCCAATACTTTGTCGAGGGTTATCTTTCAATACAACAAAAGCTGCACCAGCATGTCCTGAATATGGATCAACACTCCCATTCGTGAGAATATATACTGGTGCAATATTGTCATCATCAGCATTCCTCTATATAACTATTCCGGACGGGATACAGTCCTGTGCAGCAATAAAAGGCACAATTTGTTTTATTGTTTGATGAATTTTAAACATTTCCAGGCATGAGTGAGAGCAAGACAAGCTACTGCTTTTATGAATATGCTTGAATTTCTGGCTTTCCACATGTTCCCAACAATGGTAGTTAAAACTACTAATCAAGCACTAGATTGCGGATCTTGCCCTCATTCATCAGAAGAAAATACTTCCAACCATGCCCTTTTTTTTTTTTTTTTTATCAAACTGGGCTGGAGTAAGTAATTGGGCTGTAATAAAGCGCCAACTAACCGCTGAAAATAAGTTCTCCAAAATGCGCATATTCCATTGCCATTTTTGCTGTTATTTCTTCTTACCCACATTTCATCATTTAAATATATATGTCTGGTAATTTTTTTTTAAAAAGAAATAATGTAAGTTGCAGTCTACTATTTTTATGTGTAATCCATTTTGTAATCCTCTTTAAATTTTTTTTTAATGCTAATATTACATAAAAAAAACCACATTCCATCAAACAAAATATATACTTCATTTTAGACTAATCAGCTGGTTCTATACAAGAAGCACTTAAATAATCATGGACCTACTTCCACATCATTCATAAAATCATCAAATATTCAACATGCCATTAAAAAGAACACCGACACACAAAGTGACTCAACCAAAGCACTGGTCGTCGGGCACCGGCCCAGGGATGTACCCCCTCTCCAAGAACTGCAAACCGAACACAACAACAATCCCCAACACCACCAGATACGACAACCCCTCCACTGCCCCGAGCAGCCCGAACGGCCCGGCCCGCAGCCCGGAGCCTGTCTTGGACTTGGTGTACGCCGACCACGCCACGATCCCCAGCACGACCAGGTAACTCACCCCCTCTAACGCCCCTATCGAACCGCCCGGCCCGGGTGGGAGCCCGCACCCGGTGGTCTTCAGCGTGTACAGCGACCATAAGATCACCGGGCCCGAAACGAGCCCGCCCGCGATCGCCGCCAGCTCGACTGTGCTAGTGGTGGTGGTGGTGTCGTCGGTGGACTTTGTGTTCTTCGCCATGCAAGTGAGGGTGAGTCGGTGGAAGGGGGTGGGTTTCGATGGGTGGTGGAGTTTTGATGCTCGAGAGCAGAGGAGGGTCGTCGGTGAGGACAGAAATGTTGCCATTGTTTTTTGGAAGGGAAGGGGGAAGGAGAGGTTTGAGCTCGTTGTAGTAATGGAAGCTTGGGAAGAACTTTTGAAGTTGATCCTGGATTTGGATTTGGCACGTCTCTTGTCCACACACTACCGTGTCCGGGATCAGATCCACTCTGTTAGCTACATGGGATCTCTTTGTATGGACAAATGATAACATGCCACGTAGGCAGTGCAAATTGGTCTAAATAGTACCCTCGATTTTAATTCTTAAGCTATATGCATTTTTCATAAAAAAAAAAAAAAAAAAATTGAATAAGATATATTATTTTTAAAAGATCCAAACACCTGTGGATTGTCTATGAAACTGTCCACCATGACATTATTCTATCTTCTTAAATATCTCTCCACGGGGGGTTATTATATTCAAAATTGTTTTTGAAAAATGTTACACGGTTTTTTTTACGATTCAAAACGCACAACGTATATGTTTTCATTTTTTTTTAAATAGTAAAAATCGTTTAATGAAATATATATTTTGATAAATTTTTTTTTATATATCACTCTATTTTGAATTGAATGAACGTATTTTTAGTGAGTGCAAGAAAAAATCTAATGTGCTTTATTGAATTTTTGATGAGGTATACAAGTCCGTATTTTTTACTTAAAAAAAAGACTAGTAACAACGTTTTTTTTTCTCCAGTTCTTACGTGGTAGTGTGTTATTGATTCCCACAGAGAACTTTTGTGATCAAACCACCACATAGAATTCAGACTCTGCATGACCCTTTTTCGTGCGTGGAAGAAAAGTACAGTTTGAACCCTCATTCCCTTAACCGAACTCAGATCATTTTTTAGTATTGAGAAAAATTATAAATTTTTGAGCGTTGAGACACTGGGACCTTTTTACAATAAAAATTTGCAGTCATCACATCACTTAACAAGCAGATGAGAGGAGAAGAAGCAACAAGGAGTGAGGGAGAGCAACAAAAACAGCCTTATTGCAGAGTGTAAGGGGCCGTTTGGTTCAGCGGAAAGCTGATTTTAAGTCCTGATTCATAAGTGCAGATTATATAAGTTCTGATAAGTTTTAATCAGTTCAAAAGAAAAAATGTTTGGTTCAGCGAAAATTATAAGCACTTATGAAAATAAGTATGTTTGGTTCAATACTACAGAGTAGAGCTTATTAGAAGGGTATTTTGGTACATTTAATAAGTGTTGAATGTTATTTGATGTTTAGTTAAAAACTTAAAAATTTGCTTATAATTAAAATCAGATATGAATTAAGAGGTGGGCTTACAGCATGTCAAAAGTGACATGGGTGGGGAACCTAACGGGGTGGGGTTCCGTTTAACGGGAGAAAGTCGCGGCCCCCTTCTTGAACTCCAAGCAACGCCCCAGCACGAGAGAGAGAGAAAAAAAAGGCCACTCTGAAATCTCTCTCACATTCAGTCATCACTTCGACGCATCAAAACATGTCGGTGAGTTCCCCAAACCCTGTTCTGTTCTTCGCCAGATAACGTTTTTCGAATAACATTGAAGCCCTAATTTTTGTTTCTCTCTCTCTCTCTCTGTCTCTGTTTTTCTTGCTATTGTCCCTTGGGCTGAGAAGATCTTCGAGTACAATGGGAGCGCAATTGTGGCGATGGTGGGGAAGAATTGCTTCGCCATAGCCAGCGATCGGAGGCTCGGCGTCCAGCTTCAGACGGTCGCCACTGATTTCCAGAGGATCTACAAGATTCACGACAAGCTCTACATCGGCCTTGCCGGCCTCGCCACCGACGCTCAGACCCTGTATTCACATAACAGACACTTATTTTGATATCTTCTTCTGTGTTGTGTTGTTTTGATATATGTATATATGTTTTTCGTTGTTGTTTTTGGGGATTTGAAGGCATCAGAGGCTTGTGTTCCGGCATAATCTGTACCAGCTGCGTGAGGAGCGCAACATGAAGCCCGAGACCTTTGCCAGCCTCGTTTCTGCTGTGCTTTATGAGAAGAGGTTTTTTTTTATTATTATTTATTTATGAATTTTTAATGATTTGTCTGAATTTAAATTGTTCTTGAATTTGACTATTTTTGGTGTTCTGGGGAAAGTTTTATTAGAAATTTGATCATGCGAAGTGGAGTTTTTTTGTAGGTTTGGTGTTGGAGAGGTTTGATGTTTTTTTTCTGATATTTTCTGTAGATTTGGCCCATACTTCTGTCAGCCAGTGATTGCGGGGTTGGGTGAGAAAGATGAGCCATTTATATGCACTATGGATTCCATCGGTGCAAAGTAAGTTGTTGCTAATGGCTTATTTTAATATAAGAGTGAATATTTTTTATAGCCATATGTCATGCTCTTTTTCATTAGGATCAATGTTTGTACAGCATGCAGCCTAGTACAGGAAATCATTGCATGAAATATCTGTGATGTGCATTAGGTACTTTCTATTTTGAGTTGTACTCGAATGATGTCTTCACGATACTTTAAAAGTTTACTGTTTTTTTGCAAAAGTGTTCAATAAAGTATGGGTACCCAGGCACGTGGAAATGAAGAGAGCATTTGGAAGGAAATTTTTTTATGTTTTTATTTTTCTATCACTTGTATGTTGGGCTTTGTAGGTTAGAAGGAATGAGGTGATCTTTAAAGGATGTAACCCTTATTTTGAAAACATACGGGAATCTAGTATCTGATATACTAAAAGATTGGGGATCACATTGTGAAGGAGCAGCCTTAGTTCAGTTGGTGCAAGGAAAAGTTACAATTGTGAAGTAATACTTGGTTGATGTTTGGGCTGAGAATCTTGTAATTTTCTTTTGTTGGGATGATTGGGTGCTAGGTTTTAAACAGTAGACTGCCATAGTTCAAAGATGTGCGCCTGAGTTCAAACTGAATTTGAACATACAGAGAGTGTTCGAAGTTCAGTTTGAACTGACTTCGAACGTAAAGAGGGCATTCTAAGTTCAGTTCAAACTAACTTTAAACAGTAAAACACTCCTCTGGTTTCGAATTGTCGTTCGAACGGTAATTCGAATGGCAACATATTGTTTGAAAATTGTTTGAACGACAATTCAAACGTATAGAGGGCATTCAAAGTTCAGTTCGAACGGTTGCCTTACCCTATGCGACCGCATGTTCGGTACATGCAACCTCATATGCCATGTGTGGACCCCACCGCACATGGGGTCCACACATGGTTTTGAACTATGTAGACTACTCATCTAATTTTCTGAAGTTTTTCTGCTCTGGTTTAATGCTTTGTTTTTATTTTTATTGGATTTATACCCCATTTTAACTTAATGGAATTAGGTGGTAGAGTTCCTACCTTTCTCAAAAAAAAGAAAGAAGAGTGATATCACGTGTATGCATTCACTTTTTTCTTTTTGAACAAGAATTGGAGCTTCATATTAAAATTGCTCTCTTTGAACAAATGGAGACGATGGGTCCCCGAAGAAAGAAAAAAGAAAAGAAAAGGCTAATTTGAACAAAGCAAAGAAAGTACAACAAACCGCTTAAAGGAGATGGTTTAAAGCTCTAATGCTCTAGTGTCCTTTCCAATTAGAACCCATGATGGTAAAGGTCGAGGCCTCTCCAACAAGAATCATGGTCCAAGCTTGGGGGTCCCCCGTTATAGATGTCCAAACATGTTCCTCATATGCTCTTTTCTTTTAGAAATTTTTTCTCATTCCTAGCAATCCATATATTCCAACGAACTGCATGTAGGATAAGGCCTTGAAACTTTGTCATGTTGCTACGACCTCCTCTTTTCCTTTTCTTTTGGATTCACTCCCACATACCTTCGAGGTTAACAAAGTTGCATTGCAATCCAAGAGGCACACTCGCCTTCATCCATAATCTATATCTATAAATATTACTAACCAAGAGTTTTTCAACTTCGTCACGCTTTTGTGCATCCCATGTTTTTTGCGTGACGTGGTTGAGTCTGTTCCATGGATTTGTTGCATGTGCTTTTTGGGTGATGTGCGAGTGAAGCAATGGAATCGGTGGGGTGTAAATGCAGGGCTAGAAGAGGACATTAAATCACATTCCAATGAGGGATGTGAGTCAAGTCACGTCAGCTTCATGTGAAAGAGGGGATACTTTCGTCATTTGAATGGTATTTTCATTATTTGAGAAGTGTGACTAGTAACATGTGAAATGGAGTGAACGATGGTTTTTGGGGAGTGACGGTATCAGAATTTCCTTAGTAACGCTCATGTAGAACTTTGGTCCCATTTGGATGTGCAGTGGGGACACTGTGTTCCAAAAATCCATGGTTGAAACCCCACATTCCAAAAACATTGTTTCAAGATAAAAACCTGTTTGGATCCGCTTGGGATTTGTTGGTTTCTCCGCCGTAGAATCTTACCAAACACAGATCCAAACAATGCCTCATTTATTTGAGGGCGTTGTTACACTCCATTATATCTATATCTATATGTAGATATATTAATCATAAATCATTTCAACTCCATCAAGCTTTTATTTTTTTACTTTGGAAATGATGGAGTACACTCATAAACAAATATTTTCAAATTTTGTTATATATCCATTTAAAATAAAAAAATGTTTGAAATTTTTTTTAAGCGGGTCAAATTAAAGATATCAATACTTTGTTGGAGCGGATCAAATTAATGCATTGAACGAATCTTATCTCATTTCACGCACATCATGTGTGGATTTTGAGTAGTTGCAAACTAATGGAGCATGAATAGAATATAGGATCTCCAGTTGCGTTGTGTACTGTGCATAGTTCACACATTATGTTGCCATCATTTTCCCACTTGATGCGATTGCGTTCGGTGAGAACTTTATTTAGGAATAGCAATGTGGTCAATTTGTCCACATGTTTAGATTAATTAATTTGCGATTTTGTATGTTGTGAATGGTCAATAATCGAGCGGACCTAATAATTGAACCGACATGTCTAAATGTGAGGATCTCCAGATTGTGGCTTGTCTGGCATGGTGACACTTTGTATTTGGAGTCTCATATATCTGTTTCCACATTATATAGGTTGCATTATTTGGGACTTAAAGCAGTTGGTCTTAGTTTCGCCTCATGCATCAACATCAATAGATCCTATTCTGTTAAGTGGAAAGAGTGGAGTTAAAGCGATTTGGGAATGAGTGAAGCAACTAAGGAGCAGAGCGAAAACAGAAGGTAATGATAGATGAAATACTTGATGCATGTCATAAATCATATGTTCTACCCATCATGTAACCCAGGATGAAACAAACAAATAAGATGAAATAAGAGAGCCTACCTGCCATGGAAGAAACCAAGTCTTCAATCCTTTCCACTTCCAATCCAAGGTGGTGAACCCTTCATTTATGGATTTTATGCAAGGGATTTTGTTCTGTATATCATCTCTCCATCGAAGTGGAAGGTAGAGTTTGACGTCATGTGGTGGCTGTGATAGGTGGCATGGATAGTACTATCCACAACAAAATAGGGATAGCACTATCTAAACATGATTAATGAATAACACACCTTTAAGGAAAAATTGATTATGTTAGACCAAATCAAGAGATTCCAACAGGTAAAAACACCTAGTGCTAGGGCTGTGGTCTAGGAAGAGGGGATAAGAAAAGTGCAGATTTTGTTGGTTCATTAAGTTAACAGATGTTCAAAAAATTGCTTTTTGAGCATTTAGGATAAGGAGAGCACACAATGGTTGCGGTCGTATGATAGAAATGTGCAGATGCTGGCATGAGTGTATCTCTCTATATCATACATATCATCATAAAGGAGTTTTTCTATAATATTTTGCAATCATTTTGTATTGAGCGTCTAGAATTTGAGGAGAATGGATGTTTTCATATGATGGAAATTATGGAATATGCTGGCACAAGGAGTTTATTTATCTATTTTAAACATATCTCATTGATAAAAGAGATCATGTAGCCTGTGTGCCTTTGTGACAATTAAATATATGTGGGCCCTCATCTTTGGCCTTACCAAGTAAACTGATAGGATTCCAAGGGAAAAGTTACATATCATTCCATATGTGGTATGTTGGGATGGTTGGTTGACTAGTAATGGCAATTTTCAAGGAAACCGGTGTTGAAAATACCTGAGAAAGCATCCTTGAATGTTTAAGGGTGTGGGGAAATACATGCTAGGCACCTCGAATTTATATTCTTATGTAGAGTTGAGATTTTTCTCAGAGTGACTACCATGTAATTGGGGCCATGGTGAAACATTTTCTCCTCATCACATTGGATTTGCCAAATTATACAATTTGGCCGGCATCCCAACCTTTTCTTCAAAAGAAAAAAAAGGAAGTTGCTTATCTTATCTACCTAACATGTTTAAGTTATCTAATGTACTACCTTGTTTTAGTTGCAAAATTGTCCTGATTGTGGTAGTTTCTTGTGGCAAATTTTTAAATGGGCAAGCCTTTTGAGGGAAGCATCTTTGCGTGAGATCTTAATTTATCATCATTTTCACAACATAGAGTGGCATGCTATACGCATGTTGGTGTATTGTGCATAAAATATGAAGCATCCACTTTATTTGGTCTTTCTGACTTGAGTTAACTGTTGATAATGATCATACAGATTGTTCAAAACGTAGCCATGCATGTGAAATATACTTTTCAGGATAGGAAGGGTCATGGTGGGTAGTAGAATATTGTGTTCTCCAATAGTTCTGGAGGCCTTGCGCAATAAAAGAAGCAATAGAATGAAATCCTCATTGGTTAAATTGTAACATAAAATAGTGGTGTAATTCGGTCAGTTTGTTTCCTTTTGGTGGCAACCCAAATTGAACCAAAGTATCATTACATCACACCAAACTTGAACTTACTGAATTTGAAACTGAATTTCTAAACCCATAAACCAAACCGAATTTGTTTAGACAATTGAACAAGACCCTTTTTTTTTAATCTAAAATAATGTAGGTGCGATCTTATTAATAGAAAGCCCTTGAACAAAAGAAGACAAGGGATCTTGGATCAAAAAAGAGAAAAAAGATTACGATGAAGAATTAAAGATATAAAGCAAAGGAAAATATTCATCTAAAGCAAGACCCAATGGAAGGAAAATTATTTTCTCCTGCTACCCAACACTAAATGGATCTTAATATTGGAAGCAGGTTTTGTTACTCTGACATTGACTCTCCTTTTTTTTTTCTTTGGGGTTAACATAGGTTTGGACTTTTCACTTGATGGATAATTGACTTGTTCTTGGAATTGTAAACATTTGGTTCCAACCTGGCCAATGCCCGACATTTTTTCTATGCAAAGAATTGCTTTGGTAGAATCATCACACACCATTTTTCTACTGTGTTATCTGTAAAATTGATCAGTTGCTTCAAGTCATGAGTTATATCCACGTTCATTTTCTCATGGGAACTTTATGAATATCTTGTTTATTTGATAAACAAAGTCCTTAAAGATTTCTACTTGTCTTGCGACATATCACTCATGTACAAATATATACTACTATGGAGATCGTTATGGACCTGTGATTAAAGAAGACAACAATTTATGTATCCCTTTTCTGATGCTTTCTTGGTAAAATAAACTTGAATCACTAAGTGCCATTTTTTTTTATTAATTATGCTTTTTCCACATAGCCTTTTTTTTGGAGCCCCCTGTGGGTTTTCCATGATTTTTCTTTTTCTTTTTTGGTGTTAAGGAACACCGACATTAGTTGGAAAAGTCCCTAATGCACACAGTCACTCACAAATCATGTGCATCAGTAAAACCAGGGGATTTGAACTTAAGATGTATGGGGAGCCCTATAGTTCTAGACAAAGAGCCAACCCCATGTAGGTTTGTTCCATAAATCTTAATGCTTTAACATGTTGGTCGCTGCAGTCTCACCAGCAGACAAAAAGATCATGCTTTTTTTTTTTTTGACAACCATTGAGCTATGGATCCAAGGCCCACATGTAGATCATGTTATTAAAGTGTTTTTTACTTTTCCGTGTCATTTCATGTGACTTCCTCATTATCTGAAATTGAAGTCACTGTTAAGGAGATGCAAGGTGATTCTGTTATTGCCACAATGACCATGCGATAAGTGTGTGGCTGGAAACATAAGTTAAAACTGCTGTGCGATGGATCACCCAGAGCCAACAAATCCCATGAGAGGTGAGAGATTGATAATATTATGGGACCAAATTCTCGCAGGGCTTAACTCTATTGAGGAATGACAAATCACATACTTGTAGAGAAAACAATATTGCAGCTTAATTTTTGGTTGGATTATGAGAATCTCTAGGAGCTGCCATTATTATTTGAGGAACTGCCATTATTATTTGTCCTGCGATTCATCCTTCTCTAATGGATATCTTCATAGCTGATCCTACAAGGTTTCTGGGGCTTACATGACATTCGTAAAATGTTGTTGTTCATACCTACGATCACATATTGCATACCCAATTGGATAACTATACCTGCAGCTAGATGAATCCAATCTTACCTAGTTGGAGTTAATTATATGGTTACATCTTCATATTTATGCTCTTTTTTGTTTGCAGGGAGCTTGCGAAGGACTTTGTTGTCGGTGGCACTGCCTCAGAATCTCTTTACGGTGCCTGCGAGTCTATGTATAAACCCAACATGGTTAGTATGTTCCATGACTTTAGAATTAATTCATTCTGCGACAACATATTATTCGTTGAGTTCTTTAAAACTCACTTTTTTAGAAAACAGAAGAAAGAACAAGCACTATTCAGTTGTAGGTGTGTTACATGCCGGGGGGGTGGGGGTGGGGTAGATTAAGGCATTTTGTTATGCACTGAAGTTTCTGGGTATTGCCATTTGGATATTTTAAGTTCCAAGAATAATAATACAAATTGTTGGAGAAACCAGGCCTTTATATGTCAGACAACAATACACGTGCCAAGTAAAACAAATGCGGCTCAAGTATAATGATGGCTGATAGGAAGTGGGTATAGAGTGTTTTGTTATTTTCAGTTATTGGGAACCTCTTTTTTTACCATTATGTTTTTTTTTAGTTGAAAATAGGCTAGAGCCTTTTTCATTAAAAGCTAAAGCTCAAGATAATGAAAACGTAACTAGCTGAGGGGCAACCCAACTAGGAAGTCCAAACAAACAAAAATTTAAAGCCAAAGATAACAAAGCAGAAGAGGATTCTGCCGACCCCCGGGAGACCAGTAGTGACTAGCCATCGATAAGTATCAGTTTGCCCCCAATGAAACCGATCTTTGCACCCACACAAGCTTGACCCCAAGATTTGATAAAGTACATAGCCAAATCCCAAACATTTTCGGGGTACACTCGGGTGTTGCAAAAGACCTTGCTGTTACGAGCAAGCCAGAGAGCCCACACTACCGCCGAAACCAGAGATTGCGACACCTTTGCTCGTGGACTTCTATCACCCGTTTGCTTGAGATTTCGACCGGCTTCCCAAAGCCCCTGTAAGGACTGAGTCTGCGGATCAAAATCCACCGCCACCTTGAGGAGGGCCCAGAGTCGCCTGGCTACTGAACAGGTTACAAAAAGGTGCTCCGGAGTTTCCTCCGCTGACTCGCACATGGGGCAGAGAATATCCGTCTCCATCTAGAGAGACCACTTCGCTCAATATGTTTTGGTGAATAATCTTTCTTGAAACATGAGCCAAACAAAAGCTTTCACCTTCAATGGGATCTTGGGACCCCATATTTCGCGCCCCTTTATTGCCGTCAACTGCAAGTGAGGATGATCTCTTTGCACCCATTTGTAACAACTTCGAAACGGAGAACCATAGTCGGGGCTGTGGACCCCAAATTGCTTCATCTGGGAGGAGATCATGAAAATCTACTAAGGAGAGCTCCAATAACATGTCAAGAGAACTCTACCTCCTCCTCCCATGATAGTTCTCGGGATAGGTTGATCGACCAGATGCAGTTCGGGCCCTGGCGCACCCTGAAGTGGCAAACACGACCCAATGGTGCCACGGAGAGCTCAAAGATCTGCTGATACTGAATGTTAAGCGGACCGTCTC
The DNA here is from genome assembly GCA_030737835.1 of Acorus gramineus. Taxonomy (NCBI): domain Eukaryota; kingdom Viridiplantae; phylum Streptophyta; class Magnoliopsida; order Acorales; family Acoraceae; genus Acorus; species Acorus gramineus. The sequence continues at coordinate 24,016,294 of CM060849.1, forward strand.
CGAGCCAATAATCATGCCAGAACAATACAGACCTTTCATCTCCCACCTTCCATCTGATAGCAGTAGAGAACTGTGCTGTTGCAGTCAGAATGTTGCGCCAGATCCTCGAGACCCTCGGAGACACCTGCAGAAAACGGTTTGCCAGGTCGCCCCCAACTCTATACCTAGCCTCAACGATGTGGCACCGCATCAAAGAGCGGTTTTGAATCCATCTCCACTTCCACTTAGACAGAAAGGCTGTATTCATGTCTTCTAAGTTTAAAATACCAGCCCCCCCTTCCCTTCTACTATTGCAAATCCAGTCCCACTTGACTAGGTGGACCTTGTTTCTCTCCACACCAGACCCGTTCCAAAGAAAGCGCCGCCGAATGCCCTCCAATCTTTGAAGAACCCCTTTCGGGATTTTGAAAAGAGAGAGAAAAAAAAAGGTAGATTGGAGAGGACTGACTGAAGGAGAGTGATTCGAGCACCAAAACTTAGGACCTTGCACTGCCACCCTTCGAGTCTCCTTTCAAACCGCTGAACCAGGGGAGACCAAGCCTCAGATTTAATTTACCCAAGTGCAGAGGGAGCCCGAGATGCCGCGCCGGGAAGGAGTCTACTTGACACCCCATAATTCTAGCATACTCAGATAACACACCGCCACTCAAGTTGATGCCTATCATAGCACTTTTGTGGAAGTTAATGTGTAGACCTGACAGAAACTCAAATCATTGGCAAACAAATTTGACGCCCTGAATGGAAGTGTCCTCAGCTGCGCAAAGGATCATAGTATCGTTTGCATACTGAACATGGGTTAGTGAAGGACCACCCCGACAGATACACAAGCCCTTTACCCACCCTGCTTCTTCCGCCATACGCAACATACGGCTTAGAGCAATGTTTTAAATATCGATAAAATCGATATATCGATTTAGGGTTCAATCGATATATCGATTGGACCTTTTTGTTTTTTGTTTTTTTGAAAAAAAAAGGAAAAAAACTGAAAAAACAGCAAAAAAAGATAGAAAATTGTGAAAAATAATGAAAATGAATAAGAACAATATGTTTTTCAGTAGCACTTTTATATTCTCCATATTTTCATGCAGGATTTTTTGTATTAGCCGGTCTTAGATTAGATGAACTAGCTCCAGAAGAATACATTTTTTTTAATAGATCTTTTAGGTTTTAAAAAATTAAATATTGATTATTTAATTACTAGGATGATGTTGCTTTAACTACTTTCTAAAAAAACTCTATTAGGTGCAAAGAATAAATACCTCTAAAAATAAGAGAAAAATAGAAAGAGGAGAAATCTTCCACCAAAAGCCTCTAAGAACTCCACCAAAGTCCTCCAAGTAGTCCACCAATATCTCCACTAAGAAATGAATTTTTTGGATTTTTGATGGATTTTTGGATTTTTTTTTGTGGATTTTTGGGCTTCTTTTGGGATTGAGGGATTTTGGAAAAAACTTGTTTGCTCAATGAGAGAGTTGAAAATTAGAGATTGTATGGGAGTGATTGAATGGTTGAGAAAATGCTTGTTGAGTTGTTGTGGTAAGAATGAATGTTTGGGGGTCTATTTATAGGGTTGGACAAATAAGGGGGGAAATTTAAAAAAAAATTGTGTGTGTGGGGGGGGTTATGCAAAACACCCCCCCACAACAGCTGTATAGCCGTTGGGCCCCAACATAAAAAAAAAACAGTCCGACAGACGATATGTCGATGTGATTCGATATAGCGCTGGCGTCAGCACCCATTCGATATAATCTCGCGAAATACCCAATTTTTTGCGATTAACTGTTTGAAAACGATATATCAACCGATATATCGATATATCGTTCGATATTTAAAACTAACGCTTAGAGTGTTAGTGACCACAGTGAATAACAATGGGGACAAAGGGGTTCCTTGCCAGAGACCTTTGTTCAAATGAAAAAACCCACAGGGTTTCCCATTCACAAGAATGGACGCCATGGCCGTCGAGATGCACTCCTTGATCATCCTCAGTAAGTCGGGTTTGAAACCATGGCATGAGAGTAAATGAAGAAGAAAGTCCCACTTCACGTTATCATAAGCCCTTGCAAAATCGAGTTTGATCAGGATGCCCTACCTTTTATCTTTATGGACCGCCGTTATGCACTCTTGAATAGCCATGAAGCCATCTTGGAGAAGTCTACCAGGAATGAAGGCCGATTGACTATCATCCACCATTCTTTTTTCTTTGTTTTGTTGTTCCCATTTTTCATTTGATTGATTTTAATCCGAGGAGTCCCAATTTTCATCCAAAAATAAATAAAGAAAGAAAGTAGAATGATGGTCTTGTTTTTTTCCCTCGCTCTTGATGCAAAATATTCCGTATTAATTTCTTTTGTACTCATTGTCTTCTTCTTGAATGCCTACCTAGAGTTCATGCTACACTTAAAGTGTCGAGAAAACACCAAAATTGTATATGCATATTTGAAGGGGAAGTAAAATATTAGGTATATATGCTTACATGATCAGGTCATTATTTTGGTCCTGTTTTTTTGGTACACTACAGGTTGCTTGTTTTGCATTCAAGCTTCTCCAGCTTTGCATTTATATATTGATCTTCTGACAAACGTTAGCTTTTTTGAAAAAAAAAATCAGGAACCAGAGGAATTGTTTGAGACAATCTCTCAAGCGTTGCTAGCATCTGTAGATCGTGACTGTTTAAGTGGTTGGGGAGGACATGTCATTGTCGTGTAAGTTTCATTTTCCAACCCTTCCTGAATTTTCACATGATGCTTTTGTCAATTCGTCTTCGTTCAGGTTAAATTTTATGTTCCTGTCACACTAAACTTAGAATAGACTTTGTTGCCTGGTAGTGGCTCTCAACATTCTGTCGTGTGTTACTGCAGGACCCCGACTGAAGTAACAGAGAGGAAATTGAAGGGCCGAATGGACTAATGTTATTTCCACGATGATGAGATCGTGGTCGGATTGTTATCCTCTTTATGATTTGAAAGCCCAATTGGGAACCTGTCCCTTGAACTGTCCCTTATCAAAAGGTGATAGTTTGTTAGATGATACAACAGTCTATGCACATTCAATGTATGATGTTTTGGGTTCAACTGCTCTGATTGTTAAGTTATACTTCCCTTTTGAAAGCGTCTGTGGCTTGTTTCTTCACAGGTGTATCACGACCTTCTTCTTGTTAGATATAGTTATATTTATAGCCCCACTAACCATGTTTTGATTTTTAAAAAAATAACAAATATCCTCTAACGAAATATAATATACTCTAACCCCCCGTATGGGGTATGACATTAAGTTATTCGCTCCCGATAGCTATACTGAGATAGGTAACAATCCAAGCTGAATAAGCAATTTTTTGTTTGGTTGTTTTTTTTTGTTATTCTTATTGGGAAACGTAAAAATGATTTTTTTGTTGTTTGGTTCACCTTGGATAAACTGATGATAAGGGATGAATAAGAGTTTATGATTTTTTAAATGACAATTATACCCCCTGGGAATAGTGTGAGAGATATATGATTGATTTGATAGATGTGACAGTTTTTGGAATCTGTGTGAGTCTGTTAGGTGAGATAAATTTTTTAAAATAACAGAGAAGAGTATTTTTATCCATTGGTATAGATAAGCTTTGATAAACAATTCCACAATTTCTTTAGAATAGTTATCAGACTTTATTCTAGCTTTTTCAGATATAACTATCGAGGTTTATTCTGTTAAAATAAATAGTTTTTTTTTACTATTCTCCTGTATTCTTCTTTATTCTAGATTTATTTCTCTAGCTATACGGATCTTTTTATATGGATCCTATGGATCCTTTTATAAAAATAAAAAATTATACATTTTGTCTGATGAATGACCAGTGATTGATGTTTACGGGGACTGCAGGTAAGAGTTGTAAACTTGACTGGGTAATAACGTCCCAATCAAATTGGCTGAAGGCTGTCAGCTTCGTTTGTAGCTTTATATATTATGATATACTGTGTTATTATATTGTACAAAGTTTTATCATAGTGTGTAGGGGGTGTAATTAGATCTATTTAATTTGATTTTTTTAAAACCTATATTAAATTAAATTATAATCACATGTAACTTAAAAATTGATCCAAGATCTAATGAATTAATTTTTGTTTGATTAATCCGAAATAAATAGAACTGAATTGTTAAAAGATAAAAACATATATACCCAATTTTTTTTCCTACCCATTTGGGTTGGTTAGATTTTTTTTGGGAGCGGGTTGGTTTACAACTTTATATGTATGGGAAAAATTCAAATAACCCCCTGTAAACTGTCTAGAATTTATATAAATCCCCTAACTTTTTCTAAAGTCCATATAACTATCTGAAAACACCTATGTAAATCCAAATAGCCACTCGAGTTAAATTTTCATTGGTAGATGAGGAATATTATGTGAATATTTTGTTTGGTTAACCCTGGCTGACTGAAATGCATTGTAAACCAAAAACCCCTTATAACGTGTCATCTGCAAATGATGATTTGACATCACCGAATAGATTATAAAACCCTATATAGAGAGGCAAAATTATCATTTATAGATGATTTTTCGCATTTTTAACACATTGTATGAGGTTTTTGGTATACTGTGTTTTCAGCTAGGGTTAATCAAACAGAATATTCTTCATTTATCAGCAGAAATTTAACTCATGGGGCTATTTGGATTTACATAGCTGTTTTCAAGGGGTTATATGGATTTCATGAAAAGTCAGGGGGTTATATGGATTTTCCCTATATACATTTTTTGCATATATACCATAAAAAAAATATAATTTATTTTTATACCATCACAAATAACATATTTAATTTTATACCATCAGAATTTTTCTTAACAAAAAATGTGCCCCTTCTTTTATCTTTTTTAATCAAAATGAAACTTAAGTACAGTTAGTTCTTAACCAAAAAGTAAAAATGACAAAAAAAACATTGACATATAATATTGTCATAATGTAAATAATTAAACATAATCTATTTAATCATTTGTTCTTTCCAAATCAACCGTGAGCCATTCAACCTTACTCCTTTCTTTTTCTTTCAATCAATGTCTAGGTTTTTTTAAAATTATTGTCATTTTGTAATATATAAGATTAATTATTCTCAAAATAATTTTATTTTATTTCTACTAATGTAAGTATAAATAATTACTATATCTTTACTAATAAATTTTTTGTATGTATAATTTTATGTTATTGGATTTTAGATGAAATTTATCATTTTTCATATTAAAATTAATATTTTTTACATTTATAAATATTGTATTTGGTAAGATTAAATATGAAAAATAAAAATAAGGATAATTTGATAATTTCTCAAAGACTATAACAGTTTTAATAGAAATTTAGATAGAAGTTAACTAAGATGGTAAATATGCATAATTTTTAAATATTTCAATGGTATAAAAATAAATAAGTTATTTAGAGTGATATAAAAATAAATAGCATATTTTTTATGGTATACATGCAAAAAATGCATGTATATATAAAGGCTAGGATTGATGATATAAATTAGTATATTCATATTTTATGAGTATTAATGGTATAACAATTTCAATATAAAAAGAATGATCTAATTGTTGATTGAACTTGAATAATTATATGTTTAAATTTAATTCGGTTCTGTTCGATTAATTCAATTTTTTTGAAATAAAATCAAACTCAAACCAAAGTAGATTGATTTATCAATCCATACTCAAACCAAACAAAAAAAACCATTGATCCAAACAAAAATAAATCGGTTTGGATTGATTCGGTTTAATGGACCAAAGTTGCACCCCTAATAGTGTGATGAATTTTTGTTTTACATTATTGTATCTCAAATATACTTTAATAAGAAAACCTTTTTATATATATAAAAAAACAATGGACTGCACTTAGCATTTAGGGTTGGACATATCATTTTTCTTGTTAGAATGGAGTGTTCTTTCATAAAGAAAGAAAGCAGTCCAGGAATCTTTGCTGTTTTCACTTCAACCCTTTCTCACTTAGTTCACCGTGGTTTTTTTTTTTTTTTTTAAATAAAAAATTGCTATCATTTCTTCTATTACTAAAAATGTGGTGTTACATCTCTGACTTGAAGGTGAAAGGTGACCGATTGACGATTGACGTGGACACAAAAAACAAAAACAAAAAAACCAAAGAGTACGCATGTAAACGGGATGTCTATCAGACCACTATCAGTTCACGTTAAACCAGAGAAGTTGTTTAATTTTTTATTAGTTTTTTATTACTACTATTGTCCTCTACCAAAAGATAAATGATCCACAGCAATACTTTACTGTGCTTTTAACAATATTGCCATTAAAATCGTGTCAGCTTTAACAGTGCAAATTGCAATTTTAACCCCTAAAATTGATTATTCACAAATTAACCGGTTAGCACCTTATATCCGTGCCAAATGTGCACAAGGAAGACTAATTTTCAAAAAAAAAAAAAATTATTTGCAGAAAAAGATCTCTATTTACTATACTTTTTTACAAATCAATTGTCCCGTGCGCGGTGAGATGTACAATCAACAAGCAGTACCATAAGAATGCAAATAATATGAAATACTGCAGAAGAACATAAATGCACACACAAGCCCAGAAAAAAAAATATAAATGCAACACAACAATAGAAGTGGGAAAAAAAGAAGAAATATATCAGCTATTGAATCCGAATAAGCCACAATTTAAGACCAGTTTTCCACGTTTAAATACTGAATTACATGCACAACTATAAAAAGCTTCATCTCCCACACTGTTGAACTGACGGTCTTGTTCTGAGAAATCTATAACAAGAACAGCCCAGCGAGTCAAAATTCTCTGCTAGAGATGTACTTGTTTATTTCAGGAGACCGACGACCACTAAAACCGTAATCAAAATTTAAACAAAATAAGGAAATATAAAATGGAAACAAACAAATCAACAGAAAAGCATTCCCCCTACCTTTAATGAAGCCCACCCACCTATTGCAGCAGAGCTTCATGATTTCGTCTCGAGATCCCTGAGTGGGACGCATAAGCAAACCACTCATCGTATCTGGGTAGAAGAACACAGGAGACCTGATGCATCCGCTCCAACCATCGCAAGATCACAGACGTTACAGATCTGTCCCTCAACGGAGGGCACAAACCTGGCTCCACAGTATGGACACAACGTGTCCTTCTGCCCACGATAGATTGGAACAAACGTCGCTCCGCAGACCACAAAAGGATTCCTGAAGTCGTAATTGAGCTGCTTCGCGTCCTTCATGTTCTTGTCCCTGCACAGCTGTGACACCTGTCTGATCCTCTTCTGCTGCTGCTCATTCGTCGGGTTCGTCTCCAAAAGCCTTTGTGCAAAGCTGTACGCCGTGTTGAAGTTACCACCCTTACAGCAGGCGGTCATGGCGCTCATCAGCACGATCCTCAAGTGGCCCACCTGGAGGTGGCAGTTGGTGAAGTAGGCCGCCAGTTCCTGCTGACGGACCGGATCTTCCTTCAACTCCCTTCTCTTCAACTCCATCTGCAAGCCTAACACGTATTCCCTCGCAATCCCAATCAACTCCTTCACATCGTCAACCTCCCTCCTTGAGTCAACCACGATTAGTGGGATCGACTGAAGAATGCCGAGGAAGAGCCTCAAGGCCTCGGGGATTTTACCATCCGTGAAGGCCTTGTAGGCGATTCGCAGCTTATCCTCCAATTGGGAGAACTTCAGAACAAGAGCGGGTGGATTCCTGACATTGGGGCTGGCAGATTCACTCCAACCTTTCTCAATTGCAAGTTGGATCACTGCAGCTGAGGTAAAGGCACACAGATAGGAGTGGCTTCCTGAATGGAGATCCATGAATATAGGCTTCAAGGGAGCAAAGTTCTTTATGCCAAGTTGTCGGTTCAGCAGACGCATCGCGGTGTCGAAGTTTCCTGCCGCTACATGCTCCCCGGCAAGGGATGATTTTTGTATCCAGATTTGACTCACCGGCATGCCCGGGGTCGGAGGAATAAACACGGATGATCGAGCATTAGCTGTAGCTTTCGGAGTGCTGACCTCAGGTGGGAGATCAAGGTCTTCGAGATCCCACCCAGCCTCCTCATCGTCACCCCCGTTCTCCTCGCCATCCTCCACAACTGCTCCAATGTCACCGTTTTGTAATCCATCCACGTCGACGATGTCCAGGTCTTCCTCACCCCAATCAGCCACACCACCCTCCTCATCTTCCTCTTGCACGCCCCGACCCACATTGTCCAGACCTCCTTCAAATATGCCTTTCATGACCCTCAATAATGGCCAGTCTCCACCACACATGATGGGAGATGGGGGAATCATAAGGGAAGGTGTCTTGCCCGTCGGCAAGGATGGAACGTTGTCCCCCAGCTCACTTGCAAGTCTCTCAGCGACATCAGTGAGACCATGAACCACTGCAGAGGCATATGCAAGGGGAAGATGTCCAACATTCTCCAAGATCTTGACGCGCTCATGGACGTCACCCAGATATAGAGCATTGTGGAACTGCCCCATCACGTCATTCTTGATCTCAGCGATCTTCAGCATCTTTGACAACTTCTCACGATTGCCTGTCACGAGGTAAAGGAATGAGAGCCTCTCAAAATTCTTTGTCCTCTGGTAGGCATATTCAACAATGCCGGTGTTGCCCTGCCGGAGGGCCTCTATGCCCAACCTATACCAGTGATCCTTCTCATCTATCTCCTTAGCCGATGCAACAGCAATCTGGATGTTGCCACTCTCCAAAGCCAGATTAAACCGGGTTCTCTCATCCTTGACAAAATGTAGGGCAACTTCTGGGAAACCCTTTTGTTGAAGATAAGCAATCATGGCTTGCCCACAGAGCTGAGAATTCCGGATCATGTTCATGACATGGTCATACCTTTTTTTGATGAGTGAAAGCTTGAATACATACTCCGTAGCATCAATCACTATGGAACGATTCTTCCCATCTCGGTCCAGGCAATAGATGGTGTTTCCAGATACCTTCGTGATGTAAATGGGGACATCAAGGGTCCTGATGATCCCACTATCACCATTTGGAAGGCAGTATTTAATGTGGTTCAAGGTTGTATAAATGAAGACCCCATTGTCATCCCACGCACCACTTTTAACACGTATGGTTTCATGCAGAGTGCACCTATGCACAAGCTTCTTATTAGCAATGATGATTGCATGCTTGCTAAGCAATGCGACGGACTCCATGTCATTAGACCAGACAACATATTTAACAAATGGTGTCTGGAGATCTCCAAGAACAGTTCTCTGCTGGAGATCAAATATGACCACCCTGTCTTCAGCTCGACAAAGCAAATTTCCTGTGCCCGCATAGAAAATGGCATCAGTGGCAATGGGAAGTCCACTCTTCTTTACAATCTCATTCTTCAGATTCTTTACCAGGACTTGGTTATTGCTCTTGTCAAGAACAGCAAACCTGTTGCGGGCAACAAAGAGCGCACATCCTCCAGTTCCTCTCTTTGCTTCCTGTACAGCGTCACCTCTGCCAACACTGTCCTTTGGCACAACATAGAGCTCATAAGAACCACCATCCACATCAGAACAGACTAAGAGAGCATTCTCTGTCGGGCTATATGAGAGACTTCTTGGGCCTTGATTTAAGCCAGTGGAACCAGGTCGCCGTATTGGAATAACTTGGTTGTCCTTTTGAGATGAGAATTCATAAAATCGCAGAAATCGATCTTTGACATAATACAGAGAATCACCAGTAACCGAGAAAGCAGGTCGTTCTCTCTCCAACTTAAAAACAATCATTCCACTGTCATGACCTGCCGCTAAGAGATTCATCTCAGGATGTGCAGCAAGGATCCAGAAACGATCGTGCTCCCTACGGAAGGTCTGAATTCCAGTACGTTTTGTGACATCCCATACACGGATGCTTTTGTCTTCCGAGTTAGATACAATAATATCCTGCCTTGCATGGAACATTACACAGGACACATTATTCATGTGTCCTCTCAATGTGTCCACTTCCCAAGCCTTAGTGTCTGAAAGAAATAAAATCAGATGGCTTCAGTTGGTCAATGGCATGAAAAATTAAGTTGAATTTCATTAAATATAAAACAAAAAAGGAAGAACAGTATAATGGTGAAATATAATTATGTCGAAACATATCATCTAGTTTCTCTTCTTATAGTCCTATTTTTTAATAACTTCTACTCTGAATTCTTGATAAGTGTTTTGCAGATTTTGTATATGCAGACAATTATAACTCTTATAGTCCATCAGAAATTGAAATAAAAAATACATCTGGCTTCAAAATTCAAATGAAAATAAAATTACCATTCATCCGCCATAATTTTACTTGGCGATCATCTGCTCCAGACACAATTAAAGGCAGACTGGGGTGAAATGAAGCCCAGTTAACACCACGGTCATGGCCTTCCAAAACATACTTGACAACAGCATCAACCCCACCAAATAAATCAGTGTTCATTTGGCTCAGCCGTAGGACATCATCTGCTGGAGACACAGTTTTCTTCCTCAGAGCACCTATGTCCCAAACTCGAACTGTCTGATCCAATGATGCAGACACGACCAGGTCCTCTTTAGGATGGAATGAAGCACACATAACATAATGGTTGTGCCCAGTCAACACTGAGATACAAGTGCGTGACTGCCAGTTCCATATTCTGATAGTCTGATCATCACTTGCACTAACAATCCATGGATACTCATTGTGAAATTGAACAGTACGGATGTAATCAAGGTGTCCCAAAAGAGTGAAAAGACATCGATGCGTCTTATAATTCCAAACCTTGATCTTGTAATCATCTCCTGAAAAAGGGGCATTGTATATTATATATATGAAACAAAATTTAGAGATAAAGGTGCATCATTCAGGCATTAGAAACAGCATTGCATTAATTGTGTTGCCAATTAAATTTTGTGATAATGGACAAAACAATGGAAATGGCACGCTCTCTTCACTTTTTCAGAGATGTCACAGAGTTAAATAGCAAAAACTGGTTCATGTAGCTGACCCAAAATTTTTGGGATAAAGACTTCATTATTGTTGTTGTTGTTGTCCTCGATGACATTGTGAGACAAAACAATGAAATATGAAATAACAGCAATATGTTCACTAAAATTACCTGAAGGCCCAAATTTATAATGAATATGTAGCAGATTCATTACAAGTATTATGAATACAACAAAGTGCATAAAATACTTGTCACCTTTTTGTCTTTAAAACAGAACCATTCAGTTGGAGTTCTAGAACCTCACCATCAACCAGCATGGTCAGAAAAGCTTAAAAACCCGTGAGAAAAATCAAGACCTGAACTAGCTCCTCAATTATCATGTCTTGCCAGTTTTGACAAATTTTGTTAAAAAGAGAATGAAATCAAATTTCAGGGGAGACTAATCAAATATATGATCAATCACTTCTATTATACATTAAGTTTTATGGGATCATATGATGAATTAAATATTCATACAACATCAATTAGCTTCAGCATGCTCTACTCAACCTCCAGAAAAGGTCCAGCACGCTGAACAGTGCAAGCTTAGAGGTGGGGTATTCAAATCTTATCTTTCCAGATCCAATCAGAATAACAATTGATAGTTTCTGAGTAATTTGAAGAACATTATCAAGTATATCTGTTCCATTAACATTTACACTTGAGTGACCCACATAACAAACAAAGCATGTCATATATGATATATCCCATTCCCACCAAGCATATGGCGTGTACGTGAAACTTAGGAGGTTTTGTATCTCTTTAATGCTAAAATGCCAACTACTGATATCTACGTGATTGCATGTCTCATAAAAATGATGGATATACCAAATGTGAACACTGAACTTTTCGGGGAAAAAAAAATCTTTTCTCAATTTTTCACAGTATCTGACATGAAAGGTAGGAGTACTCCGCTTGTAATTTTATTATCAACAGTGTTGAACTCCAAACATAGAGGGCAAAATAAATGCCAAATATCAAGGGATGAACGCTGATCATGGTTCTTATAGAAACCCCACTGTGGCCAATATGACAATAATGTACAGAAAACTTAGGACAAGTAACCATTACCTTTTTCTGTCCCAACCAGAGGTGACGCTGCCCAGGCAAAGGAAGGAGTTCCTTTGAGCCTTTGAGAGTTCATTTGAATTTAGAAAATTGGGTGTAACTGCAATTGCAACTCACTGTTTTGACTTTATCTTGCAAGTTGCTTGCTTTGATGCTACCATTGGGCAAGAGCACTATGATGCATTACCTCTATATAAATTTTACCAACAACTCAATTCCCTTGATATTCTTTATTTAGTAAAAAATATGGTTTTTGGGGATTAAGTTTCAAATGTATGTTATTGGGGATCAAACATGATAAATTTAACCTTACAAATTCCAAACAAATCAGTCCAACAAAGCGAATGACGGCAAGTCAGTCATGGTTGAAAAATTGGGGCCACGTCATTACTATGGGTAAAATGCATCAAGCCAATTTGGCCCGTTTCATCAAAAAGCTAATAAAATTCCGAATTCATGAAAGGTTTAATGACTAATTTGAACAATTACTTCAAAAAACAGAGTCCACATATGAGAAGTACATAGCAGAATTAGAATTTCTGGATAATGCAAAAGTACAACTGTACAAGAAGTCGATTAGATTCTAAATGCAAGCTATGGAGTTGTATATTGGTCAGTTTAGCATGGTATAATTCAAGATCTGTTAAGGCACAGATGCTTAAAAGTCAATATGCTTGACATCCATGTAAAATGAACAGAAGTCGAACCACTTTTAGAACATTGAAAAAACAAAGAAAATTGCACATATAAAGTGTTTTTTTTAATGCTGAAAATAGCAAAGAAAGCATAGCAGATCTATGACTGTAAAGATAGCTAGTATAATATAAATGTGCTGAACTAGATTTCACATGGCACATCCAAGAAGTTCAGACATTAAAAATGTCACGTACTCCCAAGATCGTTACATAAGCAAACCATGCATATTCTTTTTTCTCTTTTTTTTTTTTGAATAAAAATCATGCATATTCAGTGACCTAAAATTTTCAAATATGAACATATGGAAAATCACATTTTAGGTGAAATCCGATCAAAGAGAGCATAATCATATGTGAGTACTTTGGTGGTCATCTGAAGTACGAAAACCAATTATCCAACAGCATGCAATGGACCAATAACAGATAATCTCAGATCCACCAATCTAATCCTGCCACCATAAATCTATGTCAAAGAAATTCGATGAAGAGACTAATTCTTAATCAAGAAGCTAATATTTTAGAACATCTTCTCCAAAAATATAAACCATATTTCCATTGGAAAAATAGTGAAGAAGAGACTAATTCTTAATCAAGAAGCTAATATTTTAGAACATCTTCTCCAAAAATATAAACCATATTTCCATTGGAAAAATAGTTTTCACAGCTCTCTCTCATGATCTACGGCTACCCAGGCACCAGATTCAACTGTTTATATGAGAAAGATAACAACTTTTACAGATTGCAATCAAGATAATAAATCTAAATTGATGCGATAAAAGCACATCTCCTAGATCTACACAGACAAGCAAAATTGACGGCGACAAACAAACGTATGAGAAAGTGAACAAAAAAGTGCCAGTATTTATACCTCCGGAGACAAAGAGAGGCTGAGATTTGTGGAAGTGTACACCCCGGACAGGCCCGTCATGCTCGTCGAACCGATCGATCAGAGTGCCCATCCGGTAGTCCCACAGCTGGATCACACCACTGTGGAGACTCGCGAGGATCCATGGCCTCTTTGTGTGGAAGCTCAGTCCCTTCACTCTGTTACTCTTTGTCTCGAATTTCGTCAGCATCTTCTCTCCGATACAATTGAAACCACGATGAAAAACTTCCCAAACCCTAAATCAGTGAAGAAAAAAAGAGCGATTTGGGTCTCAAATTGCTGATCTGGCGGAGATCATGAGATGAAGGAGATATAGTACCTCGGATCCGAGAAGGAGATCGACGGATCAGGACGAATCTCTCATTCACTGCCGTCCGATCGAATGAGCAAGAGAGGGGGTAACGACGAGAGGTTAGGGTTTCGGATCCGATGCAGAGAGGGAGGGATTTCTTACTTCTTCAGATCTGACTGTGGAGGGGGAGAGAGAGAGAGAGAGAACAAAATAAACGAAGAGGGGGAGAGAACGAGATCCAATTTCTATTTTATTTTTTATTTTATTTTATTTTTTTGTTGGGGGTGGTCTGGGCTTTTAAGGGCCAGTTAATTTTTTAGGTCCATTATGATTATGTTGTGTTTTGGTTATATTGGAAGAAATGAAATGTTAAAGGCTAGATAAATTTTATTTTTATCCAGTTATATTGTGTTCAAAACGAATATCACATGTATTTTTATTTTTTAGAAAAAATAATAAATATCATCTAACAATTTATATATTTTGATAAAAAAATACATATCACTCTATTTTAAATTGAATGAGCTCATTTTTAATAAATGCAAAAAAGAAAAATAACGATGCATACAACTCATCTAATGATGCAAATGTTCACTTGAATTCTAACAATGCATATAGGACTGCAAATAAGACTGAGTCTGGGAAAAAGCTCCACTGTTTTGACGAACCTCCCCCTCTTCTTCCTTACGCCCTTCAGAGCTCCGGCGGGCATTTTGGAATAGATTGATGTATTACGTCGGACAAGGAGGACGAGATACGGTACGCAAACCACACATTGTTGACTGGACCACGGTTTGTTGGAAGAAGCATGAGGGGGGTGCTTTTTGGTTGGAGGCGGGTGCAAGAAGCGGCTAGTTCATTCCATTATGCCATAGTAGGCTCGCTATGGTGGAAGAGGTTCAATACATGTTGCTTTTGGGGCGGCTGTCAGCATGGGGAAGTGGCTTCGGCTTCGGGTCGAACATTATTGTTTGACAACCAAGGTTGTCTGTCGACTTCTCAGTGAAAAGTAGTTATGGTTGGTGGCGACGGTCGCTAGTGCTGCCCCTATGGTCGTGCAAGCCTTTCACGTTCTTGTGGCGCCTCAAGATCAAGCATAAAGTGAAAGTGTTTGCGTGGTTGCTTCTCACGAACGACTTCTTACAAAGGTATACCACGCCAAAATGGCATAGTTCGGATCCAGTAGTTACCTGTTCATTTTGCAATGAGGAACCTGAGATGGTCTCCAATCTTTTTAGTATGTGGCGTGTGGCATGCGAGTTCTGGCACATGGTTGGATAGATAACACCCTTCTCCCCACTTGGCCCCTCCATTGAGGAACTATGGAAGGCTAGGATCACCTTATATTGTACGGAAAGCTCCAGAAGGGAGAATATGATCTGTCAATCGGTGTTTGTGGTAGGGGCATGTCCATTTGGCTAACTCATAATGAGGCGATCTTCAAGGTGGCGTGCATGTGCATGGAAAACATATGGGCCACGAAACAGTTCATCAAAGATTGGGGGTGTGGAATCGCCCGGGCTGATGGTATGTTGATCCGGGATGGTCGAATTTTTATTATATGATTGGGCGAGGTGAGGAGGGGGTTTGGTAACATCAGGAGATTCTCCATCTACAGATGCCCAACCTCCACTCTGTTCGCCTTTATTTTGTATGTTTCTCTCTATTACTCTCACCCCCTTCACACTTGTACTTCCACTTTTTATAATAGAAATGTTGGTAGCAAGCTCTACCTTGCTTAAAAAAAAAGGGGAGAAGTCCTTCAATTCTTAATACTCACAATTTTAATTTTAAACCATTCTATTAACAATACCATATTGTTTACAACTAAACTTTTCCCTCACATGAAAAACAAAAGGTAAAAGAGAGACAATGAAAAAAAATTAAGTGTGGTTTCAATAGACATGATAGATGGTTATATGTGACATTTATCAAGATTGTTAAGTAAAACCATTACATGAGTAAATCATTGATGGATCTTAGCAAAGGTGTAAAATGTGTCAGACCGGCCCAACGTGACACTGGCCTCATCCAATAAAGAGCCGTGATGGGTTATGCTACGTTGGATCCAAAAAAAGGATATGTCATGTCAACACATATCATAAAAGGATTTGTGCTAACACGATAAGACTCGTCCCTCATTGCTTCCATGACAGACACCCCCAACTTCTTCCTTGTCCTCCCGACTTCTCCCTCCCCACCTCTTACTATCTATCTCATCTTTCTCTTTCCACCTCTTCAGTTCTCCCTCCCTATCTAATGACCAATCCCATCTAGGCTCGACCTGCTCTAGGATTGGTTATGTTAGGTTATGCGTAATGCATGACTAGTTGACACAAACACTGCCTATCAAATTGAGTGGAATAAGTAGATATTGCTATGTCATATTGAATAATGTAGTAAAACTATCCCAGGGGTATCTGTAATTAAATGACTTTTCATCTCTTACACCAATCACTTGTGGGTCACATATAAAATAAATCTTTTCATATTTTATAAATGTTTATCAATATCTAATTCATATTTTATCCACAATTTATCATTTTAAATCATTTTTTTTTCAACAAGTACAACTAAAAACACAAAGAAATAGAAAATGTGGTATAACTATCTATCATGGTATAGTTATCTATCATGGTGAAGGTGATGTTTTCCTTCAATAAGAGTTTTCGAGTCGGAGGTCCGCCTCCGGGTGAAGATCCGGGTTTTTGCGCCTAAGATACCTCACCAAGAGAGCCTAGAGGACACCAGTGTGGTGCCACCCAAAGGGACTCTGATGCTCAAGTTAGTGGAGTGAATGTGTGAAGAAGATGAAGAAGAAGACTCTAGAACCAGAATTGCTTACTTATGAATGTCCTCTTTCCTCCTTCCCTTGCCCTTGTAGTCAAGTGAGTGGCCACATTATTTCCCACCCAGACGTCTCTTTGTCCCGATCGGAATCTTCTGACATGGAAGATTCTATGGGATTCAAGACTGGGGGTCAGTTATGATGTCGTGGCTACTCAATTTGATAGAGAGTTGCGATCTCCCATGACAGAGAGTTGCAAAGATCCCCAGCCCCATTAAGCCAACCTCTAAACAGCCATGACGCATTACGTAGGAAAGACGACGACTGAATCAGTTCAGTCATACTGATCTTTGAAAGTGCGCACCCACAGAGCTTCCGATTCAGAATGCCATTTCCAAACCCATTTGGCAAGGAGGGCCCGATTCAATTCATCAACCCTCCTCACCCCAAGACCCCCATTTCGTCTTGACTGGCAAATATGATCCCAACTAGTGAGGAACGGTCTTTTGACACCATTATCAGCTCCACACCAGAAGAAACGATGACGAATAGAGTCCAACTTCTTAACTACCCCTTTTGGAATGCGGAACGTGAAAAGATAGAAGATTGGGATACTTGATATCACTGCTTGAAGCAAAGTGAGATGTCCGCCAAGGCTGAGCATCCTTCCACACCAACCTTTGAGCCTTTTGAGCACTCGGATCAATAATAGGTGACCAGTCTGCCATCTTTAGTTTCCTCCAAACCAACGGAAGACCCAAATGCCGGATTGGAAGTGAATGGACTTCACAGCCCAGGGAGTCCGCGAAGAACATGGAGTCTTCCGTGTCCACATTGATAGGTATCATGGAGCTCTTCGTAAAGTTGATGGACAGCCCCGACAAAAGCTCAAAGCAATGAAAAATGAACTTGTAGCCATTGAGAGTCGACTGCTCGGGCGCGCTGAAAACTATGGTATCATCCGCGTATTGGACCAAAGTGATCTTTGAACCACCTGCAACACACGCCAGTCCCTTGATCCAGCCATCCTTCGTAGCCGCTGCACACATCTTGTCAAGCACATTCACCACCATATCAAATAATACCGGTGAGATAGGGTCCCCTTGCCGCAACCCACGGTTGATCGAGAAAAAACCATGAGGCTCTCCATTGACGAGCACCAAAGTTTTCACCGTGCAAATGCATTGAGAAATCCATTGACACCAACTCTCACTGAAGCCATGAAGTCAAAGCAAGCACAACAAGAAATCCCAATCTACATTGTCGTAGCCCTTAGAAAAATCAAGCGTAAGAAGCACTCCACTGTGACTGTCTTTAAGCATACCCAAAACAAACTCCTACGTAATGGCAAATCCTTCTTGGAGGCTACTCCCCGGAATGAAAGCCGTTTGGGATAACTCAATAATCAAGGCGCTGATCTTCTAGAGTCAGTTTGCTAGACCCTTGGCAATCATCAGATAACAGCTATTAAGAAGACAAATAAAACGAAAGTCATTGATACCTGTTGCCCCTTCTTTCTTAGGCAAAAGCGCGATCAATGAAGCATTCAAGCAAACGATGCCCTGACTCCCATCATAGAAGTCTTGACTCCCATCATAGAAATCCTAAAACATTTGCATAATATCATCCCTTACGATCTCCCAAAACACTTGGAAGAAGCGCAAGCCAAAGCCATCTGGACCTGGAGATTTATCACCGTCGGCAACGAAGATGGCCTTTTTGATCTCTGTTTCAGAAAAATTGCATTCAAGCTCCTCCTTGTCCTCAATTGGAATTTGTTTCAAGTCGTCTACTATCCAGTCAGGTTTCCACTGACAATGCCTTCTAAAAGTAGTCAAAAAGTGCTCCACCAAACGATTTTGAATCTCCGAAGCCGATTCGAGCAACTCCTCCCCATCGGACAATAGACTAATCTTGTTCAGCCTCTTACGTTGATTAGCAACTTTGTGGAAGAAACGAGTATTATCATCACCCGCCTTTAATCAAAGAGCCTTAGACTAGTTGACGACGAGACTCCAGTTCGACCGCAGTCAAAATTCAGACTTCTTCTACCCCGTCAAGCTCCTCAATGCACCCCGTACATCGCCTCTTCTTTTCCACCTGATCTAGTTTTTTCTGTCTTCCCCACACCTTAAGACAATGCTTTAAGCAGTGTAGCTTGAACGCCACCCGCCGGGCACCTCGCATCCCTCCAGCGCTCCGCGACCACGACCGCCTAACTGTGGCCTCCAAATCAACACACTCCAGCCACCAAGATTCGAAACGAAAAATGTGCCTACGAGGAACTGTCACGCACGAGGACAACAATAGAGGCTTGTGATCAAAAGTAGTGCAATGAAGGGCTTTTAACTCACACCCTGGAAAGTGATATTCCCATTCCGGACATATTAGTACCCGATCCAAACGTGCTAACGAAGGGGTGTCCCGCATGCTACTCCAAGTGAAGGCCTCATTCGCTAGAGGGATATCGAGCAGAGCCTCCTCCGCAATCCAATCGTTCCATAGATGCAGAAGAGATGCCCATTCGATTTTGGTCTTCCACAAATCGAGTAACGTTAAAGTCACCCAAGATGCACCATGGCACCGCATTCATCAACTCTCTATGTTATTTAACGAAAAAATTGTTTTAATTGTTGGATGATTTGTATGTGAAATATGAAAATTTGTACATATAATATATTTATATTCACATAATTTTTTAATGTGAATTGTGAATAATGTTCACAATCTTAACAATGTATCAGTGTCACTCCACTAACATCTTCCTACCCCTTTAATCCTCTTCGAAGCAAAATTTACAATTTTTAACAAAAAATTAGTTTAGATTTTTTGGCAAAATTTGCATCATATAATGATAATGCATTGATTTCCTCTATGATTTCAGTGAATAAACTTATGTTTAGATTACTCGAAAGAGATTTTTCAATCATTTTTTGATGGAGGAACCCTTTTGATAAATGTACATATTAGAAAGAAAAACATCACCATTGTTTAGTTAGTAAATTTATATAAAAACACTTCATGCTAACCTTATGAAATATTTATGAATTTTTGTTTCACAGTGTTCTTTTGTATGTTGCAAAATAAACAAATATCTTCCATACGATAATTCACTTTTTCATAATTCAAAAATTCATTTAGTCTTTGGATGATTATTAAAACTCAGGTTAAAAATATATACACATGCAACACTGATGACCAAGTATTTTGAGGTTGCAGAAACTTGTTTGGACACGTTTTAGAGATTCTGTTTTTAAAAGAGTAATACTTAAATAGATAATTGTTTCAAAACGTCAACAAAAAGTGGTTTTTAATTATAAGAAATAACTTTTAATGAATTGAAAAAAATTGGTTTTTGAGAAGTTATTTTGAAACAAATGTTTTTTTGAAGACATGATTATTGACCGTTGGATGCGAGAATGTTCCTAATAAAGACCACGAAACCGACGGATTTGTTATGATTGGAAAAGTATACTAATCAATTCAAACCATTGATAGGTATCACATTTAATTAGATCTAGAACATTCATTTGACTGTAAAATATAAGTTAATTTATTCTCCTTTTCTTCCTCTCATTCTCCACCTCCATCGCAGACCAATCGGTCGAACCCTAGAATCGAAGTTAATCTATTTTTCCATTTCTTCCTCTCATTGTCGACCTCCATTGCAGATCAATTGGTCAGACTGAGGAGGAGATCCTTCAGCGGTCGTTGCGTCCTCCACCGTCAGATCCCTCACCGACGGCGCGATCTCCGCCAGAAGGACCTCCGCCAGGGTTTCATGTTTTCTTAAATTAGAGTTTCCATTAGGAAACATAGTTTGGTCTTGTAAAATGTGGTTTTTAATGCTGCTCTGAATCATTTCCACGGTTCCTCTGCTCGGATTCTTCTACACTGTATCGTCTAATTTCCCGAAGGGATTCCTCTTCACTAAAGGTATAACCACTTGAAACCACTTTCATAATTTGGGCCTATGGATTGCAAAATTGGTTTACAAGATTAGGGTTTCTTTTTTATGTGGGTTGTGTTATATCTGTGCATGCTTGGAATATCAGGACAGTGAATCTTTATTTCTGTAATTTCAAATGCATGATGATGATATCCAATTCCCCCAATTTCAATTTGGTTTCTTTTGAATTTTTTGATTGGCATATATGGGTGGGGTTCTTTTGTTAAATTGGTGTCTCATTTAGCACAAGTTAGCATATGAGATATTGGTGAAGTTATACAAAAGGTCTGAAAACATAGGGGGATACAAGAGAATGGGAAGTGAAAAGGAAGAGGGGCAGAGTAAAACAGTAACAAGAAAAACACAGGGTCCCCAATGTGGCTGAGGCTGCTATGATGGTCCCGGGGGACGAAGGCCTACGTCTCGATCTGGAGTATTTGATTGGTGTATCTAATACACAATGCATGGTGCATTTAACATTTCCATCATGTAGTATTTGATCTAATATTTGCACAAGAGCTGGTCAGCAGACCAGAACTGTGATGTCGGTTGGTTAAGAGAATTCCAGTGCATGATCTTTTTCCAACTGGATTAGTTGGATTAAAAAAAAATAAATTAACTCAACCTGTCAACCCCACCACAGAAGATGAATAAGTGATTGAACACAATCTAAAGAGGCTCAACTTATAGTTTTAGCTTGTGCTGCAGGTTTTTCCACTTTATATGCTGCGAGGGTTCGTGATTGTTCACTTCACTTTTATGTTTGTAATTGTTTGAATACATGGATTTTGTATGCCAGGGTTTAAATTTTATTCAGTAAATTTAACTTTGTTTGTAGTACCCCCAACGGAAAACTGGTCTTAAATGGAAGGCTTTTTTTTGTCTAAATATTCTCTTCTTGATTCGGGTTTATACAAATTCCTCTTAGAATCTATAAAACAATGGTGGATGGGGGTGGAATTATGGATGACAATGTTGATGCTTTTCTTCTTCTTCTTTTGTTTTTAAAATTATTTTCTGTTGAGTGAGATATTCATGGAATTCAAATATTGGGTGGGTCACCGCCAGATTGTTAGGCCTTCCATGGAGAGCAGTATAGATGCTTTGAGCAATGCCTACCAGGAGTTTGTCGCCGCAGCAGCTGGTGTTCTTGAAGCAAAGGAACTCTCCGGAGGCCAAAAGACACCTGAAACGGAGGCGGCACTCGAGAACTTCAAGCAGCGGTGGGAGCTTTTTCGCGTTTCCTGTGATCAGGCAGAGGAGTTTGTTGAGTCCGTGAAGCAAAGGATTGGATCAGAGTGCCTCGTCGATGAGGCGACTGGGATGGCCTCGGCAACTAAGTCGGGGCAGGCTTCCTCTAATGGGCTTCCACCTATAAGCGCTGTGCGGCTGGAACAGATGAGCAAAGCTGTCCGGTGGCTTGTTTTAGAGCTGCAGCATGGTTCGGGAGGTGGCGCTGCTTCCCATTCCCAACATTCTGCTCCTTTTGATGCCAGATTTTCTGAGGATGCTGCCCAATAGGTGTGTTTGTGCATATCTTTTGGAGATGTGGAGACTGTTGTAGGGTCAGTTTTTGTTGAATTACGATAGCACTTTTTAAGTGCTTTATTTATAGTTTGTGCTTATAAATGCTGTGCTTGTTTGTTCTTTACATCAAAATTTTCTGTTGTCAGTGAACAATAAAATTGTGTTCAAACAGAGAGTAAGTGGTTTTTTTTTTTTTTAGAATAATAGAGGAGATTATCTTATTTTAAATGAACCCCTGAAAAAGGAGACGAGGGATCTCCTTACATGCTAAAAAATGGAAAATACAATGATTTAGTAGATTCGTGATTATACTATCCTCTTCCCCAAGCATCACCCATAATGGAATGCTCGAAGGCTCCTCCAAAATGAATTTGACCTAATCCAATTGCATCGAAGAAATGAAAGAACCAAGCATTCTCCCAATACATCCTTTTGTATTTGAATACTCCCTCGTTTCAAGTTAGCCAAATAGACCAACAAGTAGCATGAGGAACCAACTAGGAATTTAGAGAGTAGGTTTAGTACTTCTCCTTTTCCTTTAGAAGTTATGTTTTAATATCTTGCACAGCTTCTGATAATATGAGATGTTATAACATGACAAGGTCTCATGTAACTGATGCTGTCATATCTTGTTCTCTTCTAATTTCATTATGTCTCTATTAATTTTCTATTTCCCTGAGAGTGTCTCATTGTTTGGTATGCGAATTATCAATTTTCATCCCGACCTTACTAAGTTTTTTGGAATTCAAATTTTAGTCGGGGACTTATTTTTTATTGGAACTCTTAACTCAAAACAGTCTCTGGTAGATGAATGATGACCTCTCTCATTGTCAACCCCCCCAAATTATTTATTTATAGGTTGTTTGTGATCAGGGTAGCAGCATACAAGCTAGCTACTTGGTAAATCTTTAGCTTTTAATTTTGCTAGAAAACCTCCAACATGTTGATGCTGATCAAAGGTCTGTTCATTTTTACATTAAGCTTTTCTGAGGACTAAGTAAACATATGACCTCTCTTAGGATAGTTGAAATATGTGGTCAAGCCATCTATAAAATTTCTTCTCTCCCATCTAGCTCAACAAATGGATTTTATACTGGGAAAATATCCGTCTTTGAATATCTTGAATTCCTAAATTTTTCTGTTTTCTAGACCAGAAGAGTCAGAAAAGAAGAAACACAGAAAAGTGAAAGTTCTGCTAAATTAATCTTCTAGTGGTAGACAAATTAGTGAATCACCTCCTACCTCCCTCCTCCCTGCACTCTCCTAAGTCATAGTTCCCTAATTCTTGTTGGCATATTAGCATATACATCAATAATGTCTTGTTGACATATACATCAATAATGTAGGTGAACTAACTCCTACTTCTGCATTGTCTATGAAACTTACGGTAGGAGATAAAGTCAACTTGCTTTTGAAGAAGTAGATGAACTCCAATCTTATGAATTATGATTGAACTAACTCCTACTTCTGCATTGTCTATGAAACTTACGGTAGGAGATAAAGTCAACTTGCTTTTGAAAAAGTAGATGAACTCCAATCTTATGAATTATGATAAATCATCAAAGATGAGCTATTTTCAGCTGTCTTTCTTTTTGTCATGTATTTCAATTCATGGGTGATGAAAATCCTTCCCCCTGTCATGGCTGCTATGAAAGATTAAGAAGGATTTTCTGTTAAACTATGAGTGTTGAAGAACTATTGGAAACCTTGTGCTATTGTATAGTGCATTTTTATACTTTTGGCTTGGTGATATTGTATAAGATTTGGAGCAGAAGGAATCCGTATTGTAAAGAACCAACCTCTCTATATTCATTCTCTAAATTTTTTTGTGGACTTTTTTTCATCAATCAAATGCTATGCATTGCTTGTAAATGCCTTATGGTCTATCAGAGAGATGTTATCGTGGCTTGCTCAGGTTTGACTCTTGCCTTAGGCAAGGTTGGCCAAATGTTGTTACCAGCCTTGTTCTGTAGACTGTTGTGGACTTTGTTCCACTAGGTTCGCCTGTCTCTTGTACCCGTCTTGTATGTTGGGACTATGAGTCGTCTTGGTTAGGCTTTATGTACCAAAAAGAAAAAGAAAAAAAAAAGGATATTTAAACCAAAATTTGTGTGCCGCGATATCATGCATCCTTTTAAATGGGATTAGTTAAGTGGTTGGCAAGAGAATTTGCAACCAAGAGGTCATGGATTCGAGTCCCACGTTCACCTACCAAAAAAAAAAAAAAACATATGCTATTTTTTTAATTCTGTATCCCTCTTTGATAGATCTCACTTTTAACAGAGTTACAGTGTGTGCTTTTCTTTCACTTCAAAAGAACAAAATTCACGCTTTATATGTACAAAAAGGACGCTGATATACACTCGTATGCAATTTAGATGTGGTCCTCTATGCACACCATTGGATTGTCCTATTGTAGTATACTAGTTGGATGTATGCGGATCCGCCAGTAATCTATATTCAGTATGAATTGAATTATCTAAACTATTTTATATTATAATTGAAAGATAAATAAGAGTCCATATTATTATAAGTAATTTTTTTAAAACAAAAACAATGTTTGATAACTGGAGGATTCTATTATGTGTATTTTATAATTTTGAAACAAAAAATGTATTATTATATTTTAGCATATATTTATTTTTTATATAACAGTTCCTTTTATTACTCGAAATACACCCTTATATACCTCTTTAGTTATTTAATAGTTATTTAACGATGTATATATATACCTCCGTAGATGAGATATATGCCTTGTTAATTTTTTTTAACATTTATTAAAAATGAGTACATTAAATTTGAAATTGTGCAATGTTTACTATTTTAAAAAATTAAAACATGTGATAACTACATTTAAGGTTATATTTGGACTGTACCTAGCATTAAGTGAAGATCCACTCAAAGTTTTATTAAAAATAAAACAAAAAAAACATATATTCATTCTCTTTTAGGGACATTAATTTTTAGAAAGTCTTAGACTCGATCATTTTTATCAACCAAAACTAAAACCACAAAAAAAAAACTTTCGATGAGAGTATGCACAGTCAATCACATAATCAAATTTTCAACTACTACTCATTAAAAAAAAGGTTTTTTAGTTTTCAGTTCCTGTAAATATGCCTCTTTTAGGGATCGATCCCTCACTTCTTCGTATTTTGATTTTAGTTCCCAGATTTAAAGGATATGTTCCTTTTTAGTCCCTCCCAGGAACTAAAAATAAAATCAAATAATTTAGAGATAGGTCCCTCCCAAGGACTAAAAAGTAGGCATGTCAACGGGTCGGGTCCGGGTCGAGTCGGGGTAGACCCGGATCCGACCCGTGGTAAGACCCGACGGGTCCGGGGAAGTGTGGACCCGGACCCAGACTCGGGTCGGCTCCGGGTCCGACCCGACTCGGATGGTTGGTAAAAAAAAAGAAAAAAGAAGAGCTCATGTATTTGTTTGCCTTATCATTCTATTTGAAATTTTTTGTAATAAAACATTATTATTAATGAGACTATGTTTGAATATAATTTTATACAATTCAAAAGAAGTAAATGAATTATTAAACAACATCCAAAACAATAATCACTAACATAAAAAACACATTAACCTAAATAATAAACATAACTAATTATACAAGCATTCAAAACAATAATCACTAACATATTAACCTACATAATAAATATAAATCATCAACAAACTAATTAATTATACAAATTCAAAAGCTAATAAGTTAATTGTCCAAAACAAACCGACGATAATATATTACTAAGTTTATTACATATTAAACAATCAAGTTCTTACAAATTGCAATATCAACACAACAAAAAAATGTTATGATTATGACTTATGATTTATGGGTTTGTTATGATTATGAACTTGTGGATACAAAAATAAGTTAAGTAAGAAATAAAATTGAGTATCAACTAATACTAATGGTTTTATAATATATGAGCATATTTTAATAAAACAATCGGGTCTTGGGTCCAACGGGTCGCGGCGGGGTGGACCCGGACCCGACCCGTTTGTTTGTTCGGGTCCGCCGGGTCGGGTCCAACTCAGGTCGGGTCCAAATCGGGTCGGATATATTACACGTGTAATCGGGTCCGGGTCTGGACCCGACCCGTTGACAGGCCTAAAATCCCTTAAAAAAATTAATTACCGAACCTCCAAACAATCTAATAAATAAAAAAAACACTGCCATGAAAAAACTAAAAATATACTTATTTTCACATCTAAAGAAAAAGTGATTGATATCGATCCACAATCTTTTAAAAATAAAAACACTGAACAAATTTTAAATTCAAAAGAACGACATCCATAAATAATTTAATGGGATCAAATGAGTCTGATTCCATTTATAATTTTTATATTTATTAATGTAATTAAAATATTTATATTTTATAATTTTATGGATATCTTAATGATTTTTATTGAATGAAATTTGAAGTCTGGAGTCATGTTTTGAGATTAGGGACTTATTTATAAATCTTGAAATCTGAATTAGGGACCTGTTTGTAACACAGATAAGGTCTAGTTGTGAAACTCATAGAAACTGGGGGTGGATACGCAGAAATCCTAGGAAAAGACAAAATTAGTCGTTTTTTATCAGGGACTTGGTTAGAAATATTAAGGACTTGTTTATAACACATATAAGGGTTGTTTTGTGAACATTGTAGAACTGGGGGTCTATCTAAAAAAATGCCCCCGGTCAAATTACAAAAATGCCCCCGGTGCCCTTTCCTCTCGCGCTTTATAGAAGGGTATAGATAATCCATTAAAAGTAGTATATGAAAAATTAAGTTTTTTTTTAATATATATATATATTTCATTTTTCATAATAATATATTTTTTTTGTTAGATGAATATATTATTATTTTTTAAAAATCAAAATTATTAGAGACTGCACACAAAGTCAAATGTATTATTTTTCATTAAAAAAAAAAATCTTCTAAAGAGTTCTGTTATACTCAATCATTTTGTCCAAAACAAGGTCCATATATCTTGTTAGCGTCCTCTACTCACTTTATAAAGATATATACTTTTTTAAAAATTATTAATATTCTATAATTGATACAATTTAATTCATTAAAGTATATACTCTATTTTTTTTTAAAATAAAATCCATATCTTTAAAAAAAATTCGTATATCTTCTAAAAGAAATGAAAATTGTATGTGTAACATTTTCTAGCAGAGTGTGATCATAGAATTTTAAGTTAAGTGTGCTTGGGCGAGAATAACATTTGGACAGACAACCTCCTGGAAAGTTCTCATGTTACACCCCCCAAATCTTCTTCTGTGAGACGGGAACAAACCTATGAAGGTAGCCTACCAGCTTAAACATCCCTCAGTCATTAAAAAAAAAAAAACAACTTTTTCTACAGTAAAATGTTTTTTTTTTTTTTTTTAGATAAATAGTATGCATTTGGCCTAAATTATATTATAGGGAATGCTCAAGGAAATACAGGAAACCAATGTCTAAGGTAGAGGAGTGCTTTACCGGACCCCATGCAAAATAAAACCACAACCTATTTGTCAATGGAGATTACCCCCCTAGAACAATACCTTTTTAGTCCCAGTACAATAAATTCTCTATTCTTTAATACAATTGATTACCATAGTCTAAAAATTCTCAATATAAATGAGTGTACCTCTAAAAATCAAGTGATTCCGAGCAATCTACAGTGTCCAAGTCACTGCGGGGACGAAAGATTGCAAAATTTTACCCGTGCTACTTTTGTCCCCTTTCTTAGAAGCAAAAAAAAAAAAGAGCAGTAAATTATTGTTGGGCCCAAAAATTCAATGTCTAGCAAAGCGAGCCACCGCACTCGCAAACAACGGCGCATGATCGGTCGGTGGCCAGTAACTTCACGGCCTTTCTTTTTCAATGCAATCCGTGTCAACGTGCATAATATCTTTCGAATTACTTTACACTCACTTACCTCCGCTTCTCTCTTCACACTCGATTCACACTCGGAGATCTCACAACAGAGAGAGGTCCGCTCTCTCTCTCTCTCTCTCTCTCTCTTTCCGAAAATGAAAGACGACGAAGATCTGCTGCCGACGATGACGTCTCCGTCGAAGCCGTCCTCCACCGGCGTCGGAGACTCTTCTCTGTTCGGTAGGGGCCGGTACAAATTCTGGGCTCTTGGGGCGATCCTCCTCCTCGCGTTCTGGTCCATGTTCACCGGCACCGTAACCCTAAAGTGGTCCGCCGGGAACTTCAACGGCCTCTCCTCCTCCGACATGGATGCCCCGATCCACGCCGATCTCGATGTCCTGGTCCGTCCGATCTCATCCATCGATCGATCTTCGACCAATCCATTTTTCAGATCCCGATGTGACGGTCACTGAATGATCTGGATTTTTTTATTTTTTTTGGGTTGTTTTAGGAGATTGAGGAGAGAGAGAAGGTGGTGAGACACATGTGGGACGTGTACGCGCACAATCCCCGGATCCGGCTGCCGAGGTTCTGGCAGGAGGCTTTCGAGGCGGCTTACGAGGACCTGGCGAGCGACGATCAGACGGTCCATGACGCGGCCGTATCGGAGATCGCGAAGATGTCGATGCGGTTGGTCGAGCTTGAGCCCCCTCCGCACCAGTCCTCCACTGTGAGATCCTCTTGAGAAATTTTGATTTGTTTTTTGTTCTGCATTTGAAACTATTGATGGAATTGTAAAGTTCGATCATTTGACATTTGCTATGATGATGGTTCTGGTTATGAGATACAAACTCACTTGAATTTTGAAATTTATATTGGAAGTCAAATTTTTTATGATTGATGGTGTGTTTTTAATCGATGTAGAACGCATGAAATGCTAGATATCTTTCCATTGGTTTCTTTTGGGGGGGTTTGGACTTGGTTGAGTAGCATCTCACCTTTTTTTTTTTTTAAGAACTGCTGTTGATGTGCATTGTCACACTCGTTGTTTAGAAATGTGAAGATTTGATGACTTATTTCCTTTTTTTCTTTTCCATTTTGTTGTTTATTTGATTCGTATGGTACGAATTTCGTTATCGATTTTGTGTTTACTATGACAATTTTGTAATTAAGTACATCGGTGTTATGACATCGAGTAATTAATTGTTCATGTCATTTAGTTAATCCTCCATATCAATCAAGAGGTTTTGCTTGTTTTATTTCCTTAACTCTCTTGTGCAAGTTTACTGTATAAACAAAATTAATGGTTATTATTGGGTCCCTCTAAAGCACGGAGACTCCTGGAATTGGAGTGACTGATGTCTACTCTCTGTTGGTACTGTCTTTAAGTTTATAAACCTGTATTATTATTATTATTTTTGATGATTGGTTTATGTTTTATATCGTGTTTCAGAGTACCAGGGAAAAGGATTCGAAGGAAGATGGTGCAAGGGGTAAAACAAAGTCTGCTGTAGCCAGTCACTGATAGCATGAGTGATCCAATACTTGTTTTATGCTCATCAAAATTTCAACCCAGTGACGGTCTTGACGTGTTAAGTTGACCAATTGTATTTATATCCGGGCAATAGGTAACCTTCTTAGTTGCCTGTAAGCCTCTTCTTTTAAGTATTGTGAAAAAAAAAAAAACCATAATTCAGATCTCAATTCTTTTCAAATGTGTTTTTAGTGCATTGCCAAGGGTTTATATATTAGTGCATCTATTTGTTCTCAGCGTAGTACTACTATTATTGTTTGGAATTTCTCTGCTACAGGTCTTAAACTATATTTAATTCTTAAGCAGTCTTCCAGGAGTTTCATGGAGATTGGAATCTGTTCTGTTTATGTAGTTACTGGGAATTGATACCATACTTGCTAACTCGTAGATTAAGTTCTATTCAGTAGCACAGATAATTACATTATCGCTTCAATTTGTTCTATGTGTTTACAATCATTTAAAACTTCTATATATGAAAAATCAAAACCAATTAGATTATATCATCATGGATATATGTTTAGAAAATCATTTTTCAAAATTTTAGGTTTATCAGATTCATTGTCAATGATCCATGCTAGGGCATTGTTGGATCAAAGAAAATTTATGGACTTCTCAGATTTTTAAAACCAAGAGGGATATATTGCTATTTAAGGTAGCAAGTAAACTTTAGTTTACCCACTGGTGAAGATGGGAATGGGAAACATTTGTGATAGTTATCACCTAAACACAGTACTTTATTCTTGTAAATCAGTGTTGGGGAATTATATGGTTGATGTGTAAAGATCATTTGGTCTAATTTTTTTTTCCATCAGTGTATATTTTCCCTTGTGCCTCCATATAATGTTGAAAAATCTTGTTCATCTTGAACTGTCATCAAATTTTCTGTAAAAATGCTCCAAGTTGGTGATATAATTTTGCATATGGTTAACATTTTTCTCTGGACATGCCTAGATTTTCTTTCTGCGATGATAGTGATATTGGAAGGTAAGTTATATTACATGTCGATTGAAATAGTGGAAGCTGTTTTTTTCCCTAAAGCCTTGCCTGCAAATGCTGTCTGTATGTATTGTATGACTTCAATGCAAATTCCAAATGTTACTTGCCCCCTTGATCTTCATTATGTTGCCGCTGTCATGAGTCTTCATGAAGTAGAATAATTGAATTTTGAACTTCATTTAACCTATGTCATGTCATTTGTTTTAAGAATCGTAATCACTTATGCTTCTAACTTCATAAATTTTATCAAGGTTTCATGTTTGGTTAGTTGGTGCTCTAAGATCGAACT
The DNA here is from genome assembly GCA_030737835.1 of Acorus gramineus. Lineage (NCBI taxonomy): Eukaryota > Viridiplantae > Streptophyta > Magnoliopsida > Acorales > Acoraceae > Acorus > Acorus gramineus. The sequence goes on from CM060849.1 coordinate 24,047,113, forward strand.
ATTCCTTACAGTGCTTTCTCCTCTTTCCAGCACTCTCTATACTCTTTGAAGTTAAGCATGATTTTCAATTACATATTTTATTCCCTCTTTTGTTTTCAAATATGCAGAAAAATGATCCATGTATGAGTGATATATTAATTTACAGTAGAAAAGAATCAGTGTGCAAGCAGTTATTAACTAACTGTGAAGTACATGGACCCAGCTGATATGGCATGTGACATCATGTCATGTCGGCTTCCTGGTTCCATTGCATGTGCAATTCACATGTTAACCATTGTTCTGAGTGCTGATTGAGTTGCCCCCCAAAAATTGCTTGTCGGCAGCATTATACATTTTTGGGCATGCATTTATGCAGTTTTTTGCGCGTATGCATTCATGGGGAGAGAAATGGATGATTTTTCAATATTAATTCGTATGTTTTTCTCATTTCCATATCATTGAAATAGGGGTTATGGTGATACTTTATTGAGTCACTGAATCTTTAAATATTGTGTAGTCCATCCTACTGCTTGCACCATGACTTTGTGTATGTAGCAAATTTGCCATTTTTAGGCAATCTGATCATGTTTTACTTGAGAATGTATTATTATTATTGGATTGCAGTTCCTTTAGAAGTGCTACTGTGCTTGTTCTTAGTCCAGGCTATGTTTATTTATTTATTGATTTATTTATTTATTTATCTTGAGGTCTTAAAGGTGATGAACCTGATGTTTTGTTGGAGATAATTTATTTTTATCATTCTAGGTGATCAAATTGTTATTCCTCCATTTGAGTAGCGACATACTTTGGGATAACTATCCTATTATAGATAATAAATAAATCATTTTTTATTTGATATTTTTAGTTATTCTCGTTGAAAAAATAATAATAAATTTTTATTGTTTGGTTGGCTATTATGGATAATAAAAGGTGAATAAGATGTGGATAATGATTTATAAAAAATAAAAAAATTGATTTAATACGTGAACCCTTGATATATAATAGGTGATATGTGATTTAATATGTGACTTCTTTTGTATTGGTAGAAAAAATTGTGTGAAAGAACACAAATTTAATAGGACATTGAATATAAATTGTGTGAAAGAACACAAATTTAATAGGACATTGAATATGAATATCATCTTATTTTTACATATTTTAGTATAGTTATACCTATTTATTCTTTGGAAATAATTATGTTTTTTGGTTTACTCGCTTCTATTCTATTCTATTCTATGCTATTCTATTCCCTCCCTGTTCCACTACCCAACAGGGCATAAAATTGTGTGTTCAACTATTTATATGAGGTCAATCTATGTATTGATCATCATAAAAAAAAGTTATTCCACTGTTAAGAGCAACCATTACACTATTTTTCCTTTGAATACAGAAAATATTCTCCCCGCTGTTTGTTTCTGTGACCGATAAGGTTTAAAAAAAAACAATATTTGAAAAAACTATGTGTCATCAATATAAAATGGAAAACGTTATGCTTGGTCTATTTTATAGTTTAAAATATACATTATGCATGTTTTTAATTTTTAAAAATTATGTATCTCGTTTAATGAGGTATGTATTTTTATATAAAGTGATATATATTACTTCAAACAATTGAATTATATTATTTATAAAAAATGTAAAAAAATTTCTATGAAATATATACTTCGATATAATGAATGAAGGGGGGCTAATAATGTATATAGGATTGCATTTAAAATTATAAAAAAGATCAAGTACAACAAAACTAAAAAAATGGATTCAACAGCTTTATGAGCTGTTGTCTTTAGCCTACTATGTCTGTGAGAGACTAATATAAGCTTTGATAATAATTACAATGAGTATTTATATGTTGTTATCTATATCAAAGAATTAAAATATGTTTTCATATTATTTTTTTCTTGAATAATGGCAAGCATCTTACCTCAATATTATTAAGGGAATGGCCATGTTTCCATATCATTTTGAAAAGAAAAAAAAAAATTCTCTCGCTTAGACGCTGTCATTGAGATACACCAAAAAGTCTTGCACACTTACAAATTTTAGAATGCTATAAATCGTTGTTCATATCTTATTTTCAATTAATCTATGTTAAAGAAAACAATAAAACAAAAGATGAAAAAAACCCTCCCTCCAAATCCATCTAAATCTTTAAGTTGTGAATGACAATATCGATCACATATAAACAAATATCTCAAACATAACATAATCCAAATCTTTAATAGGATGAAATATATTCTCTCCAGCAAGTAATGTCCAAGAAAAGCTTGCTTTCTCAAAAAACGGTTGGTCGTTATTCATCTACAACAATTCAAACCAAGAAAAACTAAGGAAACCCAATCAAGAAAGCATAGAGAAATAACAAAAAAACCTCTCTCTCTCTCGATCATACATTTTAGATTTCTTTCAGTTTTTGGCCTCCCTCTCATTGCATAAACCATTTCTCATTCTTTTGTTCTTTCAAGGAAAAAAAAATGACAGAAGCAGATTGGGCTGAGCTTCCTTATGAAATCTTGGATTTGATCACAATGCGGCTGCCATTCCTCTCTGATCACATCCGCTTTGGCGCCGTCTGCAAGTGGTGGGGATTCACCGCCAACGCCAAACCCTGACCCCTCAATCTTGAGTTCCCATGGCTCGTTCTATTTCGCAAAACAACCCTCCATAACAGCAGTGACTACGCTATCTACAGCCCACTTGAAGGCCATTTGCACCGCATTGACCTCCCCGATCGCCATCAAAGATATCTTGGATCCTCAAATGGCTGGCTTGCATTGGTGGATAATGACAGTCTCTCCTTCCATGTCTTCAATCCCCTCTCTGAGGAAGAGGTCGACCACCTCCCTAACCTTTTGTGCATAGACAATCTCGAGTCAGAAGACAACATACAGAGTTCGATCTTTCGTAAGGCTATATGGTCAAAGAATCCTAAACACCCTGATCTCATCGTTGTCATCCTTTGTCGATCGTTCTCTGGGTTGGTGTACTGGAAACAAGGAGACAGGCGGTGGACCATGGTTAGGCCTACATTTTCATTTGTGGGTGATGCTGTCTTCTATAAAGAGAAACTATACCTTGTGAATGGTTCTTCTGGGCATGTAGTGGCATTGGATCTCCTCCACCAAGAACAAGAGATGATGATGGTGTTGCTTCTGGTGGAGGATTTTGATGCACATACAGGAATAAGTATCTTGCGATAGGTTCGTCTGGATCGTTGTTGATTAAGAGGCGTGACATCTCACAACATAACAGAGAATTTAGAGATAGCAAAGTGTGCGAGGTTCTGTCTTACAAGACGACGATGTTCGAGGTATTCGAACTAGACGAGGGGGGATGAGCTGGGCGAGGACTCAAAGCTTGCGTGGGGGGATGCTGTTCTTGGGGATGAATACCTCCATGTGGCTTGCTAATTCTCAAGGTTGGCAGGGATGCAAGGAGGATTCGATGTATTTCACGGATGACTACTATGGTTGGCACATTTTCCGCCCACTCAATTATGTTGATGAACCAGTTGTTTTTTATCTGGAGTTTGGTTATGATTTGGGTGTTTTTCGTCTGAAGGATGGGGCGATTGAATCGATTTTTGATGATCGTGGTATGATGTATCCTTATATGGTATGGGTTGTTCCCAATCCATAGTAGAAGAAAAACTTGATGTCTCTCTCCCACTGACGTCTCTGTTACATGATATATGTTTGGTGGTTCAGTTGTTTACAACTAGTGATTCTCTAGTAAATATGAAAATTGAGCATGTTAGAACTATCATGGCTTCCTTGTGTGTCCTTGTTATGGATATTTTGCCACATTGAAATATGAGCTATTATGTAGGCTTTCATGGAACTTACTTTTCATTCATTGCGTGGGTATCTATAGGTAATGTCTGAATGTCCATGAGTGACTTTTTTTTTGTGTTGGGGTTGGCCCGCTCTTGTATAATTTATTCATGTTGAAGAAAAAAGAAACCTGGAATGGTCATTCACCAATGCAGGGGAGGAGTCGTTTTGCATCAGCTGATATGCTCTGCAAGATGATGGTGATAGTGAATTGCAGAAACTAAGGATTTTGTCTGTTGTCTTGGCTCCATTTGTATAGTGAATTCACTTGAGTTATTTAGATTGGCAGGGTACTCTTGTTATGTTGTGCGTTCCCGATACATTTTAGACTTAGCGAGATGCAACCTGCAACAAAATCTATGCATTAAGTATCGCTGAAATGCTTTGTGAATTTTAATTCTGAAGTAAGGGCATTCTGATTGAGGTTCTCTTATAAAATACTGTTCTTTTTTACTATTTCTCTGGTCTGAATCAGTATTCCAGACAAACTTTCTGGTGAGCTTCCCATGCAATAATATTCTGGCTTTCTTATACGAGTCACACTTTCATTGGAGATAGTTTTTACAATGCTTTTCTAGGATTCAAAGAGTGACATGGAGCAGATTTTAATACCGATTGTTACAATCTAACAATTGTACTAACCAGTGTTAGTGGTCATCTTTTAGCATTATGGCATGATTCCCATTAGGACTTTTTCCTTGGCTAACAATAAAAGTATGAGAACTTGCAAATAAGAATTTGGTTGATGTGAAAATGGTTTAACTTACGTGTGCTTATTTTTTGCATAATTAGGATGTATCTTTAGGGATAATAGATCAACAATAGTGAATGGAGCAATCATAGAACAATGATCTGAAATTGAAAACAACACTTTTGTCTCGAAATGTTTGTGCTTTGTGGTCAAGTGAGATACTCATCATCCCTATCCGAGGTAGACTTGGACCAGACATAAGTAGAAAATGGGAGAGGTGGTCCTGTAGAGAGAATGACCAGAGATTCGATAATGGCCGGGGGTTCATTAATTCAACTGATCGAGTGGCAGCAATTGAGAGCTTTTAGCACTCTTGAAGAGTAGTAGTGAAAGAGACGGATGCTGTAGGGAAGACAATTGAACCACTAAAAGCGACGAGTCTAGAAAAAAAGAAAAAAAAAGGTGTTGATGAGCCATGAGGGGTCAGATGGAAATGCTTTCGAACCTAGCAATATTGATGTGTTTCAACAGGAAAGCAATAGCTAACCACACCAAACATATATCACATAGTTACTTGTTTAGTATTCGTGTTCATTTATAATTATTTTTTTCCTTTGTTTTTTTTTGAAGAAAATTATTTTTTAGGATTTAATCACTTGACCTTTTTTAAAGAAGCATAAGTTGATTGTCCACTTAACTAAAGCTTGATTCGTCAGTTATAATTTTCTTGGCTATTGAAGACACACATGTTGAAGGTCAAAAGCTAAAATGACTTTTAAGACCTTGAGGTCGAGCTGTCTCTCATAAATTGATAATAGCCATTGCATCCATTTCTTTTTTGAAGGAACATATAGGCATATATATCTTCATTGCATCGATTTCTTTGATAGAAATTTTTGGAAACATCACATCTTTAGAAAAATTGGTTCTCAAAATCATGCTAGGTAGCGATAGAATGGTGATGCCCCGATTAAATTGCTCTTCTGACCGGGCATCCACTACCGAGATAGCTTCCTCCCTTCTCTTTTTTTTTTCTTTAAATTATTTACTGGTTTGCTCTATTCCCTCTCATTTCTTTTAGAGTTGTATTTTAAAATCTTTAATGAAATTGTGATAGCAACATCTACCTTTTTTTTTTTTTTAAAGAAAAATCATGCTAGATATTCGCATGAGTAAAAATTAATGTAATTCAGATGTCCCTTCGGCCGATGACTGGTTGGCTGGAAATTAATTAATGTAATTTAGTGGTTATAAAACTATTAAAATGTGCTTTTAGTGGTAGGATCCTGTTTGAATGGTTTGAGATCCCTCCAACCAGGGTTGGGAGAGGGGAGGGTGAAGAGAGAGAGAAGTGGCCGGGAGAGAGACATGAGGGAGGAGGGTGGTAACTGGTAAGAGGTGTTTTGGACTGTACATGAACTACGTGTAATTTTTTTTTATGAAGGATAATGTTATGTATAATCTATTCTCCACTCTCAATTCCAGTCCATAAATATTTTGATTTTTTTAATAATTAACACTATATATCATTTAATGAGATGCATATTTTTATAAAAAATAAAGTATATATTCTTAAGATTTAGATGAATCAATTTATAGAAAATTTTAAAAATTTCTATTAAGCATTTATTTCGTTAAAGTGAGTGTATGAGGCTAATGATATATATATCAGATTGAAACAGGGGTTAGAAAAAAAGACTATATGGAGCAACACTCTTTATAAAATTATTACAATGAATTGATTCTTTTGAAAAAGGAAAAATAAGATATATTTAAGATTACTTTGACATTTATTTTCTTTCTACTAGAATATTCAAAAAAAATTTGTTCTGAAATCCTCTTAGTAGTGTTTATTTCTAGATATATGATATAAAAAAAAAAATTGTAGCGTCATCTATCAAAACTTGATACATAAAAAAAAAAAAAAAAAATTAAATTCTTTCTCTGAAACTACGAAATTCACTTTTAATTTAAAAGTCATTCACTTGAATCTTTTCCTTTTGAGTGTGTAATCTCTTCAATAATTGAAGTCAGGATATTTGACAGGCCGAAAGGGCACAGAACGTTCAGACCAAACGAGGGAAGTGACTGGTCACCGACCAATGAATTGATTGTCCATTAAACCACAATTGTGGAGGTTCCTTTTTCCTGGTTCTTCAGACAGTCTGTGTCTCAATTTAGTGTCAGAAAAGAAGCAAGTTTTTTTTTTTTTTAAATAATAGGCAACCACCTTTTAATTACGAGGGAAGAGTTCAAAAAAAAAAAAAAAATTAAAGTTCAGGCAACAAATCTAGTAGAGATGAAGTTTAGTAAATTTGAAAACACAAACATAAATGAAATACATTACATCTCAATGAAAATTTTTTCTTTCTTAAAACATATATTTTTGTCCTCAACAAGTGTTAAAACTTTTTGAACGCTAGTACCCTCTAAATTTTTGGGTTATATTACACACGCAATTCTTTATTTTCAATTGCACTTTTGGTCCAATATTCACAATAAGATATATATACTTTCATTATGAGAGTTGCATAATTTTTTTATGTTTTTAAGAATTTATATAATTTATTAAAATATATATTTATTTTGATAAAAATATATGTTTAATTTGTTATATAAGTTGTAGACCACAACAAGATTGTACCTAACATCATCGTAATTTTTTTTACTACAAAGAATGTCAGTTTCATGGGTACTGAGAAATGGAAGTACTTGGGACCTCATATTGACAAGAATTCATTTAACCCATTTCTAAGCAGACTAAAACAGACTGGCGCTACAGCATGGGGCAGTTTATTTTGTTCCTGAGATACAAACATAGCAGTAAGATTCTGATGGTTACTCTTCACTACATGACAGTTATAGTCTTATAGAAGAAGGAAAGGGTCATGTTTTCCTTGATGATCTCATGACCCTCGACAGAATATATATATATACTAGTAAGCCTGTCAATTATTCAAAAAATATCTGAATCCAAATCCAATTCAAATTCGTATTTGAAAAATCAGAAATATCTGATATTCAAATATTCGGAGTGCGAATATGGATATCAGTCTATTCGATCTGAAAAATATCCGTATTCAACATATATTATAAAAATATATATATTTGGGTTATATATTGTCCGTATTGTTATCTTGTATGATTAATCATAATGATAATATATTATAATACTATTAAATTTTCAATGTATGATATCTGAAGGAGAAAATAAACCTTAAAATCTTAATTTTAATTTTGATGTCTCTCTAAAATATCACTTGATTATCCAAATTAATGTTAATATTCAAACAGTCAATTATCCGAAATATATCCGTATCCGATCCGTATCCGAAGGGATCCGAATCCGAAAATTAATATCTGTATCCGAATTCGAAAATTAGGATATGGATATTGACATATCCAATCCGTATCCGTTCGATTGACAGGCTTATATACTAGTATTGTAGTTGATGTTCTAGAACACCTAACAAAATATGTCTCATATAGTATTTGAATCGGGTTAATTGGGTCCATCTGATCTATAGGATCGGGTCGGGATTGACCCAGACCCGACCCATCTTGATTGTCGATTCCTTCAGGTCGGGTATTTACACCTTTTATCGGATCGGGTTTGAGTTGACTCGCGACCCGTTAACAAGTCTATTTACAGTGAGGCCCTCAAAGAATTAAATACCTTATTGTATATATCTACGTACATCGATAAAAATATAAATAGTTGATTAGGTATTTTCACATTTTAGAGCAAATACAAATATCTTTTAGATAGTAAATTGTTTAAATATGTATACTACCTAATAGGGATGCTCTGGTGGCATATGTATTAGGATGAGAGATGATATTCTCAAGGAAATTGAGGGTCGTTGGAGTTGAGACTTGATGTGGCTTAAGGATTATTATGAATCATAAAAATTTAATTGATTTTCAACATACACGATATAAACATATATGATTTTATATTATGTGCATACTGATATGTTTTTGAAATGCATTATACCTTTTTTTTTATTGGGAAAAATTCATATAACCGCATGTAAACTGCCTAAAATATATCTATATAGCCCCTTGAGTTTTCCTGAATTTCATATATCCCTCTGGAAATACATATATAAATCCAAATAGTCCTCTAAGTTAAATTTTCGTTAGCAGATAAGGAATATTCTGTAAATATTATATTTAGTTAACCTTGACTGAAAATATAGTATACCAAAAATATCCTACATTGTGTTAAAAATGCGCAAAATCATTTGTAAATTATGATTTCTCCCATCTGGATAGTCTTATAATCTATTCGGAGGTGTAAATTTATCATTTACATAGAATTTTTCATATTTTTAACAAATTGTAGGATTTTTTTGGTATATTGTGTTTACAGTCATGGTTAATCAAACGGAATATTCATATAATATTTCTTATTTGTCAATGAAAGTTTAAATCAGGGGGTTATTTGGATTTACATAAGTGTTTTCAAGGAGTTATATGGACTTTAGGAAAGTCCAATATCCCAACAAGATACATATCTTGCTTACATGAGTCATATAATTTTTTATGTTTAAGAATTTAAATAATTTATTAGAATTATATATTTTAATTTTACGAAGACACATGTTTCATTATATATTTCCAAATAAAGATTAAAAATTTAATGAGTTTTTTTCATTCCCTCCAAAATGGTTAGTCTCACATCGATTAAATAATGCGATAACACAGTATTTAAATATGCCGCATGTAGATCTTGGATCGGGACCAATGCTAGGGCTAGTGATTGTGAATTGCATTTGCTTTCGTTTTTATTTTTGCTTTTGCGTATTTCATATCTTGGATTTTGGATTCGGACTCGGACTCTGACTTGGACATTGTCACGGTCTCGAACATGGGCATGGGTTAAATGAAAAAATATTTTTGGAACGTTTGATTTTTGCAACGGTTGTGTAATTTTAAACGTTGGCAATAATTGGCATAACCGAAAAACACCATCCATAATTGGCGAGTGCAACCAAAAAAATGTTACACCTCCAATAGTCGATTCTCCAAGCCTATAAAAAGGCTTCCTTAATTGGTTGAGAAATAGAGAATGCGAAAAATCTAAGTGTTCCACTAAAAATTCCTTCACAAATTATTTTTTATTTTCCTTGTGTTTTTGGGCGATCAAGACTGCGACCGGTTTGACTTTTCTTCCTGCTTGCACTTAGAAGAGCACAGTGAGGGCTGAGTGGTTTTATCTTGGGAACAGATCGTCGAAACCCCTATGCGATTGAGGGGGCATATTCTATTCTAAGGATAGCGTTACCACGTGGCTCTATTTCATACTCTCCTAAATCCCTGTCTTTTTATTTTCTTATTTTCTGTTTTTGTTTGATAATAGAAATTCTTCCCAACAAAGTACACAAAAAAAAAAAAAAAAAATTGGTGTGGACCACAACAAGATTGTACCTAACATTATCTCAATTTCTTTTTTGTTATAAAGAATGTTAATTTCATGCATATTGAGAAAGGGCGCTGTTACACTCAGTTTTTTTTATAGTTCAAAATACAGTCTTATATATCTCGTTAGAAATCCAGTGTAGTATATACCTCGTTAAATTTTTCTTACACTTACTAAAAATGAGTTTATTCAACCCGAAATGAAACGATATACACTTTTTATTAAAGCATATACCTCATTAGTTAATATTTACTATTAAAAAAAAAAAAATTTGTGATATGAGTTTTGATTGATAAAAATAAGTGAGTGTAACATTTTCCATTGAGAAATTGAGGCACTCGGACCTTATATTGACAAGAATTCATTTGACACATTTCTATGCAAACTTTAGCCGGACTGGCGCCACAGTATGGAGTAGGACATTTTGTTCCTGAGATACAAACTATCACAGATAAAAGTATCAAAATAATTACATACCTAGATACCTAGTGTGATTTTTTTTTTAAAGAAAAAATAGATGTCGCGAAAATGATTGCTTCTTTTTCCATCTTTCCTTATTAGTTTTAATCACAACCATGAGAGTGATTTTGGAGTTTGTGCAATAATGGGTTTCTTGATTTTCATTACCATCATCTTTATCCATCGTTATCTAATCCTAGACTACAAAAACATCAACATCTCTAATATGCATCACTTTTCAAACTAAATGGGCGCTTACAATCCATTCACCATGGCATGGAAAAGTTTACCGTATTACAGTTTACAAAACTATTTTACTAAATTCAGAACCCACTAGCACAAGCCAGTCAAAAACTATTTTACTAAATTCAGAACCCACTAGCACAAGCCAGTCAAAAACAGGACTGCTGTCATACAAGCTTAAACTTGAACACAAAAGACAAAAAAAAGGAAGAGGACTCTGTTTCTTCTGGTCCAGGAATCCCAATCCATCTACAACACTGTTAAGACCTGTCCCACTATCTGACCCCCAATTCAACCAACAAGTGTACCATCCTCAATAATTCCCCAACATTTTTTTTTTTTAGGTAAACATGTTTTTTTTTTTTTAATGTCTTGAATTCAGATTTGAGAATCTATCAGTAAAGAAGAAAGTACATCTACAAACCTGTCAAGAGTTGGTTTGATATTTCCAACTTATCACGACATACTTAACAACTAATTAATGCATCTCACATTTATACAAATCATCCATCAAACCCAACTGTGGGACGTGTATAAAACTCAAAAAGATTAATTCATCTTCTACATATGCACATTGTTAGCAGTCACTAACTGAACCTGTCCAACCTGATCATCTTCTTTAGAACTCTGACTCTCATGCGAAGTCTCTCCAAACAGCGACCCCATGTCCTCCAAGGTCCTCCCCCTGGTCTCAGGCAAGTAAGTAAAGAAGAACACCCACGCAATCGTCGCGACCCCGGCGAACAAGTAGAAACTCCCACCAATAGTGATCGCCTTATACAACGAAATAAAAGTCATAGAAATAACCCCACTCGTCACCCGGTTCACCGCGACTCCCATGCTCGCCCCCTGCGCCCTCAGCCGCAGCGGAAATATCTCCGAACTGTAAACCCAAGCGATCGGCCCGAGCCCCATAGAAAAGAACGCCACGAACGCCAATACCGAAGCGATGCACGCCGCGACCGCCCACATCACCGTCCCTTCCGCGCTCCTCTCCACCACCGTCAGACCCGTCCCCAGCACCGTCAGCGAAGCGATCATCCCACCCACCGAGCTCAGAAGGAGCGGCCTCCGCCCGACCCGGTCGAGCCAGAACGTCGCGACCAGTATGAACAGGGTTTTTGTGAACCCCACCCCCACTGTCGCCCCTAAGAGTCTTGAGTTGTTTGTGATCCCTGCTTTCTTGAATATGCGGGGGCTGTAGAGGACCACCGCGTCGATGCCGGAGGACTGTTGGAAGAAGTGGATGCCGACGGCAGCGATGAGGACTTTGCGGACGGAGGGGGTGGGGTGGATGAGGAGCTCCTTCCACACGCCTTCACCGTGGCTTTTTTGGGCGACCATCACGACATCGTCGTTGCAGTCTTCGGGGATGCCTGCCGCGGCCTTGATGTCGGAGAGGCGGGTCTCGGCCTCCTCAGGCGTGTCAGAGGTCTTTACTAGGACTTTTCTAGCGTCGCCGAGTCTTCCCTGCGTGTATATAATCATGTTAATTATCTAAAAAAAAACCTGCATCTAAAAAAATAAAAAATATTCCATATCTAGAGCACAAAAACATATATCAGGATACTCTCGATTGAAAAATATCTATATATAATAAAATTATATATGTTTGTTTTATATATTATTTATATTTGTCATTTTATATGTTAATAATAATTATTATATATTATATTACTATCAAATTTTCATTGATACATGAAAGAGAAAATAAATTTTATAATATCAATTTTAATTTTAAATCTTTCTACTGTATGACTTGGTTATCTAAACTAATGATAATGTTTAAACATGTTAATTATTTAAATAAAAATATGTGTATCCCATTCACATCCAGAGTGATTTGTATCTGAAAATTAATATTCGTATCCATGTTGACAGCCTTACTTGCATGACGAGCCAGCGAGGGGACTCAGGCATGGCGAGGACGCCGAGGGCGAGGAAGACGGAGGGAACGACACCGATGCCGAGCATGAAACGCCAGGAGAGGTGCTCAGGGAGGCGGGAGAAGGCGAAGTTGGAGACGTAGCCGAGGAGGACGCCGGAGTTGATGAAGACCTCAGGGAAGGAGGTGAAGAAGCCACGGGAGGAGGCGGAGGAGATCTCGGCGGTGTAGACGGGGGCGACCATGAGGGCGTAGCCGACGCCGATGCCGGCGATGAAACGACCGACCATGAGGGCGGTGTAGTTGGGGGAGAGGCCCATGACGACGGCGCCGACGAAGAAGATGACGGCAGCGAGGACGATGGTGTAGCGGCGGCCGATGGCGTCGGAGGTACGGCCGGCGAGGGCGGAACCGATGAGGGAGTAGATGTTGATGATGCCGCTGAGGATCTCTATCTGGGTATCTGACACGTGGAGGTCGTCCTGTATGTACATACCCGCTCCGCTCATCACGGCGATATCTACGGACAAACCTCTGCAGTCAGTGTTATAGAAGAACGAGACAACAAGCAAAAAATAAGACGCGGTAAACAACCGTTGTTTTAGGATTTTCTCAAGCTTGAAAATGCTATATTGACAGTATAAACATGTACGCTAAAAACATGTTTGGATATATACGATGACGTTGTCAGATTTTCTCTGCTGTGGAATACGCACCACCACATAACCAAATATGAAGAGAAAATCTGAGACATAAGATCTAAAAAAGAAGAAACATTACCATAACCCAGTAAAACGGAAGTCATGGAAGCAAGCATGGAACAGGCGAAGGCGAACTTGTTCTTCTTCGGCAGTGGCGGCTTCTCCACATCGGAGAAGCTCACCGGTACGTCGGTCTTCGCTTCTAAATTTTGTTGACCCATCTCTCTCTCTTTCTATGCCTCTTTTTGGGTACTTTAGAGAGAGGTTTTTGTTTCAGAGGTTGCTGTGGAGGGAGATAGAGAGAGATGGATGTTGTAAGTGCGGTAAGCTTGGATTTATTTAGGCCAAAGGGTTGGGAGGCCCCACTATGTTTTTTTAAAAAAATTTGCTCACCACATGCTATCTACGTTTAACAAAATTATGTTTTGTCATTGAAAGCCAATTTGATTCCAAATTTGTGGTATTCAGTGGTGAAAAGTTATTTAAATTAAAAGATAATGCGTTTTTGATGTTTTTTTTAAAAGGAAAGATAGATATTTGCTACCTGATTTCATTACTGATAATCGAATTACAAACTCTGAACAAGATTTGTGAGGGGGAAAGGGGACTATATAGAGAAAATAAGATGAAATAAAAGGTACAAGACAAGGATAAAATGACATCCCAGTTAGATGAGACCTCAAACCCTAGGGACTGCCACCGCCCCCTGAGCTACGTCGTGCCGCGCTCAATCCCGAAGGAGAGTGCCCCGCCGCCCCCTGAGCTATGTGTAGGTTCCAATCCCGAAGGAAACACCCGAACGAGTCCCACATGTACTCCAGATAAGCTCGTGTACTGCGGAAGATCACTTCATTTCGGGTGTGTCATATTGTCCACATCGCAGCGGAAGAGTGCTGCGCTAAGGGCTATGATGGATATTGCGAGGTAGAGGTAGAGTTGTTCGCCCACGACCAGGATCGATAGGATCAGCAGCTGGGCGAGATGCTAGCTCCTTGAGCTTATGGAACGCGGCCATTTGGGCCTCCCCCCGTATCATACCTTTCCCCGCTTTAATGGCTTGTAAAAATGGACGGTAGCGGATGGAGAGAAGGGAAATGAACCGTGAGAGGGCTGCAACGTGACCCATGATCACTTGTACGTCGTGAATGGACCTCGGTGAAGCAGAATCGTAGAGCTCTCAGATTTTCACTGGATTGGGTTCGATTCCTTGCCGATGGACGATGTGTCCCAGGGAGAGTGTGGAGGAGACCCCAAAAGAACACTTTGCCGGGTTAAGCTTCATACGGTGCTGTCGATTTAGAAATTTGGAGGGTTATTTGAACTTGGATCCAATTCATCTTGCGACAGACCAAATAACCATCCAGAGGGTCATTCTAAGCTGCCCGACAACCTCTGAGAATGACAAAATCGTGATCGCCCCCTGCTTTCTTAAAAAGCAGAAAAAATTGATATTTCTATTGATCACCTCTTTGGAAAATTGAAGGCTCTTCTTTCAAAGCTACGGCCAGTTATACTTTGAGGTGAATAACTCAGTAACTCTTTCACTTTGGAAAAAACTAAGGACATTTGCTTTTGAAAGTAAGGGAGGTTATAACAAGTAATACATAAAAAGGGAAAGCAACTAAATATAATAGAAAAGGCAGTAAAACACTGGCTACTTGGATCTAGTCATCTAAGCCCACAGGCTACAATGAGGTAGCCACCCTGTCTTTAAAGAGCCACGTCACCAACTGATAGTTGACTAATTTGCACTAGCTGACCGTCACCTACACACCTTTTCTCAGCATATTTGCTTTGAATCCTAGACTTCTAACTAGCACCAGGATTTGGGCTTGGTTTGTCTATTTCCTCAGGTAGTCTTCTATATGACTCAATGTGCTTTAAATTTAAAGTGTTGCTTGAGATAAGTTTCTGTTCTTTGGACAGTCAAAATTAGGGTATTCTACAAGTACGCCCAGAGAGTATCAAAGGCTTCGGCAAGATGGGTGAGGTGGTTGTCGTGGGCATGACTCTTTAAGACCATGTTGTTGATGTACACTTCGACGGTGCGCTCAATGAGGTGATGGAATTCCTTGTTGACGAGGCGCTAGAAGATGGCCCCGGTGTTCTTCAATCCAAATGGCATGACCTTGTAGCAGTAAAGTCCGTGCACGGTGATGAACACCGTCTTCTCCTGATCGTGGGGATTTAGGAGAATCTTGTTGAAACCGGAGTCCGTGTTGACGAAGGAGAGGCATTTGCACCCTGTTGTGACGTCAACCAGTTGATCAGCGTGGACCACGTTGGAGATCCAATCCAGGTATTGGACTTTACGGATGAATCCTGCTTCCAAGAGTCGATCGACCTTGTCGGAGATGATCTTGTTGTGCTCAGGAGCAAAGTGACATTGCTTTTTATTTACAAGAGCTGAACCAATGTGAATGTTAAGCTCGTGGATGGCAATTGTGGGGTCAATCCCCGGCATGCCGCTGTGAGTCCAAGCGAAGACGTCCCGGTTGGTTTGCAGGAAGGCTAGGAGAGAATCCTCGTTCTCTAGTGGGAGGAGGCTCCCGATTTGGATGGTCTTGCTGAGGACATTAGCGTCCAATGGTACAACGTTGACCGGCTCGAGAGTGGACGGTTCGGGTTCATCTTTGAGTAGTGCGTGAACCTACTTCGGAGACTAGTCGGTTAATTGCTATGCAGGCGAAGAGGGTTCATCATGCGGCGGGCATGTGAAAGGCTTGAAAATATGTTATTGACTATCCTTTAATTAAACATTGAATGTTAAATACTGACTTGAAATTACGGTAGTCGTCGGGTATGGAAGGCATGACGGGTCGGATTCATGTTATGCGGGCTATCTGGGTCGTGGACCTTCGCTATTCAGGTCTTGGACTATGGGCACGTGGAGCATAGTTAATGGGCTCAGAACATAGCCCCTACACCTAGACTTAAAAAACATCAACATCTCACATATGCATCATTTTCAAACTACATGGAAAGCTTACAGTCCATTCACCATGGCATTGAAGTTTACATTATTACATTGCTATAAATCCAAAATCCCTGGAAGTATACTGGGAAAACCTATAATACTTTTCAAAACGACTTTGCTAAATTCAGAACCCGCTGTTACGCGCCAATCAAAAGCAAGACTTTTTTTTTATATGGTAAAAATGCTTTTTAACCAGAGCAGAACTACATACCCTATAGGGTGATTACAAATTATAGGCCTCGGATGGCGACTACAAACTTGGTGGAAGGGCTATGTTTGGCAACAGTGGGCTGGAGCCCAACTAACCCAAGCCCAACAGGGCTGTTACTAGTGTGTCCATTCTTGCGATCAGCGAGAATTGAACCCAGAGAGCCTATAAGAGAGCGGACGTCCTTATCCACCGGCATAAAGCCGTGGGGATAAAAAAAAAAAAACTTTGCTGTCATGCAAGCTTGAACTTCAACACCAAGACAAAAAAAGAAAAAGAAAAAAAAAAAGAGAGGACCCTGTTTCTGCTGGTCCAGGAATCCCAACCCCTCACAACTCTGTTAATTAAGACCTGTCTCCCCAATCTGACCCCCAATTCAACCAACAAGCATATCATCCTCAATAAATCCCGAACTATTTTTTCTTGATATTTTTTGTTTTGTTTTTATATCATGGACAAATCTTCTCCTACAAACCGATGCAAGACTCAACCCAGAACTTTATGTGACGAGGGAGTACCTCTACCAACCTGTCAAGAATTGGTTCGGTGTTTCCCAGCTTATCATCATATACTTAACAATTAATGCATCACATATTATACAAATCATCCACCAAACCCAATTATGGAACGTGTATAAAACTCAAAAACATTAATTCCTCTTCTACAAATGCCCATTGTTAGCTGTCACTAACTGAGCCTGTCCAAGCTGATCATCTTCTTTAGAATTCTGATTCTCATGCGAAGTCTTTCCAAACAGCGATCCCATGTCCTCCAAGGTCCTCCCCCTGGTCTCAGGCAAGTAAGTAAAAAAGAACACCCACGCAATCGTCGCGACCCCGGCGAACAAGTAGAAACTCCCACCAATAGTGATTGCCTTATTCCTACGCCAATACCGAAGCGATGCACGCCGCGACCGTCCACATCACGGTCCCTTCCGCGCTCCGCTCCACCGCCGTCAGACCCGTCCCCAGCACCACAAGCGAAGCGATCATCCCACCCACCGAACTCAGAAGCAGAGGCCCCCGCCCGACCCGGTCGAGCCAGATCGTCGCGACCAGTATGAACAGGGTTTTTGTGAACCCCACCCCGACTGCCGCACCGAACAGTTTTTTACTTGTTTATTCTTTGAAAATAATTTTTTTTATTGGCTTACTTGCTTCTATTCTAATCTATTCCGTCCCTATTCCACTACCCAACAGGGCATAAAATTGAGTGTTTTAACCGTTTATATGCGGTCGATATATGTATTTATTTATTTTTTGGTGGGTAAAGGCGGATTCAAACCTGCGACCTCCCCTTTGGAAAGGGTGCATCTCGACCACCTCGCTAGGTGTATTTATTGATCATTATAAAAGAAGTCATTCCATTGTTAAGAGCAACCATCTATGCAACAGACTATTTTTTCTTTGAATACAAAAAATATTCTTCCTGCTATTTGTTTTTTTGTCATACATACATGACCGATAAGGTTTCATAAATACCAATGTTTGAAAAAACCTTTTGTGCCATCAATATAAAATAGAAAATGTTACGCTTGGTCTATTTTATAGTCCAAAATATATATCATACATTTTTTTATTTTTTTTAAATCATATATCTCATCTAATGAGATATGCACTTTTATATAAGGTGATGTATATTACTCCAAACAATTGAATTATAACATTTATAAAAAATGTGAAAAAATTTCAATAAAAGTATATACCTTGATATAGAGAATGAAGAGGACTAACATTGTATATAGGATTGCATTTGAAATTGTAAAAAATGTTGAATTCAACAAAACTAAAAAAAATGAAGAGGACTAACATTGTATATGCCTTGATATGTCACTTTGTCTAAAAAAACAATTAAAACGTATCCAATCTCTTCTAATACCAATTCTACGCGTAACTGTTATGAATAACAACCCCCTCTTGGCCTCTTGTAGCATCTCTGAAATTGAAAACAACACTTTTGTCTAGAAATGTCTACGCTTTGTGCTAAAGTGAGGTACTCCCTATCTGATGTAAACTTGGACCAGACATAAGTAGAAAATTGGAGGTGGTCCTGTAGAGAGAACGACCAGAGATTCGATAATGGCCGGGTTCATTGATTCAACTGATCGAGTGGCAGCAATTGAGAGTTTTTAGGACTCTTGAAGAGTAGTAGTGAAAGAGACGGATGCTGTAGGGAAGACTATTGAAACCACTAAAAGCGACAAGTCTTGATTAATAAAAAATAAAAAATAAAGAAAGGTGTTGATGGAAATGCTTTCGAACTTGGAAATATTGATGTGTTTCAAGAGGAAAGCAATAGCTAAGCGCACCAAACGTATATCACGTAGTTACTTGTTTAGTATGTGTACGTGTTCAGTTATAATTTTATTCGCCATTGGAGATCACACAGGTTGTTAGTCAAAAGCTAAGAAGGCCTTTTATGACCTTGAGGTCGAGCTGTTTCTCTCATAAATTGATAAAAGCCATAGAATCCATTTCTTAAGTAGAAGTTTTTGTAAACTTCACAACCCTAGAAAAATTGGTTTTCAAAATCATGCCAGGTATTCACATGAGTGGAAATTAATGTAATTAAGATGTCCTTTCAGCTGATGACCTGGTTGGGTGGTTGTTTAACGGGCCCCTCTCGTTATAGCAACTCCATTGAGAATTTTAGTTTTTTGAAGATTCTCATTAAAGATTTTTAACAAATGAAAACCCCTCAACTTTAATGAAGCTTTCATTTGAAAAATTTTAGGGTTTTGAAAATCTATCAATTCCAATGGTGGATTTTTAAATTTTTTAATGTGGGTCTTCAAATCACTATTTTTAATTTTTAAAATTTTCATTCTACTTTTTGTCTCTTTCATCTTTATTATATTGTTTATTGACACTTATTTCTCAATTTTAATACAAATACCAAATTACATCAACTGATCTTATCCCATTTATTTTTCTAGTTTAATGAATAATTCTGTTTTTGAAACATCACTTTAAAACTTTAAATGAATTTTTTTTGTTATTATGCGATGCTAATATCACAGTTCAAATCCGATTAACCTGACAGTTGAACAAGTGAGTTTTATCCCATTTAATTTTTTGGTTCAATGAATGGTTCAATTTTTGAAATATTGCTTTTATACTTTAAATATATAAAAAATCGTGAAAAATTTAATACACATTTTCTAAAATTTCATATTTTTATTAATTACAAAGGATAAATTAGGAATTTATAATAAATTAGGAATTAAATGTCATTTATAAAAAAAAAATTCAAAGCTAACAAGGGTATTTGTGGGATCTGATTTGACATTTGGAGACCCAAAATTGAGTTCTCAAATATAGAGGCTCTTTTCATTTTGAAGACTTGGAGTCTTCAAAATGAAACTCCATTGGAGCTAGAAGCTCTCAACCGGTCTTCAAATCTTCAAAATGAAAATTAGTTGGAGAAGTTCTTAGAAGCTCTGATTCGAGTCATATGAGTTGTATGATTGGCAAAAGGAAAATGATATGTCTAACTTCTTGTGCAACTCTAATTGCAATCCACATCGGCTTTCTTTTATAAAAACATCACACACTCTCTCATTGGAGTACATGGTATTATATGAAATAAAGTATATACTGAGTTATATTAATATATTTTTTTCACATTAAAAAAATGATAAATTTTTTTGCGTCATACACTCTGATAGAACACAATACACTATGATAAATAATGTATGAGATTGTAAAATGGATTGCATATACTATGTTATCATAGTGTATTATGAGACTACAAAACGGACTGAGTGTATCAGTCTTCTTGGCAAATAAGTGTCTAGAGCTCTTTGAGTTAGTTTTGTGGGCTTCTATTTTACAATAGTGTAGTAGTGGACTGATCTACTGTATGTTAAGAACTTTGTATTCCGTTATCGCTGGTGGGTCAAAATCATTATGTCGAAATGGTTCCTTAGGCCCTCATTTGGATATGGAATAGTCCAGGAAATAAATGAGAATAAAACGGAATATGTGTTTTTTTTATTGTTTGGATGTAGGAAATACCCAGGGATAAACTATGTCGGAATAAACTAGTATAAAGTGATATATGAATTCCAACTAACCTCTAGAATTAAAGTTATTCCACGCTATTCCATCCAAAGAATATGTGAGTTCACTGCCAAATCAACGGTCATCACCTCCAATAAATCTCATGTCAAATTAACTATTTTTTTTTTTACTTTTTATAAATCTTTATCCACACTTTATTCATGTTTCATCTAAACAATAAAAAAATTTATTATTATGTTTCCTAATAAGAACAATTCAAAACATAACCAAAATAAATCACTTTATCCTTATTTATTCTCATTTATATCAAAATAACTATATATCAAATAATAAATCCTACCGTGTATCTAGGGGTTAGAAGAAGGGCAAACAAGATAACATTTAAATTTGAGTCTGTACTCTCTTTCAGTAATTGAAGCCAGGATATTGATGGGGCACTGAACGTTCAGACCAAACGAGGGAAGTTGACTGGTCACTGATCAATGAAGTTGACTGGTCACTGATCAATGAAATTGATTGTCCATTAAACTACAATTGTGGAACTTCCTTTTTCCTGGTGCTTCAGACGACAGTCGATCTCAATTTGGTGTCAGAAAAAAGCAACTGTTGAAATTTTTGAATGTTTGTTTTTTGTTTTTTTAATTTGTAAGATAGTCCAACTTTTTGGGTGAAAAGAAACAATTGTTTGACATTTTTTTTTTGGTTAGATGGGTAGTACGCTCTAAATTTTTGGGTGATGTTACACAGAATTTTTAATTGCATCATCTATACAGGCGTAGTCGAATATCCTCTAACAATATGTATATTTTCATTGCATGAATCATGCAATTTTTGTTTTTTAAGAGTTCATGTAATTTAGGGTGTTAGTCCATTTAGGGACTGGTATGTCTATGGACTCTCTTGTCCAAGTTCCAGTAGTCCTTTGGGTTGGTTGTTCAAGGTTTCATGACCTTTACTTCTAGAGGTGTAACTCTGGTCGGTTAAACTGAATCCGAACCGATTTTTTTTTTTTTTTGGGTTAAGATTTTTGGTTTTGTTTGGATATAGTTTGAGAAATTAATAAACCAATCTACTTTGATTTGGGTTTGGTTTTACTTAAAATAAACTGAATTAACCGAATCGAATTAATTTAAACACATGATTATTCATAATTAATATTCATTTAGATCATTCTTTTTATATTAAAACTATATTGTTGTTATATCATTAATATTTATAGAAAAATGAATACACTAATTTATATCATCAATCCTAGCTTTTTTATATTTATATAAAGTTGTAATCAAGTAAAAAATATAATCTAACCAACCCAAATAGGTAGGAAGAAAAAAATGATTGGGTATATATATGTTTGTTTTTAACAGTTTGGTTTAGTTCGGCTTAACAAAATAAAGTTCAATTCAATTTGGTTTTAAGTTTTCGGTTCGGTTTGATTCTTTGGTTACACGTAATTATGCTTTGATTCAATATGGGTTTAAAAAAAAAAAAAAAAACCAACCGAACTGACCGAATTGTATATCTATTTACTTCTAATGCTCTGGATATAGAGCCTCTAAAAAAAATTCATATAATTTAATTCATTGGGAAGCGGTCATTGGCGCGCATTGATATGAGTGGGGGCGTTCTATGCATTGAGGAGTAGGTAGTGATGTATATTTTAGGTGAGGAATAGATGCCTCTTCTAGTCCTCCTTCCATTTGCTTATATGGCACCCTTCTTCTTTCTACTTATCTTTCTTATCTTATCTATTCGCCCCTCTTTTAGAGATTATAACCTTGAAATCTATAAATGAAATCAGTGTAGTAATACTCTACTTTTCCTTGAAAAAAGAAAGAAAGGGTGGTATATATAATTTATTAAAATATATATTTTATTTTTATCAACACATATTTCATTATGTGAAATATATGCTTTAAAAAAAATTTAAAACCTTTGAAGGTGTGAACCGCAAACATAAGACTAGGACTGGACAACTCATGATCCCAACAATATTACTATAGCTACTAAAGGGGTATAAAAGTCCAGAATAAACTTATGGGGTAAGACCCACAATAGTCCACCAACCCAACAGGATTATTAACAACATTAGATTCCAAACTTGCTATCAGCAATGCTTGATCCTAAATAAGCAACAAGAGCGACAGTGTCCATATTTACACGGCCAAGGCCGGTTGGGACTAAATCTCTTTTTGGTAATAAAGAATGTAAATTTCATGCATATTGTGAAATTGAGGCACTTGGACCTCATATTGTCAAGATATCATTTGACCCATTTCTGTGCAGCCTTATTAAGCCAGACTGTCTCCACATTATGGGGAAGTTTATTCTGTTCCTGAGATGCAAACATAGCTGTAAGATTTTGATGATCCCTCTTCACTACACGACAGTTATAGATGATGGAAAGCATGGGCAATAGAGGGTCATGTGTTTCCTTGATGATCTCGTGATCCTCGACAGAACATACCAATACTGCAGTTGATGTTCTAGAACACCTAACAAAAAATGTTTACAGTGAGGCCCTCAAAGAATGAAATAACTTACCCCATTTGTCATAGAGAATTAACAAATAATATGAGTGCGTACTGAAAAATAACCCTTATTTGCTATTATTTTTCAGATAAATCCTAATAGCTATGTCTAAATAAGTTAAGATAAGACATGATAACTATACTAAGAAATTTCTAGAATTGTTTATCAGGATTTGTCTATGACAACAGATAAAAATATCGTTGTCTGTCATTTTAAAAAAATTATCTCATCTAACAGTTTCATACTCACATTCTAAAATCTGTCACATCTACCTAATGAATCACACATCTCTTATACTTATTCAATGGTATAATTGTCATTTAAAAAGTCATAAATTCTTATTTATCCCTTATCCATCGCTTATTATCATTTTATCCAAGGTGAACGAAACAATTAAAATTATATTTTTATATTTCTCGATGAGAATAACAGCAAAAGGCAAAGAAATAAAAATTTGTTTATTCAACATGGATTGTTATATATTACGTTACAACTATTAGAGGAGAATAAACCTATGTCACACTCTATGCAGTCCCTTAGGATATATATATGCACCAATAAAATATTAATATTTGATTAGGTATTTTTAGATTTAGAGAAAATATAAATATTTTTTAGATCGTAAATTGTCTAAATATGATACTACCTGGTTGGGATGCTCAGGTGGCATATTAGGATGAGAGGTGATATTCTCAAGAAAATTGAGGGTTATAGTTGAGACTTAATGTGGCTTCTCGCATTTTGTAGATATTAGAATGAATAAAAATTTTAAAATTTAAGGATTATTATGAATCATAAAATTTTATTAATTTTCAACATACATGATACCATCAATTCAACCAAGCATACCATCCTCAATAATTCCCCAACTTATCATCATATATTTAAAAATTATACAAATCATCATCTCCCACATTTCAATTTCAACTCTTCTACATCTGCCCATTGTTAGCTGTCACTAACTGAACCTGTCCAAGCTGATCATCTTCTTTAGAATTCTGATTCTCATGCGAAGTCTTTCCAAACAGCGATCCCATGTCCTCCAAGGTCCTCCCCCTGGTCTCAGGCAAGTAAGTAAAAAAGAACACCCACGCAATCGTCGCGACCCCGGCGAACAAGTAGAAACTCCCACCAATAGTGATCGCCTTATATAACGAAATAAAAGTCATAGAAATAACCCCACTCGTCACCCGGTTCACCGCGACTCCCATGCTCACCCCCTGCGCCCTCAGTCGCAGCGGAAATATCTCCGAACTGTAAACCCAAGTGATCGGCCCGAGCCCGATAGAAAAGAAAGCGACAAACGCCAATACCGCAGCGATGCACGCCACCACGGCCCACATCACCGTCCCTTCCGCGCTCCGCTCCACCACTGTCAGACCCGTCCCCAGCACCGCAAGCGAAGCGATCATCCCACCCACCGAGCTCAGAAGGAGCGGCCTCCGCCCGAACCGGTCTAGCCAGAACGTCGCGACCAGTATGAACAGGGTTTTTGTGAACCCCACCCCGACTGTCGCACCTAACAGTTTTGAGTCGTTTGTGATCCCTGCTTTCTTGAACACGCGGGGGCTGTAGAGGACCACTGCGTCAATGCCGGATGACTGTTGGAAGAAGTGGATGCCGATGCCGCAGATGAGGACTTTCCGGACGGAGGGGGTGGGGTGGATGAGGAGCTCCTTCCACACGCCTTCGCCGTGGCTTTTTTTGGAGACCGTCACAACATCGTCATTGCAGTCTTCAGGGATGCCCGCCGCATCCTTGATGCCGGAGAGGCGGGTCTCGGCCTCCTCGGGCGTGTCAGAGGTCTTTACTAGGACTTTTCTGGCTTCACCGAGTCTTCCCTGCGTGTATATATAAGCTTGTCATTTATCCGAAAATAAACATGTATTTAAAAAAATAAAAAATATTCGATATCCAGATTACGGATATGAATATCAGTTGAAAAATATCCAAATCTAACATATGTTATAAAATTATATATGTTTATATTACATATTAATCACAATCATTATATATATTATGTTATTATTAAATTTTTAATTTATGATATCTAAAATAGAGAATAAATTTGAAATTCTCTTCTTTTTTTTTAAGGGTGTTCTCGTTGCTGATTTTACGGTTAAGCTGGGAAGGCTAACTCCACCTTTTGAATTTTTACAATAAATGGGTGGATAAGTCAGCGTCAAGATTCGAATCTAAAACCTACCATCAACACGAGTAAGCTCTAACCTATTATGTCATAACCAAATGAAACAAATCAATTTTAATTTTTATAAATCTCGAATGTATCACTTCATCATTCAAATTAAAGGTGATAGATCCATATTGATCCATTCACAAGTTTACCTGCATGACAAGCCAGCGAGGGGACTCAGGCATGGCGAGGACGCCGAAGGCAAGGAAGACGGAGGGGATTGCGCCGATGCCGAGCATAAGACGCCAGGAGAGATGCTTAGAGAGGTGGGAGAAGGCGTAGTTGGAGACGTAGCCGAGGAGGATGCCGGTGTTGATGAAGACCTCAGGGAAGGAGGTGAGGAAGCCGCGGGAGGAGGCCGGGGAGACCTCGGCTGTGTAGACGGGGGCGACCATGAGGGCGTAACCGACGCCGATGCCGGCGATGAAACGGCCGAACATGAGGACGGCGTAGTTTGGGGAGAACCCCATGACGATGGCGCCGACGAAGAAGAAGACGGCGGCGAGCACGATGGTGTAGCGGCGGCCGATGGCGTCGGAGGTACGGCCGGCGAGGGCGGAACCGATGAGGGAGTAGATGTTGAGGATGCCGATGAGGATCTCTATCTGGGTGTCTGACACGTGGAGGTCATCCTGTATGAAGATAGCCGCTCCGCTCATCACGCCGATGTCTATAGACAAACCTCTTCACAGTCAGTGTTACAAGGGAAAATTAGAGGGAAATTTTTTAAAATAATATGTAAAAAAAAAGAATTTTAAAATTGACCCTCTAATTAAAGTATTTATAAGACTGATCTTAGAATCATTTTTGACCGGTCAACGCGTTTACGTGGCGCGCTGATCGAATTAAAAAATGTCACGGCGGAGACGTGATTGTGAATCACATCTCCGCCGACCCCCGCGCGCAACTTGCAGCGTGCACGGACAGCGCACGGGGGACCCGAGACGTGATTATGCATCACGTCTCCCATGGGTTGTTGTAGTTTTTTTTTTTTTTCTTGCATAGGATTTGTTTGCATAAATACTTTTTTTTTTGTTTCTTTATTTCAATAAATAATGTTATATAGAGTTTTATTTTCAATCCCAGAACTTCATTCTATATGTGTTTTAAAATTTTAAAAATAGCATACATTATCTATTTAAGCACGAGTTTTTACAAAAAAATAAGCATATAATATAATAAATTACATATATATATTTATAAAAAAATTAATCTTTTTTTTTACTTCTTTCTTCTAAGTGAGAATTTTTTTTTCATGGATCTTGGTTTACGTGCGTACCTGGGTTTTGTTTTTTTTTTTCAGTGATGTTTGCATCATATATACACACAAAAAATGAAATAATGCACTTCATCAATGTATAAATTTTATTATATATATGTTGTATTTTATAATAAATATGATTTTATTTTACTCATAAAAATCTTAAATCAAGTATTTTTTTGTTAATCTTATTATATAAAAAATAAAATTTGAAACAAAAAACTAAAACTTAAAAACTCACGTTTGAAACTGATTATGTGAAAATACGCTTTTACATAAATAGAATCAATTTAACAATTATTTTCAAATATGACAATTCTATAACTAGATAACAAAAAAAAAAATAAACCCATACATGCAAACATTAGTAAAAAAAAAAAACCAATGCATGCACATAAACCAAAACCCATGCAAAAAAAGAAAATTCCTCACCTAAAAGAAAAAAGTTAAAAAAAAAATTAATTTTTTTATAAATGCATATATGCAATTTATTATATTACATGCTTTATTTTTTATAAAAATATGTACTTAAATATATAAGTATATTATTTTTAAAAAATTTAACACACGAATTGTAGGGTTGAAAATGAAACTCTATATAACATTATTTATTGAAATAAAGAGAGAAAAAAAAAATCATTTATGCAAACAAAAAAAAAATAACAACCCATGCATGTTTTGGAGACGAGATGCATAATCACGTCTCGGGTCCCCCCGCGCACGGACGTTGCGGGCTGCGCGTTGGGGTCTGCAGAGACGTGATTCACAATCACGTTTTCGCCGTGACATTTTTTAGCCCGGTCAGTTCATCACGTGAGCGCGTTGACCGGTCAAAAATGATTTCTTGGTCATTTTTGTAAATACTTTTGATTAGGAGTCAAAAAAAAATTTTATCAGGATTATTTTAAAAAATTTTCCTAAAAAAAATTGGTATACTGTATAGGCATTATAAACATAAACACTAAAATCAGGTTTGGATATACGGTGACGTTACGCCAGATTCTTTGCTGTGGAATATCCAAATTAGAAGAGAAGACGGAAAACAAGAAATCTTACCATAACCCAGTAAAATGGAAGTCATGGAAGCAAGCGTGGCGCAGGCGAAGGCGAACTTATTCTTCTTCTTCGGTAGCGGCGGCTTCTCCACATCGGAGAAGCTCGCCGATACGTCGGTCTTCGCTTCTAAATTTTGTTGTCCCATCTCTCTCTCTCTCTCTCTCTGTATGTCTCTCTTTGGGTATGTTAGAGAGAGGTTTTTTGTTTCAGAGGCTGCTGTGGAGGAAGATAAAGAGAGAGATGGATGTTGTAAGTGTGGTAAGCTTGGATTTATATAGGCCAAATGTTTGGGAGACCCCACTGTGTTTTAAGAAAAAAAATTTAATTGCTCAACACATGCTATCTACGTTTAACAAAATTATGGTTTTGTGATTGAAAGCCAATTTGATTCCAAATCTGTGGTATTCAGTGGTGAAAAGTTATTTAATAGATAATGGGCTTTTGATGGTTGGCAGGAGTTATCTTTTTGTTTATCTTTACCATTTTAGTTATATTGGTCAAGTTTAGTAAATGAATAAATATTTAGGATAAGTTAACATAATTTATGAGAATAAAAATACTATTATTTTTATCCATATTTATATTTGGTAATGCATTTTTTTATCTTCATTTTTTTTATGTTTTTATCTTTAACTTTGTATTTGGATGACATGATGTGAAATATGTGATAACTTAAAAAAAATTGAAAATACCAAGTTTACCATTTCTATTAGATGGGCATTAATATTTTTTGTTTTGGTTTTATGAAGTTTTTTATTTTTGTTTTTTTTTGGAAGGGCGGTCATAAATGTTGTCCATGTTTTACAAAATAAATTTAAAAAAAATGGAGATAAAGTCTATTCCACATTTTTATCTAAAAATAATATCTTCACTTTTTCTCTCAAAATACGGACAATTGTCCATGCTTTATCCCTTTTTTATGTTATATGAGATAACATGTGATTTAACCCAACTATTTCCTTATCTCAATCTCTTATCCCAATATCAAACCAAGCCAAAGGATTTTACTGATTATTATATGTCAAATGATACTTTTAGGCAAGTGTGGGAGTCAGAACTTATGACTTAGGTATCAATTTATTTTATCAAACACCGAGCTATGGATCCAAGTCATGTTTATTAATCTAATGTTGGAGATAATATCTCTCCAACAAATTAATATATTTAATTTTGAAAAAAAAATTGTTCAACATCTGTATCCTATAAAAATTACATGTTGTTAATTATATGAAAACTAAACTCTATAATTTATTCCGGCTCACCATCCAAAGTTATAATGATATTTTAAAAAGATAATCACAAGATACAAAAAGTTATTTAACGAAAAAATAAATTTAAACAAAAAGAATCTAATCTATATAATTTCCCATACATAGACCAGGATAATTATTAATAATATATCTCCAAATTAATTAATAAGATATTATGAAACAAATAAAAAGCTGTGAATTAAAAAAAAAAGAGTAAAGTGTAGGGAAAGGGAGGGGGACCCTCTCACATGAGGATAACATGTTTATCTTTATTTATACTCATTTACATTGAAATAACTGTATATCCAATAATAAATCCTACTATGTATCTAGGGGTTAGAAGAAGGGCAAACAGGATACATTTAAATTTGAGTCTGCACTCTCTTTCAGTAATTGAAGCCAGGATCTTGACGGGGCACAAACGTTCAGACCGAACGGGGGAAGTTGACTGGTCACTGATCAATGAAATTGATTGTCCATTAAACCATAATTGTGGAGGTTCCTTTTTCCTGGTTCTTCAGACAGTCGATCTCAATTTGTTGTCAGAAAAAAGCAACTGTTGAAATTTTTGAATTTTTAAATTTGTAAGATAGTCCAACTTTTTGGGTGAAAAGAAACAATTGTTTCGCATTTTTTATTTTTCTTTTGTTAGATGGGTAGTACGCTCTAAATTTTTGAGTGATGTTACACACAATTTTTGTTTTCATCTATACAGGCGTAGTGGAATATCCTCTAATAATACGTATATTTTCATTGCATGAATCATGCAATTTTTGTTTCTTAAGAGTTCATATAATTTAGGGTGTTAGTCCATTTAGGGACTGATATGTCTATGGGCTCTCTTGCCCAAGTTCTAGTAGTCCTTTGGGATGGTTGTTCAGGTTTCATGACCCTTACTTCTAGAGATGTAACTTTGGTCGGTTAAATCGAATCCGAACCGATTTTTTTCGGGTCTGGGTCAAGATTTTTGGTTTTGTTTAGATATAGTTTGAGAAATTAATAAACCAATCTACTTTGATTTGGGTTTGGTTTTATTTAAAATAAACTGAATTAACCGAATCGAATTAATTTAAACACATGATTATTCATAATTAATATTCATTTAGATCATTCTTTTTATATTAAAACTATATTGTTGTTATATCATTAATATTTATAAAAAAAATGAATACACTAATTTATATCATCAATCCTAGCTTTTTTATATTTATATAAAGATGTAATCAAGTAAAAAATATAAGGGCGCGTCTATCCCCACCAAGCGTTTTTCTTACCCCACCAATAAAAAAAAAAAAAAAAACGGTGTTTGTCTGTTCCCACCGATCCAGGTCGACCGAATTTAGTCGCCATTTCAGGTTTTGGGCGACCGTAATTGGTCGCAATTTCAGGCTTTGGACGACTGTAATTGGTCGAACAGGGTTCAGAACTATATCTACCTATTTTTTGTAAACAAATAAATTTTTGGATTTATCCATCATATTCTACATTTATTCTTTTATCCAAACAACAGCTAAGGGGCCGAAAAAAATATAAGTAGGTATACTTTCAATTAATTCAAAATTTTATAGAAAAATATCTTATTAGACAAATATATATCATTTTTAAGCTTCGTTTGAATTCGTAGTTAAGAGGATTCTTCGTTTGAAAACAAAAAAAAACATATCAGTTGATCCAAACACATTATATATTTGGCTTTTAAAAATTTGTCTGTCGCTTATGTAAAAAAAAATTGTTCTTATATTTTACATTTAAGAATAATAATTGATTCTCCTTACATTATAACTCAGACTTGGAGTGGTATGAAGAATTCAAGGAAGATATACGTCATGCGATTATGTTTCTAAGAAAAAAAATTATAAATTTTATTACAAATTCTGTTCGATCAAGTTCGGTCGCCCGAAACCTGAAATGGCGACCAAGTCCGGTCGCCCAAAACCTGAAATGGCGACCAAGTCCGATCGTCCAAAACCTGAAGTGGCGACTAAATTTGGTCGACCTGGCCGGATCGGTGGGAAAAGATAAAACACCGGTTTTTTTTTTCCGATTGGTGGGGTAAGAAAAAAGCTTGGTGGGGATAGCCACGCCCAAAATATAATCTAACCAACCCAAATAGGTAGGAAGAAAAAAATGATCGGGTATATATAAGTTTGTTTTTAACAGTTTGGTTTAGTTCGGTTTAATCAAATAAGTTTTCGGTTCGATTTGATTTTAGGTTTTCAATTCGGTTTGGTTTGATTTTTAGATTATATGTGATTATATTTTGATTCAATATGGATTTAAAAAAAAAAAACAAATCGACTGAATTGCTTATCTATTTACTTCTAATACTCTTGATAAAGAGCCTCAAAAAAAAAAGTTCATATAATTTAATTCATTGGGAAGCCGTCATTGGCGCGCATTGATATGAGTGGGGGCGTTCTATGTATTGAGTAGGTAGTGATGTATATTTTGGGTGGGGGGAGGAATAGATGTCTCTTCTAGTCCTCCATCCATTTGCCTGTATGGCACCCTTCTTCTTTCTACTTATCTTTCTTATCTTATTTATTCGCCCGTCTTTCAGATATTATAACCTTGAAATCTATAAATGAAATCAGTGTAGTAATACTCTTCCTTTTTCTCAAAAAAAAAAAAAAAGAAGATTAGTTTATATAATTTATTAAAATATATTTTTTTTTGTTTATGAAAACACATATTTCATTATGTGAAATATACACTTAAAAAAAAATTAAAACCTTAAAGGTGTGGACCGCAAACATGATTGTACCCAATATTATCTAAATTTAATTTTCTTTTTTTTTTTGTTACAAACAGGGGCGGAGCTACAGCTCGGCTTGGTTGGGCTGTAGCCCCCCCCCCTTCCCCCCCTCAAATTTTTTGAAATTTTTTTTTAGGTAGGCTATGATTATTTTCATCATTATTCAGCCATAATCACCCCTAATTATTATCCCTAATCATGGCTTATTATCTTCTATCACATCAGTTTGTACACAATTGATTATTGCCTTGTATAGACCAATTAATCCCGCCATTATTTGTCCATTACACCACTTATACAGACAGTCATCACTTACCTTACATTGAAGAGATGTAACTTAATTTCTATCGATCACATGGTTAAGTACATATTTCTTATACAATAATACAAGATGAGAAACGAATTCTCCCTTATTACCAATTTTATCATTGTTTTCATATTTTTTCTACAAAAATGTGGTTATAAATTTTTTAAATCTTTATTAGAATGATTTTTTTTTTCTTTACCAGCCTAGATATATTGAGATCAATTGTATTTTTTTCAATTATGAAATTTGTTACAACACTTCACACTAAGATGAAAAATGATTTTCTTATAGATTTTATGATTATTTACATTGAAATTTTATTTTACTGAAAATATTGACTCAGATTGGATAAAAGATAATTTATATTTTTTAAAAGATTATAAATACAGTTTCAATAACATATTTTTGAAAAAAATTAATCTTTCATGCACTGTGAAATTGAGGCACTTACCTCATATTGTCAAGAATTCATTTGACCCATTTCTGTGCAGACTTGTTAAGCCAGACTGTCGCCACATTATGGGACAGTTTATTCTGTTCCTGAGATGCAAACATAGCTGTAAGATTTTGATGGTCTCTCTTCACTACACGAATGTTATGGATGATGGAAAGCATGAGCAATAGAGGGTCATGTGTTTCCTTGATGATCTCGTGATCCTCGACAGAACATACCAGTACTGTAGTTGATGTTCTAGAACACCTAGCAAAAAATGTTTACAGTGAGGCCCTCAAAGAATGAAATAACTTACCCCATTTGTGATAAAGAATTAACAAAGAATATGAGTGCATACTAAAAAAGTAACCCTTATTTGTTATTGTTTCTTAGATAAATCTTAATAGTTATATCTAAATAAGTTAAGATAAGACATGATAACTATACTAAAAAAATGCTAGAATTGTTTATCAGAGTTTGTCTATGTCAATAGATAAAAATATCATTATTTGTCATTTTAAAAAAATTATCTCATCTAACAATTTCATACTCACATTCTAAAATCTGTCACATCTATCTAATGAGTCACATATCTCTTATACTTATTCAATGGTATAATTGTCATTTAAAAAGTCATAAATTCTTATTTATCTCTTAACAACCACTTATCATCATTTTATCCAAGGTAAACGAAACAATTAAAATTATATTTTTACATTTCTCGATGAGAATAACAGCAAAAGACAAATAAACAAATACTTGCTTATTCAATCTAGGTTGTTATATATTACATTACAACTATCAGAAGAGAATAAACCTATGTCACACCCCATACAGTCCCTCAGTATATATATGCACCAATAAAACATTAATATTTGATTAGGTATTTTTAGATTTAGAGAAAATATAAATATTTTTTAGACCGTAAATTGTCTAAATATGGTACTACCTGGTTGGGATGCTCAGGTGACATATTAGGATGAGAGGTGATATTCTCAAGAAAATTGAGAAATGCACACATGACAAA
The DNA here is from genome assembly GCA_030737835.1 of Acorus gramineus. Classification (NCBI taxonomy): domain Eukaryota; kingdom Viridiplantae; phylum Streptophyta; class Magnoliopsida; order Acorales; family Acoraceae; genus Acorus; species Acorus gramineus. Next base: position 24,080,345 of record CM060849.1, read on the forward strand.
CAAGTGGCACAGCATTTCCCTGTTATGATTTACTGTATCTCGAATATAAGTATCATAATAATTGGATATCATGTTATCTAGCTTGACAAATCAGGCACATATGTCTAAATTTTGCTTAATATAAAATGGCACATTTCACAATCCTTTCTGCTTAAACTTTAGTTTTTTCAAACTTTGTTTAACACGACCATGTGAGTGACATTTTGGAGTTGAGTGCATCATAATCTAATCCTGGACTATAAAAAAAACATCAACATCTCAAATATGCATCATTTTTAAAAATACATTGAAAGCTTACAATCCATTCACCATGGTATTGAAGTTTACACTTTTACAGTTCTGCAAATCCTAAATCCCAGGAATTAAGTAAACCGGGAAAACCCATAAATACTTTTCAAAACTATATTACTAGATTCAGAACCCACTGTCACTTGCCAGTCAAAAACAAGACTTTGTTGTCATGCAAGCTTGAACCTGTACACAAAGACAAAAAAAAAAAAAGAGGACTGTGTGCCTTCTGGTCCAGGAATCCCAACCCATCACAATTCTGTTAATTAAGACCTGTCCCACTGTCTGACCCCTAAATTCAACCATCCTCAATAATTTCCCAACTTATCATCATATATTTAAATTAAAAATTATACAAATCATCATCACCAACATTTCAATTTCAACTCTTCTACATATGCCCATTGTTAGCCGTCACTAACTGAACCTGCCCAACCTGTCCAAGCTGATCATCTTCTTTAGAATTCTGATTCTCATGCGAAGTCTTTCCAAACAGCGATCCCATGTCCTCCAAGGTCCTCCCCCTGGTCTCAGGCAAGTAAGTAAAAAAGAACACCCACGCAATCGTCGCGACCCCGGCGAACAAGTAGAAACTCCCACCAATAGTGATCGCCTTATATAACGAAATAAAAGTCATGGCTAAAATCCCACTCGTCACCCGGTTCACCGCGACTCCCATGCTCGTCCCCTGCGCCCTCAGTCGCAGCGGAAATATCTCCGAACTGTAAACCCAAGTGATCGGCCCGAGCCCGATAGAAAAGAAAGCGACATACGCCAATACCGCAGCGATGCACGCCGCCACGGCCCACATCACCGTCCCTTCCGCGCTCCGCTCCACCACTGTCAGACCCGTCCCCAGCACCGCAAGCGAAGCGATCATCCCACCCACCGAGCTCAGAAGGAGCGGCCTCCGCCCAACCCGGTCGAGCCAGAACGTCGCGACCAGTATGAACAGGGTTTTTGTGAACCCCACCCCCACTGTCGCCCCTAAGAGTCTTGAGTTGTTTGTGATCCCTGCTTTCTTGAATATGCGGGGGCTGTAGAGGACCACTGCGTCAATGCCGGATGACTGTTGGAAGAAGTGGATGCCGATGCAGCAGATGAGGACTTTGCGGACGGAGGGGGTGGGGTGGATGAGAAGCTCCTTCCACACGCCTTCGCCGTGGCTTTTTTTAGAGACCGTCACAACATCGTCATTGCAATCTTCAGGGATGCCTGCCGCATCCTTGATGTCGGAGAGGCGGGTCTCGGCCTCCTCGGGCGTGTCAGAGGTCTTTATTAGAACTTTTCTGGCGTCCCCAAGTCTTCCCTGCATATATATATAAATTTATCAATTATTTAAAAATATATATATATATTTAAAAAATAAAAAATGTTCAATATTTAAAATACAGATGTCAATAAAAAAAATATCCAAATCTAATATATGTTATAAAATTGTATATGTTTATATTATATATCAATCACAACCATTATATATTCTGATGTCATTAAATTTTTCAATTTATGATATCATTTTTTTTTCTGAGGGACTTCTCTGAGAAAGTTAACTCTATCTATTTATTCTGATTCTATAAAAAATTCATTTGAATTTTTATCAATAAATATGTAAATAAGTCAGCAATAATACTCGAATCCAAAATCTACTATTATCACAAATAAGGCCTGAATTGATATGCTATAGCTACAGGAAACAAATCAATTTTAGTTTTTATATATTTTTAATATATCATTTGATTATTCAAATTATTGATGATAAAATACATATATTAATTATTGGTGATAATATGTATTTGATCTGTTGACAAGTTTACCTGCATGACAAGCCAGCGAGGGGACTCTGGCATGGCGAGGACGCCGAAGGCAAGGAAGACGGAGGGGATTGCGCCGATGCCGAGCATAAGACGCCAGGAGAGATGCTTAGAGAGGTGGGAGAAGGCGTAGTTGGAGACGTAGCCGAGGAGGATGCCGATGTTGATGAAGACCTCAGGGAAGGAGGTGAGGAAGCCGCGGGAGGAGGCCGGGGAGACCTCGGCTGTGTAGACGGGGGCGACCATGAGGGCGTAGCCGACGCCGATGCCGGCGATGAAACGGCCGAACATGAGGACGGCGTAGTTTGGGGAGAACCCCATAACGATGGCGCCGACGAAGAAGATGACGGCGGCGAGCACGATGGTGTAGCGGCGGCCGATGGCGTCGGAGGTACGGCCGGCGAGGGCGGAACCGATGAGGGAGTAGATGTTGAGGATGCCGATGAGGATCTCTATCTGGGTGTCTGACAAGTGGAGGTCATCCTTTATGAAGATAGCCGCTCCGCTCATCACTCCGATGTCTATAGACAAACCTCTTCAGTCAGTGTTACAAGGGGGAAAAAAATTGGTAAACACTGTATAGACAGTATAAACATGAACACTAAAATTTGGATATACGGTGACGTTACGTCAGATTCTTTGCTGTGGAATATCCACCACCACAGATCCAAATTAGAAGAGAAGACCGAAAACAAGAAATCTTAATGAAAAAAGAAATCTTACCATAACCCAATAAAATGGAAGTCATGGAAGCAAGCGTGGCGCAGGCGAAGGCGAACTTGTTCTTCTTCGGTAACGGCGGCTTCTCCACATCGGAGAAGCTCGCCGGTACGTTGGTCTTCGCTTCTAAATTTTGTTGTCCCATCTCTCTTTCTCTCGCTCTCTGTATGTCTCTCTTTGGGTATGTTAGAGAGGTTTTTTGTTTCAGAGGTTGCTGTGGAGGAAGATAAAGAGAGAGATGGATGTTGTAAGTATAGTAAGCTTGGATTTATATAGGCCAAATGTTTGGCAGACCCCACTGTGTTTTAAGGAAAAAAAAATTAATTGCTCACCACATGCTATCTACGTTTAACAGAAGTATGGTTTTGTGATTGAAAGCCAATTTGATTCCAAATCTGTGGTATTCAGTGGTGAAAAGTTATTTAATAGATAATGCGCTTTTGATGGTTGGTAGGAATTATCTTTACTATTTTAGTTATACAGGCCTAATTTAATTTAGTAAATGGATAATTATTTAGAATAAGTTAACATAATTTATGAGGATAAAAAAATCATTATTGTTATCTATATTTATATTTGATAATGTATTTTTTATCTTCATTTTTTTGTGTTCTTATCATTAACTTTGTATTTGGATAACATGATATAAAATATGGAATAACTTTAAAAAAAATTAAAAATACTAAGCTTACCCTTTCTATTAAATGGGCATTTATATTGTTGGTTTTGGTTTTATGAAGTTTTTTGTTTTTATTTTTTTGGAAGGGCGGTCATAAATGTTGTCCATGTTTTACAAAATGAAATTAAAAAAAATGGGATAAAGTCTATTTCACATTTTACTTAAAACAAAATATCCTTATTTTTTCTCTCAAAATAAGGACAATTGTCCATGCTTTATCCTTTTTTTTATGCCATATAAAATAACATGTGATTTAATCCAACTATTTCCTTAGGGTTTTAGTGATTATTATATGTCTCATGACTTATTGGTATTAATTTATTTTATCAATCATTGAGCTATGGGTCCAACTCATGATATTAATCTAACATTGGAGATAATATCTCTCTAACAAATGAATATATTTAATTTTGAAGAAAAAAAATTGTTCAACGTCTTTATCCTATAAAAATTACATGTTGTTAATTATATGAAAACTAAACTCTATAATTTATTCCGGCTCATCATCCAAAGTTATAATGATATTTTAAAAAGATAATCACAAGATACAAAAAATTATTTAACAAAAAAACAATTTAAACAAAAAGAATCTAATCTATATAATTTCCCATACATAGACCAGGATAATTATTAATAATATATCTCCAAATTAATTAATAAGATATTATGAAACAAATAAAAAGCTATGAATTTATAAATAAACCTTAGCCTCTTAGGTCAAATTTCAAAATTTTACAAGCTTTCATTACCAAAAAAAAATGAAATGTTTTTTTTTATTCTAATGTCTTATTGAAATTATCTTAATTAATAAGCAAAACCTAGCTAGTTTTATATAGATGAGAATTTCAAAGCTTACAAGAACTTCTGAACTCCGATAATTGGATTGCTGCAAAGTGCCTGTTCTATGCGTCAAGATCCACTCAATGATCATGGAAGTTCATTAATTAATAAAATTGACAAAAAAAAGACTTAAATTTGGTGGAATTGGACATGGAATTCCTATAATTCACCCAATTCACTTGTTTTGGAATTGATGTAAATTAGAAGTCCCGATCAACTAAATTCTATATATCTTTTCACATTCTCAATAAATGAGTACTGTTCCAATCCCAACCAGTTTAATGAATTGTGACTCCAACAAACTCTAATTCTAATCAGCTCTTTGAGGAACTGGAATTCTAATTCCACTCCATTCTAGAATCCCTACACATGCGTTTGGATTTTGAGAATCTTTTCTTTTGTTAGGTTGGATTTTGAGAATCGAAGCTATTGTTAGTTTAATGAATAACTTAATCGGACACAAACATAGTTTTATATAGGGATTGAGAAAATCATATGTTTTTATGATTTTTTTCTTCTATTTTCTATTATATTTTGATTTTTTGAGTTTTTATTAACATAGCTGATATAATTTATCCACGTTAAACAAATATATTATTCATAATTAATACATTCTTCCAGTATCCGCGAAACAAATTAAAAAGGGTTAAAAGGTATTAAAAATCACTTAAAAATTTTCCAGGTTACCAAACTGGGATAAAAATGGTTCGATTTCAACAGCAAGAAATTGAGTAGCACATGCTCTTGTTTTGCATGAAATGCAATTCCAATACATATTAAAGGGATTGCGTATCCTCTGCCACTACGCATCTAATTTGAAAGCCTTCTCATAAACGCTTACAATAACATCTTTGAATATTGCTTGGCCTTGGCGTGTGTAAATGAATGAGCATGTCACGTTGGCACCATTGTAATCTTCCATGGAAGCAGTAGATCTCAAACAAAATACAGTCCACTCATCACACCCTAATGCGTGCATGTATTTATATACATTCTACCTATAATTTTCAAGGACATTTATACAAAAGCAAGAAAATAATGTCTTTTTCTAGCTAGTCAAGAGAGTGATATCCATATCATTTTTGTAGGCTTGTACAGGTCACGGAGAAAGAAAAAGATAATGCTTTTTGAGGAGGAGTCATTGAAGTCAATAAGAGAGTAGAATTGTTAATTTCATATATATATTGATTTATCTACCTTCCTAAGGTCAAAATAGAGGGGCTGGGATCGGAATCTTCAGATCAGACGTGTGGGCCCTTTTGTTTGAAAGTAAATGACAAGGGCATGTGAGGTGATCAAAGTTTTTTGAATTGTCGTCTTGCATTATTAAGTTTTCTTGGTTTTTTGTGAGAAGAACATGCAATTACATATTTACATTTACCATTTGAGCAATGATGAGCTTAATCAATCCAGTAGAACTTCTGCATCTGTGAGTGAAAACATGCTTTCAACTATCATAAAATTGAATAATGGCTTTCTTTACCAAAATGATCGAGTTAATAAAAATAGCTTGAAATGCATCCAACCTTAAAAAAAAAAAAAAAGGTTGAAATGCATATTATCATACTTGGGAAGGGCTTGCTGTGCCTGTCATATGAGAAGCAGAATTTACAAAAGACTACCAAGCTATGTTGTAAGGTGCCATTTTTAGGAGCATCTGGTCTATTCCCCAGATGGCTTGGATAAAATTTTGGGGTGGGTCAAAAATTAAATTATAATTAGTAAAACTTGTACTCTTATATTTTGATAATGATATTAAATATTATTTTTACAAAACAAACAAGTTGATATTTAAAATAAGTATGAAAAATAACTTCATGAATATCTGTTTTTTTAGTACTTCATAAGTATCTTGTCAAAATGAAATAGATATACAAATACTATACGAAAAATCTAAAATGATGGTCCGCCCTATGGCACTGAAATGATAACAGATTCATGACAGTTTGTGGGATCAATCTTATATATATCTTCATTGCATGTTATACAATGAAATCGTTTTTTTTTTCTTTTTACGTTTTAAACCACATAAAATCTGTGTTTTCTACTGTTTGATTTTTTTACATTATTTTGTTGCACAGGTGTTAAGCTTAGATCCTAGCTAGGGTGTGTTGTGCAATTAAAATATTAAAAAGTAATTAAACAAAAAAAAAACTACATATGATTTTATAAAAATCAATTCAAAATGCTATTCAATATTAATTACAAAGACCATTCAATCGACATCGATGTCGGCATCTCCTTCTATTTAATTAATTTGGCTTGTGAATATATAGCTATCATCGACTCTTCACATAAATCCAGTCTCGAATTCAGATTGCATGTTGTTGCGCTCTTCGATCACAAACAAAACAAACGGCATCCAAAAATAAATAAATAGATTTATCGCAATTTTCTTAGGACTTAAAGAATACAGAAGATAAACAATATAATATAATTATGTTGACTAATATATATTTCTTTTTTCAATCACCATCATATTGATTGTAGGGCTAAAAAATGAGCCCCACCTGTGGAGCTCTACGTACCGGCAACCCACAATCCGATTAAGTAATGGTCCACGACTCGAATTGTCCACCACGAGTGGATACGGCTCGTCAGCCAATCAAAACCCTCAACTCAATCAAAAGATTATCAACTTACTTCCTGGGATGTAAATCCATCAAATCAGCTATCAAAGTACTCATCCTCTAAGATGATAGGGATATGCTTAGATATGTGATTAATAATGAGTCCAACTCTTTATCTTGACAAATCTAAGTCATTTACAAAAAGATAATGACTATAGAATCCCTGGAATCTGAGATCTCATTTCATCCATAAGAATGTGATCTCCAAAAATTTCTAAGGATTGAAAAAACACTATAAAAAGGAAACTACGTATGACTTAATCCCAAAGACAAAAAGGAGAGGTACGTAGACAGCCTAGAGTAAGGTCTCAAGTTCAGTCAAAAAACAAATTTTTCACGACACCTACGAGGAAAGCCAGCATGATCAAAGAGAGGAGACTGAGAAGAGCGGAGTCGAAATCCAAATCTGGCCCGTCAATTTCTGCGCCTCCATTGATTATTTAAAAAATACGTCTCTTTAACCTAATCACGTAAGATGGTTATCGTCATAGACTTCACACATTATTGTATCCTGCAAGGTCTGAAGGAACCAAATCACAGAAGTTTATTATAATAATAACAACATCACACAATCTGACAGATGCAAATTAAACAATTGCTATATTATAGGATATATGAATAGAAAACACTTGTAACAGCATTGCCAGCTTATTTTTGGGAGGCAAGTTGGGCAGGGAAGTATATAGACTACAAAAAAAATCACATAATATATCATAACTGGAATATAATTGATATCCTGCACATGATTCCATGGTCGTGAAAGGATCGTGTCGTCCCTATCTTTTTGGTTTTTGATGGTTTGATAAAGAAAGTTTGTGATAATATAAAAACTTTGGATTCATCAAATAAAGTAAGTTAGGCGCATGGAGCTAATGTGTGCTACTTTTTTTCTTTTTTTTTAAGGATTTCCTGGGTCACTAATTTAGATAGGGTTTAGGCATGAATATCTTCATAACCAGGGTTCATAACTTGCACGAGCTGATTTTTTGAAACTCCCATTGAATACATCTTTTCTTTCATCAGATAACACATTTATATTATGTTCAAAGGGTTCGTCACAAGTTGGAACAAAAAAAAAACAAAGAAAGATGTGTTGCATTATTTTATACATCCCAAAAATGTTCACAATTTTATTTCCATATATTTACCATGCTTCTAGCTAAACAGTTAATCCAATATGGAACCTGATTAACTATATATTATGTATGTCATCACTTAAAATTTGATCAGTGCATACACAAAAATATCATGCATTATGATTTATAAAATTTCTACAAATTAAAGTGGTGATCTAAATGATGCCTCTAGGCTTAAGATTTCATTATTTGAATTGATACAAAGCATTCTTAACAATATAAAAGTGCAGTTCCCTGGTTATCATATTAGGATTAAATGTACTAGTTAATAAAAAGTATAATCCTAGTTTTGTCAATAGTTTTATTTTGAATGAGGTTAATCTATGATCCATCTAATAAATTTAGTTTGTATAAACTCTTCCCATCTAATAAAGCATGTTTAATTATTTTATTGATAATAAAACTATTGTATTGCCGAATCTTGGTCCACATTTTATTACTAATTTTTAGAGTATTAATTGGATTTAAAATTTTGAGTGAAGATCAGCCCTACTTGTGATTCCACGTCTGTATCTCTAATCAATGCATCCTATCTTCCCCTATGATTAAAAAATGATAAGATCTAACAGTCATAAACACGTTGGATAATTAAATTATTCAATAAACGTAGGACCTAACCCAATCCCCTTTTAAAAAAATTACAAACTGAGGAGAAGAAATCAAAATTCAATAAAAAAAAAAACAAAAGAAACAACAAAAGAAGTAGAGGAAGCCACCACGAATTCGGTGACCGTGGCATGACCCCGGCGTGCGAGTGATTCATATGTGAAGAAGACTGACTAAATCCTTTGTAATTATAAAATAATAAAGAGAACGTGTAGTTCACAATACAAATGAACATCCTCAAACAGAAAGTAGAGCAAGATAAGTCAAGTAGAGGATCTGATCCCCTAACCAGGACATCCTCTCAAGGAAGACAAGGCCCCTAGTTAATGAATATTAAGTCACCCCATTGTAAAGATTATACCCATCTTAGTAGAACCAATTAGACTCCCTAGATACAGGCTTCACCCAGATATTATGTTAATTGTGTGTTACTCCACCTCTTCATCTCATTGAAATTATCTCTACTTTCCAAGTATGTTGCCAGTCTGTTCACAATGTTGCGTATGAGTTGGAGTCCTCTTTCAACGTCATCCAATGAAAGAAAAAGAAAAAAAAAATTAAAACACAATAATGGTCCTTTCATATATTCCACTGTTCCACATAACTGGAAATAGAAAATTGTGTACTATAATCAAATATTCAAAGGCAATTCATCAATCATTTGTTTCGCAAACAAGAATGTGAAAAAAGAAGGAATAGACTAAATTATGAAAAACACATGTTAAATGCAGCGTAAAAAAATATAATAATAATGTCCTGATAGATGAAAAAAACGGATATAACTTATGTAGCCTATGCCCGAATAAAATATGTACTATTTGAGAAAGGGAAAATCCATATTCTGTTTAATTAATCTTTATTGAAAATATATTAATCCAAAATCTTTTTATAATTTGTTAAAAATGCTATGTAAATGATAATTTTATCCATTTTTTTTATATTTTTAACACATTGCAAATGATTTTTGGTATATTGTGTTTTCAGTCAAAGTTAACTAAACAAAATATACTTAAAATATTCACCATCTGTCAATAAAAATTTAACTCAAGGGTCTATTTGAATTTACATAGATACTTTCAGTGGATGTTATATGGACTTTAAAAAAAGTCAGGAGATTATATAGATTTAGGATAGTTTACAAGAGGTCATATGGATTTTCCCATTTGAGAAATCAACATGAGACCGAGCATCAGCCAGAGAAAGTTTGCCACATTTATAACTTGATGACCGAAAGAGCAAGAACAACAGTTAGGTTTTGACACACACAACTACAACCAATCCCCCATTTCATCAACAATTAAATTCAATTAGGTACTCTACTAATTGAAAACATAACCCTAATTCATTGCTGGAGGCATCCTAGGCCTGAAACTGTATTTTAAGATGAGTACAGACTAACCGACGTAAGGGCCCAAAATAATACAATAAAAAGGTCTCCCCCAATTTTCAAAGTGAGACCCTCAATTGACGGTCAAATGTCGGCACACGTGCTTGGAAAATCTGGTCTTAGATTTTTATACTTCTCCTCTCCCGTTGTATGTCCACGTTTCATTAGCCCCACAAAGATCCGATAAAAAAAAGTACACAACAGTTTGATTTGTCTTTGGCGTCTCCTAAGGATCACACGTCTTGCTTTTGGATGGAAGACTTTTCAAAAAGATGGGAAAACTAATTGGTGTTGGGTTGATATTCATCCACGAATTAATTCGTATGTGTTTCAATTTTTTAAAAATAAATCTAGTTCAATAACATATGTAATTTGATGGAAACAAAAATTATAACAAAACTACAACAATTAATATCTGGCTAGAATGGCTTTGTTTTTTCTTATGTAATTCAGATCCTATGTCTACATTTCAAGAAACGGAACCGACTTACCCAGAAGAAATGTAACCCAGTTCTTCAACTGGTGAGACACTGAAGTTTAAAAAGTGCATGCAGGACCACATTTTCCTTCTTTGGACCACACCCCTCCGGCCCTCGCATGCAAGGTTACCATCTTGTTTTTTTGGCTCTTTCATAGAGAAAGAGAGTTGTGAGCTGTAAGATAATGATAAGTGGGGTTCGGATGGTTCAAGCGAATTCCCTCTGTGATATTGTGTGTAATTTTCACAAATCAACCCTGTGAATTGTTTTTTTCATTTTAGCCCCTCTTTTTACTTTACCCAAAAAAAATTGAAACACTCTCACTCTCTCTCTCTCTTTATTGTATACAATTTTCAAAAATCAACCCTGTGAATTGTTTTTTTCATTTTAGCCCATCCTTTTACTTTACCCAAAAAAATTTGATACTCTCTCTCTCTTTCTTTATTGAGCCCAGATCAATACAGTAGCTTCTTCATCCTCCCCCCTCAATTGGTGATAATAATGATTCAATACAGGGTTTCATGGTGATTTTTTGTATTTATTATTTTTTCTAATCACTCTTTGTAAGGTTTTAATTTATTTTGAATTATAAATTTGGTGAAAAATTGTATTTTCTTGTCACAAGTGAAATCTATATTGTTGTCGTCCTCCAACACATTGCTCATTTTGTTTTTAATAAACTCAAATTAAACCAAATTATAATAACATATAACTCAAAAATTGAACTGAACAGAAAATCGAACAGAAAATCCAAAACCAAACCGATTTTTGTTTGGTTTGCCCAAATGAAACCTAATTGTTTAATTAAATATAAACATAGATATACCCAATTTTTTTCTTCTTTCCAATTTAGGTTGATTAGAGTTTTTTTGGGCCCAGGTTGGTTTACAACTTTTTATATATATATGTATATATAAGGCTATGATTGATGGTATAAATTAATGTATTAATTTCTTATGAATATTAATGGTATAACAACATTATAGTTTTTAATATAAAAGAATGATCTAAAAATTGAAAAATCGATTGAATTTAAATAATCATGTGTTTAAATGTAATTCGGTTCGGTTTGGTTAATTCAATTTTTTGTGAAGTAAAACCAAACTCAAACAAAATAAGATCGATTTATTAATTTTTTATTCCATAATCAAACCAAATATAAAAAAAAACTATTGACCAAACTCAGTAGTATGTAGTAAACCTAACCAAATACACACACACACATATGTATGTATGTATGTATGTAAAGTTGTAAACTAACCCGACCCCAAAAAAACTCTAACCAACCTAAATTGGTAGGAAGAAAAAAAATTAAACAGTTCGATTCAGTTGGGTTTAGTTTGGGTTAATCAAACAAAAATCGGTTCAGTTTTGAATTTTCTATTTAATTTTCAGTTCAGTTCGGTTTTTGAGTTATATGTTATTATAATTTGGTTTAATTTGAGTTTGTTAAAAACCAAATGAACAATGTGTTGGAGGACAGCATCAATATAGAATTCATTTGTGATAAGAAAATACAAATTTTCATCAAATTTATAATTCAGAATACATTAAAACCTCACAAAGAGTGATTAGAAAAAATAATAAATACCAAAAAATCACCATGAAACTCTATATTGAATCATGATTATCATCAAATGAGGAGGAGGATGAAGAAGATCTGGGCTCAACTAAAGAAAGAGAGAGAGAGAGAGAGAGAGAGGGAGAGTTTTTTTTTTGGTAAAGTAAAAAAGGGGTTAAAATGAAAAAAAAAAAAGATTTTCAAAACTTACACACAATATTGGCTCAAGAGAGAGAGAGAGTGTGTATGTTTCAATTTTTTTGGGGTAAAGTAAAAAGAGGGGCTAAAACGAAAAAAACAATTCACAGGGTTGATTTGTGAAAATTATACACAATATCATCGAGGGACTTCGCTTGAACCAATCTGACGTCACGTAAAAATGCCAAGTGTCTGTATTGAGTAACACAGGAAATCCTTGTGTCTCCCTCACAAAAGATCTGAACTCAAATAAGTGATGGCTTAGAAAAATATGTTATTTATTTTTTTTGACTGGGCGATATGGTGGGCAATACCTACAAACACGTAGCCCGGTCTCACTTTCATTATCATGCTTCCGACAAGATTCGAACATGCATCTCTCATATGATGGGGGTGTCTAAACCACCGCGTCAAACACATGTTGGACTAGAGAAATATGTTATTAGTTCATCTTTAATCATGGATTAAAAAAAAAAAAGTGATATTAGATATGCATACTATCAGGAGAAGCGCGTGCGTAAATCTTGTGAGCCCACACGGTCTCTCCGATATGATGCGGGGCGAGGCGTCGGTCCAAGATTTCATGGGCCCTTACTTATGGAGACAGGATACCTAAATCGGCTAGCTAGATTTCACATATAGTATGAATGCACAAGTGTGAATGGAATTGGATTTTCAAAAAAAAAAAAAGTGTGAATGGAATTGGAGGAGACTATCTTGTGGTAGGTTCACTCTTTAGTAGGCGTGTGTGAAGGGTCTAATTAATATTTAGGTTGGGTTTGTGATTTTTATTTTTTTTTGAAAAAAATGTAGATATTTACTACCTGATTCTATTTCTGAATTCAAATTACAAATAATGAGAGTTGAGAGTAAAAAACAAAATAAAAGAAAAGCAAACAATAAGAAGGAATGTCGCACGTCATCATTCTCCCACTTAGAAGAGGTATCACTGAAGGGGGATGATCACCCGGCCGCACTCTTCCCACAATCCTCATTAGTTTGTTTATGAAGTTAATCTCCTCCGCCTTCGCGATAAAATGTCCTCAATCCCTCGCATTTATCCTAGAAACATACTCAACATATTCTCTTGATAAACTTGCTCTCCTTGAAAGACAACCTCATTTCGAGTACGCTACATCGTCCATGCCCCCGTCGACACAATCTTCTTTTATTCATCATATCGTATATTGGGGTGTGGTATATTTGTATGCAACATCATGTATAATTTCATTTCACCAATTAAATATATATTTAGTTAAATGAATTTTTATATGAAAAATGTATGCAATTCATTAGATTATATATTCTTCAGTTTTTAACGTGTGTGCCTTGTTAATGCAATTTTTTTAAAAAATAAAAGATGTTTTGACTACATTATTCAAGTTATCTTTAACTATATCCAAGACATATAACATTTGAAGTACAAATAAGTCAATAAGATTGCACCAACACGCACGCACATATATTGTTCGTTGGACACGGGAAAATGAGGGCCGGATTGTGTTCATAGATATTCAAATAGACATCGACAATGGCTGGGCCTGAACAGGCATGCAGGCCGGGCCTGTATTTTGGGCCACGGGCAGGCATGCATGCCCAAATATTTTTGGGCACTGTTACGCTAAGATTTTTTTTACAGTCTCGTATATTTTTTAAAAAATTCAATGAAACATATACCTCGTTAGACAATCTATATGCCTCATTAAATTTTTTCTTATACTTACTAAAATCATGTTCATTCAGTTTGAAATGGAGCGATAAATATTTTTACTAAAACATTTATTTCATTAGATGATATTTATTATTTTTTAAAAAATTAAAACACATGTAGTCTGAGTTTTGATTGATAACAAATGAGTAAATCTAACAATTTTTAATTTTTTTATAAAAATTATTGGGGGCCACTGGCCCAAAAAACTGTTAAGGTTAGGGCTGCCACCCCCCTTAATTGCTGGGAGGCAAGTGGCCCCCAGCCCTGCATGTGGATGGGGTTGGGGTCCACCTGCCCTCCCCCAAGGCCCCAACTGGCAGGGTCGGTCTGTGGGTAGACCAAACAAAGTCCGGTTCGAGCGGGCCCATGGGCCGGATCAGGCTTTCAAACTGAGGCCCAAACATGGCCCAAAGCCTGACCCGGCCCGTATTTTGAATGGGCCAAGTTATTAGCATTTAAATGCTAAATGGAAAATTAAATGTTTTTTTTAATGATAAACGTTGATACTTAGAATTGAGAGTGTAGATCATTTCTCAAAAATTTCTAGTTGTGGGCATGAGTGGACAACATATTTATATTTTCATTACAATGAGTAGTGATTATTAAATGCTAATTGTGATTCTCAACTATCAAACGATGATTCCATGACATCATTAGAACATGAATGCACATCGAGTTATAACTAAATGGATAACAAATCTTAAATGCACACCAAATGTTGATCTCTCGTTTAATGAAATATTCAATGGAAAGTCAAATAATATTTTTAAATTTATGAATTACACTAGATTAAAAGTTTTGACATCAATCTTTCTCAACTACAAATCAGTTGTGAGTGATGAATTTGGCAACGAAGAATTGGTGTATGGGACAATGAACACATAAATTCATAGTAATCAATTCCTCTATTCTTCAACTTTTTTTAAGTTCTCAAATTCAAATGTCTATCTTGTTAATAGTTCATGTGTCAAACGTCTGTCTAAATACTATTATTGTGAAATAAGATTTTTATTTTTAAGTCTATGTAAACTATGTTATTTATTAATAGTTTCTTATTTTTTTAATTTTTTCCTTGGCTTCAAATGCTTTTCTTATTTTGGCTATGGACAAAATGTCCGTATGATTTTGTGAGTATTTTAATATTTAAAAAATTTATATCTTAAACAAAATTACATTTGCATTGTTAGATATTCGGTAACAATTTCAATGTTATTCAATACTACATTTGCGGATATGCCAAATCAATCCGAGATTGCATTATCTTATACCCTTAGCCCTTAGTTGTGTAATTATGATATAATTGAATACATAAGCATAATAAGAATGATTACATAAGCAATTTTGAAGATTTTTCATTATTGAATTTTGATTGAAATGAATTTTTCTTGTTTGAAAATTGTAAAACATCATATTAAATATTTCAAGTGTGATTAGAGTTTTAAATTTAAAAATTTAAATGCCATTAAAAAGTTTACATGCAGTTAATGAAAATTTTATTTTGCATGGATCTAAACTTTTATAAAATTAGATATGAGTGATTTTTTGGGAACCTAAATTATTTATATTATTTATTATTTTTACATTTAAGTTATTATTATTTTAGTTTTTATTTATTTATATTCAAAATCCCATTCATTAAAGATCTGATATTTTCCATCACTGTTATAAAATTTTGGTTACCGGACTACACAACATAATTGATTTAAAGTATCAAATAGTAAAAGTTGAAGATATGTTGAATAAGAAAATCGATATCCTGATTATAAAAATGTTAAAAATAATTCCATTGAGAGTTTCTTTCATTTAGAAGGTAAGTAGTTTAAAAGTTTTAACTATCCATAGACAGACGTTTTGTACAAAATCTAATATAGAAAAAGTCATTTAAATTTGATGACTTAAAATGCAATTTAAAGAATAGATGGATCAATCACTAAATAACATAATTTACATGAACTTAAAAATAAAAATATTTAAATTATAATTTAAAATTTTCAACCACCCGTCATCCCAAATAAATGGCAAGAGGGGCAAATAACGAGATAGCATTACTTACAAGAACTTAAAAATATGAGGACGGAATCAATAAGTAAATAGCATTATTTACGAGAAACTTAAAAATAAAAATCTCTACCCTTATTGCAGTACTCACCGCTTTATAACCCAATTTCACCAATTGTTCGTCGGTGGAGATTTTTGAAGATGGTGAAACCTCAGCCAGGGTTTTGCTCTGGCAGCTCTGCTGATCCGATGAAATCAAAATATAAAATCAATTCAATCAACACACAATATCCAACAGACACTAACCTACAACACTATATATCATACACACACAGATCTCTCTCTCTCTCTCTCTCTATATATATATATATATAAATTAAAACAAACCCTCTTCAAATTAAACGCGGAAGAGCTGGTCCCAGATATCAGAGAAGGCATGTATGATCGCAGGGTGGTGACATCTGGAGTTGAGGGAGAGGAAGCACTGAAGCAGCTCCTCAAGTTCCCTCTCTTCGAACAGCTCCTTCTCCACTATCATCTCCACCATCGACCGTCTGAAGTCCCCCCTCGGATCCTCCGACCTCTTCACAACCGCCAACCCTGATAAGAACGCACCCCTCGATATCAGGGTCTCCGTCTCCTCCTCCTCCTCTTCCTCCCCCTCCTCTTCTTCTCTCTCGTCGTCGCCTTCACTGCTGACGAACCACTTGTTCTTGTCGTCCGCCGAGGAAGACGTGCTCATCCGACGCCGCGACCTAGCATAGTGATAAAGTTCGTGAAGAGCAAGTATTTCTTAAGCCCCGTTTGGAACAGTAACATGACTTATTATGTTCATTTAGTGAATGTTCATTTAGTGAAGATAAATTGATTTTGTATTTGATTGTGTTTTAAATTATTTTTATTATTAAACATAAAAATAAATGTTTTATTGATCCGATAAAATGTAAATAAAATATGAATAAAAATTTATAAAAAGTGATAACAATTGATTTGATAAAAGACTCTCATACGATAATTTTAATTTTAGGGATTGATTCAAATCCATATACCACTTTATACAAATTTATTCAGACATATTTTAGATATACTTTATCATACTTTATCTTGATTATTTTATATTTTTAAACATAAAAAAAACAATTATTCTTTTTTATATCAGATTATCTAAGGGGTTATTCTCGTTCCAAACGGAGGTTAAGTGTCATTCCATTTCTATATTCCGTTTAGATCCAAGGACTAAAGAATTACACAGATCCATAGGTTCCATACCTTGTTATAGAACTGATGCTTCATAGAAATATCAGATAGAGTCGGCGAATGAGGCAGGTTAATTAACAATTCACAGATGAAAAGTGCCAAAAAAGAAAGGATTTACTCCCCTCCCATATCTTGCATTATACATGTACAATCCAGTTAAATACGGATCTTATACTGTAATTATTTTTTTCAACTTTTTTAGAAAACTTAAGCATTAACATTGATGAATATTTGAAAAAGTACAGAAATTTTTTTTTGTCATGGTGACCTGGATTTGGATTTGGGTCTCTTGATCCTCCTGACGCGTCTCTTGAACGGGGGAAAAAGATCGAGACCCACGTCAACTCCGTCGTCGGAGTCGATCTTCCGGCGGGGAGCATCGTCGTCGGTGGCGGCGGCGGCGAGGATGGATGGATGAAAGTGTTGTTTTTGCGGCGGAGGGAGGTCCTTGTAGGAGCGGCAGGTGGACTGGATGGATGTGATGACTTGGGAGATCTTCAACTTAAGATGCTTCGCCATTGCCTCGAGAGAAGAGAAGAGAAAATGAGAGAGGACGACGACGGAGCTTCTTTTATGTACCCAGTCAAGTAGTGACTGGATTTTTATATAAATACGAAAAAGAAAAGCCTAAAGTCGGTTTGGATGTTGGCCCTGCCTCGGCTGTCACTTCTGCCTGCGCGTTTTACACTCTTTAAAGAAAACGTTTTGCCACAATGGAGACTTTAGTTATCTTAAGATTTTTTAATATTTTAATCTAAATAATAATAAAATATTTTTTACTTATTTTAGTTTTAAATTATTTTTATTAAAAAATATAATAATAAATTATTTTTTTTATAAAATGTTAATAAAATTTAGATTAAAATTTATAAAATATAAAAAAATAATAACAATTGATTTTTCAGTGAATACATGTGTTCTTTTAAATTAAATAACTTGTAATAACTAAATTCTAAAAATTAATTGAAATTTATATACCATTTTATACTATTTAATTTTAACATATAAATTTTTTTTATTTCAATATTTTAAGCACTCATTTGAAATTACTCTAACTAATTTTCATTTATTTCAGACTCTATTTTCAAATTAAACAAAGGCTTAAAAAAGCTGTTACACTCTTAGATCTTTTTAAAAATCACAATTATAGTCTAGATAAACACTTTTATTCAATCACTTTAATAAAATGTAAATCTTGTTAAAAAATTATAAATAATATTATTTAATTCCTTAAACCTATTTATTCTATATATTTTATTAACTAAAATATATGACAAAAAAAAAATGAACGGATTTTGTTCCAGACAGTAAAAAAATTCTTTTTGTTTGTTTTTTTACAAAAAGTTTTTCATTCGTAGAGTTTACAAAGTTTCAACATTCGTAGTGGACCGCATTTGTTGTCCATTTAAAAATTACAAAGGTTCACGGAAAACGAAAATGAACGGTGATGTTTCCAAGGCTGATATGCGCTTCCGCGTAACAAATTGAACCCGGTCAAAGGTCATTGATTGAAATGGACGCGTATTAACTTGTCAAAACTTTTCTTTTCTTCTTATTAATGATTTCATTTCATTGATGATCGCGTGCGAATGATGATATATATGGGATGCATCTTCTGTCGGGGTAAGAAGGGACACATGTTGGTTAATGATTTTCCACGAAGAACTGGTTCAGTTTTCAAATATGTTACACCGTATCACCATCAGTTTTATTATTTGGAAATTTTGGTTACCATGTTTAATGGTAAATAATGTTAACAAGTCCCAATAGAAATTAAAGAAATAAAAAAACAATGATGATTGGGAGAGACATAGAGCCCTGAATAGACGGGGTAGCTACTGATAGGTTATTGATTAGGACGGGACAAGGAGAGAGGTAGCGTAGGCTTGGAGGGGGGGGCGAGGTGTTGTCAGTCTGGAAAACCCACTCAGAGACGCCAAAAAAACAATCACAGAGAGCTAGCTGACTGTCAGTGTCCATCTATCAGTGAGAGCGATCGTTGCTTACAATTTACAATTTGTTACTATTTGCATTCCTTGTGTTCACGTGTCCGTGCAGTTTTTTTGTTTGAATCTAGTGAGGTCTCTTACTATCGTTATTATCATTATTAATCGTATTAAATTTTATAATTTATGAATTAAATTACATAATTTTTAAATCGCAGAAAATGATACTATATCCTATTAAATATATTAATATGTATTAAGAATATATTAGTATTTATTGTTATTAAGGATAGATTAAGCCTTTTTATTCATTTTTTTTCTACTATATGTCAGGTGTAAACCCTAATTAAATCTTCGTTCGTTCTCTTCAATTCGTTGAGTTTTAGGTTGAGGTTATTTTTATAAGTGTATCTCATTAATCACATTCCGTCATCCATTACTGATAGTATCTTGTTATTTGAGCGACTTTACAATCAGTCTCTTGATTATTCCTACGTCTTTGTGTTTTTTATTTGCACATGTTTTGTTCTTCTTTCTCTTAATAAACACACCAAGTTTTCTCCTCATTTTGCTATGTGTGTTTTTCTTGGATACAATATTCAACATAAGGAGAGATACAACTTTAATTAGTTAAAGTGAATCCGAACTGATCCACATGTCTTTTTTTATACAAATAAACAAAATAAAAGAATGTAAAACATTGCTTTTGAATATTTAACATGGATATCTATTACCAAGAAAGAAAAAAAAATGAACATCTATTTACAACTATTTACAAACTACGAAGGAACAAAATGGAATCCTCACCTCTTTTTTTTTTTTTAGAAACCCTCCATTGTTGCTTTCTTTATGTCTTCGAGGAACTTTTTTTCTTTTTATTTTCCTTCTTAAGGCTTTATGCTAGAAAAGCTTGGCTATCCAAAAAAGAGGTCATATGCAATGTTCAATAGCCCGTTAGGTTTGCTAACGGGTCAAATTGACCCGAGACAACTCATTTTCGACCTCTATACACAAATATAGATATTATTAAAATAAGTGATAATTGGATATCTGAAAGAAAAATCATATTTCTGATATCTAAAATATGTATAAAATCCAACAATTATGTATTATAATGCAAGAGTTATATGCAGACACATAGAATAAATAACAAATGGCTAGTATCTAAAATATAAATATATTTATATATTAAATAATAATATTATATTACATTAAATATGAATATTTTTTAGATGGAATACATATTCACTTCAAAAATTTCCAAATATAAATATTTTATTTCATATATACATGAATACAAACTTTTAGATATTGGATAAATTTTAAATTTTTATTAAGGTATTATTAGACTTAGTCTTTTTAAGAGTCCCAAATGCAATCTCATGGACCTCCTCCACTCACTATAATGAGACATATACCTCAAGTGGCTCGGCCGTGTTATTGGGTGAAGGATGAGCCTGTGTGGAAGCCCGACAAACTCCCCTTGGCTGCTACGGCGGGCAAGTTCAAGGAAGTGTGGTGCCTTATAAATTCGCATGAAGTGGGCTCCGACTGAGGATATATTTCCTGCGTATTTTGCCACGATAAAGAGGAAAATGTGGAGCACATGTTCATCCGATGCATGTCCTATGGTGAGGAGAGTCTGGGACCAGCTTCGTCACACGACTGGAATGACTTGTAATTTTACTAGTTAATCTCAATGAGATGTGGGAAACTGGTCGAAGACTAAAGAGCCATGGAGATCGCAGCATTCCAGCAAAAATTTCTCAGTCCTTTATACCTGTGATCGCGTGGCAGATTCGGAACCTTGCTGTTTTCAAGAATTGCACTCTCAATGTGGAGAACATCTAGGAGTTAGCCGTTCATTGCATTCTTGATCAGAGAAGACATTGTGCAAGTGTTTTTTTTTTTTTTATCAAAATGGTGGATGGAAAATTACATATCCTAAGTGTAATGAGGTGATTTGGGTTTATTTTATTCAGTATGGTTCTCCTCTATTGTTTTCTTTGTTATTTTTTCTGCTTTTATCTTTTGTTATCTGCCATTTGGGCCACTTATTGTATTTAATTGAAGGGCATAGGCATACCGTTTGATTAAAAAAAATGAGGCATATACCTTGATGAAAACTTTTCACTTTTGATAAATGATATAATTTAATTTATTGGATTGTATAATTCACACTTTATAAAAATAAATATATTTCTAGATGAGTTATATGATTTTTAAAAAGATGATAACATGGGTGGATTGCATTTTTGAATTGTAAGATGAATTGAGTGTAATATTTTTCTTTTCATTGATAGCATTTTTTTCCCTAACATAATTCATAGCTTCTCACAAGAGACGACGCACAGATGATTATGTAAAAAAGAAGGGTGAATTGCTCTAATACCCCTGGATCAACCGCCCAATTTTTTTCTACCCTGAACTTTTTTTTTTCTTTACCCCTGCAGTGTTGGCTTTTATTTTTTTTTTGCTCCTGACTTTTCATAATATATGAATTACCCCTTACAGACAAAGTTAATGAAACACGGAAATATAATGTGATGCATATGGAAATTATACATAATTACAGATATTTAATAGTTACCTACAAAAAAAATTCAACTTACACAAATATGTTTAAACATAAAATGGTTATAGATATCTTCCCAATGTCATTACAATAAATTTATGAATTATAAGTCATGCCATTATCATTTATAAATGCATTCAATGTACATAGAATGGTTATAGATACTTTTTCAAAATGTCATTAAAATATGTACATGAACTGTTTCAATTATGACATTGTTTTCTTATCCTAATGAAATCAGTTGTCGTCTCTCCTTTGATCCTCTTCATGTCCTCTTGGGTGAAATGAAACCCACTGAAAGGCCTTCAAACTAGACGTTCAACGTACTTCACAACGAAAAATGTGTTGTCCAAGTTACATTAAAAATGGAACAATCAATTAAATACCCAAACCAATTTCCATTTAACAATTTGAACAACATTAGTAATAATATGAATCCGAACCGAAAACATATAAATATCAACAACTATAATGTTTTCGTAGAAGTGCTTCTTGATTCATGTACTTAGCAATTACAGAAACTATAATATTACATAATCATTTACAAAGAGTACAAGTGGAATTAACATAAGGACATACAATTTTATAGAAATATAATGACTAATTAAAGCAATATAATATTAATTTACACATATATAAATGACTAATTACAGAAAATTTATACACAATTACATAATATAATCAATGATTTATAGAAATCATTCACATAACAACAATGCAATAGAAACCACAACATTGTAGAATGTATATTCATGTAACAACTACAACATAACAACTATCAATGTAATGTTCAATTACAACAGAAATTATCATTCACATAACAACTATAACAGAAACTATAAAAATTATCTATTACAGAAACTGTTTGCATAACAAAAATGTAATATCATCTATGAAATTAAATTAAGGATATACAACATTATAAAAATGTAATTACCAATTACATAAATATAATACAAATTTACAGGTATGTAAATGAGAGTGTTAGGTCAAGAAGGTCACCGAGGTCGTCGGGGAGAGAGAAGGTCATAGGGGTCACCAAAATTTCAGAGGGAGAGAGAAGGTTGGGGAGAGAGGGCGGATGGGGTTATGTTTCGTCGGGGAGAAGGTCACCGAGGAGAGAGAAAGTATGATAGAGAGAATGATTAAGGGAGAGAGAGGGTTTGGGGGGGGGGGGGGGATAAGGTGGGGTAGTTTAAATATAAAAAATGAGATAACATTAGTTAGGGGGAAAAAATAGGGTCAGATTTCAGGAGGAGTAAAAAAAAAAAAAATCCACGGATAGAAAAAAAAAAAATTTGACTATTGATAAAGAGGTATTTGGACCATTCATCCAAAAAAAGTAATCTACAAGGACATTCGGATAATTTTATAGGGTGTAATTGTAAAGCATTATCTAAACAAGAGGCATATAGTAAATTCCCATCACAGATTTCCCACCTACGCTCGGTTTCGCGCGCGGAGTTAATGCCATACTCCTCCTTAACCAACTCTCACCTTGCTCCTCCCCCACCCAGCATTTCAAACTCTCTCGCGAACTATATATAAAGTCCCGACCTTTCCCCGCCCACCCAAAAAAAATCAGTTCAATCTGTTTCTGTCCCTTCATTGCTTCGCCGACGATGAAAATGAAGGCTTCGCTGAAGGGAAAGTACGCCTCCGATAAGGGGACCGCCTCCGGGTCCATCGCCGTCAACGCCGCCGGCGACGCCAATCTCCGGGCGACCTTCACCGACTCCACCATCTCCCTCTCCAAGCCCGGCTCCTTCACCATCGACTACAACGTCCCCAAAAACGTAAACCCTAATCCGCTTCGAATGTGGGGGTTTCGGATTTTTTTAGGGGTTTTTGTTTTATCGGTTGTTCTTGCAGGATTTCAGGTTCCAATTCATGAACACGATGAGGGTTTTCAAGAAGCCGGTGATCTTTTCGTACACGCACTTCTACAGGGCGAATCGGACGGCGTTGGATGGGTCGATGTGTTTCAATACGGCGAATAGGGTTTCGGCGAGCTGTGATTCCAATGGCGGGGCGAAGGTGAGATATGTTTACAAACACAGAGGGGGGAGGACGACGTTCGAGCCTTCTTATGATTTCAAGAAGGATTCGTTGGAGTTTGCGGTTTCACAGATGATTCGTTCGGAGGGTGTCGTGAGGGCTTCGTATCAGACCTCGTCCAAGGTTCTTGAGATTGATTGGTTCAGGGGATCGTTCAAGGTAATAATTCTCTCTTTCTCTCTGTTGAAATCAATTTTCTTGAAAACCGGATTGAGCAGTGTAAGGTGAGGTGTCCAATTCTTGGATCAGACAGGTTTACTGTCAAAGGAATTGAAATATCCATGGAATAGATTTGAACAAATTCGAAATAACACTTTCAAATGAACATTATGCCCATTATTAGTTTTTTTTTAATCAAAACAATTATGTTTGTTGTTTTAATTAATTCCCAGGTATCCAGTTGTTCCAAATCAGTCATTAATGATAAATGGGCTAAATCTATTAGGCGTTCTTTCAACAAGCTTAGGTGCTTGCCCGCCCAGGCCTATATGGGCTGCCTAGACACGTATACATGTCACCCAGACAACTATGTGGGGGATTTAAGGAATAGAAGTAAGACTCCGAAATCAGGATCCTCAGTGCAGAGGTGGGTATCTCTACCAATCTACAAAGATGTGGTTTGGTTTGATTTTTCCACTTAAACATTATAGGATAACTTTTTTAGTCGTAATCCATAAGGTCATACAATGTATATTAGATTTTGAGATAGTTTCAAAGTGACATGTAGAGCACCAAATTGAAATTCCCTATTGGGATGATGGAGATGGTAAAAAAAAATTGGCATGTGTGCTTTCTTGCAAGTAAACCGGGAAAAAAAAATATAAAAGAAAGTTAACGGCTATGATGGATATCAATAAGGTCGCTTGTATACTTTTCTAAAAGTATAAATGCTTGAGAATTCTTCACTCTTGCATTTTTGTTTCTTCTGTTATCCTGGCATACTATCCTACCAATTTTTTTTTCCGAGTGACATTTACTTGTCAAAGCTTCTTGTAAAAGAAACAAATTATTGCGTGCAAAAGAAAGGATGTGAGTCCTTTTTTTGTTTTAAAAGAAAAGGTGGGAGCATGACATTCTAAATTTTATTTGTAAATGGAATTCCTAAGAGAAGAGGAGGGTGATATGCCAAACCTCAAGTATACAAGATATCCAAAAACAAAAGTGGGGACTAGAAGTCACCCAAAAGATACAAAGCAGAGCAGCAAGACAGAAATAATTAGAAAATACAACAAGTTAGGTCTCAATATGATTAAAATAAATGTCTCAGTTTAGGGGTATCGTCTTGAATACCACAAGATGGGAATTTGTTTGATCCTTGTCTGAAAGAAGTCCTAGATTTCTTCCTGTCATGCATGATATTTCTGCTGAAAGAAGTGAACCAAATCATTTGTTAGTGGTTAGCATGAGTAGTTATATAGGTTGTCAGATGTGATGTCACTGAAAATCAGTGATGTAATGTATGTGAGGGCGGAGTTATTCAATTAACTTATACAGGATCTGCCTCATGATCAAGAACTCATGTAAACGATAACAGTATAAATGAGCTAATACAAAAATGTTTCAAACTCAAATGAGAAGTCCCTGATTGATCAATTAAGAAAACTTAACCTGTCTTTTAGGATAATATGTATATTGGCGAAAAAGGTCCATTTGCACTGATAAATGGCTTGGCATCAACTTGGTCAAAAAAATGAATCATGGTTGGTGCAAAAATAAGTCATGGATCTTGTATAGTCTGGTAGCTTTCAATGGAGAGGTTGGAAGTGCAGAGAATAAAGTTGGGTTTTCTGAAAATATATATTTAAATCTTCAATTATCTATGCACTTGGCCATTTTTGTAGATCTCAAGACTAGAGCTTTCCAAATCTTCTACACAGCAAGATATTGATTAATCAGAACCCTGGTGTTCTATGCCGTCTCTGCAACCATTTTTTGAAAGCTCATATACTGGTTGAAATTAAACAACTTCGAAAGATGATGATGATTTATTTTTTATACAAAGCACTGGTTCTGTCTGATTTCAATGGCTAATTTCCTTTCAAGTTTTTTGTGGTCATTCTGAGGTTCAGTATGATCCTGTACTAGTTCTCATGATATCATATCTCGTCAATATTGTCTTTATGATGATAATATATAGGAGCTATTTTGCCATTATCTTCTCATGTTCCACTCTTTGCCTTATTTTTTATGTTGAGAATCAATTATTGAGCCATATAGACTATATTAATTGCTTCAACTATTGCTTTTCTCTATAAGGTTGTGCTAGAAAGTACTTCATTTTGTTCATTTTCACATGCTCTGTCCTCTTGCACTTGGACTTGCTTATAGGCAATATTGCTTGCTTCAAGTATTTCTTTTTCTCTATTTGCTATAGACAACTTGATTTTGTTATTTTATGCTTTTCCACTTGGACTACCTTGTTTGCTGGTTAGCACTGGAACTTGACTTTGAAAACCCGTGAAACCTTATCATGTGTACCAACCAAATTTGAAAATTTCTGGCAACTGTATTTATAAACTGGAACTATTGATTGCTTCAAACAACCATGAATATAGACTGCTCCTATCTCTTCTCCTTCGTGTATTTATTAGGTTATTTTATATTGTCAAAATTACGTTTCTGATTATTGGATCTGCACAATGACCAGGAGCTTCAAATTTCTATTTCTAGCATTTTGAATCTACAAGATCATTTAATGACCTCTAAGGACAAAAATTATGACCGAGCACAATCTCATTGCTTGTCAAAGGTCAATATAATCTGATATAAACTGGAACTATTGATTGCTTCAAACAACCATGAATATAGACTGCTCCTATCTCTTCTCCTTCGTGTATTTATTAGGTTATTTTATATTGTCAAAATTACGTTTCTGATTATTGGATCTGCACAATGACTAGGAGCTTCAAATTTCTATTTCTAGCATTTTGAATCTACAAGATCATTTAATGACCTCTAAGGACAAAAATTATGACCGAGCACAATCTCATTGCTTGTCAAAGGTCAATATAATCTGATATAAACTTGAACTATTGATTGCTTCAAACAACCATGAATATAGACTGCTCCTATCTCTTCTCCTTCGTGTATTTATTAGGTTATTTTATATTGTCAAAATTACGTTTCTGATTATTGGATCTGCACAATGACCAGGAGCTTCAAATTTCTATTTCTAGCATTTTGAATCTACAAGATCATTTAATGACCTCTAAGGACAAAAATTATGACCGAGCACAATCTCATTGCTTGTCAAAGGTCAATATAATCTGATGACTGTTATAGATTGTTGAGTAGTTGTATAAGTGATTAAAAATTATTCTCTCTGGATTTGAGAGTTTAACATTGTATACTACTCGCTTATATTTCTGACAGTACCATCCAATTATATATAAAAGTATCTCTTATTTCTTGCTTCCAATATATTTATTCATCAATGACTAGTAATGACTAGTATGTATCTGAACTTAGAAAACTCTCCCCTTCTTTCCCAGGTTTCGGCATCCTTCAATCTGGCAGAGCAACTAAGGTTTCCAAAAGTAACAGCTGAGAGTGCGTGGAATTTCGAGATGTGATTTTTGAATAGCTGAATTGTACGTGTATCATGGGAGCTGATCTGTTCTTTTGGCGGTAGTTAAAATTTTAGGCTTTAAAACATTCTTTGATCTGAATTGTACATGTATCATGGGAGCTGATCTGTTCTTTGGCTGTAGTTAAAATTTTAGGCTTTAAAACATTCTTTGATCTGAATTGTACATGTATCATAGGAGCTGATCTGTTCTTTGGCTGTAGCTAAAATTTTAGGCTGTAACACATTCTTTGATTCTTCAGATTGCCTACGACAATGACTTGAGGAAGGAAAATACTGATTGAGTTCTATTGGAAATATCATATGGTTTCTTTTCTTTTTGTAGATATCTTGTGCCTTTATTTTTCTGAAGAATCTTGTGCCTTGATAGTTTATAGTATTTCATAAATTGATGATGCATTACGGGATCCACGACTTTGATAACTAGATGCATTTGATGATTATATGAAGCTCTGCTAAATATGTTTACGGGTAATCTGCCATGACATCATTACATTTTAGATGGCACTGAGAATATATTGCCATATTGCTGATTATTGAATTATTCTCTAAAAACTTGGAATTTCCCAGAAAAAGAATAGCAGTTAATCTCTATTTCCATATTTGAACCTGTGAGTGAGATTGAAAGTTGAAACCTAAGGGTTTCATTATCATTCATTTTGTCTAAAGTAGAATTAGTAAATGGAAAGCAAGATGATCTTAGGAATGCACTTCCCTTGAGGATCTATGCCCTTTACAAGACTTGGTTTTTTCAAATCCATTTCTTTGTGTCTGCTTGAGGAAATCCCAATTGTTTTTGCTATCCTCTCCAGGACTTGGAAAAAACTGTTAATTAAATTCCCATGTAATGTTCTGAATGGGTTTTAAAAAATGGGCTAGAAAGGAGGACCTTTCACCAAAGAAAAACTTTATACCTGTCAATTTTACTCTCAACTTTGTGTACTGAACATGTTTTATTGTGTCAAAGGATGTGGCGTACGGAAGAAGGGTGTTGTTACACACAGTCCTTTTTACAGCTTTAAATGTAATCTCACATATCTCTTTAGTCATCCAACAAGATATATACCTCCTTAGATGAGGTTTAAATCTCGTTAATTTTTTTGAGAGAAAAATCCATCTAACCACATCCAACCAGGTTGCCTTCATTGTTAACTTTACTCATTTTCGCTTTTTTTCTTTACTCATTTTTACAGTGAGTAGAAAATTGAAAATATCCACGCACCCCCCTCCTCCCCCACCCCACCCCACACAAAAACAAAAAAAGAAAGTGTCGTGTTGGGTGATAGTTTATATTCTTGCTACAGAGATATGATTTGGGCACAAGTATCTCCATCAAATGTTTCACTTAACCCACCATAAAAAAATAAAATAAAAAACCGGTGTGTGGTTGTTCCCACCAATCCAGGTTGACAGAACTTGATCGTCATTTTAGATTTTGGACGATCAAACTTAGTCATCATTTCAGGTTTTGGGCGATCGAAATTGGTTGCCATTTCAGGTTTTGGGCGATCGAAATTCGTCGAACAGAATCCAGAATTATATTTACTTGTTCTTTGTAAACAAATAAATTTTTGGGTTTATCTATCATATTCTATATTTATTCTTTTATCCAAATAACAGTCAAGGGACTGAAAAAAAGGTAAGT
The DNA here is from genome assembly GCA_030737835.1 of Acorus gramineus. Taxonomy (NCBI): domain Eukaryota; kingdom Viridiplantae; phylum Streptophyta; class Magnoliopsida; order Acorales; family Acoraceae; genus Acorus; species Acorus gramineus. Next base: position 24,109,456 of record CM060849.1, read on the forward strand.
ATGTATACTTTTAATTAATTCAAATTTTTATAGAAAAATATCTTATTAGACAAATATATATCATTTTTAAGCTTCGTTTGAATTCGTAGTTAAGCGGATTCTTTGTTTAAAAACAAAAAAAACTTACCAGTTGATCCAAACACATTTTATATTTAGCTTTTAAAAATTTGTTCATCACTTACGTAAAAAAATTATTCTTATGTTCTTCATTTAAGAATAATAAAATATGAAATGGCGATCAAGTTAGGTCGCCCAAAATATAAAATGACGATCAAGTTCGGTCGCTGAAAACTTAAAATGACGATCAAGTTTGATCGACCTGATCAGATCGGTGAGAATGAAAAAAATACCATTTTTTTATTATTATTATTTTTTTGGGGTAAGAAAAAGACTTGGTAGAGATAGACGCTGATTTTGGAGATATATACAGGGAGAAAGAATTCACGTAATTGTTTTGGAGACATGATTCATAGATACCCACTTATGAATGTATAGGGGAATCAACAATTCTACAGAGACTAGAGTTCAAGTTAAGTAATTTTAGTTATTGTGCCAATTATAGACATTTCTGTTTTTGCGTTCACTATAGTATCTGTTTCGTATGTGTGGTTCACCAAACTAAGTTTAATGCATTAATCCAATGATTTGGAGATGATTTGAAAATGCTTGATGGGGAAAAGTGGACAACACATATTTTTATAGTTTTTATAATTTTTCATTTTTGTGCTTTGTCTATTAGAATATATGATAATTTTAAATATTTAAGAAAAAGCTTTATCCGTCTCGCTTTGGGTATAACTGTTGCATCCACACTGAACCCATATTTTTCAGAATTAAACTTATTCTTTTTTAATCCATGTTCTTATTCGCGAAACCAAAGGAGTCTGGGAGTCTTTCTCATAGAAAGAAAAAAGGAAATGTTGCAAGTGCACAGTTCATATCAACCTTTAAAAAATCCAATTTGAAATCTTCAATCACGGCTGACATACTTGCATATCACTGCTTACAAGTTCTGCAAAACCATACTTTCCAAAAAAAAAGTTCTGCAAAACCATGAGGTCTTGAGTGAATTGATTGGAAGGGCAATTAACAATATGCAAGTCACAGTACTGCTCGTTGTCAGAGATAATCAATAGATATAAACAAATTCAGAACATTCAGGTAATAACATGTAACAAGAAAACAAAGGGTAAAAAAAATACAAAGCATCGGAGAAAGCAACAACAGCTCGAACCCATCCTTTCCCATGCTGGTTTCAGAACCAAGAAAATGCATATGGAATTCAGTGGGTTTAAGGATTCTATTGGTTAGGAGGATTCTGATAGTTTTGTGGAGGCGGCGGCATCTGCGACGGATGGAACTGCCCCTGCTGAGGTGGTGGAGGCGGCCTCCACATGGGTGGGGGGCCACCACCCATCCCCATAGGAGGCGGCCTGAACTGTTGAAGGGGGGGAGGCACCATTGGTGGCATGATTGGCTGCATCATAGGTTGACCTGGTTGCTGAGGCTGACCGGGCCACTGCATCTGACCATGCATTTGCATCGGTGGAGGTGGTGGCACAAAGGAACCAGCTTGCATAGGTGGTGGTGGTGGTGGTCGGATGACTGGCATCTGGCCAGGTGGGATTGCGCCATTAACAAAGGGCCGAGGGGGGATTGAGGGAACAACAGCTGCGTTGACTGAAGCCCCATTCGGAAGGGTGGGCGGACCGCTCGCAAAGAGTGTATGAGGCTTGCTCCTCTGTGAAATGGGGTTGCTGGCAGCAAGGACACGCTCTGCATTACAAGCATGGAAGATGTAAGAGATCTCTTTGAATAATAAAGGCCGTCTTCACAACCTCACTAATATGAATCAAATCAGATGAATTTAATGGGAGACAGCAAAAAGGATTTCCAAGCAGAAGGAATATACCTGCTGGTGTTCCGTGACGCTCCCCTTTAGTGTCTTTCTTATACGCATATGACACTGTTATTTGTCGATTACAGAGATATTGACCATTCATAGCCTGCACAAACAAAGGAAATGTGAGCGCACCCAATAACTTCTATACAGTAAAAAAAAAAATGTGGGACATATCCAAGTGTTGAATCAGTTGATGTATTTTTCACCCACTATAGTTGACATACAATTACGATTTCTAGAGCTTGAACGGTTGTCATTGTAATATAAGAGTACATATTGCATGCACACAAATCAAAACTCTTGACCTACAACTACTGTAATAAGAAAAACACATACATCTATTGCTGCATCAGATGTCTCAAATGAATCATAACTGATAAAACCAAAACCTCTTGAATTCCCAGTATCAGGATCCCGCATTATCTGAGGAATAAGAACAAAAGAAGAAAATAAAACAGTTAGAGAATACACATATGAGAGCAGTGAGCCAGTGACAACAAATTTTGGCTGAAATTATCAATGCAACTAGCCGGCACACAATAAAAAACACATTGAGAATTGAGAACAAATCTATACAATTATGTAGTCAGGATTTTGAAAATAGGTAGCCACTGATAGTGAAAGCCAGATTTCAAGAATAACTTGAGCCAAGTACAGAAAATGTCCATCATGACAGAATACATGTAATATGTGCAATGTGTCATATGCACCTGTTGGATGCACTCTTAAACCATGCCAGGGAGTTCCCCTTTTGATATGCCATCCCACTGTTTAGTTGACTTAAATGTTTAAATTAGTCCATCGAATCTAAAGCTTAGCATTTAAAAGTGGAATCCACTAAACAACATCACAGGCAGCACAGACACATGTATCCAATAAAAAACTTTAAAAGAACTGACTGTTTTAGTAGTATGATGTCATACATTGATTGAGATTTCAAGCAAAGCACCAAGGCCACAAACATTTTCAAAGCACTTGGTTTCTAGTGAAGAAAGAATTTTTGAGACAGCAAACTGTAAAAACTTCTCTGATGTGGTCTATGCAAATAAGGATCATCCGGCATTCAATTATGGCCATGAAATTTTAAAATAATTCAGAAATATATATAAATAATTTATTACGTAAGAGGACGCATTCTTTGCCATGTGCATATTTAAATATTAACATCTAAGACAAGAACCTGATACAATGATATGCATCAACTTGTATGCTTCTTTGAACCAACATATATCACACGTCAGAAAAGGCTTCGACCTGATTGTAAGGACTTAAACGAAGACTGATAGCAGCTGGGCACAAGTTGTCCATTTTCGAAATTCAATGGAAAAAAGCAGGTGAGGGACTTGAGAAATTCCTGCAGGCTGTAGCAAAGGTTTGGAACCAGCTTTATGACCTGTGTAAAATATTCTATCCAAGGGTCATTCGTCTTACATCCCTCATTAACTACTACTGACCGAGTCCACATCCCTCCTCCCCCCCAAAAGAAAAAAACAAACGAACAAACAAAACAATACAAAAAACACTCAGATAAAAAGCTTATATAACCATACGTTCATATAGTGAAAGTTGGGAGCTAATTTTGTTTTGACAAAAAGGGTAGACTAGCTACCATGATTCATTAAAAATCGGTCAGTTATTAGTTATTACAAAATCAAAACAAAGAAAAGAGACCATGCCAGAAGGTAAAGTTGGAAGATGATGACGCAATATTTTAATCTTGTTATAATTATTTAGAAATGATAAACCTCATTCGCTTCCCATAAATTCCTATGCCCATGTCCACCTCTGCAAATGAGCTGTGATCAAAGTGAACTAGATGTATGCCATCTAGCTATTTGAATCACCATATATGCTTGCTATCTCTGTGTCACTTTAGGCATATAGAGACCAAGGTGACACTGCTACAAACCCAGATGTTAACAGGAGCAACACGCAAGGACCACCAAATACAACATGACTCATATAGGTAAACAAAGGAACTTCACATGGGTACAATGATTGTTTTGGAAAAGTAGGCAGCATTCATAGTCTTTATGCATCTCGTCGACCGTCCAAGGGTTTGTCAAGTCAATTGGAGTCCAGCCATCGCATAGAGATCTGACGGGAAGCATACTACTACCACCAGAAAAATATGGTCCATCGGGAATCACCTAAATACAACTTGAGTAATTGATATCCACATGTACACAGCTCCACTGCATTGCCATTAAATGGCATCTACTGATAAATAACTCACATATTAGAAACTGAATTTCTCCATCAGTGACTATTATCTAGATGGGGAAGCATCTAGATTCCTGTGGAAGTTTTAATCTTTCAAACTAATAGTCGAATGAGTTGTTAGGTCAATAGGTTCATTCTGAAATCACCCAAAGATCCAACAAAAACTCATCCACATAAGGAAGATTTCATCAACTAGAAAGTCACTTCATTAGGATCCACCTAGATACAACTTGACCAACAATGGCCAATATAGTATCACAATTAAGTGGAGTCCTACCAATATTCAACTCACCATCCATCCAATCTTCTCCCAGTTCTTCCTATTTATTATATTTCTGATAGGTTTTTAATCATTCTTTCAATTGCAATTGCAGCATATAATCAACTCCTTTACTAGAGATAAGAACTGGTGAATTAAAAGTGATTTGGACCAAAAAATTAAATTAACCATATCTGAAAGATCACAACAACTCTAGACAAAAGATATTACCATTTCACCTTCATCCAAACTTCTCCGGTTTTCATATCAACAGCATGTCTTATAGTTCCTTCAACAATCATTTAGACTGCATTATGACATTGAAGACTCATCGTGATTCTTAGATCTGTCTGAGTAAAATTTATTCATCATAGATTCTGAACCCAAAGCAATATATTTTAGTTATACACACATCTCCAATAACATAACATTATAGAAGTGAACGAGCAAACATCAACATACATCCAGGCAAAATATTTAAAAATTTGGACTACAACTGGATGAGCTCAAGCAATCAAAATTCTATATCACTAGGCAAGTATTATCAATAAAATATTCTGATAGACAAGTCGAAGAAAAATAGAAACCTTCGGATTTGTCACAATGACACCAAATGCACTGAAAGTATCATAGAGAAGCTTTTCATCTACATCCTGCAAAGATAAAACTCAAATAAATCAGAGGTTCCATAAAATCCAAAAATTAAGAGGACACAAATATCTTACAGGATCAAGATTTCCAATGAAAAGGTTTGCCCCAACATCCAAGCTTTTCTTGTCTTGAGAAGCCTAAAACCAAAAAAAGGAACTCCATTGGTATAGCTGGCATTCATAACATTGATAAGGGATCATATGCAGGATAACTATAATCTGTGAACTGTGGATGAGGCAATAAATTTTAGGCACAAATTTGGCTACAAGTTCAATGTGGATTACAAGATATTACATATTGATGGTGATAAAAAAATATACAATATTTTGTATCACCTGAACCTTATTTGTATATGAATGTACAAAGTCTCAACAGCAAAAGCAGAGTTTTCTTCGTTTGTGATCATCCCATCATATCAAAACAGTATGCATGTGCCCAGGAATTGATGTATTTGGTTTGGATCAAAATCAACTCTTTATTCTGAACTACCTTGATATGAGATGGATGAGAAATATTAATTTAAAAAGTCCTAGTTCTTATAAAGATAAATAGGAATCTAGTAGAAAAAGAATTAAAGACTTCAGAGGCACGGCCCAAAAAATGCCTCATAAATATTAATTTCGACCTTATTGATAGGAGACGAGGGATCTCCATATATAAATTAACAAAGAAAGAACCCTCTCCGTAAAGGATGACCAAGGATCTGGGCGCAACAATCTTCAAAAAACAAAGAAAGAAAAATAATAAATATAAAATAAAGATCCTCAAAGAAAAACCACTCTATTAAGGGTTGCTTGTGCACAATCTCAAAAGGAAAATGAATGGAAGTGAATGCATTTGGGTCAAAGGAAAAGTGATGGAAAGTAAAAAAATTTCCTTTAACCAATTATCATGGTGTTTGTGCATGTAGCGAAAAATTTCCCTTCACTTTCCTTCAAATTCTCACCTATGGAAAAGGGAAAAAAAATTTCCACTTTTTCTAATAAAACAAAATAGGAGAGGGAAAGTGATGAAAACTTTTTTCTTTCCATTGTTTAGCACAAACACTAGATTTTTTATGGTCAAAAGGAAAATTTTCACTTTCCATTACTTTCCCTTTAACACAAACACACCCTAAAATGACAACCAACGCTATGCACTACCCGAACCATGCATTGCCCACAATGATGGAAGACGTCTCCTCACCAAGAATTACAGGACCCCTGATTTAAGAAGTGTGGATATCACCACCCATTTGTTCTCCACATAAACCCTTGTATGTTGGAATATACATTAGTTACGAGTCAATCAAATGATCTAACAAACTGGTAGTGGAACAACTCAGGTACAAAGTTGATTAAATGAGGTTTTGCCAACAATGACCAAAGATGGCATTCTAGCACTTGATTAACAAGAAGAGTTCAATAATGTCAAATACCAATACAAACATTGGGTACAGTTTGAAATTTGACAGAGAGTATCATACTCCCATACCCAAAAAGCTTGGTAAGTTGTAACGCACATCTCGAGATAAATCCCATTTTGAGGCACCAATGTCGGTCACCTTACACCCTTCCACATGAAAGAATGAAGCTGATTATTCTTTAAATTATATCCAATAACTTTCTCAACGTTCCCTCAAGATGTTTATCTCTAACTTCCTATGAGATAATCATCTGAGCATCAACAACTTCTTAGAGGCGGTCAAGCTGGCCAAAGAAAGAGGGACCGGGCATGGGACAAGCTGGCTTCAATGTCTTAGAGATGACCAGATGTGAGTCAAGAGTCCTGATAACCGTGTCGAACATTGACATGTTTCCATATCCATGTTACATATCCAGAAAGTATTTAAAGATGCTCAGACAGAACCTACAAGCATTTGAGGATACACAGAGTCATCAAGGGAGCATGTGGGTTCATTATTGAAGACATTATGGTTACAGTGGCATGCCGTGAAACTATTGATGGGAAACACTTGTCAATGAAATATATTCGATGTGCCAGAAGAGATGGCAGGCAGTTTCTATACATAAAAGGAAATAGCCTAGTAGTACATGACCAACTAAGGCGAGAAGACACAAGAAAAATGCAACCTAATATAATCTTTACACAGTTTTGCATCTGAAGCACCAACAAGTTAATATAATATGCATCATTGTGATCCTTATGATGGTAACTTGATATTAACACAGATGCACAACATGTAAACTCTTAAAACTGTCAATTCCACACCAGATTGAGCATGACAAGGTTCAGGATATCAGGTCAATTATTTCCGAGTTTGTCCAACACCAACAGAGATGTGGAGGTGGTGGTAGTGGCGAAGTAGCCTAGTCAATTGATAATCAATACCTTGTTTACACGTATTGGCTTCCCGTAGAGTTTAATCATGTTCAGGATCTTGATTGCCTGCATAAGAAGAGATAATGAGCTTATCTTATGTATATCCAAATGGCTCAAATAAATCACCAAAAAAAATGAAACAGATGAAAGAATTTCTTACATAATCAGCATCTTCTTCACTGCGAAATTCCACAAACCCATATCCTTGATGGAGATTAGTAACTCTATCCTTGGGAACATAGACATTGACTGGACCAAAACATTTGAAGAATTTTTAATGAATAAAACAATTCCATAACTAATAATTATGGTGTATTAAACTATTAATATATTCATCACCCCAATAATTTGATGTCAACAATTCCATAACTAATAATTATGGTGTATTAAACTATTAATATATTCATCACCCCAATAATTTGATGTCAGCAATTTCAAGCAATTATGCCCAACATTTCAGACATTGTGAGTGGCATCTTTACATGGCAAAGACATCAGCAACAGCAAACAGAGAGTTCCCTACACTTTGGACAACTATAGGCATCATGTAACATGCAACAGCAAACATAATGAATAAATGTCACAATATTTGTTACGCCCTTACAAATCTGTAAAAACCTTTTATTCCAATATCTCAAAAACAATTTTATCTGTAGAAAAAAGGCTAATCTGTATCGGTAATTCTCAAAAACAGACTCTATGAATGTGAGGAAGTAATCGATTGTATTCCACCACAAGTCATCAAGTATTTTATCCACTCACTCCATGTTCCTTAAAATCATCATCCTCCATAGAGCAAGCCCCTTAGTTGGACACTAATGACCATATTTTGAAAGTCAAGTTTGATTTGCTTAAATCCCTAAAATACACTATCACCAAATTAAACCATGTATCTAATGCTGAAAGTATCTTCAAGCTCACAAACTTAATTAAGATAGAAAGTCTTATTGAGTTATTAGTCATGAAATGTTTTGTGAGCATAGCATCAGAAGCATCAATGGTGGTCTAGACGTCTAGTTACACTAAAAAAATGTGATCTTATTCAATCCTGTGTTTGTCGTTGCACAAATATTCCTCAATGAATTTAAAGATGTGTATCGCACATGAAATCCAAAAATTATGCATATTGGGCCTCTACAAGCAAGCATTGTCCAAGATCACTTGCTGTGGACCCGCCTCTTCAATGGCTTCCTTCATTGAATAGGAAATGAAGAATTAGTCTTTATATTCACCATCAGAATTAATGCTTTTCACAAACATTGACCCACTCTCTGTCATGGCTATAAAGCTGATGGGGGGTCATTTTTAACATCGATCCAATCATCACACACACTGCTAGTCCCTCTCTCCTTCCATGTGTTCTTGATGTAACAACCTTTTTAGTATTTGCTCTTTCTTTGAAGCAAGGTAGTCTCAACATTCGAGAGTAACATATCCATTAATTGGCATACTTGCAAAAAACATGTATGAGCTTATATAATAAAGATTCTCGCAAGTTAAAAGGGCAAATGGGCTAACAAGACATAATATTCATTCTTCTCATGTAATTGTTCATGAGCCCCAATGTTGAACATATGCTCAATCCTTATGCTCTCTTGTATCCATCTGCTTCTCGAATCAAAGCCATCCTACCTCAATGAATCAATTCCTATTTCCCATGCTTGCATTTGAACTTACACTTAAAGTTGAAGATGGTAAATATACTCATTTTTTAGCATACTTTAATCCCAACTCAACTTCTACAACTACCCTTTGTATTTCCTTAAGATACTGAGATGTCACCTTTGGACATGCTTAGACCCCACAAAGGTGAGCCATTACTCTTGAGCAAAAGCTCCTGAATCTTGTGTGACAATAGTTGCATCGGAATCCCAAATTCAACCCCTTCCTCCAATCTCTCTGTCTAGTCACATAAACAAGTCAACAGGCACATGATAAATAAGCTCTCTAGTGAGAATTTATGTGAAAGAAACAAAACATAACATTAACAAACTCTCTACATTTTCTACCCATTCCCTTCTATTTACAAAGAAAAATTAACAAACTACTAAACAAATTGAACCATTTGATACTCTTATAACCTAATGTGGATAAATTAATTTTAAAATCCAAATTTATTAAAATGTGAGGGTCATTCTAATTTAAAAATGTGTGGGTCTTCAAATCACATGCTCACATCAACAAGTCAACCACCAGTATTGTCTACACTGATATCCTTGCCAACAACACAACAAAAAATCTCTTCCACTTCCAACAGTAGCAATTGTTCTAACTCCCGCTTCAATCACTTGAGAATGATTCAAGACTATATTCAAAGTTATCAATGCAGGTAGTATTCTTGCTTCCAAGTAAAACCTTGAAGCCAATTTAGAAACCCATGTAGCTCATATGAACTTCACTCCTTTATGTCATTCATTTTCCCACCTCAGATGGGGACAGTGCCCTCACTACATATTCTCTCTTTCTCTCATAAGAATTTGAGTCAGATATACAAGTATGCCTTTGCATGAAATGCAATAATACCCCTGTATGTCACAGAATTACACCACAAGATATTGTTTGTTTTGTCCAAGAGACTCACTAAAATTGTCTAGTATGTTTTATCCTGGGCCTTTTCAATTGTTGGCCGTGCCCATCCCCATGGGATTGCATGTCCTCGTGTGTTGTCTAACCACCCCCCTCACCCTCCAATCCCATACTGGATCTTCCCATACGTAAAACTACATTCATCAAGCTTTCCAAATCAAAGATACACACTTAATTCTCTCAAAATAAACTCAATAGAAAGAGAAAAGATATACCAAACAAAAAAAAGAAAAAGAATCAGAGAGGAAATCTCTCGCTCTCTCTACAACCTACTAAGTTTATCTAAATTCAATAGATCAAACCCATCTACTGGCTCATCCAGCCTTTATGAGCACCTAACACTCCTACGAATTCATAACATAAACTGAGGTGCCATGCTTACAGATAACAATTGCAGACAAATATCTTCACATCCTACCAAACTAATATGGGTAACCAAAAAAAATCAAGAAGAAATACCACCAGAGAACTCTAATAAGCCAATAGACAAGTTCTTGTAATACACATGGAATTCGTGACCTACCCACTGGACCTGCCTGGACAAACAACTCCCACAGCAACTCCTCCGAGACCTGCAAAAAAAAAATTAATAATAATATTAGAATCCTCTGCTGAAAATAAATAAAAACCAAAATCACCGCCCACAAAAAAAAACCCTAAATTTCCACAGCCACGAATCATAAATGATGAAAGAAGACCATAAAAACCTAACAGTTTCTCTGGTTCGTCTAACTGTCGAAACCCTAGTTCTCGAGTAACTAAAACAACAAAAACCTAATTTGATAGATTTTGAATGGGGGGGGATGGGGACACCTGGGGGTCGAGATTGCCGACGTAGGCGGTGGCGTCTTGGTTCCTCTCGGCGGAGTGTTGGCCGAGAAGGTTCGCTCCGACTCCCGGAGCTATCCGAGTCGTCATTACTTCTTCTTCTTCTTCTTCTCCGGCACCCCTTCAAATCCAAACAGAGAGAGTGGAAAGGGAGAGAGCGGAGCCAAGAGAAAATGAGAGGGAGGGTTTATGAAAGTCGGCGTATGCAAGGGACGGTCTGCGGTCAATTCTAACAATGGTTTGTCTTGCGAGCGCTCGCACGCACGGTCCGTTGTGCATTTACATATGTTATTATGATAGCGTTGTGTAACAGAGAGTTATCATATTGTATAATGTATGAGATTTTTTCATTTTCATATAAATAAATTTTTTTATTATTTTTTAAAAAAGAATTAGTATATGGTATCTATATATATACTTTGTTTCATATAACAAATATGTTTTAATAAGAAAAAAGTATAAATTTTTATTAAAAAATGAGGTGGACTGTAAATAAGACTGCACAAGATATTGAACTTATAATTTTCCTACTTTTGCCGTTTGTTTTTTTTTAAGAAGACACGTAATTGTTTAATCAAATACATGTATATATATATTAAAAAAATGAGATATATATAAAATTAATCTCAACTTTTCTACTTATTTTTTTAATAATATTTAATATATATGCTTGTTACATTAGGATTGTAGGAATAATTGCATGAAGAATCCTGATAGCTGGGCGCAAGGTTTAGGTCTCATTGAGAAGTCCTATTATATGTCATTCTCTAATTGGTCGTTGATTTTTTCAAAAATTAAAAAAATAAAATACAATACTACCATTCTTAATAGTTAATACCCTATGTGTTCCTCCTCCCAAAACCCATCCCCACATTTTTCAAAAAAGCTTCAACCACTTCTTTTATATCCTTTTGAAGACATCTGGCACTTTAAAAAATCATTTCGTCCGACCTGCTCATCTCCAATGATTGGTGTCATCATCTTTAGATTCATCTCGCTGCCCTTTATTATATGAGAGGTAGTTCGATTAGCTTTTCAGCCCTCCTCCAAACTTCACCTCCCCGTAATTCAGTTACATTTTAAAAAAAATCATAATAAGTACATTTAAATATTAACAATGCAATAATATAAGATTATTGTTTTAATTTTTGTATTCAAATTAGAGAACTAAATGTAACAGGAATCCCAATATGAAATTAAAATATTCATAAATACATTAAGATCATATCAAGTTCAAATACATTTTGAAATGTAACTGATTTCAAAAATATAATGCATATAAAGATTTAGTTACATTACATAATGTAACTGACTTTTAAAAATATAATCTATATAAAAATTAGTTACATTGTAACTGGCGGTAAAGTATGGTGCAAATAAAATACATATACATTGACAAATGTAACTATTTTTCACAATATAATGCATAAAGGATCGTTACATTTAAAATATAACTGATTTTAAAAATTATGAGATTAAAAAATAATGCATATAAAGATCATATTCATTTTTCAATGTATATGAGTTTCAAAGCAAATTTTTTTAAAAAAATGTATGAGTGATAATACACATTTAAATATAAATCTAAATTTCAAGCAAAAAAATTGTTTAAACAAATGTAGATGATATCATTTAAAAATAAAAAGCACATGAACTCTAAAATTTCTGTTCAAACACCATATTCAACAAAATATAAATTATGTAAATGAAGTAATTAAAAACACAGCTTCATAAATAAAAGAATAACATATGCCACACCTGAATCGTCGAACATTGAAAAAATGATATTCAAATCATTCGAAATCAAAGCAGTTGTTAAAAAATCCTCAGAAAAAAATATTCAATCTGTTACTAGGTGTTTTAAAAAAATAATAGTGTTTTAAAAATATAGTGAACGATTGATTATGGATATAAAAAACATTCAAATGGAAGGAATACAAAAAAAAAAAGTGAATTACATATAATCAGGACGGTTGTAAATGTGGAAAGAAGAATAGTAACCATCTCCTTAATTAAAGGGATCGGTTACCGTAATAAGCAAAAATAAATCAAAAGTTAAATAAGACTTCTAATGTGACTTAAAACATAGGGCTTAAAAATTATTATTATTTTATGAATGGCTAGTGTACCACCGTTTGATAGCTCCACCAATCAAAGAATTTTTAGTGTTCTTCTGTATAGATGCTTTAGTAGCCGCAAAACATGTTTTTTTAAGTTTATAAAATTAATATAATTTATGTGAGGATATATTTTATTTTATAAAAAAAATCATGCTTTGTTGTATAAAATACTACACAAAGTTATTTTAGAGATTGTTCTTAGCGTTATGTAAAGTCTTATAGGAACCTCAAAGAGAGGACCCCACGCATGGCTCAAAGAAAAATGTGAGGGACAACAAATACTACACTTCTTTTGCAATCCAGTGTTTTTTTTATATTTTAAAGCATATACTTTTACAAATAATAATATATTATTATTATATATTAAGTACATACCTTTGTACAAATAAAATATATACTCCGAGTGAATTGTTTGTCTTTTTACATTTTTCTTAACCTAATATGTATTAAACAATAAGCTAGTATATATTAGGTTAGAAAAAATCAGAGACAATGAAAATGATTGCGTAAATGCCTAACTATATCATCAACCTAAGGTACCATCCATTTAGTTCCAATCTTGAACAGATTATGTTTTTGCATAATTGAATTTTTTTCACATAATTGGTTCCAAACGTTTTTTCGAAATCGATTATCTTAAAAGTCAGCTGTTTTTTACAAAAAGATGTAGAATGTAAAAGCACTCTTTTTTTTTAGCTTTTTGAATTTTGTATTCACCAACTTTATTTTTTTTTATCCTACTCTCACAATTTTATCTTTTAATAACACATGATATCCTTATAGAATAATACAAAATTTCCATCAATATAAAGCCAAACTATCATAGAAATTTTTCATTACTTTCAATTTTTTAAATAATAATATTCTTATAAATCGAAAAAGGCCCAAAACGAACATTGGAAAATCAATCGAATGCTATATGGATTCTAGTAATTTTGAAAAAAAATTACATATCAATATTGCTATGTAACAAAAACTCACATGTTTCTTTTAACGGACATGTGCTTTTTCCTCAATGATACAATTTTGAGATTTAAAAAAATAACACATCAGTTATATATGAGTGCCAATTTGACCTAACTCTACACAACCCTTTTTTAAAAAAGTGGATTCAAATAGCTATCGATATATCGCTACATTGGTCGCGAATTTAGACATTAATTTCTTCTCATCTCATTTAGTTCATTCCCCTCATGTGGTTTCTCCTTCTCATTCGTTTGCTACCATGTAAGGCAAGAACAATTTAGTTTCGGTTATTGTTACTCTTAGGTTGTGTTTGGATGTGCGATTAAAATATTCAGATTCTTAAAATCTTATATTTTAAACTAAGTTTTTGAAAAGCATTATTTTGTTAGTTAACTTTTTAATCACTAGATTTTTTAGTTTGAAAAAATAAGATGGTGGTTTAAAAAGCTAAACGCTGAAACAGTCTTTGAATTCGCGTTTGAGAATCTTTAGCTTTCAAATGCAGATCCAAAGGGTGCCTTAAATTTACTTTTAAATTGATTAATTCATTTTCCATCATCTCTCTCTAGAGATTGAGATCTAAGGTTGCATTTCTTCATCAATGTATGTGTATTTCTTCATCACTTGAGGGGTGTTTGTTATTGGATACAGAGAAAGAAACATTAATGTATGTGTAAATAATACATGAAGAGATTGAATCAAGTTTTTTTTTCATTTTCTTTTCAATCTAGAGAGACTAATTGGATAGAATGATGCCTTTTAATTAAAAAAAAAAAACAATAGAGGACATTGATATTTTGGATAACTCACATGTGATAAGCAAAAGCTAAATATGCATTGCATAAATAAACAAAGGTTTCGTTTGGCGAGGCGTTCCATCGACAGTGGTGGTGGAGAACAGAATGCTGACAAACTCGTTGTGCTAACCAAAAAAAAAAAAAGAGGGCGGTAGCATTTTACACGAGCGATCGCCGTGCATGTGTTTTTTTGTCGTGTTTTCAAGCGCTTTAAAGTAACGCTTCCCAGGCCGCTGCCATATCGTTTTGCGTGGTGTTGCCGAATGCGGAGTCACTCGACGCCTCACCAAATGGAGTCTAAGATAATTTTCAACCAAAAATAATATTAATTGATTATGAACAAATGGATTTTCAAAATTGATTTCAAACGGGGCTGACTCAATTTCATTATATACATAAAAAAATATTGTAAATACTTTCTCATATATTACATCCATATAACAAAATCAACTAAAATCAAAACAAAAAGAAAATTAATTTTATCATAACCAACTCTTTTGACAATAAAAAAAAGAAGGAAGAAGCAAATACAACCATGTATATAACGTAGGGTTGCTCTCCTTTCTTTCAATGTTTGGAGGATCAAGAAAAACCATGACGTTATAATGTTTCATCTCTCTTTCTAGTATTGTATCTAACAAAAGTCATAATTTTCTCTTGACATCATTTTAAATTGCTTCCCTCATTAAGCAACATAGTATTCTAGTGGTAAATTAGAAAACCAGATCCAAATTGGGGTGATTTTGAAAAAGTTAATGGTTAAGACAAACTCATCCCCAAGGAGTGCGGGTGATAAGAGTTTGCGTGCAAAGGTCTCGCGAATCTTTGTCTCTTTATCCCGACAATGATTTGGTCAATTTGGCGAACACGAAATAACTCTATTTTTAGAGGTGATCACCAAATGTTGTCAATATATGGAAGTCGCCAATTAGATGTACATAGGATTGAGAGAGATTTTGTGTGGGTGCAACATCCATGGTATTGTCGGGGAGTGAGTTAATTATTTTAGTTTCCTTTGTAGAACTCTCTTTTACTCAGCATTCTCAATTTTTTTTTTTACTTTCTTTCCTTATATTTCCTTGTCTTTCGGTCTTGAATTTGAAGATGAATGCCTATCGTATTTTAAAAAAATCATCTTTTCAATGTTCGAAGCATAAAATGTGATCACCAATGATCGATGGCCCACTCGATATGACCGTGACCAAGTCATCTTCACTTTGAAATTTAAAGATGCCATAACCATGTGAAATATTATATATTTATTATTTTTTTAGAGTAAATACACTAAAATCTATATTTATCAAAACAAATAAATAAAAAAACGTATTTTAGTCTTTGTTCATGACTTAAGGGTGCTAATTATGAATGTATTTAGAAAAAGATGAGGAAACTTAATTGGAATGATAAATATGCAAAATTTTAAACTTTTCAATGATATAAAACTAAATAAGTTGTTTACAATCATATAAAAATAAATATCATGTTCTCGAATGTATATCTGCAAAAACCAAACCAAATAAACAATTATAATTACAAAATTCTAATAAAATGCATTGATCATATATTATATGTCATTCAACATTAAAATAATAATACAAATATATTCCAATATTTTCAATACAAAATAGTGTCTACTAGGTAGCAAATTAAGTGACATCAATTAATTGATATAAAGATTTCAAAATAAGATACCACATTGTGGGATATTTCATCTCTAAGATTTCTCTCAAAAAATCAAATCTATTTTGGTTGAATTCCTTTTTATATTTCTCTATAATATAATTGACTTCTCATATTTCACATCCGAATATAGTAAAGAATATTCATATCTCAAAAAGTAAATATGACATCCCTTACATTAACTATTTCAGATTACAAGCTCATAATACACTTTCTTTTTCTTTGAAAAGTTGGAGAATCCAATTAGAAAACTTTTAAATACGTGGCGACCCCACCCAATGCGCGAGTCATGTGACCCAAACCCATATTAGGAAACCCTAATTTGCATGGCCTGACAGATGTGCAGAGTCACCTTGAAATTTTGTTTGAAATTCAAACACATTTTTTAACATCTACTGTTTCACTCTCTATAAAAGCCCAGATAGTCTTCAATACTATTCTCATCATTCTATGTGCTTTAGTCTTTATCTCTCTCTCTCTCTCTCTCTCTCTCTCTCTCTCTCTCTAAATATTTATCAATAGAAGAAATGGAGAGTGAGAGCCCAGCATGGCTTCCAAAGCTTCTCAAGGAGAAGAGATTCTTTAAGAGCTGTGAACAACACCCATCCAATGAGGATAACACAGTCAAGTTCTTTTGCTTGGATTGCTGCATCCCTCTTTGCTCTGAATGCCTTCGACTCCACAAGCTTCATCGAAACATACAGGTTTTGTGATCCTTTTCATTTTTTTGATTTGGGTATATCATGTTTGATTTTACTGAGCTTTGATTTCTGTTTTTCAATCTCAGATCCGGAGGTATGTCTACAACAATGTGGTCAAGCTGGTGGACTTGCAGAAATTGTTCAAATGTGAACAAATTCAGGTAATAAAAAATATAATAACATGAGTTTTGATTTCAATAAATCATAAAAGATTCACTATCTATTGGTGTTTGTGTTTTTTTAATCAGACTTATATGGCAAACAAAGCCAAAGTTGTATACATAACAAGTAGGCGTAAGGTTGGTCCATCAAAGGACCTTGGAACCAATTGTCACCAATGTGACAAAAGCATACAACTCCCCAATAGATTCTGCTCTTTGGGTTGCAAGGTTAGAAATTCAAGGTTAATTATTTTTTACTGGGACTTTTTTTTTTTTGTATTAATACATGTACATATTATGTTTTGTGCTTTTGTTTGTTTAATTTTAGGTGGAATTCATAGAAGAGACTGATGGGAGCCTCATGAAGTTCATCAAGGACTGGAACTTCCTGCCACCTTTGGATGTGGAGGCACAAAACTTAACATCAAATGGAGACAATGCTTCAACCTCCAACAATGAAAATGGCACTGAAGTTGCTATCATGGTACCGGAGGGGAACACGGTCACCGGCGAGGTGGCTGGTTCTGGGACCACCACTCGGCGCCGTCATAGGCGCAAGGGCATCCCCCATCGTAGCCCCTTCTTCTGAATTAAATTTGCATCGGTGAATGTACTTACCGGATGGGAAAATTTTCATATGAGTACGTATTGATAGAAATCATAATCATGGTTATATGTGTCCATCAAACAGTTAAAATATTATAATAGGGAGATCACATAAATGCTCTTTGATGGACACGCGTCATTCATCCAAGCTTGTATTGATGAGATTTCCATCAGTATATATTGATATAATTTTTTTTCTAACGGATTAAGTGTTGCTATCATATATATTTTATTTGCCTTGTAAAAGCTTATTGTTAGAAAGACTCATGGAAAGCATTTTGTCATTTTCGTTCATGTTTTTTTTTTAGCTTGGTAAATATTCGTTTATTTTAGTATTGTATATAATCATGACTTGCTTTATATGCTTATCAACCAAAAAAGAATTTCTTTAGAATTTGTTAGCACAATTAGTGTTTTTTTCTTGCCCAAATCCAAATTGTATCTTGTGACAATAAAATGACATCAATGCCGAAACTTTACAGTTCTAATAATACTTTTAGCAATGTTCATGGTGAGTTTGATCAATTCAATACATCCTAACTAAGATATAATTAGAAGACAATGAACTCATTTTAATTCAAATGAACTATAAAAAAAATGGTTTATTTAATAAATAGTTTGAACTAGATTTGGATGATTGTTTCATTTGAATGTAAAATACCATTAATAATGTCGGTAATGGAAAATTGGAAATGATTAATTCTACACTAGTTAGCAAATACAACAACTAACCTAGCTATTTCTACAACACTAATTAAGGTTTTACAATTTTAGTGTGTTCCATTACTCTTCTTGTAAAACTCAACGTTGAGATTTTCAGAAACCATATATGATGTATTGATGTTTGAAACTCATCTAAAATAAAAATTAAGAACATGTATAAATTATAAAAAAAAACTTAACTATAATTAATTGCAATCATAAAATCTGCACTTTGGTTGGGATTTAAGATTTTTAATCTACTATACATCGATTTCAAATCACAGAAAATGGATTTAGACAACTGAAAATTTTTTAGAGGACGATCGATCTTGGTCAAATAAAAAGCTTACTCAAATTATTCACATATGATACATAAACATATATTTTACTATTTTATTTCAATTAAGTCTTTTGTATGTTCTAATGAACCCAAAGGAATATCACTATAAATGAATATGAGACCTAAAACTTAGAGATGATATTCTGCCTATAAAATTGTTCTAGTACAATATATATATTTTACTAGTGCAATGTATTAATTTTTTTTCAATTTTTAGAGAAAATATATATTATTTATCTAGGTATATTCATTTTTCATAATAATATATACATTCATTATACAGAGACTTTTTTCATTTCCATCCATCTCAACTCACTTTTCTCTCAACTATGTTCTTATTTTATCTTTCATGGCTCACAATCGTATAGTTCAAATGCTTCTTAATTATTCTAACTCTGATGACGAGTTGAAAATAATAACAATAGCTATGCAATGAGATATTAACTTGTTGGTGGTAAATATCCACAATGGTGAATATTTGTTTAAACAATTCCATTTCCACGAGGAAACAAGCAAATTTTTTTTGTTGTAGTTCAAGAATCGGCCAGAAAAGATGTAGAACGAGCAGATGGTGTGCTCCAAGCTCGTTTTGCAATTCTACGTGGACCAACACATTTTTAAAAACATGAAATGTTTAAAGATATTATGAAAGCGTGTGTAGTATTGCACAACATGATCATTCATGAGGATGAACGAGATGTCAATGGAGTAGACTTCAATTATGATGTTGTGGGTGAAAGTCCTCCTTCATTACTGTCACACAATCATACATTAGAACTTATTGAATTCATTCAATATCATCATTGCATCAAAAAAAGGGAAATACATTCTCAACTCTAAGCAGACTTAGTCGAGCACTTGTTGCAACTACATGGAGAACTAATGATATGTTTATTTGTGGAAGTTAAATGTATTTTTCATATTTGGTGTTTTTTTTTAGGAATGTAGTTTGATAATGTTAGCTCAAATAAAATTCATGATTTGTTTCAAGCATTTTTCTCAAACATTGCTCTAATAAAAACATAAAAACACAAAAACTTTCTAACCATCACCTTTGACTAGGGCTACATTCTCTTTCAAGGATTTCCATCCGGCGACGATTATAATATTATGCTTGTGCCTTATAGTGGAGGCATTCCACTCGTATCCATCGTCATTATTCTCTCATCCTCTTTCAATTGTTTCATTTGATGCCTTTCTTGTTCAAGAGCAAGCTTTTCTTTCTCATGAGCTAGTCGTTCTTGCTTTTGGATTATGTTTTTTCATACATTTCTATTTTCTTCTCATTCATTGGTTTGTCTTCTTTCATCTCATGCAATAGAACTGTAAGATATGAACCTCTACAATCACTTTCACCATCTTTGCCCTTTTGTTTAAACAAATTTTGAGCCTTCCTTCCTGGTGGTCTTTCCAAATCCACAATGATATCATGTGAGCCATCATCATCTCCCAGGTTTATCGAATCCGGAGTAGAAGGAGAACTCATTGTTGTCGCATTTTTACATTTTTTTTATTTCTTTTTTCGACCATCCTCCATCCATTTCAGCTGGTACCTCAACTCATTCCAGCAATATGTTCGAATGCAAATGATGTTTTGTACATGAACTGAAACATGAGTTTTGCTTGTTCAATCTGAAATTAATTAAAAAAAAACACTAGTTATCGTGAAAAATAACAATAAGTATAAATGCATAATTAGTTGTGCTCATTATAATACATTGTCTCTTTCATTCACATCACTTTGATTCCTCGATTCCATTTGAGCAAAACTCCCACAAAGCGTATTCATGCCGAGTTGAATCGTTGACCAACGATGCATTAGAAAATTTTGACTACGATCAGATGTAAAGCTTTTGTACTTGTGGAAATACTCCCACACTCGTAACCAATATGCCTTGTGTTTTTGCTCGTTCCCTTACATTGCATCTAAATAAATGTTTAGCCATATCAAAACAATAAGAAGATCTTCTTCTAAAGGTGAAATTGTTGTCTCGTTGTGATTTTTTGGTGGTAGACAAGATCCTACTTCAAAAACTTAAGAAGCTTCACACCCCTTATCTGGTGATTCCATATTAAATTCACCCTCAAGATTAGACCCTTCATAGAGAAGATCGATTAGTGTAATATCCATCTCCATTAACATCCATTTACCTGACAAACATGAAAAAATTACATAATAACCCAAAATTTAACAAAACAATATGCATAATCAAAACAAGTCATCTATTTTATATCCATATGTAAACATACAATCCCAATCAATGGCAGAACAACCCAAAATTCAACAAGCATACAACGTATATAGAAATGGAAACACACAATTACTACATCTATACATATGCATAACCCAATGTACTGTTGTAGATTAAGGAGAAGCACAATCGGTAAGCCGATTTTAACAAATAACATGCATACCAACCCAAAAAAAAATCCAATATAAATATATGAATAGTACTCATTTTGGCATTTCAACATACATGTACACCTCATGTTCAAATTGATTTGAAAGAAATCCAATACAGATATATGAATAGCACTCATTTTGGCATTTCAACATACATGTACACTTCAAGTTCAAACAATGGAAAACTCCATCAATGGCAGAACATACTAAACTCATCTAAAGAAGAAAAGAAAACAACAATGATAGACCTAAAGTTCAAATTCAACACATATCTCAACTTAAGCTTTTGTCTTTCTCAATCATGGAAAAAAAAATAAAACAAAGAGGGGGAAAGAGATAAACAGAGGATAGAAAGATCGGCAAATGAAGACCACATGTTCTTCTTGAATTTAAATTCAAAATCAACTTTTTCAATAGTAATATGACCGTTATTGTTTAAAAAAGAGAGAGAGCATAGATTGTAGAGAGCATAGAATGCTCGCCCCCCTTGAAGAGCTAAGTACACCTCCAGCACAATAGAGAAGCAGTTTCAGACATATGTTGGAGAAGAAAAATGAGGTTATGCTCCTCAATTTGAGGAAAAAGTGGTTATGGCGTGCAGTGTTGGAGGGGGCTATCTCTAATATAGCATTCAAGGCTTCATCAAAGACTGTGAGCGAGGCTTAGTGGGCGCTAAGAATATCGAGTTCATTCATGGTTCCTTGAGAATCATGGCTTGATAGCGAGACCTGTAATGTGGTCACACGAAGAAAACCTCTTCTACCCGGTGCCATAATGTGCCGTGGGATGTGTTTTATTCATTTCTGGTTTATATATATTTGCTTTCTTCCTCTTCCTATTATCAATTTCAGCCTTCGTAACTTTAATTTTAATATAAGGGGAAAAATCGATCTAGCTATATGAAAACTAATGGAAATAATAAAAAAATTTTGTAAAATTGATAAATCTTTTTAAGTCTTTATCTTGTTACATAATATTTATTTTAGTCTTTATAACTAATTAGATGTGTGGTTAACCCTAATCATGCATGGTAAATTACTGTTATACATTTTTAAAATTTATTTTCTTTGTTAGAAAAAATCGATATATCTCCCTGAAAACTTATGAAAATTTAAAAAAGTCCATGTGAAATTTAAAAATCGTTTTAACTCTCTGAAATCTTCTAAAAATCATAAAATATCCATGTGATTATCTAAAAATATATACTGATTTATTTAAATTTTATTAAACAAATTATAGTTTTATAGTCAAGGTGTTATGCTTTTTATTGCTAGTAATTTTGAGTTAAGAATGTATTATAGAATTTTGATTTGGTTTTTAAATTGTTTTCTCTACTGATTTTATAATGGAGTTAATGAAACTGTAATTTTTTTTTGTTCAGTCTCTGTAATGATATTGAGGAGGGAAAAATGTTAAAAAATGACTTAATTTTGTAGATCAATTGAGGTTTGACGGATATATATATATTTTTTACATATGAGGATGACATTTCAGGACATGAGGATATTAAAAAATGACGGGGGTATTTTTGTCTTACAAAAGAACTAAATCTGATTTTATAAAGTTTGTAGGGACTGAATCCAATTTTAGTAAATTTCTAAGGACTTATTTCAATATACTCTTGATCGGGGGACTAAATTAATTAACCATATACTTTTTATGGAGATCTAAGATGATTTTCTTATTTTAGAGGGACTTTTTATAATTTCAAGAAGATTTTAGAGAGTTAAGAAGTTTTTCCCTTAATATAATCGAGGTAGCAATTGTCTACCATTTTTTTTTAAAAAAAAATTCAATATGTGGTTTACTGTAGGCCTGTCAATGAGTTGAGTCAGGGTGGACCCAGACCCAATCCGTTTTGATTATCGGATCATTCGGGTCGAGTCCATATCGGGTCTTGGGTCTTTTGGGTTGGATACTTTACGCCTTTTATCAGGTACGGGTCGACCCATTGATAGTTCTAGGTCGAACTAGGAGAGGCTGAACGTGGAGAGGTCAAAGGATGTAAATGGAAATAACATGTATATGCATAGACCCATTGACAGGTCTAGATCGAACCATTTAAACAAATTAACGCAAACACATAAAAATCAAATCAACTTTTTAAAGTCTTACAAGTTACAACAACACTCAAAATAAATCATGCAACAAACTAACCAAATTATACATATTCAAAAGTTAATTGTTCAAAACACTGAAATAAGTTAATCAAAGTTATACAAACACATTACATTACTAAGTCTATTATATATTAAACAATCAAATTCTTGCAAGTATGAATCAGGTTGAGGTGAACTCGGATGCGATTCGATTTTATGTTCAGGTCTGTCGGGTCGAATAAATTACATATGTAATCGGGTTGGGTCGGCTCCAGATATAGACCCATGCTGTTGACAAGCCTAGTTCACTGTTATGGCATAACAAATTCAACCTGTCATAGAAACAATATATAAAAGTCCAGCGGAGTTTTCCAAACCACTCACCAATTCGAAATGTCGCGCCAAAACCGACTCAATTTTAGTTTTACATCCCGCTCACAACCACTTTTTCTCTCCCTCCCCAAACCCTTCAAATCCCCCGCTTCAGTTTCAATTCCTCCCAAAATCTTCCTTCGATGGATAGCGACGATGAAACCCTATTCTCACCCCCTGACAACGAGGCATCCACGCCCATCCCCCAATCGAAGCTCAGACGCCTCAAGAGATCGTCTAGGGTTTCTGAAGCGCCGCCCCTCCCCGACTCGGATCCTCTCCTCGCTGAGCCAGATCTCCTCCCAGAGGCTCAGGAACACTCGGATCAGGGTGAATCGACGGACACAATCCGTCCTTTGTTCGGATCCGAGGGTTCGGATGATGGGATGCCGTCGAACCTTGGTGGAGACGGTTTGGAAGATCCAGGAAGGGAAGAGGAGGTCTTCATCAATGGATCGGGCGGTTCACGATCAGCGCGGAAGAGGTTGAGTCTCGGAGGAGCAGAGGAGCCGCTTAAGAAGAAAAAGAAGGACCGGAGGGACGAAGAGAGGAAGACCAAGGCATCTGCTCCGAATAAAAGACAGCTTGAGAAGGTCAAATATTTTTCTTTTTGTACATTGGGTTATTTGTTCATAAATATTGATCCTTTTATTTTAACCATCAAAAATAGGAGAGGAAGCAGTACCTTATGCAGCTCCATGCTGACTCTCAGAGGTTGTTGAGAGGTATTGATTCGCTTTGTTGGGTTGTAGGTTTTTTTTTTGTGAATGTTTGAACAAAAATAAGATGAATTCATTGGTTTGTTTTGTTTTATTTAATTTGATATAGAAACCAGGGATGTATCATTTAGTGCCAGGCCGGTTGTTGAAAAGCCGATATCTTCGGTCTTGCAGAAGATCCGGCAACGGAAGCTAGAGATCATGAAATCGTGAGTTTCAATTCTATGTTTTTCTTGAATCCAGATTTTGATTTCTTTGTAGGACATTGCTATTGTCTTACAACATGAAATTGGATGTTTTGTTGTAGTGTGAGCACTTTTGATGGTTCGAACTCTCTTGATTATGACGCTGATGATGATACTATGATGGATACTTCTCATAGAAATGTAGCTGGGAGTGTTGTGGAAAATAATATTGTGGTAGGTTGCTCTTCTTGACTTGTCCAGCATTGAAAATTCTCTTCTTGCATCAAATTATTGTATGCATTGATGTTTTTTCTTTGTTACTTTTCAGGAAGGAGATTTGCGTCTTGAAGGTGACAGGGGTCTCAAATTGGACGACTGCAATATAGAGAATTCTGATGATAGTGAAGATTTTTTGCCTTCTCGCGAAGAAGTTCTTAATAATAAGGTAAATCATCTAGGATTTTGATCATTTACAGTGGTAATTATGCTTTCCCTTATGTAGAAGTTAATGGTGAATTTGTTTTCTACTGAGAAGACAGTCCATTGTAGTTGTTTATCTCCCTGTGATTTATAGCTTTGTTTCTTGTAGATTTAGTATACAGACCACCAATTTTTTCTGTTTGGTTTTTATAGAGAATGATTTTTTTTCCCATGAAACCTGTTGCAGCCTTTAGTTGACAAGCCTAGTGAAGCACAGGTTAGAGACCTTGAGGTCAGTGCCTCAGCCAATTTAGATTTTGGGTTTCCTCAATTCCTTATATGTTATTTGAACAAGAGGTATTATAGATTTGCCATTTTCATGTCTTTATTGCAGGACATCACATGTGAATTCCAAGTTAAAACTGCAGAAGATGGTCCCATAGAGGACCATACTGATATCTTTCGAAAAGATGCGTCCTTTCCTGCTAGAGATTTAAATCTTACCTCTTCAGATGATGAGTAAGTTTGACTCTTTCTTGGAATATTTTGCTTTTTCTCTTAACCGGTCATGCACAATTGTTTATGAGGATGCATAACATGTGATGTTTTATATCAGAATTGTTGAATATTAGTTTCAAGCAAAATTCCTTCTGGGCCTTAATTAAGAAGATAAAGAATATAAAAACCATATAAATCTAGAGTGATATTTGCAGAGTGATCTCAAAAAGTAACCCCCTCCAGCTATCCTGAGGTTTTTTTCTTGAAGTTCTATCAACATAAAAATTGAGGCCAATAATTGGAGGCAGAAACCAGTCAACTAATTTAGTTCTACATTAATCTGTCTAGGGTTTGAATCATGCACATTTAGATGCTGAGGAATGCAATGATCAATTGACATAATGTGTGCTTAATTGTAAAACAACCATGATGTGGAAGTTTAAATGATGGAACAAATTGCCTAATCCATTACTGAAATTATAAAACCATAAAGACAAATAAATTGTAATATCATACATGACATGATTTGAGCTACTGGAGAACCTGAAGGGGGGGGGGGGGTGTGATTGCTTTTTGCTTAGGAATTTTTTTTCCCTCTTCCTTCTAGGTTATCTAGCTTTCCTATGTTGACAACTGATTCCTTGTCGATTATTTTTGTCCCAGCTCATCAGATGAGGAGTATGATGATAAGGAGAATGTTGATCCTTGTTCTCGCAAATCTGTCAATAAAGATCCATATCTTACCGATCATTTTGTGAAGGATTTTCTAGATGAAGAGGCTGAAGAAGAAGATGATAGTGACCATGACTTATCAAGGTTTCAAGAAAATGAAGAAAATGAGGAAAGTGAAGAATCTGAGGGACTAAATGATTTGATTGCAACGGGATACAAAGAGATGCCTGTAGATCATGAGAAACGCAATGAACTTCATCAAAAGTGGCTCGAGCAACAGGATGCAGCAGCTACAGATGATGTTCTGCAGAGACTGAAATGTGGCCATAAACAAAGAGATACAACACTGCTTTCTGATGAAGAGGATGATGAAGAATTTGGCAAGGATTCTATGGAAGAGATAACTGAGGTTGTACATTCTATGGATGCAGTCAAGAAAAATTCAAAGATGGCAAAGCAAATGATTTCTCAGATGTTCACAGAGAAGGAGGATGGTTTTGTTTCGTCTGATGATGAGGAAACAGAGCAGATGCTATATCGACAGCGGCTGCTAGAGCACACTGTATGTCTTTTTGCTCTTATGAGGGTTGCATCATATTATTGCATTAAGCTTGTATAATTAGTTATTAGCTGATTTGATTCAATCAGGGGGACTCAAACTCACTCATATCTCCATTGGAGGATGAAAGTTCCAGGGAGGTTTTTGGTCTCATAAAGAAGTTAAATATCGCACCTGACACCAAGAAAAGACCAAAACCAACATCATGTATAACTTCTCCCTGGAGATTTTTTTCATCTTCTTCCTTTTTATTTGCTATATCTTATCTCTTTCATTTGATGTTTGCAGCAACCCTTGACATGTTGCTTTCTGGAAGAAACAGGAATACATCTTCAAAGGTAAATGATATACAGCCAATGAACATAAGAGAATGTTTGTGATGTCAAGATTTCAATAACCAAAGTTATATTTTGGGGTGAAGAGAGCATATGATAAATTATTTGTCTAGTTTAGATATTAGAAAATAATGTTTTACTGAAATTTATTTGCATGATTCATCAGAAATTTAGTTGAACTGTTAAATCTGTTTGACTTGCGTAGTGCAATGAATTTCAGCTTTAAGTTTTCATTTAGCTTCACAATGGTTTCTAGATGTTGGTGATTTTTCCCAGCCTGTTCACTGAAGTTTTTCCTTGATTCATCATGGGCTAGTTCATCTGTCATCGCTGCAACATGATTTATCTTCAATCTGCCTTCGGAAAAAGAAAAAAATAAACTCAACTTGTCCTAGTGATTGATCAAAAGAAAAGAGCAAATGGTGACCTTATCAAGCACCTCAGTTCTTTCCATCAAGGAACAATTGGTGATTTATAGTAATCTAACTGTACGAGTCAAGGTATTATGTATGGAGATTGGAGATCATCAGAGGTTTGGCATCTTCTTTCCTACCAAACGAGAAATAGGTTTGCATTGTGGAGAAAGTTCTATTTAACCTTCAAACTCTTCATTGTATTAATTATATGGACTAGAAGATTTAATCCTCATGCTTAAAAATTATGCTCAAGTTTTTTTAGAATTAGTTATCATGGGGGGATCATCTCAATTAACTAAGCAACATATCCATGAATGTTTGTGATAGCTCATATTATTATGTCATATAAGTACTGATAAAATGCAGATATATAAGCTTTCTGGAATTCATCATAGTTTTTTTTAGAAAGATTATTATTTATCTGCAGTAAACAAAATTATTTTGGTATACTTTTTCTAATATCATAGCATTGAATTATTGAGTTACTATTACTTAATTTACCTAAACCTGTATGCAATTGGAAACAGAGAGTTCAATATGAGAGATTTAATTTCGTTAGGTAAATCTGTATGTAGAACATGCTACCTTATTAACTGTTTCTGTATTACTCTGCAGTCTTCCTTTCTGGGTCGTATGTCAAGTAATTCTGTACCATCATCCCACAAGCAAGGGTCAGGCCTTGTCAAATCATTCATCTTTGGTCGCGATGATAGCAATAGCAGAAGCAGCATGTCAACATCTGAAACTCTTGTGGATAAGGTAAACATGCTTAACAAAAGCAGATATTTTTATTATATCATAACTTATCAATAGTCACTGTTTGCTTTTGATTTTTTTATTACACTTGAAATGAAAAATATAATATGATGCTTAGGAGGACAAGTCATGTGTTTCACTTTTTGGGTATCAAAACTTTAGATAGCTTGTCCAGTGCTTTTCTGCTATTGAAATCGTTGAATGGAGCAAGCATACATCTGAATAGGGACACCCTTGAATCTGACTTAATTGTCTCTGAAATATCACTCCCTGATGATTGTTGTATAACTTTACACCCAAAACTCTAAGAACTGTATTGGAAATTGACTACCTAAATAATTTCAGCAAGATTGTTACCTTGTGCAAGAACCGTCATTTCTTCCACTTCTCTTCCCAGTTGCTAATCTTTTTGTAATATCACTTCAATAACATCCTCATTTTCTACTGCATTCTTATAATCTACAGGAGCGCAAGGAAAACCAGCAAGCAAGGAACAGATCGGCGAAATATAGCAATTCTCAATCAATGCCAACAGGTCAAGAATCAAAGCCAGGGTCTGACGTGACACAGGATTCCTCACTCTTCCAGATACTGCAGAGGAAATCCATGCATTTTGATCAGTCTTTCAAGAACAACGATAAAAGTGTCTGTCAATCAGTCAGTGAAACTCAGACTGCAAATCAGTTTGCAGCATTAAGATCTGGAAATGTTTCAAGACTGCAAAGCAAGAAGTTGGTGAAATAAATGTGGTCTGTATCTATATTCTTGCCTTGAGACGATGCCTAATACTATTCATGTTTTGAATAATATAATGTGATTTCATATGAGAGTATCAAGAAAGAGTTAATCAGCAGTGTGAGTAGTATGCCAATGTGTGAATTGTTGAATGGTCAGATGCTGATGATAGTACTGTGGGTTGAACTATCCATCTTTTTCTACATGTAATACCGTTTTAAAAAAAAACACTTTTTAAGTTCTAATTTCTAATGTGTCTTTACTGTGTGTGGTTGAATTGGTCGAGTTTGGATAGGTGAGAAGATCATTTATGTAATTGAGATATCTTTTATGTGAATTGTTTCAAAGTAAGGGAGGGATGATGAATTTGGTGATGGTTACACATGAATCATTGGGGTTGAACAACAAATACATTTTTTTTATTACTTATTAAAGGGAAAATGATCTAGCCTTTTCATTTATGTTTTTCCGTTCATAAATTTATCAATTATTTATATGTTATTTAGTTAAAATTTCAAATCAGATTTAGATAAATCATAAATATATTTTAAAATTATAAAATCAAATTTAAATAAAACATATCAAATTCAGAATTAAAAGATATTAATTTATCTCATCTGAATTCTATAAAAATATGTTACATTATCTTTAATATTATATAAAAATATTAGGGAAAATGTTCAGAAAAATCATCTGAGTATTTGAAATACTCAAATCAACCATTTTTTAAAATTTTACCTTAAAATATCTTCTCTTACTATTTTAGAAAGTCAAATGACTTAATTATTCTTATGTTATCTACTATTTAAACATCATCACACATATTTAATTATTTATTACCCCAATTAAAGAACATTAACAAATAATAAAAGACTTTATTATTTTATTATTATTTTTGTATATCTAAATAAACCATTAATAGTTAATTGTAAAAATTAAAAATTTTCATTATAACATATTTTTTAGATATTTTTAAATTTTATAAAATCTTATGGGGCACTTAAGTTATTACGTATGTTTAATAAAATACAAAAAAAATCCATATGTAAGAAATTTATAAGATATATAAATAAAAAAAAAATTAAAAAAACTTTAAAAAGTTAGGAAAAAACCAAACAAATCTTGTAAATTTAAGAATGGCAATTTGAACAATATGAACATTTTTTATAGCATACTTAGAAAATTAAAAAACATATAAAATCACTCTCATATAAAAATTATTTATTATATTGATATTATTTTTCAATTAGACGATTGTGCGAAAATTTTTAAATATAGTTAAAGAGATTTTAAAATTTATAAGAGACAAGATCATTTGAGTCTTTTTTAGGTTATGAGATTGTTAAAGGAGATTGTTTTTTTTTGTAGAATTCTTAAAAGAAGCTATTTTGGTATTTCTTATCTTTCATAGATTTTTTAAGGTATTTTTCCAAAATATTGCATAATATACAAATTTATTATCCAAATATATATTAAATAGAAGGAGCTTGTGGATGATTGAATATTATATAATTTTTTTGCTTATATTGTATTATTATATCTTTTACATTGAAGCCACGTGCATTTAGCATGATATAAATAGTAATAAACTAGTGTGGAGAGAAAATCTCACGCTTTTCCTGAGGACGCCACGTGTCGTTATCAATCGGAAAAACGGGTAGCATGACCTGACCCACATTATGACCGAATATAGGGGAGAACGGCTTAGTTCTCTGCTGGAAGAGTCCTGCTTGGGAGGTGCCTCCTCACCGGAGTAGGACAATTCGGATCACGGTCTCCCCATCAAAGGCACTGTACTGAGGAGATATCAAAGGCAATTAAACCAACAATGGTCAGAGGGTGATTAAGGCTATCCAACTAGTCTAACCACCTCTACAGAACATGACCATTGGAGCATCCTCGAGTCCAACCAGTCTGACTTGGGTCTAGACCTAGCCTTGGTCACAGGAGGAGGGGGACACTGACATTGCAAGATAGTGTCAAGGCTGCTCTGCCCCGCCAAATTAGCAGAGACGTGCCTTGGCCCTGATAAGCTGTCTGTCACTTCTCGTTGCAGCCACAGTTAGAGCCAATGAGGCCACGCCACGTGGCCACGATATCATAACAAACTCTCAGTCTTGTACTTCGCAGAATCTTCTTGGAATCTTCCATGTCAGAATATTCTCGCCGAGAGAGAGGGATGTTTGGATAGGAAATGACATGGGCACTCACTCAGTTCATCTTCGTCTTCATCTTCTTCATTACTCTCCTGACTTGAGCGTCGGAGTCCCTTTGGCCGGTACAACACCGGTGTCCCAGACTCTCTTGGTGGAGGATCTCAAGCATGAGGACCCGCATGACCGCATCTTCACATGTAGGCGGACCTCTGACCCGACTACATTTATTGAGATGAAAATATTTCCTTCAACTAGCCTTCACTCACGAATGATGTGCGTAAAAATAAAAATAACATGATATGTTAATGAATCCCTAAAATAAACCCACCAACAAAAATAAAATAAAATGATGGGCAAACCATTTTAGTCCCAGCGGATTCTTTTTTATAATACGATAACATAAAATAGATGCCACCCACATCCCTGTAACCCACTAAATAATATGATATGTTAAAAAATCTTCAAGAATAACCAACCAATAAAATAATACAATAAAATAAAATAAAAATGAAAATATATCCATTAGTTGATGACAATAGTTATCTAAAAATTATTTCAAATATGCATTAAAACTATAATTTTTTGAAATTTAATGATTATGTAATATAAATTTTTTTGTTAATTAATTATAATTAATTTGTAAGAAAATGTAATCATATATAAAATTTATAAATTATATTATCTATTTAAAATCTTAAAATAAAATTAGAAGAATAATTAATGATTTAGAAAGTTTGAATAAATTTGTAAAGGTAAAAATGTACAAAAGCTTTCCATATACTATTGAGAAGTTGAAAACATTTGTATAAAAAATAGATAGCGATGAAAACTGCAGAATAAAGGAAATGATTTTTTCTTATTGTATTAGATGAACCAGAGACTCTACTTATAGATACACAAAGAAAAATCTAAAATATCAAAAAAGGAAACTAGGAATACTAAAAAAGCAGTAATGTTATAATAATGACTCCTTAACACCCCTCTCAAACTCTGAAAGGTAGAACCTTAGGGCTGGTTTGGCAATGGAATAAGTGGTGAGATAAAAGGTAATTATGGGGATAAATGAGTGGGAGGACAGCTTATCTCCATTTAGTATAAAAAAAAATTGACATAAACTGCGAACAGTTGTCCTAATTTTGAAATGAAAATAGGGATATTTTGTTCCACCTAAAGCTGATATATAATTTATCTCAACTTTTGTCTCAATTTTAAAAATCTCACGGCACCACACGTGAGCGGCACGTGATAGAACATCTCACAGTCTCCATCAAATCCCGTGAGTCCCTCTTTGATTTCATTTTTTTTTAAAGTGGTTCCTGTGGGTCTCTGTTTTCATTTCATTACCTTCTTTGAAAACCCTAGCCACCATTGTCAATCCCCTCTACCACACCGACCCAATGCACCGTCGATTCCTCCGCTGATCTCCTCCATTACCGACCCCCTCCACCGCCGGTTCCCACATTGCATCAACCACCATTGTCAGCCTCCCTCCACCGTCAATCCCTTTTTAAGGGTTTGTATAATTGTTTATTTTAACAGTCTTGATGAAATGTTGCTTATATAGGGTTTTGATTCAGCTTTTAGAAATCGCAGCTTTTAGACGCTATATTGTCTAAAATGAGTATACAGATTGCACGATTATAAAATCAGCTTCCTACAAACACAAAAGTTGTTCAATCATACAACCAAACGTTGTTCGGGTGCACAAACGCTCAAGAAGATTTGATAGGGACATTTTTGCATTTTCTTTGATCGTGCGGGTAGCAGTTGTAATTTTGGCCTAGGGTTCTTCAACCGGGACGTCGTGGCTGTTCTATGGAGTGAAAACAGTCGGATCGCCTATTGAATCCCCAAGGCGTCATCATCTCTGGACGAGTCAACAATTCAAAACCAAAAATCCATACATGGATGAATCTGTGAGGAGGCGTTTGGATTCTATTTCCCGCCAAATCCTTCCTCCCCAACCCCAATCTCTTCTTCAGGACCTCCACTCGGTAATCTTTCTATGGGTTCTTACAATTACACTTCGATTTCATTTAGGTCTTCATGGAATTTGTTTTTCTAGTGTTTTCTTTTTGGTCTTTTGTTGCAAATCACTCAAACTAGGGTTTTTTTTTTTTTTTTATCAGAATGTTTTGAGCGTGAGTTCGGAAAGTGTTGCTTCACCTCCAGTGATAATAGGAGGTATGGTTATGGACATTCACGCCAAGCCTTCGGCCGCTCTGAAGCCAGCGACCACCACTCCTGGCAAGGTTTTCCAATGTTTTCATTTCTTTTTGAAATTCTTTTTTAATTTTTTTTTTTTAGGAACAGTGCATGAGTTTATGAAAAATAAGAAGGGAAAAGCTTTTATGAGTTTGAATAAGATGGCGTAAAGTGTTTAAACTAGATTGAAAATGAGTGATAAGGCCAACCTGTGATATTCCATGAGTTTCCATTTGTCCTAATGGTTAGGTTCATGACATCGAATAGCATGAAATTTTTATACATTTAATGCAGCATGAAATGATAGAAGGATCAAATATGTCAAGATCCCATAAACTCGAATCCACAAGGAATTCATTGAATCCACAAGGGAGATAATTGCATTTTTTATATGTCACAAATACAAAAACTTGCTTTCCAACGCGTACTATTATTGATATTATTTAAATATATTATATGCCACTAAATACAAGAAACTCACGGTTTGAGGATGATATTTAAGGAACATTATTAATTAGCTGTTGAAGCAGAATATCAAAATGAATATCCATTTAAGTTTCTAAGTCATCGTTGATGGTAGTGTTGCCTACTTGATGAGATAGTTGATAGAGCAGCGTGTAGAGATTTCGATATCCAGATAACTCTTTGATTAGTTCAGTGATGACTATTATTTAAGAAGAGAGGATTAGACATGTAGATTCTGTCATATATATCTTGGTTAAAATGATTGATCTAGTACAGGATATGGTCATTTCATCATTCTTATAAGCTTGAAATTTTTTTTCCATAGCACCTATCGTTTAGTATTTAACTTGGTTCATTTGAATGATGCAATCATCATGTCAATTTACCAGAGTCTGATGTTCAGTTATCTCAGAAGAATTATAGTTATGTCATTTGTTAGTGTGCAATGTTCATATAAAATGTGTCACATCCAAAACACAAGGATTTGGATAGAACTGTGGTATTTATGTATTAATTTTAGCTTGAGAAATAGAAAGAAATAGTTGAATCATTTCTTGATAAGGAGTGCGTCAAACTCATTCTCCATGCATATTTCAGAAGTGTTGAGTAGTCTTGACTTTAGGTTATACATAAATTTTTGGCAGTTGAGAATCTGTTCATAAATATTAGTTAAATTATTGATGCAGGTTCAATATATGAGAGGGGGAGTTGCAAGAAATATTGCTGAGTGCATGTCCTTACTTGGAACTAAACCTTTCATAATTAGCATAGTTGGGTTGGACATGGCAGGTTAGTTTAATACAATTGTGTTTCTCTATATTTCATTGCATGCAAATGATTTTTAGTCGCTCTTGAATATGAAAGTAATGATGTCCTTAAATAGGAAAAGTCCTTTTGGAGCACTGGGAATCTGCAGGACTTTCTTCAGAAGGTAGCCTTTTATTTGATCATTAGCAAGGTAGCCTTTAATTTGATCATTAGCAAGCCTGGGTTACTTTATTAATTGGATTCGTTGATAGCATCAGCATAATCAATGAAATTCACAATTGATTTGCAGCTAATCGTTGTTCGATTCATGCTCATCATGCTCATTAATGGTCAAAACTAGTTAGAGGAAATCTCAAAACATGGTGGTCCTTCTGTCTTGTGTTTATGGATTAATAGTCCCCTCTAATCTTTTTTTGTAAACAGGCATCCGCAAGCTTGAAGGCGTTACAACACCTGTCGTGTCAAACATATTTGATGCAGATGGAGAAGTAGCCGTAGCCGTGGCAAGTGTTGAAGCCGTGGTAAGATCTTTTTTTTTTATACTGTTTTCATATCACCATTTCAAATTTCCATTCTAATCCAATCATTTAGCAAGTTTTACAATGTCATTGGAATATGGGACATCTTGATGTATTCTTCTTCGGCTGTTATATTTATTTAAATTGCTGGTAATGGTTGGCACAGGAGACATTTTTGACGCCAGATTGGATACGAAAATTTAGGTACAATATATGTTCGGCTCCCTTTTTAATCGTGGATGCAAATTTGGCGCCTCAGACGCTGGAAGCTGCTTGCCAATGTATATTACTTTACCTATCAGTTCCTGTAAATTTTCATTGTTTAATGACAATGTATGATGTCAGTGAACAGAAATTTGAAACACGTTTCCAATGTGGAATATATGATTTTTATTAAATCTCAACAAAGTTTTAATTAGTCTCCTAGTAAACATGGGATCATGTACAGACATTGTTTTTTTAATGGGAACGGTAGGCGATTACCTTTGTATTAATAAAAGGAGAAAACCCAAAAGAAAATACAACCAGAAAAAAAAAAAAAAAACTAAAGCAAAAACCCCAATACAAACATTCCCATGGGGATGAGAAGAAACCCATTCGTAGAAGAGACGTCTACACATGGACCAAGTTTGTATTGGGGTAAAGTTAGTAAACATGCATCAAGCAAATTCTCTGACTAGTGAACAGTATAATGGATTTATTCACTTGTTATCTTTCCCAGTGGCAGCAGAATCTGGCGTCCCTGTGTGGTTCGAGCCTGTATCTATTTTGAAGTCTAGAAGAATTTCATCAGTTGTCAGCTATGTGAGTACAAAACATCTTTCTGATCAATATTTTTTAGACCTTATGGAGTTTTACATATTGGTCCAGTGATGCCTCTTTTAAAACTTGTATATTTTACTTATTTGAATTTAAATCAGCACCCCTTTTACAGGTAACGAGCATTTCCCCTAATGTTCATGAACTTATTTCTATGGCAAATGCCCTATCTGAGAATAATCCTCAATTGATTCCAAATGTTGATTTCTCTGAAAGGAAACATTCCATAGAGTCGTCTTTCCAAATGCTAAAGCCTGCAATTTCTCTGTTGCTAGAGAAAGGTATCAAATGGGTTGTTGTGACTCTTGGATCAGATGGTGTACTCTTATGTTCTAAAGAAGGGCCCGGTTTTTTGAATCATGCTGTGAATGCCACTGTAATCAGTAGTCTTGGGGAAACATTGGGGAAAATCATGAGAAGAAATTCTACAAATAATTCTTTCAGCTCCATGAAGTTTAGACTCACGAGCTCTAAGCCTTACTGCCTACATTTTCCCGCGCTTCCTGCAATGGTTGCCAGTCTTACAGGAGCAGGGGATTGTTTGGTTGGTGGAACTCTTGCATCTGTTTGTGCTGGTTTGGATATAGTGCACAGTCTAGCAGTTGGGATAGCCTTTGCAAAATTAGCAGTTGAGACTGAGTCAAATGTACCGTCACACTGCAATGTTGCAAGTATTACGGGTATGAAGCCAATTAATGTGTGATGTTTTTGTTAAATTTCAATTGATTGTTGAATGCCAAGAAAATGCTCAATGATGTCCATTTGTTTTCTTGGGCTGTAGCTCACTAAAGAGGTGGTTTAATTCTTAGAGGGTCAAGTCAATGTCTCATGGCTACTACCCGGGGTGTACAATGAATTATTCACCAGTGAGGTGTCATAAATAATTTTCTCATCCATTATAAGTGCAGTTCATATTAGTTGATTGTCATACTTGTTGTCTGTCTACTTTTTAAATCAACAGTTTCTCATATTATACAAAATACCAAAGGTTCATATTACCTATTGAATCCTGTAGATTCTAAAAAGCAATAATAATGGTGTTACAACTGTAAGCTGTAGTTTAGTGCGAATGCTGGAAAACATTCACGTGTATGAGTTGATGCATTTGATATTTTATATGTGATAACAGAAATTGGTAAAAGAAGTGTAGGGCCAATTGTTCATTATCAAATTATAGTGATGAATTCATGCTGCATTTGAGTTTTATTAGGTTAGATTGTCTTCTGCTTGTTGATAATGCCCTGTTGAATGTACACTATAATCCCCTGTCCTTCGTAATTGCTGAAAATAATCTTTTATTTTTTTCCACGATATTGATTATAGATTTTTATCCATGTTTATTATTTGCAGAAGATGCAAAGAAAATACTTTTTGCTGTAAAGGAGCTTGCTTTCAATAGGTAAATATGAATTGCAGGGTTCACGGTTCACCTCCATATCAATAATTCCCTCAGGTTGGTATATAACTAATGTTTAATGATTCTTCCTTTTTTATAAATATTGTGCCCATCATTTTAATCTATGCTGTTTTCCAGTTTGTTACGACTGGTATCTATGCCATGTTAATTTGCCAAATTAATTGTTAGTGTTAATATGAAAATTAATTATTTTCACTGCATGATGGAATTCTGATTATTTTTAGCCATTGTAAAAGAGTATAATCTGAAATATGCCATCCTGCATAGGAGACTATCAATTTATTGAATTATTAACTAGAATGGACATGCAATTCACATCTTGAGTAACGTATGAAAATTTTGTTCTAATTCTGTTTAGTTCAATACCCTCTATCCTTATTTTTCAGAACTGTAATGTTCTTAGATTTACAGATCTTTTTGTCAATCAGTGTGATTTATTGTCGTTTTTTTTGTAGCATGTCATAGTGATTGCATTTCCCTGTTAATCAATTCTGAAGAAATAATGTCAAATAAAATCAGTTTATTTATTTTTCTTTTTTTTTTGAAATGTCCTTTTTCCATAGGAGCCAATTTTTATATAATTTTACACAGAAGAGAAACATCTTTTGGAACCGTTTTTTGGGATAATCTATTCTAGATTGTTTATTGGGCTTATGTTTATCAGTCTGAAGATCAGTCCTGATGTTTAACTTTACTGTCCATTATGATGCGTTTACAGAGTTGGTTATATTCACATCCTCACGATCTTTGACTTTCCAGATTGAAATATGAGGACTATGGTTGATACTGTTATGGCTCTCTGCCGTCCCTTCTGCTCATCACAAGAGCTTTTTGCTAACTCTCATGGCATCTCGTGACCAATTTATGATCGTCAACTCTTGCAGAGAACAAATGAAGAGCTCAGTCAAACAGTACAGGTCTACCTCACTTGTTTGAGGTATGCATCCAGCCTTTGTTGTCTTAATTGTATCATGAAATTATATTTTCAGAACTACCATAATGTCATGATGCATTGGAGGACTGTTATTTTCATAATGGAAAGTGATGGAAGTTTCCCTGAAAAGTCGCCCATCTCTAAAACTCTGTATATGCTATGAATATTACTGCATATACTTCCAATGCGAGGAATGGACGATTTTATTGGGGCTGCCTCTATTAGTCAATGCTTCTCAACAACTTTGTGAGGTACTGCTATTCTTTGTACCCTCAACTCTATGAGAACGTGAATCATTAGATATCAATTATTAAAGCCTATGTGTATTGGATTCTGGCCTTTCTGGATGGAGTGGCCCCCTTTGTTATGCCATCAGCAACTTTGAAACCTATAATCGAATAATTTTTGGTGTCGGCGTCAACGCCTCCTGCCTGGTCCCTTTTTGTGACCCTAACTTTTGAGGTGATAATTTAGGTTTAAAGTACTGCTGGATAAGACATTTTCGTTATATTTATTGTCTGATGCTATTTCTATTCTTTCATTTGACTAGGTTTATGAGTCCGGATTTAGTCAGGATTGGCTTTGATCAGTCTCATCAATATCGAACTGCACAACGTATGAATTGAATTATACAGTCTATGAATTAACTGTGCAATCAATTGTTGAGTATATGTTTCACTCTCATATTGGATACTGATGGTACTATGATTCAATAGAAGAGTGGAACATATATCCAATAATTAGCAGTGCAGTTTAATTTATAAACTGTGCAATTTGATACTGAAGGAACTGATCCCGACCGTGGGTTTATAGTGAAAATCAGTTCATCTGCCAAATTAGTTGCATCTCATGGACTCCGAAAGCCAGTGCCAGTGACTTTCCCTTTGACTTGACTTTTGTTTGAAAAATTAATATAATAATCCACTGTTTCCTTTTTTTTTACTTTCCTTTTGTTTGAAAAATTAAACCATCCAAAGTCTTCTCCAAAAGTCACACCGAAGTTGAACCTGTGCCAGTGAATGAGAATAACTTTTGAACACGATGGATTTCTCATTTGAATGAGTGCTAAGTATATCTAAAGAATAAACGCTTTTATTCTTCGATATATTATACATTAATGAATATATTGTATATTTGTATCCACATTCATACAGAGATATGAAATTAAAAGTTTAAAAAGTAGAGTTGGGCATGTCCATATCCATGGAACTCTGATTAAATGGGATTTGGTTTTTTAATGGTTCATATAATTTCATCGTGATTTGTTGGACTTATAACAAACAATTTATTTGAATGGATCTCATGCTCATCACCTGTGTCATGACAAGGACTGCCAACAACACTTTCTGTACGGTCAAAATGTGTGTTTGGTTTTTTTTTTTTATGTGATCTGACATATCGTGTGGTCGTTGGATCTCTACATCTAAACAACTACACTTTGGATTCGGCTGCAGTGACTGGTCCATGCTCCAATTTGTTATTTTTCAAGTCCTTGTTTTATATATAAAAAGAGAGTTGTTAAATATATATACATTAAATTCGTGTGTATATATATATATATATTTTCCTTACAGAAGCAGTTAAATATTTAAGACATTTTTATGATTAGGCTTTGATCCAACCTTCTCGTAACCATTTGATGCTTGAATGGAGAATACCATATTTAAATTATCGAACGATTGGAAATATAAATAATGCACATTTAAAAAAAAAAAAAAAACCAAAATCATCCTCTTAAATTCGAGTAAAAGTGCAGTAACAACTTTCGATGAGATTTTATTACTCAAAACGTGAAGTAAGAAATTGAAGAATGCATCACGTGTAGACCTCTTGTATGCAATAGCACTCACGTTTTGTTCCACAAAAAAAACGACTTTTGATGTCACATTTGTAACTAAAAAAAGAGTTTTCTGGTCACATGCAGTTGTTCAGACTTCTGAGTCTGAAAACTGTATTTAAAAATTGTTGTCAAATTTAACATGAATTTCATTTTGACATCCTCTCTTATTCTTGATGGAACCTCTTCGACAATTCACAAGGAGAAGACTTGAACTTTTTTTTATTTTATAAACATGTAATATTAAAAAGTCAATTTGTGAGATATTTCCTGAGCGTCTAATTTATGTAATTTATTATTATAAAATATTATAATATATTAATACCCATCTTATCTATTATTTACTTATTAAAAGAATTCTGTGGCCCAATATTTTTATTTCCGTTTTTATCCTTTAATTAATTATTTAATTAAAGATAGTAATAGATTTATTTAAATTGTAAAATTTTAAAATTATTAAATGATAAAATTTGATCTAATAAGATTATGATTTTATCTATTACTTACTTATTAAAATAATTCTGTGGCCCAATATTTTCATTTCCATTTTTATCCTTTAATTAATTATTTAATTACTGATAGTAATATATTTATTTAAATTGTAAAATTTTAAATTATTTAATGATACAATCTGATCTAATAAGATTATGATTTGTTTAATATATTTATTAAAATTTTAAAATTATTAAATGATAAAATTTGATCTAATAAGATTATATGATTGTTGAATTATTTAAATTTTAGAATTCTTCAATGATACAATGTGATCAAATAAGATTATGATTTTATCTTCTTATTTATTAAAAAGATTCTGACCCAATATATTCATTTTTTTTTATCCTCAACAATTAATTAATTACTAAGATATCTATTTTTTTACCTATTAATTTGATTATAACCAATGATGTTATCATATTAATAAAAAAAAAACAAAGATTAAATCATATATTGTTTTATCTTTTCTGAATCAACAAGGTTTGACATGGGTACTTTAAGTTACTTCCTTTACAACAAAGGCTTACTCTCAGTTCTCATATTTGAATACAAAAAATGATTTATTTATTTATTTTGTTTTTTGATAGGTATTTCATAGAGAAAAATAAATATTTATGCATTGGCTATTTTTGTCAGCCTTAAGTTAATTAATATGAATCACACTTCTTTTTTTGGTTTGCTTTAATTTTCTTACATCAACCCTAGCATTAGAATTTCATGTGTGGCATTATATTTTTTGTCATTTCTAGGGTAATCTTTTTTGTGTGATCCTTATTATATTATCTTCATATGCACTTAAATTTTGGGTCAGACATATTTTTGTTTGGGAAAGTATTATAGTTGCATCGTTATATTTTTTACCTATTGAAAGGAAAGTGACGTAGCTTTTTCATTTTTATTTTTACCCTCTTATAAATCTAACAATTACTTTATATATATTTTTTAATATTTAAGATTTTAATCTTTTCTTTAAACAATTTTTTCTCGCTGACTTTTCTATTATTACTCACCTCACCTCTTCTCCCTTACCAACACATTCCTCATCTTCTTCTATA
Source organism: Acorus gramineus (assembly GCA_030737835.1). Lineage (NCBI taxonomy): Eukaryota > Viridiplantae > Streptophyta > Magnoliopsida > Acorales > Acoraceae > Acorus > Acorus gramineus. Next base: position 24,151,140 of record CM060849.1, read on the forward strand.
TTTATTCATTTTTGGTGGAGGATTAATTTTAAATTCTATTTAATTCTTAATATTTCATGTCGTTGACTTACACATTATCTTTTGGTATTTGTTTTTATTTGACTTTGTTTGGATTCGGGAGGGTGGTTATGCGACTGAAAACTTTACAAATTCTCCCATGGATCCAAGCAAAAAACTGGCGTTCGCGTTTGAACTCTAAAACTAGTATTTAAAGGCTAAAATTTTTCTGTGTTTGAAACTTTCAAAAACAATGATTCTCTGTCACCCTTTTTTTCAAATAGATTTTTTTTTGTGACACACCTAAACGCAACACCAATCCGTCTCTAAAAAAAACGAATTCTCTTCATTTGATTATTTTAAACCAACTGATTGATCTTAAAAAAAAAAATTACATTTATACTTCAAGTTCAATTAATAGCGATATCTATCTTAATTTTATAATAAATTTTTAGTAGCACGGTTGGAGCAAACGACGGCTCACGCATCGGCATGCATTGAACGCAATTCACGTTTCTTTTATTTATTTAAATTGCATAACAAACCAAATAATAAAAATAAAATAAAATAAGATATAAAGTTTTGTGAAGCTACCGAGTCACACCACACATCAGCTTCCTACGTACTTCCTTTCCTGACGGCTTTCACCTCTCCTTTCCATTCCATCCTTCATAAACCACTCTTTTTTCTTTCTTTCTTTCTTTCTTTCTCACTAGTTCAATAAAACCCCAATTTTTTAGGTTTTTTTTTTTTTTTTTTTGGTCGTTATTGAATCGGTCGCGATGGGAGTCACGGATCGGAACGAGGAGGAGGTCGTCATCCCTTCGGGGCTCAATCGGATCAAGACCCGCCGTCCTCCTCCCGATGATCGCTCTAGCTCCGGCGGGGACGACTCTCCTGTTCCGTCCGCTTCACGGCCGTCGCCGTCTCGGGCGGGTGCGGCCGGAGGTGGGGTTCCTCGCTGGCCTTCTTTGGACCGGGTGGTGGCTGGAAGAGGTTTTGGTTTCACGATTGAATTCAGATTATGAATCTTTGTGCTTGTTCGCTTTTTTTAGATTTTGATTTTGAATTTGCTTTATTGGTGTGACGAGAGGATTGTTTGTTGGACTGGCAGAGCAAAGGAAATTTAGTTTTCGTAGTGAAGATGAACAGATTGGGAAAAAGTAGTGTTTCATGATTATTTATGGAAAAAGTGGAGAGAGTTTTAAGATATTAGTGAAAAATCAGAACAAAATTATGTAGTTGTGATCTTAGATTGGATGCATCCAAGAAATGAATTTTTTGGTAATTAAGGGAATGTATTAGAATAAATTTTATACAAGATGTACTGTCAGTTGACAATCAAGACGTCAGTGCTGGTTAGCTTGTGAGTCGAGAGAGGTAATGCCAAACAGCGCTGCTGGAGTACATCCTCCCAATTCACTTGTTCCTGCGATTGATTACATGAATGCATTGACACCAATTACTTGTCAAGCTAATTGCATCCATACAAAACAAAACCATAGCAATGAGAATGTAGTTTTCATTTGGATTTGCTGCTCCATTCAAAAGAATTGTCGAGCATATTGTTGGATTGAGCTTCCATAATTTCATGTCACAAAGTATATTTTTCTGAATTAATACATTGCCCATTGAAATTTTCCTTGGTGCTAGAGGATACTTCTGTTGATTGGATTCCCTATAGGTGTTTGTGATGGTCCACATTTCCAACTGCCTCAGAAGATCAACTGTCTGAAAGTATAACCTCTTCATTCTCCATGGCATCACTCCCCATCCCATTAGTTTCCAGACATCCACCTGAGAGACAGTTTCAAATTGAACTTTGGAGTATCTTTGAGAAACTTAGTTGAAGCCCTCTGTTTAAGCTCTGAAACTCCAAAATGATTAATACACTGGTAGTTTCAACTCTAGCTGCCCCTCCGACAAGGAATTGACCCATATGGTCTTGTAGAACAAACCCATAGCCTGCCCTTGAGTCGGAGAGAGAACCATTCGAATTAACCATGATCCAATGGTGCGGAGGACTCTTCCAACTGACCATCTGAGTGAAAAAGGATTTGGATGCAATGATTATTCTCATATTGGCATAGAGCTTCAATATCTGGAGTTTAATGGGCTGATAGAGGAAGACTTCGCAATTTAAGCTGGACAGTGCATACATAGAATGTCTGCAAGGATGGCCTGCCTGTGCTATTGCTTTCCTTGAAAAACTCTCACACATCTCTTCTTCCAAATTACTTCGACTTTAGTGAAAAAAATGTCCTGAAGAATCTTTTTATTTACTGTCATCTTTCCTATCCATTTCACCCACACATGCAGGGATCTCTTCTTGATTATCTGAAATCCCATTTTCTGAATCATCAATTTCCACACATATGAGGAGAAACCACAATCAAAGAAAATGTAGTCGATACCCTTTCAAGCTGTTTTACATGGATTACAGGTGCTGTCACTACTGAAAATTTCCTCTGGAGTAGTTGAAGGGTGGAAGTTTCTTGTTCAGAGCCAGCCAGCAGGTAAAGCTGTATCGGGATGTCTAAGTTGAATTCCTGATTCATCTGGATCATCTAGCTGTGCCTGCTTTGCTGCGTATGGAATCCCATGCATCACAAATTGGAGACCTTTCCTGATTGACCAGGACAGATCAATTGATCCTGTTGTTTACCATCTATGGGAATTTTTGTGACAGTCATTTATAAGTTATTGGATTCTGTAGGTCATCTACTTGGCTGTTGATACTTTACTTCAGAAATTAACCTACTGGATTTTGTATGATGTGGGGGACCCATATGACGAAGGCTATTTTCAGGCAGGAGGTCCTTTAAACAACATCCACTAGTCCATATATCATGCCATAACTTGATGCTCTTACCTGGGAAGATCAAGTAACTGACATTATTCTTTAGCCAACATCTGGATTTCAGGATTTGCTTTTTAGGCTCACGAGAAAGTCAGAATTTCAGCCACTTCCCAGATGGAGTTTACTCTTAAACATTTAACTTTGACGGTTTGACCCAAGCAACCCACAGAGAGTCCTTGTTTTCATAGTCTTCATGTGGATAATTTCTGCATGAATAGCTCAAATATTTTTAATTTCAACTAAATTCATAGGAGCAACTGCATCTTGATTTGATTCTTGATCTGCTGTTCCTGCCATCGTCAGTTCATCATTCCAATTTACTTCTTAAGCAAGTATTTTTTTCGTCATTTGAAAATAAACACGTAAACAATAAACATATTTAACCAATAAATGTTAGAGATTAAAAAGAAATGGTTTCATCTTTCAAAAAAAGTAATCAGAAATGGTTTCTTTTTTCTTCTATGGAAAGTAGACAAACCAGAGTCTTAAGGTTTCTGGAATTAGAAGAAAAGTTAGTGTCCAAGCATGGCGACATATATGTGTGAATATGCCATGAGTAACAATTCTGGAGGCTTGTTGTTTTATGGTCCATAATTTGCGAAATTTCTTTAATATGTATTTACGATGAGATTATGTCACCTTGTCATTGTTTCATTAGCAAAGTGGTGATAAACAACCATATGTCATCAATTATTATGTTTTTCCAGGTTTCCATGTAGCACCAATCACTGGGTATCATTTTTTCATGGTATTGATTCATTCCTGGAGAAGCACAGGATTTTTAAATCAGTACTTGACCAACTTTTAAGGTAATTTTTCTTGAATAAAACCTTCTAAGGCAATTTACATGTATATTCAGGGCTTCGCAAGGGAAAGAAAATTTCTCGTTGGTTCACATCACATCTGAGCACAAAGGATTTTACCAAAGCTTTTAATAATACAACTTCAAATTCCAAGGTAAAAATCTTTAGGATCTAACTAATGGGACTGCTTAGCTTTGAATGTTCCTTTCTCAAATTGACCACAAATTAATTTTGCCGTATTGTTTGCTTCAACATGTGGCCCATATTTGATAGGCTAAAAATTCGGCAGCTAACATTCTTGATGAGAAGGGTATGCTGGGAACTAAAAATAGTTTTGCATGGAAAGATCTGATTAGAAAGCAACCATCACATGGGAGCAATCATGTCAAAAAAGTACCTAAAGGACAGAAAAGTTTTTCTCATGAGTTAGGACCCAAGGGTGGTATTCAAGCTTCCCTTCCCCGAACTCGCAGCTATGATGACTTGAAGGTATCACTTGGTCCTCATGTTTTTATGTCTTCTTCTAATGGTGTTAATTGCTCCATTTTCAGCACTTTTTGATGATTGAATTCTGTTGTACATTTAAGTCTTCGCAAGATTTTTTTTTTCCACTTAAGTTGTGATGTTTGTTGATGTTAAATGGAGTTCAGGGCCTCTTGGGAGCTTTAGATTCCAAGTTTGATACTGCCAAAGAAGAAGTTAATGCTGAGCTATCTGCCTTTGTTGAGGATCTAGTGGAGCTTCTGGAGAAAAACTCTGCATTGTCAACCTCACAAGAAGCAGCTGAGTACTTTATTACTCTTGCCGAACAGTGTTTGGAGATGACATGTTCTGAATTCCGTGAGAAGTGTGGAGGGATTGTGCAGAGTCTTGCTGAAAGGAGGCAGCAATGTGAGTTGGGGATTCTGAAACAGTTGTTCACACGGATGCTCTTTATCTTGACTCGTTGCACCAGACTGTTGCAGCTTCAGAAAGATGGTGGAGCAATCAATGAAGATTCTCTTCATAAATTTAAGAAATGTTTGGAGAACGTCCCAGCTTTAAACATGCACTGGATGCCCAAGTCAGGGAATGTTGATTTTGGTGTGGATACTGCCGCATGTAAGATGGGCATTACCGAATGTCGAACTCAGGAACATGACAAGGTTTCTTTCTACACTATTATATTCTGTGAGCTCTAACTATTGCATGTATCTAATTACTAGCTTGGGAAGATGTTTTTTCTCTTCTAACCAGATTTCATGTGTCATTTTTTTTCTCCAGAATGATATCCAGGCAAGGGAGAGCTGTCCCTCGATCCATAATTCTGTTCCGCAGGATCATCACATTGATGGTGTCTCTAAAAAACATTCAACAGCAGACGATTTGCCCACACTTCATGAGGAGGAAAACTCTGATGAAGATTCAGTTATATGTAGGATATGCGAGAAGGATATTTCGACGAGTCATTTGGAGTCTCACTCTTATATATGTGCTTATGCTGAGAAGTGCGAACTGGAAGGTCCCGATATTAATGCACGCCTATTAAAAATTGCAGAAACATTGGAACAAATTGCAGAATCCTACATGTCTAGTTCTCCCATATCCTATAGCAGCCCTGAGATATCAAGAATACAAGCTCCTAGTTCAGGAGTTGGATCTGAAGGCCAGTCTCCTAAATTAAATGAGTGGCATAACAAAGGTGCGGAGGGGATGTTTGAGGATCTTCATGAAATGGACACAGCTGGAATAGATGATTTTCATCTTGCAGCTTTCAACAACCTGAAGGGCTGTTGGGGCCCGAAGTATGGAATTTATTCTGTGATTTCTTCCAATGGGAGCATGACCCCAGTTTCCTCTTCAAACACCCCAAGAGCAAATCACTTTGACTTGTATTGGTTGGTTTACAACAACCCCAGTGAGCCAGAGGATGCCAACCAGGTGAATAATTTGAGCAACCGATCTGCTATTTCTTGGTAACTGTTACATTGTAACTCGTGGTTCTGATGTGCCCCAGTGCTCTTACAAATTTACTGATTGAAAATATCCTAAGTGACAGACATATATCACTGTTAGACATGGGTTTGGATGTTTGGATGCATTGTATCCAATCTTCGAAAGTCGTACCAATGACACCATGCAATTTTATTGTAATAATCAATATCATTGTGAAGTTTTACGTATCTAATTTCACCATGTCAAAGATTTATCCAATTAGACCTCAACAGATCCATTATGCTTCTTCATACAGTCCCAGTTCGATTTTGTTCCAACATCCATTTTCCTTTCTTGCTTGGAACTTTTTATGGTCTTTTCCTAATCCTTGTCTCTGTCATAAGCCAGATGACACTTTTTTTGGTCTTCCCCTAATCACTTCCTCCATCAGTAGCCAGAAAAACTATGCCCATTTATTTTATCCTATTACAAGAATTGTAGCCTATGAATTAATCCCTAAATTTGAAAATTTGAACAAATTTTTATGTAATCAGATAATCCAGTCATAGAGGAATGGTAGTTGTGCAAATTAGATATGTAAAACTTCAGAAGTAGGAGCTTTCAAAATTTTGGTCACATCAAAAGTTTGGAAATTGATTTAAAATGATCCATTTGAATGCATGATTGTGTTAATGGGGGGTAAAGGATTCAAGGTAAATGAAATACTTTCCTTATAAATTATGCCAAAAATTTATAGAGTCCCTTGTTCAGTATGTCTATGACTGAAACAGATCACAGTTAAAATACAGAAGCTTGACATCATCTTACATAAACCGGTAAATGGATTACAGATGGTGGTTAAATTAGCCTTTGTTCTGGTTTCTTAATGCTAGATCAATATATGGAACTGGAGTTGAAACAAGTTGATTCTCAACATATTTCGAAAAATAGTAATTGATACCTGTTCATGCCATGTTCCTTCCTATGTTCTTTTGTTTCACATTGTTTAGCTATCTTCTGAATCCGACCAATTTTTGTTCACTGGCAATAATTTTAGATGAGTAAGCGCATGTGTATGAAGCACTTTAAGTAGTCATGAGATGACTTTGCTATATATCCTTGACAGTTTTTATGCACAAAACCATGAAATACTCAATTTTTGTCAAGTAGGTTGCATATTAATCTCAAATATTCTTTTGTTCATGGTGCATTTAATAATGTATACTAATTAAGTTTGAGGTGATAAATGAATAATTTGCTCAAATGTTCTTTTGTTCCTTTGTTAATTTTCCTCAAGTATATTGAATATGCATGCTTAAATAATGTGCACTAGTCCAAGTAGGAATCGTTGCCATATAATAATCTGCATTATTAATTAATTCACATTTAATAGACACACTTTTCATTAAAAAATGTCTCATTTAGTTTGTCTAATTAAGCGCTTTAATCTATAATTAGCATAAAAACCTTGTTAACGCATATTACACGTGTAAAACATATTTTATACATGCAACAGGGCTGAACTAAAAGGGAAAAAAGCTTCATAACCCTGAAACCCATTTCTCGTGTCATGACATTATAGGGATATCATGAATTTGATTTAGATATTGTTGATTTTGCATGTCAGAATACATGTGTCGATTTTTTTTGTTTGTTTTTCTATTTTCTGAATTTCTAAAATTTTGAATTTCTGTCTTGCTGGATTATTCCCGAATACCTAACTGGTGACAAGGGTAGGAATGAGTTAAGACTGAATTCAATATTACACAAGTGATTTTGTTATGTCATGTTGATTCATCTTCTAATTTGTTTTAATTGGATATTTAGGTAGTTCCATTCCAAATCAACATCCATTTTCATTTTGAAAAACATTCCAAAATCATAATTCATTTCATTTCTGGATTAGAGTATATAAATTTCTGCTTTGTATGTGCTATTCAAAATCTAGGTCAAATAATTAGAGACTGTCAATTCCAACATTGCTATTGTTCATCTTTTATTAGAAACTTCAAACTTCTAATAATCTAATACTTCAAGTGTATAAATTTTCTGAGTGTGGTTTTTATGAATGCATCCTGCTGACACCAAACCCATCAGATAGTTTGTTATTAAACTTGGAAATTTGAATTCTACATTTAAAGCTAGTTTTGTGGGAAGGGAGCATGTCATTTGGCTTGTAGGTGGAGATACCACAGCATGTAACTGCAGCCACATCTTCTTATGTACTTTTTGATATGTGCCTCCTATAGTTTCTTGGAGTTATTAACAGTTACCTCAAGCTTGTCTAGGATCCAGATATTTATTGTTGGAACTTTTTTTTTATTTTTATCTAGGTGACAAGAATATTTAGTGTCCTTTCTGTGGTTTTTTTCATTTTTTTTTTTGCGTTTCTAATGCTCAATCTCACATAGGTAATTGGGTGGGAATGTTTGAGTATTTGTACATCTATACATCTATTCATGTATGGTATATTATGGGAAAAGGAGGTTTTCACATTTTTGAAGATGTGATTGAACAAGTCAAAGCATAGATTGGTTGTGTGTGTGTGTGGTGGGGGGGGGGGGGGGACCTGGAGATATATTTGGGTGGGGGATGTCTATTTTCATGAACCGAAAATCCTACCATACAAACTTGAGTTTTTTTTTTTCCATTATCATAGTATATTGTGATCATAAAAGTTGTAGCTTTCAAATAGCTGGGGGTTTTCAATTCATGATTCTTGATGTTGTTTCATTATTTGGGTTAACATACAGTTGCATGATTTGCATTGATGACGACTTTGGTTAACAGTTCTGAGAAACAGAGTGGTAGATCTGGTTGGACTATTGGATATTAGATTTGGAAGTAGATGAAACACAAACTCTAGTTGGATTGACGTCAACCATAAATCCAGAATGAAGCTGGATTCATCAATCCACCATCTCCAACACATCAGACCCCCTCCCACAACCATACGAGTAATTTGTCTCTCCATCCCACTCTTTTGTTGGTTGGGATTTTTTTAATCAAGTTGAAACAGAAATTATTCTTTTGTCTCATCCATTGCCATACTTTGATAACCCCCCCACCCCCCTATAAATAATTATCCTGGATTTTCCAGCTGCGGATCTGAAATTAGTAATTCAGGCTTATTCAGTCCAACCAAACAACAAAAAGTATGATAAGTCTCTTCTATTTTTCATTCCATTCTCTGTGCTGAAAACAACAAGGGGATTAGAAATTGGGCTTTGTTGATATACATGTATTTTACAGTTTAGGTATGATCTACAATAATTGTGGTTGATCTTTATTGCATAAATTGGTTGATGACAAAAAAAAAAAAAATGGTTTATATGCTCATTTTGATGTTTATCCGTCAAGTATCTGGTTTGCATTTTTTTGATAAAATATTCATGTATGACCTAGATTGGAACTATTAACAGTTTGATGACATTGACTGGACTTCTGCAGATAGCTGACCTTGCTGACATAGCACGCAGGGCTGGGGCTGCGGATATGGATTTTACAGGCGAATGGGTATGCAAGAATTTGCATACATGCAGGCTTGACTTGCAGGATATTCTACATACTACGAAGCACAAAGCCTTGGTAATAGACACTTTTGGGAGGCGCATAGAGAATCTGCTAGAGTAAGCTTTACTCTGAAAACTTCATTTCCTTATTTCTTTCACTTTAATTGAAAAATGATTCTTAATTGTAAAAAAGCCGCTCCTCGATGGATCATTTGCCCTCTGAACTAATCACCTATGAATTTTCTCAGAGAAAAATATCACATATTGAATGAAATGTTGAATGACAAAAGCCCTAGGATTCCCAGCAAAGATCACAATGGCACTGGATATTCTACAGATAATGAGTCGCAGTATACATTATCAGCTACTTTGCATCCTACACAAAAGGAATGCACAAGCATTGATGATTTTGAAATTATCAAGCCAATCAGCAGAGGTGCCTTTGGAAAAGTCTTCCTTGCACGTAAACGAACTACAGGGGATCTATTTGCGATTAAGGTGTGTTTTCATAAGGAACTGTGTATTTTAATTGAGTAAAGCTTATTAGAGTATATCTTTTGATTAGGAGCCAAGCAGCACAATAAAAATTTGAGTGACATCAATAATTATCATGTTGATGCCTTCTTGTACAATATTCTTTTTTGTTGTTTTCTTGTCTTAATTAGCATTGTCTATAAATAATTAAATATCAATAATTTTTACCTTATATGTAAATTTGTATCTAATAGCTGGGCTCTTATTTGTGAGTTCCCTTTTATAATGAATTTTGTCATGATAACTGAGAACAACTAGAAAATTTAGTATTGCAAATAGTTAATTTTGAGCTCTCTCTCTTTCTTTGTCCAAGATCTCTTCCTTTCATATTATCTTTGGAGGAGTTTGTTGACTTTCTTATGTTACTGTTATCCTCTTGATTAGTGACCTAGTTAACTAATTATGGCACTGCTAAATTCTTAACATGCAGGTACTCAAGAAATTGGATATGATACGCAAAAATGACATTGAGCGTATCTTGGCAGAACGCAACATACTAATTACAGTCAGAAATCCCTTCGTGGTAATTTTTAGGGTTCTGTCATTTTATAGCTAATGATTTTTAATCTATAAGTAATTCAAATACAGTTTCATATTGATCTTTGAGAGCTTCTAGTCTTCATAATGAACGAGAACAATACTTATAACCTGTTCCTTGTCCTTTCATATGATTTTATTGAATAAACCCAACTGCTCTCAATGTCCTAAATCAACTTTTTGCCTGCATTTAATGTGTTACTGCTTAGTTATACGGAGCATTTATGAAGTGAATGAAATATTTACAATCTGTAGCATCTACATTGTTGAGTTCCCATATCATCTTGCCATATGAACATGATGAAACTGGATATACATGACATCTTCTTCAGGCGTCACTTAAGCTTTGGGATCTTTTTCTTTCAGTGCGGATATGGTGCTTATCATTTCTCATCCATATGCAGGTTCGATTCTTTTATTCATTCACTTGCAGAGATAATCTTTATTTGGTCATGGAGTATCTCAATGGAGGTGACTTGTATTCTCTCCTCAAAAAAGTTGGTTGCTTGGATGAGGATGTGGCCCGTATATATATAGCTGAGTTGGTTCGTCTAAAACACTTTATTCCCTAGTATACCCTTATTGCCATGGTTTTCCGTTTCTGATGAACATCTCATAATATCAGGTTCTTGCTTTGGAATATCTCCATTCACTAGGAATTGTCCATCGCGACTTGAAGCCTGATAACATATTGGTTGCACATGATGGCCATATCAAGGTGTGGTTTATTGATTTATGATTGTACTTAGCTATCAATTAGTTCTCTCCAGAATCGAGATGCTGTCCTTTACATCAGCATATCACCTTTGTATAACGTATGTTAACTTCTCATGTTAAATTATCCCATGGTTTACCACCTTATTTTGCATTGACATGATTGGAAAGTGATGGGGAATCCATATTGCTAATATTTATCATGATCATTTAAAATTAATGAAACCACATCATTACATGGTCTCATATGAGAAGCGTTTGATTAATCTGGTGTGACATTTAAATTTCAGTTACTTTTAATGGTTGAGTGTGTGCACTGCAAATTAATTTTACTGACAAAATATACTGATCATTGCCAGCTTACAGATTTTGGATTGTCAAAAATTGGTCTCATCAATAGTGCAGCTGACTTGTCTGGATCTCAGTCAAATGGCTCTATCCTACAAGATGCCCACAATATGCAAAATTCTTTTGAAGATACCCATAAAAGTGAAAAGACAGGCCACCGATCGGCTGTTGGGACACCTGATTATCTTGCTCCAGAAATTCTACTTGGGACTGAACATGGTTTGTGCAGGACTTTTTTTTTTTTGTGTGTGTTCTGAGAAAATGTAGTTACATTCTATGAACCTTTTTGTCTGAGGAAAATGTATATTCTATGAAACTTATACAGGTTGTGCTGCTGACTGGTGGTCAGTGGGGATTATCCTGTTTGAATTCATAACAGGGATTCCGCCTTTTGCAGATAAACTTCCAGAGGTATGCTTTAATCAACCATTGTGTTAAAGTTATCTTTCTTAATACGCTTGTCTGTGCACAATGGCCTAGGATCTTCAGCTAATATTGAAGTGCCAGCAAGGATGAAATTCACAAAACGAAATACCAGAAATGACAAAATTCTCATAATCAACTCATGGAAAATGAATCTTTATGTCCTATCCCTTTATCTTTTTTTGTTTTTCGTTCTCTCTTTTTTTTTTCTCTCCCGTTGGGAGTCTTCCATTTATTTTAATAAAATGGTGATACTTTCTTCAAAAATGGTAAACCTTCTCCCCCCCACCAAAAATAGAAAATAAAGAAGAAATTCATGGAAAGACTAGAGGAGATCTTTAAACAAAGTGATAGAAGTAATCAAGTGTGGCCAGAGAAGAAATGAAACAGAAACAAGCCTTGTTCTATCACAATGAGGTCAGGTATGGAGCACAACTAGAAGCTCCTCTTTGGTTTGTGAATAAACCTTAATTAAGAATTAGGGATAAGTCTTTCCTCTATTCCATTCCATTGCACAAACTTTTCTGAATTCTCTATTCTACCCCGGTTGGCCTGAGTAATTATTTGGTGGGGGAGATTCTGATAGCTTATCTGGGTTTTAATACATGGAATTCCCCCTCTATTTGGGTTTTTATCCACAAAATAGCCAAATAGAAATATGCCTTTCTGTTAAAAAGAAACTTCAGATATTTGATTTTGATATTGAATTTATCTGCCCTCCATAGGATGACCTCTCTCCATGCTCCTCCAGTAGACTATAATACAGGTTATAATTATCTTAAGAATTTTCATTCTAATAATGAAATTTATATTATTGTCAAGTGGTTAAGAAACTTTACACATTCAGAAAACTTGGTATTTGTTTAACCAGAGGTGCCAATGTAAGTCAGAATAACCTATCTTTGTACACGATGCATAAAATTTTCAACTCTGATCATGCAACTTATTGGTCCTGTATCCTAGAGGGGATTAGGAATCGCTTTGTAATATGTCTGTGAAATCGATCTTTTGCAGCTGCGATCTATTCATTGGTTATGAACTTATGATAAATGTCTCTTTTATTAAGCAAAAATCTCTTGCTAGAATAGATAAAGTTTCTTAATCGCACTGCCCTTGTGCACTAGGGAGGAGATGGGTGAAAGTTTTATGTCATCAGGGAGGATGATAAAATGAATTCATTGACCCACTCAAAAAGTAAAAATCATTGAAGACTGCATTAGTATCTTTCTATGAGAGTTCCATCTTTTATTCAATTTAGATTAATTGTTTATTATGCTCTTAATGCATTGATTATGAACTTTATTTTGGTTGAGTAGTTCAGATAGTTGTGCATGTGCACTACTTGATTCGGTTGTCACATCCAAATTTTTTTTTGTTTTTTGGCAGTTGATCTTTGACAACATTCTTAATAGGAAAATCCCTTGGCCTCGTGTTCCAGATGATATGTCGTATGAAGCAAGAGATTTGATACACAGGTTTGTAAGCCTCCCTGGGTTTTTCAGTTGCTTTCAAATAGCCTTCAGCTTTTTGTCCTTCTTCAGTGATGTTATTAGGTTGTGAAACAAGGATAATTAGTTTGTTGTACTAGTGTCAACTGGCAAGATTGTTTGAGGAGCTTATGGCTTTGAAGTGTGAAAAGAGGAAAATAATAAACATAACATATTGTGGATGTTGGGAGAAAACAAGTTCAAAAATGAGAGGAATAAGAATGCTTTATTTATTTTATTTTTTTGCCTATGATGGTACTCTTCACCACACCACACTCACCCATTGCCTCACCCCAAGCCACGGTTGGAGGGAATACTGTTCACACATTTCCGTTCTGGCAAAACTACACGCTGTTTCAAATTTTGATCTGTGTCCTGCCCCTATTTAGGAGTTTCGGAAGAGATCTCCTCAAGTTAAACTACTCTCTTATCCTCTGAATTGATGAGTTCTACAGTTATAGAATGAAATGGCCCTCCCCTGTAAAATGGTGTATGTTAATAGTCAGTATGGCAAACAGTTTGTGAGTGAAGATTGGTGAATGATGTTTCGGTGAATTGTTGTGAGATGATTGATGATCAACGCTCGGGGACCATGATTCAAAATTTTAGAACCAGTGAGATTCCTTGGAGGAGTGGCACACGGTGATGTTGAAATGATTGACAAAGGGAAAGAAAGGGTCTTGGCCTAATGAAGGGTCCCTTTGTGAAGTCTTCGCAGTCTTGTGTTTGGGAAAAGGGTGAGAAGTGGGGCCTCAGGTGCTTTAGATATTTGAAACTTGATAACGAGGTAGCTAAATGAAGAGATTACAATATCCCTTGGAAATGTAAGGGAACAAAGCACTATGACAATGACTATAGGAAATCTCAACCACTTCATGTTCTACATAGGGCTGTTCAAAGTGAAACCCCTGATAAGTTGTGCAGCTGACCAGGCTAACAGTGCCTCTTTTCATGTTTTTGGGCTACAGTCTTCGCTTTCTATGGATGGACCTAAAAATGTGCATTATAAATTATAGGTGACAGTAAGGTATTTTGGTGAATGACAAGGAGCAGTTAATGGGGACATGGCCCAGCTGTACTAGGTGGTGGGTGAAGTTGTTGGTGCATAATTGTTGCCTCATTAAATATCCTTCTAAAGCCATCATGGAGGACTTATTTTACAAAACGTTTATTTATCTTTACAGTATCCCCTTTCTTTTGTTTTGTTTTTTTTTTTTTTTTGTTGATGAAATGGGTAAACACTATCATTCTTCCTTAAAAAGAAAAAAGACACTGCTTTAATTATTTATGAGTGATTCATGGGGATGCTGAGACGTGTTTGGAATTTTTGTAGCAAATCTTTCTTGGAGTTTGTTTTCTTGACAACAAGAATATGATTCTACAGGTTTCTTGTTCAAGATCCAGATATGCGTTTAGGATCAAGGGGAGCAGCAGAGGTTGTTTTTAATGTTATCTATTTGTTTCAACAGACATCAGGCCTCAAAGTGCTGCATTTGTTAAAATTTCCCTTCTTTACTTTTTAATGGGTTTTTACAGGTGAAGGAGCATGCCTTCTTCAGAGGAATTAACTGGGACACGCTTGCATTGCAAAAGGTAAGCACAATTATTCCTCAACTAAAGAATTTTCAATTGATGCTACTTATCTTGGTTGCATGTTGTGAGCATCGGGATACCATTCTCCCTCAAGGCAATTTTCTTGAAAGGGTAGAGTCACCATGTTATATTATAACCGATAAACCACAATGAGCAATCAAACAAAGGTACAGAAAGAAGCAAAAAAAATAAAAAATGGGAGAGGACATAAGGATTTGTCCTATACTAGCCCTTACTTTACAATTATACAAGTGCCCACACAACATAAAAGGCACCCTCCCTTCCAATAGAAACTCTTCCAACCTTCAGAACATGGAAGACCCAGTTTATAGGAAGGAAACTATACTCGTCCAAGCATTCTCAGTGTAGACACTGTCTGCCAGCAAAGAGTTTCTCATTTCTTGTAAGCCATATGGCCAAACGCATGGCAGGAGGAAGAATGGAAAAGACCTTTCCTTTCTCCCTTCTTTCTCTGCTTTTGAACCACATCAGTATAGATTTGATTGATAAAAAAAGATGCAAGTTTCCCAATTCTGGTCCCAGCTTACCCTAGATTCCATTCCTCAATCTGCAATTAATGAGAAAACATTCAGTATTTTCCTGTTCACACCCATGCAATTCACTCATGAGAGATCCTCCAGATGCTGAAGCAGCCTGGTTGACTTTAGTACACATTTTGTTAAGACAGAGGGTCGCTTGTATGTTTAGGGGATATCTGGTCCTCCAAGAATCCGTCAGCAGCCTAACATCCACCCCTCCAGTCAGATCAACAACCCCTGGGACCCCTCAACAAAAAATTTGTAGAAAAGAGTTAACTGAGAACCAGTTTTGATCTTTTCCACCTCACATCATCCTCCTGATGCAAAATGATTTGAACATTCTAAAGTAGGCTTAGAGGAATTCCTACCTCCATCATCTCTGTTTCACTTAGGTCTCTCCCTTGCCTTGGACACCACGCAATGCAACAGCCTCCTCCACCCATTTGGAAATCCTGTTCCACTTTGTCCTCTTTGCACACTGCAATTGTGAGAAGGCTAGGAAACAAACCTAAGTTTTCTTTGATTGAGCCATCCATCTGTCCAAGTGTCCATAAATATTTCTGTTTACCTTTTCCAACCACAAACAGACATTCTAGACAGTAAACTACAGGGCATATCAAACTGCTGCTGCCTCCGCCACCTTTGTTATATTTTAACCAGATCAACTTTACCCAGTATCTTCAGGTTCGTTTTTGAGCTCCTGACACTAGTGATTTGTTCATCCAGCGACCAAGGGCTCTAGTGCCTACGTGCTAAACAGGGGCCTAGGCAGGTGCCTCTGCCCCAGTGGAAGAATTGGGTACAACTTATAGAATCATTACAAGAATAAAAGCTGATGGAATATCTGACGTGCCTAGGAACCAAGGTGGAGGGTCAGGCCTAAGGGGTGCCTGGCCTGCTTTTTGAAATATTGCCCATATCTCTTTCCCCTTTTTAGCTTGTATTCAAATCCTACCGAACAAGATGCACATCCTTTTTACCATCCTTCTTGCCATCCAGAGCATCCTCATAATTTTATTTTGTCTGAGAGGTAAAAAAAAATTTGGTCACTTGACACATGTTCTGCATTATCCATTGACGTTCGGGGTTCCAATTCTTTTGACCTAACTAATGCATCAACAGGTTAGCACAGACTATTTTCGGGGTCTTAACAATTATGATTGTTGGACTGTTTGTGTCCTTTTGTGCCCTGAACCTGTTCAACCCACTGCATGACTCAGGAATGCATCTGACTCAACAACCAATGCGCAGCCCTAGTTTTGTCTATGACACACTTAAATTTTTTTTATAGCATATCTTTTAGCTAATAACTCTCTGAATGGCTAAAGGTTGTCTACTGTAGTCAAATTTGTGTATGCAGTTTTGTTGTGCAATGGCACAAAATCATACAGTTTTCAATTTCTTTGGAAATTCAGGAAAATCATAAAAACACTAAAATGCTAGAAACTATGGCTAAGTGGAGAAAGAAAATGAACTTCATTCCCTAACCACATTTCACAAAAATGTAGGAATGCAATAAGATATCTAGTCAAAGCGACAGTTTCATTTTTAGGCTCCACCGCTTCTCAATCTAATTTTTTATTTTGTCGGTCTGAGCTCTTTATAATGTTGAATTTATCACGGAGGTTTCATGACTGTTAGATATGTCTCCAGGCTGCCTTTGTACCAAACCCTGATAGTGCATATGATACAAGCTATTTCACATCACGTTATTCACAAAGTTCCAGTCAAATTCTGGAAGATCAAAATTCTAGTGATTGTGCCTCTGACATGACTGATTCCAGCTCAAACACCGGAATTGAGGTAAAGGTTTTTAGATTGGTGCACTTTTTTTTAAGAAATCTCAAATATAGACCAAATGATTACCATATAAAAACCAGATGGTTATTTTGGGAAAAAAATATTGACCAATGGAGTTTGAACGTCCAAATATTTTGATTTTCTGTCCTCCAGGCTTTATCCATGTATCTGTCTATACGTACATTCATGCATCTCTCCCCTCACAAACAAAACTCATAAGTTTATATTTTGAATTAGTATAACCCATCATGGTTGCCTTGGCATTTTATGCTATTCACCAAAAAATGAATACATCTGGCCACCTTAAGAACTCAGTGTGCGAAGACCTATTCAAACACCTCAAAGTCAAGTCAAACCATTGCACTATTTGGCGTGTTTATTCCTACTGCATGTTAAGAACTAATAAAATATTGGCCCTGAAAAAATAATAGCCGTTTATATAAACCAGAAAACAGAGTAACACCACACTGCCTGCAGTTTGAAAGCTTATTAGAAATATATTTAAAAAATGTTGTTGTCATGGACCTGAAATAAAGATCAGACAATTGAAATCCCTGCTTCTCACTTGTGAATACATGAATGGATGAGTTTGATTATATTTTACCTGTTAAATGCTTGTATGTGTAAGTAATATATAAATTCAGAGATGCATGGTTGCCCTACTTATACAACACTACAAAAAGAAATGACATGAATTACAATTTCCAGTAACCTCAAAATGCAATTTGATTCTGAATGGTGAATGCATTTTGTTGATTGTTTCCTAAATGCTACCTTTTTATGATCCAGAGGGACAAATGTAGTGAATTACCTGAGTTTGACTCTTCCTCTTCTATTGATCTCTCCTTGATCAATTTCTCTTTCAAGGTACGTGCGTCTGTTCTCAACCTGGTAGAATGGCACCCTTCTTTTTTTTTCTCCTTCTCATATGTCCTATACTACAATGAAAATCATTTCCATTGTTAATTTACTGATGAATTCAATTGTACGGCAGAACTTATCACAGTTAGCATCCATAAATTACGATGTTCTTGTACAAAGTGGAAGAGATCCATCGAAGTGTTCATCTCCATCAAAGAGCCAACATTCGTAGCATTTTATAAAATCATACTCTGGTATTTACTCCTATTAACTTCTACTTGTTCTCTGAGGTTAGAAAAGGGAGTATACATATATATTGATGTTGATGCTGGCCAATATTTTCGGGCAGTTTCATGGGTTTATAGGGTCTGTTTTGTTTTTTTAAATGGAGGATCCCAATCCATTTGAGGGGTCACATTTTTTTTTTTTTAATACAAGAGAAAAAAAAGTTTTAAAATGTACATACAAGTAGGAATCGCATGTACATACAAATATTGTTCATTGTACAGGATGGATTCCTAGAATAGCATCTGAAAGATCCTACTCGAACAGTGTCTAGAATTTTGTTAGCACTTGGATTTTTTTTCCTTTTTCCTTTGTAGCAGAAGACATGATGTCACTATTCCTACAGAAAATTGTTTACTTGTAAGCTCCATATTGCTATGAGTAGCACAATGTTCAATTGTAGGTCGTCTCTCTCTCTCTCTCTCTCTCTCTCTCTCTCTACACACACACACACTAAATAGCAGTTCCTGCAAGAATTTTAGCCACTAGGATTTTGAATTAAAGTTGTGGTGCTGGATCACTGTCAAACTTCAGACTGTCAAACTTCAGATAAGTCTGTCAAAGGGATACGTCTATATCTATATCCGAATTAGATATATAAATAAATATCCAATATTTGACGGATATTCACAATGAGTATCTATAGTTGAAAATCTGGATTCGGATTCATATAATTATATGAAATATCTAAATAGATACTAATGTGATTTAAATATCTAAAAATAAAATTCATATATTGAATATCTGAAATATGTAATTTTTTTTAATAATTACCGGTGTAACATAAAATTATTAGTACATGTACAAAACATTATATGGTTTAAAGTAAACAATAATAAAACTCATACTAACACTAAAAATATAAATATTTTAAATTTAAAAATAATAACATAATAATATTTCAGATATATTTTGTTGGAACAGATATAATCATATTTGTATTTGATCCGAAATGAATTTTTAGATTTGGGATAATTTTTTAAAATTTTTGGATGCCAATTGGAATCAAGACATGGATATTTATCGGATAATTGATGTTTTTTTTAATAATTGATGAGCTTAGCTTTAGAGCCTAATTATTGCTGCGCCCCCCCCCCCCCCCCCCCACCTTCCCCGGAATAAATAACACCATAAAATTGATGTAAAATTTCTAAAACGGTGTTGATACACTCAATCATTTATGCTCGAGAGTAGATGAATATTTACTAAATTAAGGGAAATGCCAACAGACATGTGTTCAATTCATTGGAGTATATAATTTGATCATATGGTTTGTCAAGGTCGAACTACTAAAACTAGACCTTTAGGAGATTTAATTCTCAAAAACATATCCTTTTGAAGGGTGCTATTACATTCCTGTATGTAGTTTTATGTGCAGTCTAATTTTACCAATCAAGTACATGCTTCATTAGATGGATCATGTATTTTTTTAACTTTTGAATGTATATAAAATTTACATGGAATGTGCACTTTATTTTTTTAATTGAAGTTAATTCATTTATCACATGATGAAGGAAAAAAAAAACTGATAAACCTAGGCACCTAGCCCATTTTCTTTAGCATGTTTTCTTACCCCAAATACATATGCTAAGTAAGAAGGAATATGGATATCATGTTTATCCATGTTTTAAATTAGAGGCAAGAGTGAAAAATGCATATTTTTTAATAAAAAAAAAATCATATCCATATTCAATTGAAAATTTTAATATCAATATATTTATAGGATAATGCTAGATATTCGACAAATATATATATCTTATTGAATACAATTGCCTTAGTAAAAAAATAATTTTATAGAATATACTATTTTAATTCACATTTTTACTAATTTTTTATATCGATAAATATTGTTCTTAATGAATGTGATGATACAATATACATTTTATTTCAAACTTTTTAATATATAGGAGTAATTTTTTAATTATAACATATGTCTTCAAGTTAAAAATTAATATCAAACTTGATGAGTTAGTTGTGATATTTTTTAACTCCACATTTAAATGTATATTTCTATTATTATATAATTATTTTATTTATATATAACATGTATTATTGTACCACATGCTTTGGCATATGCATAAAACTAGTCTATCTATATCATACTAACTAAAAGTGTTTAAGTTTTTCAAGTCCGTTCCTTCATCTCTAAATTTTCATTTTCAATTTTATCATTAATTATTTATGAATTTTTTATTTTATATCAAGAATTAAAATGAAAAAATACATATTTTTAATATTTGAAAAGAAAATGTGAGATATTCATCAAATATATCTTTTTAATATCTATATTTATGATATATTGAATAAATGATGGTGATCATGCAATATCATCATATTTTTTTTGTTTTTATTTTTTATTAGATTTAGATTGAAATAATCATGAAATATTGTTGGTTTTAAAGTTTCAAATGTGGTATTTTACATTATAGGTTTGATTGAAGGTATATGAAAAAAAAAACTCATTTTCAATTGTATCATATCTTTTTATGCACAATTTCATAATAAATTTTACAGATAATTTATTTAATCATTATTAAAATTTTCATTATATCATTTATGTATATATTAAATGGAATATTATTTCGCATATAAATGGATTGGAAAAAATTGAAGGTATTAGTTGTGGACAACTTTTTCAAAATATTTCTTTTATTTACACGCACATCGTGCGTGAGTTGAGAAAGACTAGTATGAGACTAATTAAAGTGTAACTTTAGCACATGTTTTGTTTCTTAAAAAAAAAAAAATGTCAAGTATATATTTTTATTAAATATATAAATACTTTGATAGAAAATTAAATGGATTATTCTCAAGAGACATGAAAATTTTCATCGATATATACAATTAAGTAAAAACTAGTCTTCCCCACGCATGATGTGCGTGGTAATTAAAATACTATTATTAAAGTATATGCTATGTTAAAAATATTTTTTTAAAAATAAATTACATAAAATATTTATTAAATAAAATTTAAATAATACAAATTTATACTTGAAATATTTGAAGAAGTCAAATTACATAAAAAAATCTTTTACCCAAAAAAAATTACATAAAAAAAATCACACGCCACAAATTATGAAGGAAACCGATCTATATTACTTGAGTTTAACTTACAATTTTGTTTCTATGATACATTTGCTTCTTTCATTGAAATCTTGAAATTAAATAAATAAATTAGTAATATTTCATATACCATAACAGATATTATATAAAACTAAATATTAAGGATGTTATATCATACCTTATTAATTGAATTAGACGTGATTATCTAAATCATTTAAAATCTCCTTAAATATTACATTTTTAGTCGATGATATAACATTTTTGTACTCGTTAATTATCAAAATTTTGATACATTCCCTCGACGTCTCTCATGACAAAGCAACATAGAATTGCCCATGTGTGAATACTAGTCTAGGAAGGTACAACCCGACCTTTTCTATAATTTGTACTTTACTTTTATTTATCGTTATTGAAAATGTCAGCCTCAATGAAAATTGCCATCTACATAACAAAAATTCTCAGAGCAATGTCACCAATATTTCTGCGAGTGATGATCTTGCACTCTATCACATTGTTCCCCACTTTATGAACAATGAGTCGCGTTCCATTGCAAAGATCAGCGGCATGATTTAGATTTCTTATCAATATAATCGGCACCCCAACCTTTTATTTCAAGGCATGATTTGGTAACCGCTACATTTCAAAGATTTCAAAAATTCAGTTGGGGTGCACATCCTTGTTGATTGCTTGTTCAGTTGTTTTATTAATTTTATTAGCACTAAAAAGCTTCTACGTCAACATAATCAACATCTTTATTTGTTGGGGCGAGTATATAACGATTCTAAAGGTTGGAGCATTCTTTGTAATTCTCTTGAATATTTGGATATGTGAAGCAGATCCACTGTTCAATACGATTAAAATATAATTCATTATATTTCCCAAGCTGAATGAGATTTGGATATGATGTTATGTTATTTAAATCTATATATTCCTTCTTTATCTCAATATAAATATATTAAAAATAATAACAAAAAATAATAATGACACAATCAATATCATTCATTCAATATATCTTAATGTTTACTTCACCGTCGCTCTCACCTCCTCCTACTTTATTGATTATACTGGCCATGGTTGTCGTCTCCTCCTCTAATGCATGTATGACTTAATGTTTCGATATATATATTTTAGATGTTAAAAATAGAACCAAATAATTTAATGTTACTAACCAATTTTCTTTTTGAGCTTAATCTATCATTCTAATTATTATAGAAAATAACATTGATAACCTCTATAATTGAATTTTAAAAATAAGTCCCATATCAAAACAACCATTTATAATCTTAAAAAAATAAAGATGTTAAAAATTGATATGTCACATATTTCTAAGATTTTGAGTATCTTATAATTAATTATAAATAAAAATATATTTTAAGATGTAATATAAAATCATTAAAAAATATTTCAAAAATATATTATAAAATAATTATGAGTAAGTTACAATTAAAAAGTAAATCTATTATATTTTTAAAATTGAATGAGATTTGGTGGATTGACGTGGTACAATCACCATAATTTATTTAATATATTTTTTTAAAAAAATTTAGTGTTACAATTGAAAACATTTTTTTATTAGTAACTAAAATTTCAAAATTGAATAAGATTGGGTGCAATGACGTGGTAACAATCATCACAACTTATTTAATATATTTTAAAAAAAATTTAGGGTCAGCTTGAATATGAGTTTAGATAGATTCTGCGTTTGAAAAGCTATAGATTTTTAAACTCAGATCCAAACGCATTTTTAGCGTTTAGTTTTTCAAACACAATCTTCATTTTTAAGCAAAAAAAAATCTTGCGGTTGAAAATCTAATAAAACAAAGTTTTTCAAAAGTTGAGTTTGAAACATAAGATTTTAAGAATGGGTTTGGATGTGAGGTTGAAACACTGAGATTCTTAAAATCTTATGTTTCAAATTCAGCTTTTGAAAAGCTATGTTTTATTAGATTTTCAACCGCAAGATTTTTTGACTTAAAAATGAAGATTGTGGTTTGAAAAAGCTAAAGCTGAAAATGTGTTTGGATTTAAGAGTCCGTTTGGATATGAGTTTAGGTAGATTCTGCATTTGAAAAGCTAAATATTTTAAAACTCATATCCAAACACATTTTCAGCGTTTAGCTTTTCAAACCACAATCTTCCTTTTTAAATAAAAAATTCTTAGGATTGAAAATCTAATAAAACATAACTTTTAAGAATCTTAGAGTTTGAACCTCACATCCAAACGCATCCTAAGTTTCAGAATTGTTTGCTTTTTAAACGCAAAATTTACCTAAACTCATATACGGGGCGTTATGAAATTGAAAACATATTATAATATAAATGCTTAAACTTTCTTAAATTACAAAAGTACCCCGACAAATATCTAATTTTACGAGAGACTCCTCGCAAACGCTTCGCTCGTGTAAACTGCCAGCCCCGTCTTCCCCGGTTCTTATATTCGTGCCCTAAATTTCACATCGCCGAAAAAAGACCTAAATTTTGCGCGATTTCACATACAGAGAGAGAGAGAGAGAGAGAGAGGATGCCGGATTACAGTGGAAGATACGATCGCAGCGGCGAAGGATTTAGCGATCACATCGGTGCTGGCGAACACGATGGCGGCGGCGATTCCGTCCTTCAGGTTTTCTTCTTCCCCAATCTTCACCGGTGATGGAGATCTGTTTTTTTTTTTTTTGTTGAGTCTGTTCGTCAGTCCATTTTGGCGCTGTATATGTTAGAAGTTGATGATTCTGGATTTCATAGGGGAGATTGTTTAATGATCAATATTTTTTTTTTGTTGCAAAAGAATGACTTAATGTTTGACACAGATACCAAATATTCAGTTGATGAAAATTTGTGATTTTGGTCAAGCAAGCCTTCCCCTCACAATCTCTAGAATCGCTTTTGTGATTTGGAAAAAAATAGTTTTAAAATCTTCTTTTCTCCATTTTTTGCCTAAAACAAAAATCACAAGGGACATGTTTTGTGTATAACACTCATGCTAATGGAGTGGTATTGTGTGTACATGTTGTGAATGCTGCGTTTCGGTATGGGAATTTCAACTTGCGGATTTTGTAAAATATTTGTATGGAATTTCGGTTACCTATGCAGATTTCTGAATCACAGGATTTGATGATACCATCCAAAATAAACATCACCATGAAATAACCCGCATCAAGCAACCAGATTATTCTTCTTGATTTAAAAAAAATGAACAATCCAAATAAGCTTCTTACACCTTAAGGTAATATGTGCAGAAAGTGCAGGTTTTTTACTAAATGTAAATATGTGGAGTTACAATCAACATAATGAATTCGGGATATTTACTAGTTGCAACACAGGTTTAAAGATATTTTCTTTCCATTTGAGAAACAAGTGTAGAGGTTTTATGTAATGCAATGCTATTTATTGAGTGAATCAAACAAAGGAAAAACATGGTTCCACTATTTGTGGATTTTTTTTACGAAAGATTGGAGCATTCATATAAAAAAATGACACCCCTGCAAAAGATGAAAAGAAAAAAAAGGCAGAACGAATTAATCATAATACTATTCCCATCAAAGAAAAATTCCAAGGCCTTATCTTCCATGTGGTTTGTTGGGGGACTTGGCTCACAGATTAAGTTCATAAAAATAAGAAATGCATTAATGATGAATTTTTTAAAGAGGGTTGGACTGTAATTATACTAATTAACTGATGGAAGAATATATACGCACATACATATATGTTTATTTTTATGTTCTATACATATACATGTATCTGTTGCCCGTATATTCACATGTGTACCTATATATATGTGTGTATATATATGTATGTACATATATGTATGTATGTATGGATGTATGTATTTCTTATATGTAAAGTACTTCAGATATTGTTTGTTTAATTTTTATGACTGAGTTAAATTCCTTTTTCGTCTTTTGTCATTCTTTGAAGAAGGAATACCTTATTATTAAAAATTATTTCAATGATTAAACTGTTCATATTTTTCATGTGCATCTGTTTAAGTTAATGAAATAACTAGGAGCATTGGCTATGCTGATATTTGTTAGTTTCATATCAATGCTGTATTTTTTTCATGTTTTATGTACCAAATTACTGGCCTTTTGTTTTTAAATGTCTAAAACTTAGTCATGTGAAAAGGCAATTCGATTCAGTTAAGTAACATGAATTAGTTATTGCAGCATAGCTCCCGTGATAATGAAAGAGGCTCCTCGAGAAATAGAGACAAGGATAGGGGCAAAGATCGTGACAGGGATAAGGATAGGGAGCGTGACAAAGATCGTGATCGTCATCATAGAGATCATCACAGGGATCGAAGTGACAGAAGAGAACAAGGCCGAGATAGATCTGATGATCGTGAGCGTCATCGCAGTCGAGATTATGAGAGGTAATGCCACATTTTGTTTCTTGGTAACATGGTTCTTTGTAATTTTAAATTTGCAAACCTTGTTTCATGATGAGAGTCGGGGGCCTTTTTTTTTTTTTTTTGAAAATGGAGTTGGGACTATCATTTTAATTAAAAAATGAGGCCCCTTAAACAAAAGGAGATGAGGGAATTTCAAGGGGAAAAAGGGACAATACCAAAAAATAAATACAATAATCAAAAGATAAAGACCCCATAAATTCCTCTTGAATGGCATGTATTGTATAGCGTCACATGTATTATACCTGCTAGCTTGATATGGTATAATTTTTTGAGAAAATTTTGTAGATTGGGAATTTAAACCAGCATGAAATGAACATTGGATATGATATTATTTATAACTGTCTTTTGGAATCCACATCAACAACAACATTGGAAATACAACTTAAAAAACTTGCACATGCCAAATAACATCTATCTTTCACCCTAGTTCTTAATTTGGTAACCTATTGCATTGATGTGCAATTTTTTTATTGGCTTGGAACATATTGATTTTTTTTGCTAGAATAGAAATTGTGTTATGGATTATGCAGAAGAGGCACTTCATTCATGGCTTTGTAGTATCATATGAGTTGAATTTTGGATTTCAGTTTAGCAGAGGGCATAGATTATTAAAGTGAAAAATGTGAATGAATTAAAAGGCATATTATTATTATTATTATTATGTTTTGCAACAATGCTTTGTGCTCATTTACCTTGCCTCTGTGTATGCTATAGCGCCCCCCCCCCCTCCCCCAACATATGCTCAGACACATGTTATAGTGGTATGTAAATCATTATTTGAGAAAAAGAAATTATTAGGATAAGGCACATTGAATGCTCTGCTAGGTTGGCTAATGTAAAGGGCATCAAACTGAGAAATTTTTTATTGGATTATTATAAGACCAGTGATGCTTTATGGGTTAAAGTGTTGGGCAATTAAGAGAACATGTTCTGAAATTGAGTAAAATAAAAATATTGAGATGGTTGAATCACATGATAAGAAGCGATAGAATAATAAATGAGTATATCTGTGAAAAATTATATATTGCTTCAAATATAGAGTTGAATGGCAAAAAAGGATTCATGTAGCTGACCCCAAATTATTGGTGTTTTATTGTTGTGAAATAAGTGTAGGGTCATATTTCTGTTGCAATTTCTTCAATATTCATTTTTCTACATAGCTATTTTGAATTAGTAACTAATAATGCAAGAACATGTGATATGCCCCCAATGTTAACTGTTTGAGGATGTTTTTACATAGTATTCTTGCGTTATTGATATCTATTCACCCAGGAAAAATAAATTTTACTTTGTTTTAATGGTGTTTTATGCATTTTTGTGTCTACTTTTTCTCAGGCATAGAGATTATGATAGAGACAGAGAAGGGAGGCACCGACATCGATCTCCATCCCCTTCACGGAGTAAATCTGAGCACAGATCAAGGTCTCGTTCTCGTTCAAGCTCAAAAAGGTAATCTCGGTACTTTTTTTTGTTATGGCTGATGAAGTTTCGCTTGAATATTGCTGTATTTTGTCATTGACAGTGCTCAGCCTGGAAAATCATTACAAACATTGTCATTGAATGAATTTTTAATTGATTACTGTGTACTGGCTTACATTTTTATAAAGTAAATAAGAATGTCATTATGCCTTTTGATGATGTCTTCATGAGCCATTACATGTGATTCTTTGGATATGATTATAGTTCTGCAAAGTGTATGCTTTGCTTAATTTTAGAGGGGAAATGGTTTGCATTTTTTTCCCATTGGTTGGTGTGTTTGGCCCTACTTTTGTTTTGTTTTGTTCTTTTTTTTTTTTTACAAATATGAATGATTTAAAATAATTAAATAAATCTGTATTTTTTTTAATAGAAACAAAAAAAGAAAGGTGAGAGGGGACCCTGCATACATCATTAAGTTCAGTTTATCATGAAAATAAGAACTTATGTTAGTTATTTTATTATTGGTTGGAGATGGAAAAGAGGATTGTATCCAGACAAGTGATTGTAATAGTCATAATATTTAAGGCCAATGGGATGTTGGAGGCTATGGCTAGCATGGAATGAGAGTATTTTTAACGTAAAAAAGTTTATATTGAGAACATTTGGGCCAACTTGGCGGGTCTCATTCGACTTTGTGCTTCCACTCTAGTTGGAGAAGTTCCTAGTTTCTCTATGGTGTGGGGTATGTTGGCAAGGGTTGCTTGTCTTGAAAGAGTGTCTCCTTATTTTGTACCTAATAGTTTTCCTTTTTTTTTTAAGATCCCTTGTCTCCTTTGTTTGAGGGGCGTCACTTAATAATATGAAGCTCCAATCTTTTCTTAAAAAAGGCCATAATAGCCAATCAGAAAGATATGTTACGCAGGAAGGGAGGACAAAGAAGAAGAATATATTAGCGAAATAGAAGATGAGGATGATAAAGAGTAAGAAATTGAGAGGGGGGGACCATAATATAAATATTGACTGAGATTTGGTTCAATATATCGATTTTGCACTTCTCCAATCGATAAGCCAGACCACTTATCAGTCCTTTATTATTGATTTTTTTAATGGAAGTCCTTTTTTATTGATTGAGCAATATATCTATAATGTCATTGCTGGCATCATCGATAAATCATCATCATTATATCAAAAATATATTAATATTTTTTGTATAATGTTGATACATCAATAGATGGGTAAACCGGTCAGGTTCCAACCTGATCTTTTTATTTTTCTAGCCTAGTTGTTGTCAGTGACCGTATCCAATGGCTGCAAGTTCATCCATTAGCGGGGGTTGGTAACCCCCTCCACCCAATAATATTGACATTTGTTTCATATCTTTTCTGAACTTTTTTTGAATTTTCAAAACAATTTCTTCAAGTCCTAATCAATATATCGATTGATATAAATCGATATATTAATCGATTTGGAGACCCCATCAATATATCAAAAGAATAAAAAATTTAATAATAGAGGAAATGAGTAACCAATATTATGCTTCATAAAAAAACCAAGGAGAAATCAGCATCCTTGTGCTTATATAAGTATAAATGAGGAACATCCAAACCAATTAGAATCATAAACAAAATTACATAAAGTTATGACCCCAAACCCTAACTAATAGAACTCTGATAAAATACCAAAATGTAGTAAATAACAAAGACGATCATGGTCTTTTTTCTCATCAATATGTTTGAAAACCGGTTTCTTTGTCTTTGCAAAGGAATTTTTTTAACAAGCTGCATTTTAAGTTTTTTATTAATTGAATATTTCTTATATGTTTCTCCTTTTATGACGGTGACTTATGTCTTGCACTTACACGTGAGTTTGCATGTGTTGTATAGTTGGGGCGTTTGCGGAGTGCACATTGTGGATGTATAGTCTCTTATTTGGTATTCTAATTTTTTTTCAATTATTTTTTTGTCAGCAAACGGATAAGTGGTTTTGACATGGCTCCTCCCCAACCTACTATGCTACCTGGTGTTGCTGCTGCAGGTAGCCTATCCCCCTATTCTAACTTGTACTTTTTGTGTTTGCAGTATTGCATTACTTGTCATTATTGAGAAATGGTCAACTCATATTCAAGGTTCGGTTGGGTAAGAGTTATTCATTCGTTTTCTTTTAAGTTTTTCAAGTACTGGTAGCTTACAGAAACAATGTTAGGATGAGCTGCAAATTTGTGTTATATTTAATTGGTGAATTAATTCTGAAACTGAGCACCGTTTTTTTGTTGTTTTCTTGTTTTTGGTGTTTGTTTGTTTGTTTTGTATTTGTATGTTGTTGTAAGAAGACAATGTTGAGCTACTTGTCCCACTGTGCTGCCAATGGGCGTGAGCCGACAACTGTAGCTTTTATGTACAAGGAGGAATCAGTGCACTGGTTTGATGGATCTTGTTCGTCTTCAACCGGCACCTATTTACATTTTGGTAGTTTTACAAATATTTCCTCCTGTGCTAAAAAATGATATTTTCTTTTTCTTGTCTTCCATAAAGTCAATTAGAGAGCCTGGAGGTAGCTCATCGAGTGAGGACAAAAGTACATATTCTTTGCTCATGATCATATATCATGTCGCTTTGTGTTTTACTTTTGTAAATCATGATATAATTTTCATTCACAGGCCAGATTATTGGGACCCCTCCTGCCATCCCTGGAATGTTTCCAAACATATTTCCTATGACAACTCCCCAGGTATTTCTCTTGTGATTTTTATTCTTTTTACTTGGGAAATGGAGGTCTTATGTTCTTTGCACATGCCAGTTTGGAACTCTACCTATTATGCCGGTTCAGGCAATGACCCAGCAGGTATCCTCCTCGTAATCTCTCTTCCTCTGTTAATTTGGGGATTGCTCTTCCTTTTTAACTTCATCTGTTCATGTTTATTGAGAAGTGAAGTTTTTTTAACAGGCAACTAGACATGCCAGACGTGTGTATGTTGGCGGGCTTTCCCCTACTGCCAATGAGCAGGTTGTGCACCCATCTCTTCTTTACCATAACTACTTGTTCTGTTATTTACATGATTATATGTTTTTCTGTACAATGTGATTTTTTTAAAGAGGGAAGGACTAAGTGTGTGCATTGATTAGGCTTATGTAGCACAGTTAGTTGGAAGGTATCATGAATGGGCATGAATAGTAGATTTCCTAGATTACATTGATGACATTATGAATACATCCAGTTTGCAACCAAATTAAAGAGAAGGAAAGGACATACCTGGTAGACATAAGCCAAAAGTTTATGTGAATAATGAACAATTGAACCATCAATATTGATACTCGAGCTTCTTCCACGTTGCTCATCTGTCTTTCAAGAATTTATATACATAGAAGCCTTGATGGTTGCTTTATCGAATTGAATTCAGTAAGTGCAAATTTTATAAGGAGAATTGTTGATATATGACAGGGTCACATGGGATCTGTTGGATTTAGTGTGAAGCCCGATATGTCCAAATTTTTTTATTGTCTTATTGATCTGTATTCTTGTAATACAAATTGTTACAGTTGGTATCATCTCAAGCAAGCTTTACAACTTGTTAATACGCCATGAAATAGTCGGAATTTTATAAATTCTTTGACTTGAAGCAGATGTGCTTTTTTTTTGTTCATTACCGTGTTCCATGCACATTTGAATGGAGCTAAGTAAGAAATGTTTGTGGTCAGTTGGTAATGAGCTCTTTTTATTCTTTCCTTTGAACATATATTTACATACTGTTAAAGATTTTTGAAGTATCTTTTTTTAAGGATCACACTGATATTGTCCATTTTCTTACTATGTTCGTTCTTTTTTCTGCAGTCAGTTGCTACATTTTTCAGCCAGGTTATGTCTGCTATTGGAGGAAACTCAGCTGGTCCAGGTTTGTGCTGTTCTTCGCCCGGCTCATTCTTGTTAACATGGATATTCATTTGATTTTTTTTAAATCTTTTTTTTTTTCAGGTGATGCTGTAGTGAATGTTTATATAAATCATGAAAAGAAGTTTGCTTTTGTGGAGATGAGATCCGTCGAAGAAGCCAGCAATGCTATGGCCCTAGATGGCATTATTTTTGAGGTTTGTAAACCCAGCTCTACCATTATTTAATTGTAGGCTAAATTTTTCCTGGTCTCCTAGGTTTCTGAATTCCTTTTACTAATCTCCTCATTGCTTTATCCAGGGGGCGCCTGTGAAGGTCAGGAGGCCCAGCGACTACAACCCTTCACTTGCTTCTGCGCTTGGCCCCAGCCAACCACGCCCCAATCTGAACTTGGCAGCCGTTGGGCTCACACCTGGTTCTGCAGGTGGTCTTGAGGGACCTGACCGCATTTTTGTGGGTGGACTTCCATATTATTTTACAGAAACACAGATTCGGGAGTTGCTTGAATCCTTTGGTCCTCTGAAAGGTTTTGATCTTGTGAAGGACCGAGAGACTGGGAACTCAAAAGGCTATGCCTTCTGTGTTTATCAGGACCTTTCAGTTACAGACATTGCATGTGCAGCTCTTAATGGCATAAAAATGGGAGATAAGACCCTCACAGTTCGACGTGCGAATCAAGGGGCCACCCAGCCTAGGCCAGAGCAAGAGAGTGTACTGCTTCAGGCACAGCAGCAGATTGCTCTGCAGGTAATGAACAGATTTGAGTTTCCTCTTTTACATGGATACTTCCGAACTATATGGATATTTTTCATAAAGCCATTATCAATAGAGTTTTTGCATGTACTATTACGAATGTTAGGTGAATGTAATGCAGTTTCTTTCTTAGTCAGCTATTGTAATATTCCTTTGTGAAGTTCTGTTTATTATGAGCCCTTGCATGCCCATGCAATTCATGTTCCCCGGATTTCCTGCAATTTGACTTCAGCCTTTTTAGTAGAACTCTACCCAAGCAGTTCACCATCCAGCCATTTTGATCTGGAAACATGTTAATATTTTTGTACAAATGTGAATATATTATCTAATTTTTAAGGTTGTACTTTATCTGTATGTATTATATAACTGGAATACAGTTTGCATGCATGAAAATTGTGAGTGCCCTGCACATGCTCACCGCATATGCTGTTTTCCCCCATTTTCAAATAAATTCTCCAAGAGGTCCTTGTAAAATTTGCATCACATCATTATTGAGACATGATTTCTCTATTATGATTACCTGAGTTTAATCTTTGTTACAGAGCACCACATTCTTTAACTAGTCTCATTTGTTGACCCTTTTTTTGTGCAGAGACTTGTGCTTCAAGCAGGCTCTCTTCCTACCAAAGTTATTTGCTTAACACAGGTGGTAAGTGCAGATGAATTGAAAGATGATGAAGAATACGAAGATATATTGGAAGACATGAGGGAGGAAGGCAGAAAATATGGTCAGTATACAACTGTATTTTTTTTATTTAATTGGGTTTCTTTTTTTTGTGGGGGGGAAGGGGGGACCTAGTAGTTAATCTGCTTTTTTAAGCTGCTCTTATTCTTGATGTTCTAACCGGTAATCTAATCTGTAATTCTCTTATAGTTCAACATATGCAAAATCTGTTCTTATCCCAGAGAATAATATCCCATAACCATTCCATATTT
Source organism: Acorus gramineus (assembly GCA_030737835.1). Classification (NCBI taxonomy): domain Eukaryota; kingdom Viridiplantae; phylum Streptophyta; class Magnoliopsida; order Acorales; family Acoraceae; genus Acorus; species Acorus gramineus. The sequence continues at coordinate 24,183,811 of CM060849.1, forward strand.
TATCCAGGTAACTTGGTGAATGTTGTAATTCCTCGGCCGCATCCGAACGGTGAGCCAACCCCTGGAGTTGGAAAGGTTAGTGGAGACAAATTATTGATGACCTTGTCTGAAGTGATATGAGCACTTTGTTTTCAATTTAAACCGGGAGGCTTGCATTCCGGGAACCTGTTATACTAATTACTGATGAAGTGTGTGTGGTTTTAGGTATATCTGGAATACACAGATGTGGATGGAGCTATGAAAGCACGGCAAGGATTGCATGGAAGGAAATTTGGCGGAAATTCAGTCGTTGCAGTGTTTTATCCTGAGAACAAGTTTGCTGAAGGAGTTTATGATAATTAGATAATTAGCTGCTATCGTGTGCTAGACATATCCATTACTCTTTATCACTGTGACATGTTCATTACTTTTCATGATTATGCAGGACTTCTGGAGGCTTATTTAGGTTTGTTTTGCATGACTTCCACTGTAGTGCCCATGGATATTACAAGGCCTAATGGATGTTGCCATAGCTTCAATTATAGGGATATTTGGTTGTAGTACCTATGACTTTTAGATGGTCGACCTATTTAGTTCTTTTTCATTAATGGTTTTAGATTTGAATTTCAGCTGCTTTAGCTCACGATTGTTTTACGTTAATACTTTTTGGTTCCTTAAGTAACCGGTAGTGACTTTTTTTGCTTAAATATATATATTTTTTAAACGTAGAGTTTTAGAACTCATAAATTTAATGTATTTTTATTTTGGAAACTTAATATATATTGTTATTAAAGATTTTGTTTTTTTTAGAACTCATAAATTTAATGTATTTTTATTTTTATTTTGAAAACTTAATATATATTGTTATTAAAGATTTTGTTTTTTGGTTGGCTTGCAGTATAATTTATATTAGATTATATTTTTATTCAAATATAGATTATATGATTCTTTTTTTATTGTAGTCTTTGTTTCTACTGGCGACTTTTAATAGAAGTGGTGGTGAAACTATCCCTTGTATCCAAAAAAAAAAAAGTCTATCCTATCTCAATATCTTATATTAGAAATAAAATTATATATCTGATATTCGAAACATGTAAAAATTTAATAATTATCTACTATAAAATAAAATTAGAACTATACACATCAGACATTACATGGATTAATACAGAAAAATAACAAAAAAGTTGTACTAAATTTAAAAATAAAAATGTACAAATATAATATAAATAATAGTGAAACTATTTTGGATGCAAACATTTTTCAAATCAGATATTATCTTTTTCAAATGCTAAATATGAATTAAGATTAAATATATATATATATATATATATTTTTAAAACTGTGGATTTTTGCCACTGTCATTTTTATTGAACAAAATGTGATTACAAATCTGAATATGGAGTGAGAGAACTAAAGAGAATAAAATAAAATATAAAAAAAAGAGATAATAACGCGATAATTGATAGGGTAGCAACTGTTGCCTTGCACACGCTATCTCATACTCCAATGCTGACTATATTAAAATCGTCAACTCGCCTTGAGCAAAGGAAATCAGTTAAAACAAAGAATCAAACTTTCCTATATGAAAATGCTAGGTTAGTCAATTAATTTGGAGGTTATTATTTTACATTTTATTAAAACGCTTGACCTAGTTTTTAAAAGTCCCATGCGTATCATTCAATGGAAAAAAACTCACCACACCATCCCGGCCAAGTCAATAGTCGTACAAGTTGAATTGGTTTCGGGTCTAATAAGACTCCATTATTAAAGGGCAAAATCCATACTGTAAACTGCCCAAAATCAATATAACCCCTTAAGTTTTTCTAAAATCCATATAACCACCTAAAAACACCTATATAAATCCAAATAGTCCCATAAATTAATTTTTCAATGAAAAATTAGAATTATTCTACAATTTTTTTGTCTTATTAATCATATCTGAAAACATAGTATACCAAAATGCCCCTATAATATTTTAAAAATACAAAAAATCAACTGTAAGTGATGATTTTATCCCTCCGAATAAGGTTTGACAATCAATCTGAAAAAGTAAAATCGTTATTTACAGACGATTTCTTACTTTTTAATAAATTATAGGGGGTTTTCGTATACTGTATTTTCACTTAAGCTTAACCAAATATAATATTTATAGAATATTCCTCATCTATCAACATAAATTTTAACTCACATGGTTATTTAGATTTACATAGGTATTTTCAGTGAGATATATGAACTTGAGGAAAAGGCAGGGGGTTATATGGATTTCATGCAATTTACAGGGGGTTATTTGGATTTTTCCCTTAATCAGTAAATCAGACGGCCGCAACACCCCCAAACCGCGGCATCTTTTGCTTCGGTTAAAGGTCAACTCATCACCATAAAAAAAAAAAAAAAAAAAAATTCAGAATTCAGAATCTCTCGACATCTTCTGACCACCGATTTTGACCGGAAAGAATCGTCTCTCCTATAAATCCATCCATTATTCAGTCCGATCTGAATCAAAACGAGATACACTAAAACCTACAATTCCATCTCCCCTTCGATTTTCGGTTTAGATTCATCAGAAAAGGAGGAGAAACATAAGAAGATGAATTGGATAAGCAGGAAGATCCATCTATACAACGTCACCATGGGCCTTTACATGCTCGATTGGTGGGAGCGTTACCTCTTCAGTATCCTTTCTTTCTAAATCTGTGTGTTTATTATGGTTTACGTGTTCTCATTTTCTGTAATTCGAAAACATATAAAGATGATAGGGTTTCCTTAACCAAGTAAATCAGACATACTAGTGGTTGTGTTGCTATGGTTCGTCTGCTTCAATGGACCTCGCTCCGCCGTCAATTTCTACTCCAGGTGATTTTTTTTTTTTTTTTGGATATAAAGGAATCATAAATTCAATATCTGATGAAAAAAATAAAATCTTTTGGTTATCTATCAATTACTAAGGGTTTTGATATGTATTTGAAGGGGATGAATGAATTCATTAGACAATCACATACATGAATTATGCATATAGTAAAATTGTGTTCTTTCTTCTCAATCCTGCATGTGGGCCTTGGTATATTGAACAATGGGGAATGGTCATCTTCATTCATAGATGTTCAGTGTTGCTTGTATATTTTTCTAAACAGAGTGCTGATACATGCAGTCCATTTTGTAGCCCCGACTGCAGCCTTATATACTGCGTTATCAAATTGTATCGAGTTTTATCATAGTGTGGCATAATTTTTTTTCCCCATATTGTATGTAATTCAATGAGAGAGTGTGTAGTTTTTATCATAGTGCGGTTGGGGCTGCACAAGGGGATGCCATATCATGTTTCTTCTAAGCAAGGCCACCTTGTTTACCCAACCTGCCTCTGCCACTGACCGTCTCTTCCTTGTAACTCCATGATTTGCTGGGGGAATATTGGATGTTATTGTGAATGTCCTTTTATATTGTTTATTATTGCTATGAAGACTCCCCATGTCATTGTTTGCTTTACAAGATGTCTTTCACTGCTGATTGTAACAACTGGGGGGAACACAAGATGGTTTCCTGATGGTTCTGGTATTATATCTAACCCTTGATTGGTGGAGCTGTCTCTGGCTTGAATTAGTTTCCCCATAGTGCCACTGTTGACCCATAACATTAAGATCTATTGCAAAAGCTGAATGTTGTTGACCCACATTTCATGTGGATTGAGTTTTGATAGTGATTTACATGTTGGTTTACCTTCTGAGACACCGGTAGTCAGATCAAGTGATGCTTCATGTTTTTTCAATGGTTGTTATTAGAAGAGGATTTTGAGAGCAAGTCATGAATATTTCCCCATAGATCACTGCATCCTTATTTTTCCCTTTCCATTAAGTTTTATCCTTGTGAGTTTTTTTCCCCTTGATTAAATCTAGTTGTTCCTGAAGTTTGATATTCTTGCATAGCCAAAGACTTAGAAAAGATCGTTATTGTTGAATTTAATTCTTTTAAATGGTTCACAGGGCATTGTTCTTTAGATATTTCTGTCAAGGGATACCAATGGGAGCTTTTCTGTAGGATGATATCATAAATGTTTCCATATGGGTCTATTTGTATGCTCTTAGTCGTTTTGATAAAATTTTATATATGAAAGTTTTCTTTTGTACTTATTTGTTTTTTTTTTTAAAAAAAAAAAACTTGTTGCACATGTGTAATTTATACCCAAAATCCCATCCATTATGTTCTGCACTATCGTCAGCATAACGAATTTAGTATTTATAGGAGGTTAGATTTGTGACACCCATCCCACCATATAATCTGGTTGGAATCACATTATTATTTTTGACTGTTTGAAGTATTGAAAAATGTGTGTTCCTTCAACCTTTCATGACCAATGGAGGGGGGCGAGCCTCAGTGATACATGATCTCTAGTCATACTGAATGCTGCTTTGTATGTTTTCAATTATATTACCAGCTGAGACACAAGCTTTCTGTCCATGTCTTCTGTGAACAATTTGTGAATGAATGAAAAATATGTGACAGTAGGTTTTTGAACGGATCTAATACTAATGGCAAGGGAAAATAGTATGACACTTATAGCTATCTCACTGCTTGCAAATGATTGACATTTGGTTTCAATGATATGACTTTGGTAATTTAGGAAGAGGATATACCGAACATTCCATTTGAACATTTAAATCCTCTATATGCTAATTCCCCATTACTTCTGCATTGAACTTGGTCTGCCATTCTGTTTCTATCTCGTAGCGTCTGCATTAAAATCAGATCATCAAAATTTCTAATCAATTATGTAAATCTTTTGTAGCCATCTTAAGCCAAAGCTAGTGACTGGCGAGAAACTCATGTTCGGTGGGAGCGGATGGCTCTGAAGGGGATTTCAGGAAATTTGTTGGGAGGAAATTTTTTTTTGATGATCTGTTAATGGAATATGTTTTCTTGTAGGCATGATCTTTCTGTACATTGATCATGTCATTCTCAGGAAGGCCTTCCCTCTGTAGACCAAATTAATTTGTATTCTTGTTCAATATGTGTATGTTGTCCTCTTGTTAGTGTGAGTGAGATTAAATAATCTCTTGTATGACCATCATATAATTGTTGTGCTAAAGCTGCATTGGATTTTAAGTGCCTATGGCTTTCGTACTTTTTTTTCACACTGTGTCTAGAGTTTGAGTAGAGTAAATATTGAACATATCTTTTTGGATAAAAAAAATTGCCCATTTTGTCAAAAATTCAGTCCAGAGAAAGTACATTTAGTATATGTGGAGGATGTTAAAAAAAAAAAAAACACACACACACACTCTACTCCATGTAATGTTCATCCTTTGATGGTTTGAAGTAGAGAACTTCTTGTGAGATCAACAATGTGTCTCAGTTATCATTTGAAATTAATCTTCTGAAACCCACATGTGTCTAGCTCCATATCTTTTCCCTCAAAACAACCGAATCACATATTTTGGGATTTGCTGGTGGCATTAAATGGGTCAAACACTTAAAACTGTTTTGAGTCCAATAGACAGAAATGAGTGAGCCAGGAATCAAGGTGCTTGAAGTTGCTTCATTTACCTAGGTTTGTTGAGGCAACAGGACAATCACCAACCAAAATAAATGACCACTTCTGGGCTACTACACATGGAAAAAGTATCTTGGATAATATCAGAGGATTCATGATCTTTTTTAGTGAAGTACATGCATACATGTAAAGTATCATGAATCTTCATAAAAAAAAATGAAGTATATAGTCCAACAATGAAACATATACCTTATAAATGAAATAATACTGCATGTAATGATTGTATGGGTTTAGAAGCAACAGGGGAAGTGGATTGGAATGCTAGACATAACTAACTTTTAAAAGAACTAATCTTGCTCCCCTAACTCAGCACTCAAATCTTTTCCAGATTGCAAGTCATCTTTTGAATCTGTCCACTAAGGGGGACCACCCTTAGCTTTCCATGGAACCACATCAATGGCAGGCTTTAAGGATATCAAGACATTGTCCAGTCCCCATGCTCGTTCTCCTACAAATTCACACCACCCATCGCACTTTTTAGTGTAATCAACTCTGTGACACGACTCCATCTCAAGGCGGGCTAGTTTGATAAGGGAATAAATTTTTTTAGAACATGTTTTCTTAATTTTTTGGGATAAAAAATATAACAATTTTATCATTATTCACATTTGTTAACATCGGGACGAGAATATGGGATAAATGTCATCATAGTATTTAGGTGGTACAATTGATCGCATTTTATTTCAATTTTTTTTATATAACAAATGGAATAAGCTATTCTTCAACCATTGATTCTCTTATCCCACTATTTATCCCTTTACCAAACTATCTTGAATGCTCAAACACCCATTGATGTTGTTCCATTAGAGATGAAGAGAGTATCAGCTGCTCATTGCAAATGGGAATACTTAGTGCTATGCTTTACAATATATCATGTCAAGGACACTGAGTGCAACTTGCAAGGATAAAAAGCCATGGAGTGGTCCATGGCCTTATGTCCCTTCCAACTCCAGAGAAACTACTACTTTAGAATTTAGCAGGATAGAGAACTTTGCAGAAGAAACACATCCTTTAAGCCACTTCAGCATTCCTGGAAGAAACCATAGTGATCAGTGTCACCATCAGATCCGTACAATTCCATGTGCAAAATTTTAACCATAACTTTATTATTGCATTACATTCTGGTCAAGAATTCAGTGTGGTTAAGTAATTTATATAATCTGTAAAATTTGAACAACTCTTTAGGTAGGCTATACCAATTTTTTTGGGGAATTTTTATTAACCTTCTAAGTGGTATCAAATGGTCATATGATTTAAGGTAATCAAATGTCAAGATGCTGTCTTTTTTAAGGTGTGTAGTTTGGTTTTCTTTCACTGACAGAAACATTTAGGACACTCATCTTCCAAGAGCCATTATTGCTGACAATTGATAATTACTATGGTTGCAGCTTGACAAAGCAAGAAGCCCCAAAGAATCCACTTGGGTGTATGTTGTTTCTCTAAACGTGCTTTAAAATGTTGACATTTCTTCTCATGTGTGAATGGTGTGAGTGTAACCAGCAACAAATTCAGTGAGTTGTCTATATCATTGGTATGCCCATGTGGTGAATTTCCATTGGCTGGATCATAATATGCACGTGGGCAGCTGGGAGCATATTAAATATTATAATAATAATTTGTATAAATATAAGATCAGACAATAAGACACATAATTATGATCCCCATTGATGACCCATTTCTTCCCACTTGGAGGATTTTCCTGTACCTGAAGAAACGCAAGTCTGCAATGTATGGGACTGACCGCCCAATGTTATCTTCTGTTTTTTTTTTAAATGTATTTAATACCTAATAGTTACAATCTTTTGTTTGTAACCTCCCTTATTATTTGTTTATTTTATTTGGTGCTTCAATATAATCACAAAAAAAATATTGAGAGGAGGATTATCAGTGAACTGTAGCTGCATCACCTGTTATAGTTTAATGGATTATTTTTCACCGGTTGGAAAATTGGGACAATGGAAGGAGACATACTGAGTTTTGAATTTGATGGTCTCCTTTTTTCATTCAAATGAGACACTCTTTCATGAATGAGAGAGTTATAGTAACCGTCCGATCGGTGGTCCACCATCTTCACGCGATCGTGCGGTCCAGATTGTCCATCACGAGATAAAGCGTCAACCTAAAACGCCCAATACGCACACGCGTGTGGTGCAAAGCACCACCCCGCATCAAAGGTCCACCGTAAGATGTCCACTAAAAGAACTTCACTATAGTAGATTGAGCTCTCTTTATAAACACTCAAAACATTTTACAAACAACCAATGTGGGACTAAAGAATAGGATCACTTTCATCTTATCACGGGGGACCACTAAAACTTAAAATTTAAATTCAAACATTGAAAATACCCAACACAAAAAATAATAAATGAAATATTTTTTTTATACCAAATTGAAGTTCATATTGGATAGCATTGCAGATTTTGAATTACACCTTGTCTTAAATCAATAATAAGTTGATCTATAAATTATTAGTGCCACTCCCACTAGACTTTTGTTTTCATACAAAGTATAAGAAATACCCACTTTTAAGTCTCTCTCAATAAAGTGGGCCTAAAGAAGACAAACATATGAGCAGAGATTGGACAAAATGCACATCCACCTATTGTGTAAAATGACTCCCATAAATGCATACATCATCATATCAGTGAATACAATGCCAGAGGAAGTGCAAGTACAACATAAGAATATCACATGATCTCCTCTCATTTGTAGATTAGCAACACCCAGATAAATTGATATAAAAACAAATAGTGGGTGGAGATGTTTTCAATTCCCATATAAAAAACCATAAGGTGTTTTCAGATGGATTAAATAACAAAGATTAGTTAACAGCAACATCACTGGCTCTAACTGTAATTTTTTAAAACAAAGATGCACATCAAACATTAGATATTGTACTTGCTTCCTAAAGCCTAGTTTCATGGACTCGCTTAATGGTTATAATCATGATTAAAAAATGTTAAATCATTAATTATCAAATGATTAGTTGAGATGTCGCTGTGAGTGGAAACCAAGGAATGGAAAATAAAAGACTTTTTTTTAAATACAATTACTGAATCCAGTCACAATGTTGAGATGTCGTGCAAATATTGAGTTTTTATATATATATATAATAGGGGAAAATAATTATATGTATATTTTTGACCTCTTATTTTTTAGGTTATTGGGATTTTGTAGTATATACATAAAACATCCCTAAATTAGTGGTTATACTTATCTTAAGTTTCTTTCTGTTGGTTATCCCGTTTTGTATTCCTTTTGTACACTGTAATGCATTATGTATATATGTGTTGTTAATTAGTGTTTAGCAATGCGGTTTGTGTTTATGCCGGCGCATAAGGATTATGGAAAAAAACTTCCTTTTCTTTTATCTTTTATTAGTTGGTTCGAATCAACATTAATATAATTAATGTAATGATATTTTAATGGTCAAATTTGTTGGAAAACATAAAAATAGAAAAATTCTTAAAAAACAACATAAATATAGAAATCACTTCTTAGTATTGACTTCAAGGTTTGGGGATACATTTTTTTCAAGTATTTCCTAATCTTTTAATTTTTAATTTCATAATACTAGTTTCATGTGTTCATAAAATCTTAGTCCTTGGATATCTATAAAACAACTAAAAAATTATTCTATATGTATTATAATTTCTTATTAATAAAAATATAAAGGGTTTTTTTGCATGTATACCATTAAAAAACATGCTATTTAATTTTATACCACTCCAAATAACCTATTTGTTTTTATACTATTGAAATATATAGAACTTATACATATTTATCATCTTAGTTAATTTTCATCCAAATTTTTATTATTAAACCGTTAAAGTGTTAGAAATAACTAAATTATCCTTCTTCTTTTTTATGCATATTTAACTTTACCAAATACAATATTTATTAAAATAATTTTTTTAAATTTTAATTAACATGAAAAAAATAATTTCATCTAAAATTCAAAAACATAAAAATTAATCATATAAACTATTTATTAGCAAAAATATAATAATTATTAATACTTACATTAATAAAAATGAAATAAAATTATTTTGAAAATAATTAATCATATATATTGCAAAATGATAATTTTTTTTAAAAATATAGATCTTGACTGGAAGAAAAGGAAAGAAGGATAAAGTTGAATGGCTCACGATTGATTTGAAAAGAACATAAAATTAATTAGGTTATTATGTTTAATTATTTACATTATGAAAAATCTTACATGTTAAGGTTATTTTTATCATTTTTACTTCTTGGTTAAGAAATTAACTATAGTTAAAGTTCATTTTGGTTAAAAATGATAAAAGAGGGCATGCTTTTACATTAAAAAAAATTCTAATGGCATAAAAATAAATACGTTATTTGTAGTTGTACAAAAATAAATATCATACTTTTTAATGCTATACATGTAAAAAACCCAAATATAAAATTGCATATACTCCTTCTGCATACCGCATATACTCAATGCGATGCCCTAGGTGTATGCAACTTGCGTACCACATTTTGAACATTGTTAATTTATACATTGTTATCTGTCTCATGAACATTGTTATGCATTAATATACGTATTTAAATCTTGTACACTATTATCCATCCTTGTACATTTTTATGTAACATGTACATGCAGACGATATTTAGATGGAAAGGCCTCAAAAAAATTAGGTAACTTGTTGGTTTTTCATATCTTAAAAAATTAAGAGCCCTAAAAAATAAATGTAAAGGATTAAAAAAAATACTTGAACTCAATTTTCCCTATAATTTGTGCATTAAACAAACTGTATTTGTCTCATATATCACATAAATTCTTTCATATGCACTATTAATCACCGATATATTTAGTGGAGTAAATAAAATTTGCACACCCTTAGTTTGAGTTCCATAGAACTTAAATAAACTTAATTCCTAGGAAGCTCATTTTCTACGCTTTTAAAAAAAAGTTTTGTTAACGACTGCTCGTAGGGCACTTGTTAATTCGTATTTATTGTTAATGTTTTAGACAACACAACAAATCTAATTATGATAAAAATCAATAAATTGAAAGATTTTTTAAAATACCAACAATACCCTTAATAAATTCATCACATTTTTTTTTCTTCCCTCCCGTATCCAATTTTTCCCTCCCATAACCAATTTTTTTCCTCTTATCATAGTAAAGTTTCATTCGAAAATGTAAAAATGTACATCTCCTTTTATTTTTATTCTTATCTCATATCTCATATGATTATGATACTTGATTTAGTGTTGCTTATGTTAAGATATTTTTTGTGTGGTATATAAGATATTTTATTTTTATTCTATGTTTGATTTAGTATTTTATTTTTAATATTTTATATGTGCCTCCATTCTTTATTGGTTTTTCTATCATTTGAATTTATTTTAATATATTACAAATAAATGGTCTTGCATGTTTCTGGCTCTGACCGGTGCTTCACATCAAATCGGTGTAGACAGATTCGTGATAATGAAAAAAGAAATGTGTTTTTTAATTTTGTTTATAAAGCAGATGCTGAAATTTTATGTCTTTCATTATAGTGTGTTGATATTGTAAATAAAAAATTAAATTATAAGAAATACATGTAAAAAAAATGTTGATTTAATAAAAAAATTGGATATGAGAGGAAAAATTGGGTATGGGAGGGAAGAAAAAATGTTGGTGAATTTATTAGGGGGTATTGTTGGTATTTTAAAAAATCTTTTAATTTATTAATTCATATCATAGTTAGATTTGTTGGGTTGTCTAAAAAAGTAGCAATAAATGCGGGTTATTTATTTTAAAAAAATAAATAACCTTTAAAAAACCTATTTATAGTATTAAAAAAACCGTAAGTAATTTTTTAATGAAGTTTGCTTTCAGGGAGGTGTTTGGAAACACATTTGTGTTTTTTATTTTTTTAAAAAGCAAAAGCTCGTTCAAATGCGTTTCTAAAAGCTACTTTTAGGACGTGTTTGGATGTTCTGATACGGTACAAATAGGGGTGAATTCTCATTTATACATTTCAAATACAATATTTTATTTAGTTATGATAATCAAATGTAACAAATAAAATCACGATGTTCCATTTGCCCCCATTAAATGGGGCAATCAAAATCCTGACTGACCCCAAGTGTTATCATTTGTAACAACTTTTATTTTTTTACCTCTCATCTATCTATTTCTATCTATCTATCTATTATACTAACCAACAATGGTTTTCAAGTGTATGTAACGTAATTTTTCTAACAAATTTCTTAAAGTCCATTATTATCCAAAATGAATATTTATTCTCCTCATCTTATCTTAAGATTTAAAATGGATAATTACATCCTATAAATTTATGTAACTTACAATAATATAATTGTGTGGATTATAAATATTAATGTGATATAAAATATTATAAATGTTATTATATCAAAATATACCAAGAAATCTTATCTAGATATTATTCAACAAAATTACTATAAAAAACCTTGCGGGTTAGTTGAAATCAGATTTATTTTTGTTTATATTCTATTATATTAGAACTATTTTTTGTTAACCACATTAGCTTATATATAGATAAAAAAAACTAATATATATACTATTTAAATATTTATTTTTTATATATAATATACTATTCAAATAGTTTTTTGGTTTTAAAAAAATAACATATTTGATAATCATTTGAAAACTATTTTATCTATTTATAATATTAATATTATCTTTTAATATAATAAGTTAGCACATGTGCAAACAATTCCACACATGTGAGACAAACATTTGCAAACAAGAATATGTGTATAATCATCCAAATGTACTCTTCTGTTTGGTTCCTATTTTAATTAAGCAGAAAGCTAAAAAATGTTGTCAAACGCATTTTAAAAAGTTGGCTTAATTAAAAAGTTATTTTCAGTTTTTAGTATAAAAAAAAGTTGATTTTAAAAAATAAAAAAAAATTCGCTTTCTAGGAATCAAGTCTATTTAAACCACTTTATTCAAAATCTTATTTTTCATATGTGTTTTCAAACAGACACTCAATGGATTTACAACCTGGTATTATTAGTTGTCAAATAAACCCAAATTTATATAAGTCAATGTGCCACTGTCAAAGGAGACCTAAGGGATCAGGTTGAATGTTGAGACATTGTTTCCATGACGCATCCAAGCTAGCTTGCTTTACAATGTTTCCTTCTGAGGACTGTGGTTGAAAGGATAATAAGAGCATCTCTAATAGATATGTTAGCTAACATGTTAGTGTCATATTTTACATAACAGATAAAAATGTTGCTCCAATGGAGATGTTAAGAGGGAGCTAAATGTGGGCTCCACGTATCAGATGTTATCTTTCATGCTAACTGTAGCTAGTGTTTTAGCTAGTCAAATGTGGGCCCCACGTGATAATTCTCCTTAAAAAATTAATAAAAAATACATTTGAGAGGTTGAGTGAGTGGAGAGGTGGGGCCTACTATTGGTTTGGCTAGTTTATTTAGCTAGTCCATTGGAGCAACAACAACCAATTAAATAGAAATGTAGTAAATGAGTGTGTAGTGAAGGTATAAAGTGTTGACATGACACTTTAACATCTTATTTAGCTAACAAATACATTGGAGATGCTCTAAACTACAATAGAGTGGTCCCTTGCTTTAGATCCCCTTCCAACTCCAATGTAGCCAAATGCTTTAGAATTTTTCATGATATAAAACTTTACATAAGAAACACATTCTACCCTTTTTACAATCACAGCTTTAATGAGATATCTATCTCGTTAAATTTTTTTATATTTTTTTTAAATGATATCATTTCATTTATTGGAATGTATATTTTATTTTTTATAAAAGTGTATACCTCATTAAATGAAATATATGATTTTAAAAAAATAAAACATGTGCGGTCTGTATTTTAAACGGTAAAATGTACCGAGTGTAACATTTTCCATACATGAGATTAAAACTAGTGTTAAAAGTGGAGAGTAACTATAACCGCTAAATATATCGGTCCACTTCAATCAATAATCCAGTGTGGTTTATAGTCACAAATGTGTATAATTAGAACAATTCTTCCTGTAATCTTGAGCCTATCAAATTATGAACATTTTAATCATCATCATTATTTTTTTTTTGGTGGGTATCACCATCATTATTACTGGACAAGGATCTTGGTGTTTGGAATTTTCATCACCCTCTAATTGTTTACAAGAGGTAAAAAACCTGTATATGAAATCAATGAAAACAATTACAAGATTCACTGAAAAATTGAAGACAAACACCCTTAACTAAATCATACCAATCCCTTAGATATTCTCCCATATAATTATTGTTAGGAGAATAAGCTTTAAGAGTCTGGATTTAGTCAGAGCCTGAATAAAGTATCATCAATATCAAATTGCACAATTATCAATTGAACTACACATCCTATGAATCGAACTGTATAGAGAGTGACACATTGATGCAGAACGGGTGGTGGACGCGTTCCAAGAGCGATGAACCCGAAAGGGTCCATTTGAGATTTCCAAATATTTACAGAAAAAACCGGCTAGTAGAAATATGGCGCCCCGAACTCGGAATCGCCTGAAATTTTTACTGGAGGTAGATATCGAGGAGATCTACAAAAGTTGTAGCTACGCCACAACACGCGCTTATTTTTCCATTTTTCCCATTTTTCGGCCCTCAAAATGGCCTTTTTGCTATTTTTAGTAATATTTTAGATTATGCATATCTCCTTCATAATAATCCGGATTTGACTGAAATCAAATCCGAAGATCTTCTAAGATCCTCTAGAGTTAGTTATAACAAATTTTCGTTTTTGCTATTTTTAGTAACTTTTTAGTATAAAAGGGATATTTGTAATTTAGAGTTAGCAGTTTTATAATATATTTCTGAGTTTTATTATTCTCTTTGAGAATTGTGGTTTGTGGAAGGATCTCAACGCTTGTTGGATCTTTGTTTTAGTTTTTCGCTGCGTTACACATGTATTCAACAATTGACTGTATAGTTCGATTCATAAGTTATATAGTTCGATACTGATGAAACTGATGATACTCATGCCTGACTAAATCCGGACTCAAATTCTAGTCAACGTTGTCTATGGTAAGCATATAAAATGAAGAACATAGTCTATTATTTGTTTGAATAGCCGAGAGGAGCCCTTGAATTGGTATGTCTTTAGTTAAAGTATTCCAAGGTCAAGATGCTGCCTGTAGCTGAATAGTTTGGTCTTCTTTCACTGACAAACATTTAGGCGAATCCCATACTCCTAATATCTATTATCGCTGACAATTGGTAAGTACCATATATAGTTGCAGCTCAACAAAACAAGCCCCAAAGAATCCATTTGGGTGTATATAAATAATAAAAAAAAATTCTCTCTAAACATGCTTGAATGTTGAAATTCCTTGCCACTGGATTTGCACTCCTTCACTGCCTTGATCAGCATCCCACAATTGCTGTACTTCTCAAGTTGCATGTCACATCAGTGGGATTTTTGGAATATTAAAAGATATTATCAATATAATTGTGTGACAATTGGCAGATAGAATAAACTCTTGGAGATGGATCTGATGCTTCACATGTGCACTTTTTTCTCCTTCCTGACTGAGTAAGCCTCGAACTCAAAGTCGGTATCTCTATCAATCTGTCAAGAGGTGACTTGGTGCTTTACATTCACATTTGCCTGGATTAGTTCCATTCAATTGCTTGTTGTTTTTAATTATTGAATCTTTCCCCAATATTCTTGCTCAAAAGAAGGAGAGATGAACATGTTTTTATCTGAAAAATCCTGACACTGATGTTTGGGGCATGCAGATCTTCAAAGTATGAATGATGGAAGTGTCACCAACAACCAAAATTCAGGCTTAAGCTCTATATTGAGTTGTCTCCATCACTGGTATTCCCATGTGGTAAATTTTTATAGGCTGAATCATAACATGCAGGTGGGGGAGCTCGGAATATTTTAAATATTTTAATAACTAATTGAATAAAAATAAATGTGTATTTAATACCAAATAGTTACAATATATTATTGGTAACTTACACTTTAATTTATTTGATTTTCTTATTTAAAATTCAAAAAATGCATAAAGCAGGGTCATCAATGAACTGTAGCCACATCACATGTTATAGCTCTGTGGACCATTTGAGACCAGTGGGTGATTGTTCCTTGAGGGGTGAAATATATGTACGAACAGTAATAAATAGAATTTCTTTTTGTACTAAATTGAAATTTATATTGCATAGCACTGCAGTCTGCAGCCTCTGAATTACATCATCTACATCAACAATTAATATAAGTTTTTTTTTTTTTTTTGGTGTAATCAACAATTAATATAAGTTGATTTATAAGAGTATACTTAGATGCAATACTTATATGCAGTCTATGTATATATAGTTCATTGGATGCCTCGCTATATAAAATATAACTTGAAAAAAATTAAAATATATGAAAACTATATATGAAGATGTATGCAGGACTGCCCCTCACATCAATAAGTGGTGTATGTAAATGCCTCTCTCCTAAATAAAACAAACATACGAGTACAGATTGGATAGAATGCACATCCACCCAATGTACCCAATGTGTAACTGACCCCACAAGTGCATATATATCATCAGCAATGAATACGAGGGCCAAGGAAGAGCAATTACTATATTTGAATTTTTTTTTTGAAACTGAGATAGACTGTATATAAGCTAAAATTGTTTATATACGTCTGAACGACCTTACTCCGCAGAGCACGTCGAAGGGGGAAAGAGGAAGTAGAACAAAACATGATAAAAACACAAAGCATGCGAAAATAAAATAAAATATAAGGGAACTTGAACTGATCCCCACACAAGCAGTGTGTGATCCAGCACTGTCCGAGTTCCAGTGTCCCTGTATATAAGCTGGAATTACTATATTTGAATATTACATGGTCTCCTCTCTTTTGTAGATTAGCAAACCAGATAAATTGATATAAAACAAGCAGTGGTTGGAGATGTTTTCAGTTCCCTTATGAAAAAAACACTAGGAGATCCAAATGATTTAAATAACAGACTAGTTCACAGCAAAATCACTAGCTCCCACTCTATTTTTTAAACAAAGATGCACATCATACAACATTAGATATTGAACTTGCTTCCTAAAGCTAGTTTCATGTACTATCTTATCTCTATAATGATTATTAAAAAAATACAACATCATATATTAAATGAACAGAGGCTAGAAGTCCCTGTACGTGGAAACCAAGTAATAATAAATATAAATAAAAGAGTTGTATGTATGTGCACAATACCCGTATATGTACACAGTTGTGTAATGTAATAAAGAGGTATATTTTATAAGGAGTTGTATTATGATTGGATTTGTGATTAGATTTTCCATGGATGCATCTATATTTTTTTTTCCTAATGAAAAGAATAATATAAAAAGATTCATAATGGGCAAAATAAAACAAGTATAGGAGTATAATATGGAGTTCGGATTCAGTTAGGCCTGATGCTACTAACCAAACCTACGTTTAACTGGATTCAATAGGAGAGTGACACTTATACCCAACAATTGATTGTGTAGTTTGATTCATAGACTGTGTAGTTTAATTTATAGATTGTGTAGTTCGATACTGATTTAAATGACTCAAATCAATCCTGACTGGCAGACTCCATGATATGCCTTATTTGTTTTTGAAACACAACCAACTTAATAAAGCACGTAAAAAAAGGTCAATTGAAAGCAATGATGGGGAAGGGGAAAACAAGATGTAATGGCAGACTTATCTTCTCACTGCTTGATTAACTTTTCTATCCATCTCTAGGATTGCGTGGTATGGTTGCCACTAAAGACAGATTGGATTGGACTGATCTAAAATCCGAATCAAATGCAAAATTGAAGAAAGGCAATCCAAATCTAACTCAATACGAGACCCTTGTTATATGTACTCCCTTTCTCACATATTGAAGAAAGACAGTTGCCATTCAAACAGGTTGTTGGATTGAATTGAATGTGAAGTTCAACCTGAATCTAATGCGAAATTGAAGAAGTCCAACCCAAGAGCCCTCCAATCCAAAGAGAAATCAACCTGAATTTAACCCTTCAGTTTTGATTTGGATAGGATTAGATTGAGTTTAGATTGAACTAAGATTTAGTTTCAAAATGATACAATTTTAGATTATTTAAACTCCTTATTTATTGGTATTCCACGTGGAGGTTTTAATAGAGATGAAAATGACGTGCAATGGTAGAGAAAGAACAGAGAAATGAAAGGACAAAAGTGATAATTTTAAAAAAATATATTGAATTATTCAAATTTTTATCTTTTTTTAAGGGTAAAATTGACTAAAAATTTTAATTTACTACTTAATAGGATTCGGGTTGGGTTTGGATTCTCCAATCCCTCAACTAGATCCAACCAAAATTGAATAGTCTAAAAATCAAGTTGAGTTAGTTAGGAAGGGTTCAACCCACTCATATTGTATTTTGAACCAATGTTTTGAAAATTGAATCGTTCAATGAACTGGAAAAATGAATGGGTCAAAGTTCACTAGTTTAACTGTTGGGTCAACCGGATTTAAACAATGACATAATTATAATATAATAAATATATTAATTATCATTACTAAATAAAAAATATGAAATATTTTAAAAAATATTTGCATAAAACTTTTACTTAACATCATAACTATATAAAATCTAATATTTTAATTAGATTTTATATTTTAACAAACAATTAATTACAATTTTCATTAATAAAGAATCATTCAATTTAATTAACCCATAAGTGGTTCACAAAAAACAAACAATTCAACAAGTGGGTTGATTAGGTTTTATCGTTTTTTTATATTATCAAGTTTATGGATAATTCAACCGGAATTCAAAACGGATGAAAGTTTAATAAATTCAATCAGCCGAGTCAGATCAGGTTTTAAAACACTGTCCTTAACTCACTAGGATTCCCATGTAAATTTTTATTTTGTGTGTTTGAGCGAATGAGGAAGTTCTCTTAAAAAACAAAAACAAAAATAACTCTTTCACATTCTCGCTCAAAGAATTAAAGTGCACAATTGTAATCAGAAAATCGTTATAGTTGACCACTGAGTTGCACGAACTTGTGAATGGCTTTGGTATTATGAATGAAAAAACTGTCTTCAATTATCATCTCCTTAAGACCATATAAACAAAATCAAGCGGTTTATCTAGGAATAACATTCAATGATCCTTTCAACACATAAGTAAAAGTCCAAACTAAATGTCATAAACTAAATAATAAACAGAAACCATGATCATCAAATTCATTCCAAATTTGAATGATTTATATGCATGGATAATTATTTAAATAATACCGCTATAATTATAATTTTTGCTATTAGGACTAAAGATAATAAAATTTGATTGCATGACACCGAATGCATGAGAAAAATTCTAAACGACAAGGGGATATAACTTGCTCTTAGACTTCAACAAAATAAAGAGTGTTGAATGTCTCTGGATTTTATGTCATCAGAGAGGAGAGAGAGAGAGAGTAGCAGAAGCAAAAAATCAAAATAAGAGGGAGAGAAGAGAGGATAATGAACAAAAGTAGAGGACTTCTAAAATTTTTGTCGAGATCTTTTGAGTAGAAATTTTTTCAAATGGGGATTAAAAAACTATTATTCATGTGGAGAAAAGAGTGAGATAAAAAGCATATGATGAAGTGATGTTGAAAAATGAAACGTCTGTAACAACACTTAATAAATAAAAGATCAAAGATTCAAAATAGATGATTCCAATTTTGAAGTTGTTCACATTGTCTAAAACTGAAGACTTTGAGATACATTTTCATGCTTATGGTCTTGAGCCATTCATATTTTATGGCAACATCACGCCTAAAGCTCTGTTGGGGCGCTTTCTAAATATAATTGAAATGGTTTATGGTGCCACTTCATAAAACTTAACAAATACATGAGTATGATGTAAACCATTGTTAATTAAATAAATCCAAGTCAACGCCAAATATAGAAAATGTACAACATCTGCTAAGCCCTTCCCGAGAACGAACTATTGAATTCGATGACATGTCACTTTTCCTTTGAATACTATACCTTTTTAATTTATTTACAAAATTGATTTTTATGGATAAACTGATATGTAAATTATGATTAATGATTTTAATTTGAGACTTGTTATGTATATCTAATGCTATTTATAATCCTGTTTTTATTATTCACGCGCACACATATATTATGAATATAATATGAAAATAAAAATAATATTAAAAAAATAAGATTATGCACCGGCCAATGAATGAATCGACATTTTAGGCCCCCAAATGGACTGTCCCGCATAGGGTATCTTGCTTCGCATATTAATGTCATGACGTCACCCAAAACCCCAAAAAAATTATATATTTAAAATGTCACTCTACGCGAAACAGATGAGGATGCAATAAATTACAAATTCATAAAATTTGGAACTTGTTGAAGGTGAAAGTGAATCCCAGTCGACACTAACACTTAACATGGATAATATAAGATATGATATTTTAAATAAAAAATTTATTTGTTTTGATAATAAAAATAAATTCTTATATAATGTTTATATAAAAGTATTTATGTTTATTATATAAAATATTTTTTTGTATTGATATTTGATTGAACACTTTTTTTATAAATAAAAAAAAGATTAGAAACAAAAATGATCTTTCAACTATCAATAAATGAAATATTTTTTAAATAAACTTCAAACTATTTAATTATTAAAAAAAATATTTATTTATCAATAATTACTTATAATAAACATTTAAAAAAACACTGAAATAAAAAAATAAGTATTTATTTTAAATGATAAATCAAATAAATATTTATTTTCTGTTAAACCAAACACTCAAACGTCCCTTTTAATATACTTCTTATTTAAATATTTTCTCAAAAATTACCCACCGAAATTAACCAAATATATAACTTAAAAAAACAAATAATGTCTTTTTTTTCTTTTAAAAATATCACAAAAAGATTTCAAACTTATCGAGTCCGGTCACAAAACGACAAATGAAAGCATCCCCACAACCTCGACAGATGTCAGATTCCTCCTTCCACGCCACGTGCACGGTCCAGATTTCCCTCCTGCAAACCATTAGTCAAAACACTAACCCTGGTTAAGCTCCCCTCCCTCTTCTTACATGTTTTTTTTCTTCGTTTTTATTAAGGAAAAAATTGATATAATTTTTTTAAAAATTAATTAAATCAATTTTAGTTCTTATAAAATTAAAAAATAATCACTGGTCTTTATGTTATTAAAAAAATATGTTTCAGTTCCTACCGTCACCCCCAACTAATCAAATATATGGTTAACTTAAATTATATATTAAAAGTTATCAAAATGCTCTCATTCTTTATTTTTAAAAAATTAATATAGCTTCTTAAAAATTTATAAAAATTGAAAAAGGTCCTTATAAAATTAAAAAATCTCCTTAGATTCTTATTTGATTAAACAATATTTATTTTAGTCTTTCACTTAAGCTAAACTAGCTACATCTGTGGTTGATTCTAACTATATACGATAAATTAATGTAATACATTTTTAAAATTTATTTAATAAATTATTATAATACACTAACTACATTTGTGGTTGACTTTAAATGTATTTAAAGATTTTATAAGAATTTTTTTTAATTTTCACATGTTTTTATGAAGTTGTACAGTGGTTATATCCAATTTTCCCTTTTATTTATTATTTATTATATATAATATAAATCAATTCATTTTTTTCTCTCTCTCTCTCTCAAAATTTGGATGACTCAGACCGTCTGTGCTTCTTCTCGAAAAGGCGACACGCGATATATCGGGAACCGTAGCGGGTCTTCGTGTCGGCTAGCGATATTTTCCTGTCTTCGGCGATAAGTCGGTTTCGGACACACTGAAGAACAAAAAGGGAGAGGGAAAAAAAAGCGGCGAAAGCAGGCGATTTTTTTTTTGTTCTGACCGAAATATACGTCCGAAACCTGATACGAAGCAATCTTGGCCGTCCGTTTTCTGATCGGCCGGAGGCGATCAGGGTTTCCATTTCCAGCGTTGACTGGTTGTTCAAGCTAGGGTTTCCTTTAATGGAGATGCCGGCGGAACTTGAGACCTCCTCCGCCGCCTCCGGTGACGCCTCAGTCTCCTCCTCCGGCAACCAACACCACCTTACGCCGCTGCCTCCACCACCACCCTCCACGAAGAAGAAGCGAAACCTCCCCGGAATGCCAGGTACCCCCATCAGAAACGAAAACCCAATTGAAAAAAAAAAATCCAATCTTTGATGTGGGTTTTGATGTGGGTCTTTGTATTTTGGGATTTTCAGATCCAGATGCGGAGGTGATAGCGCTGTCTCCGAAGACTTTGATGGCGACGAACAGGTTCGTGTGTGAGATATGCAACAAGGGGTTCCAGAGGGACCAGAACCTCCAGCTCCACAGGAGGGGTCACAATCTTCCATGGAAGCTGAGGCAGAGGTCATCGAAGGAGGTGAAGAAGAGGGTCTACGTCTGTCCCGAGCCGAGCTGCGTCCACCACGACCCGTCGAGGGCGCTCGGGGACCTCACCGGGATCAAGAAGCACTTCTGCAGGAAGCACGGCGAGAAGCGGTGGAAGTGCGACAAGTGTTCGAAGAAATACGCCGTACAGTCCGATTGGAAGGCGCATTCGAAGACTTGCGGGACGAGGGAGTATCGCTGCGACTGTGGGAATCTCTTTTCAAGGTCGTTCAATCCCTTCAAAAATCACAGCCTTTTCAATTGGGGGGGGGGGGGGTGTTCCCGTTTGGAGGTTTTTGAATTGGGTCTTTTACAGGAGGGATAGTTTCATCACTCATCGAGCGTTCTGTGACGCGCTTGCTGAGGAGAGCGCGAGAGCTCAGTCGGCAGTCGTCGCTGCGCCGGTGGATACTGCGGCTTCCGGGGAAGATCAGAAGCTGAAGTCGAATGAGGTGGTACCGGCGCCGGCGCCGGCGGCGCTGGAGGTACTGCCCATACAACAGAGAGGTGAGTTTGGGTTTTGTTTCTTCGATTCACATGAGGTTTTTTTGTCGCATCTTTGTATTGTTTGTTTTGATTTTTTGTCAGGTTTTGAAGCCCTGTTTGTTTGTTTTTTATTTTAAAACTTTCCTTTAAAGAAGAAAAGTTTCTCTTATACAGACTTTCTTTCTTTCAAGTTTTATAAAGAAAAAAACACAATGGTAGTAGAGCTTCGTTTCGATTTTAGCAACCCATTTGTTCAAAATGAAAGATTTAATACAGCAAAAGCAGATAACAAAAGAGACCCATCATTGCCATGCCCCCTTTCTTTTCATCATCTCCCATTAAAAACAACCAAAAGTTCTCCAAAGTTTGATCTTTTTCACCTTCCTTTTCACGTGCTCGCTCAGTTCACAGAACCCACAACGAAAAGGTTTCCCATTTTTTGATCGAATTGTCTGAATTCAAACAGAACCCGAGACACCCTCCGGAATCCCACGTGCATCTCCACCACCACCACCACCTCCACCAGCGCTACCGGCGACAATGGTGGCAGTCACAACCAGAAGCAACTGCAGCAGCAGCAGCAGCACCATCAGCAACAGCAGCAACACCAACAGCTTGTTTGCGAGCCTCTTCGCGTCCACCGCGCAGCCTCCCCAACCTCAGCAACCGTGCTCGACTTTCACCAATCTGATCACAGCCATGGCACATTCGGAACGCCCGGCCGCTACAATGGGTTCCTCCACTGTGCCCCCACAACCCGAACCGACCTCTCTGTGCTTATCGTCCTCCAACAACACCATCACCAACAACAGCCTCTTCTCCTCAACCCGCCACTTTGCACCACCACCACCTTCACCCCACATGTCAGCAACAGCATTGCTTCAAAAGGCGGCCCAGATGGGATCCGCCGCCACCAACGCGTCCTTCCTCCGTGGGCTTGGTCTCACCTCATCATCTACATCACCCCAAGATCAGAGTCTGCAAGAAAACCATCTGCATTGGCTCGAACCGCCCGGTTCCGGGCTCGGGCTAGGTCTCGGTTTCGAGACTGCTGGTGTTGGTGGTGGTGGCGGGCTACCAGATCTAATGATGGGGCACTCTTCGCTTTTTGGACCGAAGCCCGCCACACTTGATTTGTTGGGGCTCGGGATGGGCGGAGGAGGGTCCGTTGGGGCGGTGGGCGGGTTCTCGGCGTTGATGAGCTCAATCGGGGGAGGCCTTGATGTGGCAGCCGCGGCTGCAGCATCGGCTGCTGCTTCTTTTGGAGGTGGAGAGGACATGAATGGTCAATAGCAGTGGCAGGTCTTCCATTTGCAATAGTTTCCGAGGCAAATCTCTCTCTCTCTCTCTCTCTCTCTCTCTCTCTCTCTCTCTTTTAGTGGTTCACTAAAACCTTTTTTCTTTCACTCTCTCTAATGTTATTTAAAATTTTTGTTTAATTTATAGGGGGTGAAAGGGATGGATCATGGATGGAGGTTTAGTTCTGTAGTTTTGTTGTTGATATTGTTTCTATGGTTTATTTTATTTATATGTGTGCATATAGAGTTGGACATTACATGATTTTGATGTGCTATTGTGTAATGGTTATGCATATATAGCTTATATCTGGACATCTGAGTCACTCATTTCGCTAGTAATGTGTATTGGTAGAACTGAGTTAGAAGTTAGAACACCCAAATTGAAGTGAGAGAGAGAGAGATGTCTATAGTATATTTGAATAAGATTGATCTGATGCCAATGTTGCCTAACATAGTGTATAAAATATTTTATACAATATTATAAAAAATTTAAATTATTTAATTCATTAGAGTATAAACATTTTTTTATAGGATGTATTTTATTAAACAAATATATAAATTTTTTTTAAGAATTTTGTTTAATAAAAGTGATTGCATGATGTAGTGTCATTTTGCTTTGGGTTGTGGACTTGTGGTTATCCTCACTGGCTCACTGACCAACTCATTAAGACCATCAAAATGAAAATCATTATCTAGGTTTAGTTTAAAAACCATTAATCCTACTAACCAAGTTTGATCAGCAACATGTCAACCTTAGTTTAAGACAATTGACAGTTGTCTGTTAATATTATCTTTTAGACCATTATTTAAAACATTGGATAGTTGTTATGTTGAGCATTATTTAAAACATTCGACAATCACTCTGTCGAATTGAGTGTTGAAGGTTAACTATAACTTTTAGTCAGTTCAACAATTAATTTGTCAACTTGGGATTTTAAAGATGCATGGAAATTTAGTGTAAAATATTTGTGGTTTAATTTGACATTCATATTCACGTACACATTTATGTTCACTCAAACAAAATGCACAGTTCAAAGCATTCAAGATATTTAACACATTCAATAACAACAAAAGCATTGTTGAAGCATTGAAGACATTTTATTGACGTGATCAGCCATAGTTTCATACTCCAACATTCTATTTGAATTATATTTGTCAAACAGTGTGTCTGAAGAAATTTCAAAAGAGCTAGAATATGTAGACAATATTTGCATCAAACATGTCTTTGACCATTTGATATTCTTCAAATAAGATGTCAATATCAGGTTTCATAAATGTTAGCATATCTTTCCTAGCCAACCGGTCATCATCTAAATTTTTTTGATACATTCTTCTATTAGCAGTATTAACATTGCAAACTACGATCAGCACGCTCAAGCATGTCTAATGTATATTACACTCTTTTTTTTTTTTTTAAGAAGAAAAGATAGGCATCCCGCCTCATTATATTAATGGGATTTATCTAATGTGTATTCCTCTTATCTTGAAATAAAACATCCTTGATACTCTAAGTTGGAAAAATTCCTTTCATTCAAATTTTCAATTTTACTTGGTTCTGTGCTCACAACTATACTGCCCATTATAATAATATGAATTAAATAAAAATAGAAAGACTTCATCCATGTTTGGTTCGAGGAAATGCCGTTGAAATTAATTTGAATAATCTCATTATGGATGTTTAGATGGTTGGAATAAATGAAAATCCGTTTGTCAGAATTATTTTGTATAAAGTGACAAGTAAATTCTAGCCAAGTTATTCCAGGTTATTCAAACCCAAAGAATATGAAAACTTACTATCAAATCAATTGCTATTATTTCTTGTAAATTAACTGTCATCATTTTTCATCTTTTACAAATCTTTATCCACACTCTATTCACATTTTATTGAAACAACAAAAAATTTTTTGTTATGTTTCTCAACGATAATAATTCAAAATACAACCATACACAAAATCACTCTATCTTTATTTATATTATAATAATCATAAACCTCGTAATAACGTAATTCTTGAATCAAATATGGGCTTAGGTTACTGAACTTGACTGGCTCAAACTACAATTGGGCCTCCTCTCACAAAACTTATGCCTCCTTTTTGGAAAAATGATACATTCAAATCTAATTGTAGTCCACACCGATTTTTAATTATTTTTAAAATCATACACTCTCCAAATAAAATGTATGTTGTTATATGAAATGAAATATATACTGACATATATTAGTATATTTTTTTCAAGTAAAAAGAATGATAAAATTTTTTACTCCATATATTATGATAAAACTTCATACACTATGATAACGCAATATATACAATGCTATCATGATGCAGAACGGGTGGCGGACGCGTTCCAAGAGCGATGAACCCGAAAGGGTCCATTTGAGATTTTCAAATATTTACAGAAAAACCGGCTAGTAGAAATATGGCGCCCCGAACTCGGAATCGTCTGAAATTTTTACTGGAGGTAGATATCGAGGAGATCTACAAAAGTTGTCGCTACGCCACAACACGCGCTTATTTTTCCATTTTTTCCATTTTTCGGCCCTCAAAATGGCCTTTTGCTATTTTTAGTAATATTTTAGATTATGCATATCTCCTTCGTAATACTTCGGATTTGACTGAAATCAAATCCGAATATCTTCTAAGATCCTCTAGAGTTAGTTATAATAAATTTTTATTTTTTCTATTTTTAGTAATTTTTTAGTATAAAAGGGATATTTGTAATTTATGGTTGGAAGTTTTTATAATATATTTCTGAGTTTTATTATTCTCTTTGAGAATTGTGGTTTGTTGAAGGATCTCAACGCTTGTTGGATCTTTGTTTTAGTTTTTCACTGCGTTATATCATAACGTATTGACTTGTAAAACGGGCTGCAAAATGGAGTAAGTATATCAGCGCTCCATTTTGTGGAGGAAAATGATACGTCCAGCTCCCATTGCAGTCTCAATTGCAGTCCACTTGATTTTTTTTTTTTTAATCATACACTTTTCAAATGAAGTGCATGCTGTTTTATAAAATAAAGTATATACTTGGATATATTAGTGTTTTTTTTTTAAGTTAAAAAAAATGATAAAAAAAAATTTGTGTCATATACTGTGATAGAATCCTATACACTATGATAACGTAATATATATTATATTATTATAGTATATGAGGCTGTAAAATAAACTGCGTGTATCTGCGCCCTTCCGTGGATTCTCTCTTGATGGATTCCGGTCCTTTTGTGAACCTCCTGTGTGGTCCTCCGGTAGGACAATGGGTCTCTTGTGGCGGGCCTCGCCAGTGGAACCAAAACTTGATGGTGATTGGTGGTGACTGAATCTAACGGACCACCTATAATGTGATGGACCTCATTAAATGAATTGTTACTCACTTAATTGTTTTTTCAGTATCAAATATAGTCTTTGTTTATCCTATTAGCTTTCGTATAATCACAATAATGAGATATATATATCGTTAAAAAAAATTTATATTTTTTTTAAATGTAAATGACACAATTCAATTTATTGGAGTATATATTTCACTTTTTATAAAATTACATACCTAATTAGATGATGTATATGATTCAAAATAAAAAATGAAAACATGTAGAGACTGCATTTGTGATTGTAAAAAAAACTTAGTGTAACATTTTTCCTAAATGAAAACAACTGTGGGATTGGAAAATGATATGTCGAGGTCCTAATGCTAATGCAGCCTCATTCTTAGTGTATACCAATTAATTTTAAATTATATATTCTTTTATTGAACTACACAATGTTAATGTTATATGAAATGAATTATATATTGAGATACAATGGTTTATTTTTTAATTTGAAAAGATAAAAATATTTTTTGCATTATACTCCATTAATACATTAATTCATATGAGTTTGTACTTTGTTTTTTTTAATAACATTACATTTCATTAACTAAGTATTTATATGTAAATCAAAAGTATGCATGTATCATTTTCCTAAATAAAAAGTTTTTCCATTGAGCATTGATACACTAAATATTTTTTGCAGTCCCATCTACACTCATCAAATTACTAATGTAATGTATGAAATCACCTAACGTAGTATAATATTCTATTAATATGTTTGTTTACATTTTATTATAAAAATGAAAAATAAATTGTCCTTTATAAAAGAATAATTTATTTTATTTTTATTTTTCCCTGTGAGGGTTGTATACAAGTCTACCATAGAAACGTCAGAGGCGGGTCTAATGGGACGACGACAAACGTAATTTGACAAAACAACGCTCTCAAAGTGCGATGTTGAAACCCAGGGACCCTTGGTTGATTGGAGCAAATTTTTTTTTTTTTTTGGGCACACTGTAGTTGCCTCCATTATAGTCAAACAATCACTCAGAAACTGTCGATTGCGACAAGAACGATGATTTTTTCTAATGTTTGCACATATATATATTTATTGGAAAAAATCCAAATAACCCACTGGATTATTTCTGGCTTACTCTTCAGGACCGCCTGCTCACAAAAGGCTACCGTTTTAAGTTGCACCCACTGAATTCTATTACATGCGTCCTCTGTAATTTGGATCAGGAGACCACAGCGCACCTCCTGTGTCAGTGCTGTTTTACCATATAGGTTTGGCTGGCCGTGGGCATCCCGGCGGGTGTGGTACAGAGGCATCAGGAGGTGGTCGATATGTGGCGGGTGGGTCGTCATCACTTGTGTAGCAGTTCGGGGCAGGCCTGCGTGCGCAGGCTATTGCGGTTCATTGTGCTTGCGGTGGCCTGGTCTATCTGGAGGGCATGGAACGCTCTCATTTTCAGGGGTCAGCAGGCATACATGGAGAATGTGCACGACGAGGGGGCGTCCAGGGTGACAGATCCCTCTTCTGCAGTGCCCGGGATGCCTTGGCGTTTTCCCTAGTTGTCCATCATCTTCCCACCTTTTACTTCAGTTGATTTACCTCTCTTAGTTTTATCATATTCAAACTATGTACTACGATTTTCTATAATAGATTAGAGGTAACATTTGTTTACCGTTGACTCAAATCCCACTGTCTAAAATCTATATAATCTTTTGATTTTTCTAAAACTCTATAAATATATTTATATGAATTTAAATAATTTCCTCAGCTAAATTTTCGTAGATAGATAAAAAATATTTTATGAATATTTCATTTTATTAACCTCACTAAAAAAAAAATATAATATAAAAAAAACCCTACAAAATATTAAAAATGTAAAAAATTTCTGTAAATGATAATTTTACCATTCCAAATAGATTATAAAACTTTATTGGAATAGGTAAAATTGCTATTTATAGAGGATTATAAAACCCATTGTAGGTGGTTTTAAAATATTATGTTATTAATCAGGGTTAATCAGATAAAATATTCGTATAATAACCATAATCAGTCAATGAAAATTTAACACGGAAGACTATAGATTTACACGTAATTTTTTTTTTTTCCAGGGGATCGTATGGACTTAAAAAAAAGGGGGGGGGGGGGGGTTATTTGGATATTACCCATATTTATAACTAAAATATTGTGATCAATTTTTGTCCTACTGGTTTTTAATTTTCTTCCCCCTCTCCCAACCACGAAACCTGTCTGCAAAATCAATCAATGATTCCCCAATTAATTAATTATAAAATCAACACTTATCTTCTCCACTCACTCAAAACAACTTCACAAGATATTTTTCATTTCTTAAAACTAATTTGCCTCCGAAGATGCTCTCTCCCCTCTCACTCACCTTCCTCTCCATCCTCCTCATCCTCGTCGCCTCGAGATTCGCGCACTCCCTGATCTGGGTCCCGAGGTCCATCGAGCGCCGCCTCCGCCGCCAGGGCGTCCGCGGCCCCTCGCGCAGCCTGATATCCGGAAACGCAGGCGACATCCGGAGGTTGATCGCCGGCGCCAACAAAGCCGAGGCGATCCACGGCGGCTTCGAGCACGGCGGCGTTGTGGGGCGGGTCTTGCCCCACTATGAGCTCTGGTCGAGGCTTTACGGGAAGAGCTTTCTGTTCTGGTTCGGGTCGAAGCCGCGGTTGGTGGTGACGGAGCCGGAGCTGATAAAGGAGGTGATGCTGGACCGGGCAGGGTCGTTCGAGCGGGTCAGGTTCAACCCGCTTTCGAAGCATCTCTTCGGGGAGGGGCTGGTGGGGTTGGATGGTGCAAAGTGGGTGCAGCATAGGAGGGTCATCAGCCCCGCTTTCAACATCGAACGCGTCAAGGTTCATTACGACACCCTTCTATTATTATTATTATTTATTTATCTATCCTGGCTCCCATTTGAATAGAAATATGAGTTATTTTTAGATAAATAATTATTTTAGTTCAGACAAAGAGTAAGTCATTTTTTTTTACTGTTTTTTAATTTTTTTTATTTAAAAATATAATAATAAATTTTTTTATTATTCGATTGATTATAAATAAATCGTATAAAAAGTAAATAAAATATGAATATAAATTTACAAAAGAAAAAAATTGATTGGCATGTGAGCCCTCTATTAACGAGAGATGATAACATCTAATTTGACATGTGCGCTTCTTTATACCACTGAAATAAATTGTTTGAAATAAAAGCAATATCAACTTATTCTTATATATTCTGACATAACGGTAACCTCTTTTCCTTAAAAAAGAACAATTTTTTGTTCTTATTCTCCCTTGTTCCTGTATTATGCGTCTCTATTATGTCATTGAAACGGGGTTTTTAGATCCGAAATAAAATGAAAAGTGAATAATTTTATAATAAATCCAGTAAATTTTTTCATCAAATTAATCTTTAACTATACACACAGAAAAAGAAAAGAAAACTAAAATTTCATGGTTGTGTATTGTATTCTCACGGTCAGAATTAGATTTGACTTTTGTTTTATGCACCTTTTGTTACATGTTGAAATAAAAGAAAAGGAGCTAAAAATAACTGTAGGTAGAATATTATCCCATATTACACATAATTTGTTTAGCCAGAATAGCGTTACCTATGGGAAAAGTCATTTTTTGAAGAGTTCTTTAGTCAATTGTATAAGAAACTGTGTAAACTTTTATCAATGAAAGGAATGCACTGCGAATGAGAGGCCACATATATGGTGTTTTTTTATATTCTTCAATGTGGCAGCTAGTGATATTCAAGATAAAAGTGATTGTGGTTAAAACAACTGTACCTTGTGTAAAATGCCACTAGAATGGATCAGTGATTACAGATTCTTGGGCTTTTTTAGGGGAAACGTGGAGTATTGAATATAATTTTCTTCTCATTTTAAGGTTATTGTTTGACATACCATAATTGCATAATGAGATGGACAGGGTTGGGTGCCAGCAATTGTGACCAGTACTCTGAAGATGTTGGAGGGGTGGGGGAGAGGCAGTGAAGGTAGGGAATTCGAACTCGACGTGCACAAGGAGCTCCACAACTTCACCGCCGATGTCATCTCTCGGGTGGCCTTTGGGAGCTGCTTTGAAGAGGGGAAGCAAATTTTCCAAATGCAGGAGGAGCAGATGCACCTCGTCTCGATCGCCCTTAGAAGCATATACATTCCAGGATTCCGGTGAGTCCTCCTTTGAAGCAAAGTGAGTCATGTATTAGTCAATCTTCAGTTCAGAGTTCAGACTAACTAAAATTTAGTCTAATCTCTTATTGTTAAACAGATTCTTGCCCACCAAGAGAAACAGAAAGAGGTGGCAATTGGACAAAGAGATACGCAGGTTACTACGAAACCTGATCGAGGCTAATGGCAAAGCAAGCGAGAACTCAAAGAACCTCCTTGGATTGATGATTTCCGCAAACAAAAGCCAGGAAGACGAGAAGGACCGGATGACAATTGATGATATCATCGACGAGTGCAAGACATT
The DNA here is from genome assembly GCA_030737835.1 of Acorus gramineus. Taxonomy (NCBI): domain Eukaryota; kingdom Viridiplantae; phylum Streptophyta; class Magnoliopsida; order Acorales; family Acoraceae; genus Acorus; species Acorus gramineus. The sequence continues at coordinate 24,215,351 of CM060849.1, forward strand.
CTACTTTGCGGGGAAGGACACAACAGCCAACCTCCTGACATGGGCGCTTCTCCTCCTCGCGCTCCATCAAGACTGGCAGAGAAAGGCCCGTGAAGAGATTTTTCAAGTCTGTGGTAGCCACCATGAGCCACCCAATGCAGATCATCTGAGCAACCTCAAAATCGTGGGTTTGGTTTCCCTAACTCTGTTTAGTTGGAGCTCATCCATTTCAGAATGATATTTGATGAGCTTTTTTTAACAGTTGGGCATGATAATCAATGAAACGCTGCGACTGTACCCTCCGGCGGTGTTCTTGATGAGGCAGACAACCAAGGATGTAAGGCTGGGTGGCCTTGAGATCCCTTCAGGCACACAACTCTACATGCCAACCATCTCCGTCCATCGCGACACTCAAATATGGGGTGAAGATGCACACCGGTTTGATCCTTCAAGGTTCATTGAGCAACGGATGCACCTGGCCTCGTTTTTCCCGTTCGGGCTCGGCCAGAGGATTTGCGTTGGCCAGAACTTAGCACTTGTCGAGGCGAAGATCGCGTTGGTGATGGTTCTCCAGAGGTTTTCTCTTGCTATCTCGCCATCCTATGCCCATGCGCCGATGCTGCTGCTCACACTACAACCTCAGTTTGGAGCTCAAATACTTTTGCATAAGATCTAGGCTTGAAAAATCTGGTGTACTATGATGCAATTGAGATCACCATTTGAAAGTGATTGAGCTTTTACTTCAGACTGCCATTTTTAAATTGATTTCTGTAGTGCTTTGCTATTCAGTATTAAAAAAAAGAAAGGGAAATGTTACACTCAAATCTATTTTAGAGTCCAAAATGCAGAGCGCTGATTGATATTTGATGAGCTTTTTCACTGTCACATGTAGAAAATCCAACCAAAAGGGTCAGACAGCATCAAAAAGCATGGAGAACACACAGTTAGATACCTGCCATTGAAATTTGAAAGAACTAAAACATCGCAGAATACATACTCGAAGTCGAGAAAAAAAACTTAAAAACAGACTCACATCTACATCTACAGCATTTATTAGACTTCCACCCTGAACATACTCTGTTACAATAGATGGGAAACTCTCCTCACTCAAACCTTCCACAAATTCCTTCTCCGACCACCGCCACCTCCTCTCTGACCCTCCTCCCATTCCTCCTCCCTCTCACGCTCTCCTTCCTCCCCTCCTCCTCCCTGTCCCCTCCACTCCTCTTCCCTCTGCCTTTGCTCCTCTTCTTCTCTCCTTGTCTCTTCTTCCTCCTCCTCCTGCCTTTGCGCTTCCTCTTCTCTCCTTTCCTCTTCTTCTTCTTCTTCTTCTTCTTCCCTTTGCCTCTCCCTCTGCCTTTGCTCCTCTTCTTTTTCCCTCTCCCTCTGCCTTCGCTTCTCTTCTTCTTGACTTCTTTCCTCCTCCTCTTCCCTCTCCCTCTCCCTCTGCCTTTGTTCTTCTTCTTCCTCCTCCCTCCGCCTTTGTTCTTCTTCTTCTTCTTCCTTTTCTTCCTTCTCCCTCTGCTGTTCTTCTTCATGTCTTCTAGCCTCCTCTTCCTCCTCCCTCTTCCTTTGCTCCTCCTCTTCTTCCTTCTCCCTCCTCCTTTGCTCCTCCTCTTCTTGTCTTCTTCCTTCCTCTTCTTCCCTTTCCCTCTGCTTTTGCTCCTCTTCCTCTCTTTTCCTCTGCTTCTCTTCTTCCTCTTCTTGCCTTCGCTTTTCTTCTTCTCTTCTTTTTGCCTCCTCCTCTTCCCTCTGCTCCTCCTCCTCCCTCCTCCTCTCCTCCTCAGCTTGCCTCTCCTTCTCTTCCTCCGCCTCCATCTGTTTCTCCGCCGACTCTGCACACGAGGCACACTCAAGTATGATAGACTCCTCCTGTGATGCCAAGAACTCCCTCACTGTCGTTGCGTTCGATGCACTGAACGACATCGCCAATATATCAGGATCCATTGTCTGGAACACGGACCTCTTGCCAGCCAAGAACTGTGGACGGTTCTTCTTTGCCATGGTGCTGAAGCCCATGAACACAAGCGAGTCGTCGTTGAATGACATTTGCGCCATTGGGAAGAACCTCGGGACGACGAACACGTCTCCCTCCTTGACCTTAAACCTCATATTCCTGCACTTTGGCAGCTCGATATCGCTGGACAAGGGGGGATTCTCACCGGGGCACACCACTTGCACCATGCCCTGACCATACATTACGATCGCGATCTCATTGGCTCTTGGATTCCAGTGTGGCCCCATCATGGACCCCTGTAAAAGTTTCATAACACAAGCAAAGAATTAGAAGTACTTCCAAGTAGTAGTACCACTTCTAACCTGGGTGAATGAGATGCTAGTTCACCTTGGTAAGGTTCACCATGAAAACACCAATGTTGGACCCCTTGAGTGCATGCAAGTCCTTGCCTGTCACAGCCAGGCTCCAGCCGTTACAGTTCTCGAAATCGGGCTTCCTGGAGAAGAGGTTGAATGTCTTTGCCTCCTTCTTCTTCTTGCTCTTGTTGGGATCCTCATCAGCTGCAAGCACCCCGCGACGCCCGCCAATGAGCGCTTCCAAGATGTTCTTTTTCCAGTTCGGGTTGTCCACGCCGCCTCCCTCCTCTTCGGTCTCGTTCTTTTTCGGGTATGGTACTATTGATGGAGGCGCTTCAACGGACTTGATTCGTTGAATGACTTCAGGGGAGACCTTAAAAAACAATGATGCTTCAATCAATAAAAGATTTTAATTCGATTGAACCAGTTTCATTATCATTTTGCATAGTTCAGACTTAATAACTCTAAAGATTTAATGCATTTGAAACCAAATGATTTAACAATTAAGGAATCCAAAACCACATAGCAAGTGCATTCTCACCCTGAAAGCCATCTGTAAAACCATATCATCGAATCCTCTAACCATGTCGGAAAGATTCGAATATGGGGTCACAAAGGCCTCCTGCATCTGATCACCATAACCAAAATTCATTAAAAAAAATCATTATTAGTACGTGTGAACAATGCCACAGGACCATTGAGAGTGATATATCTCAAGATTTGCATGTATATTACAGTTGGGTTTTCTTCGAATATGTCAGTGAAGAGTGCATGGATCCGAAGCCGAACACCGGCCGGGTCTGGATGGCTTCGCACGTAGAACACTGAGCCAGATTTGAGCCTGTAAACATCGCCACGCTCTACATCCATCTCATTCCTTTCTTTATCTCCAACCCAACTTACAGTCCCTCTTCCTGCATCACATTACATATCTTTTAGCAATTATAAGCAGTGTATTTTAGTCTTCATTTTAATGAACCAGAGAGACAAACCTTTTAAAAAATGAGTTATGCTATAATCAATTTTTTTCACAGTCCAAATACAGTATAATATACCTCATTTATCCCTTGTACTCATTATATCGAGATTTCTTCTCATTTATCTCTTCTACTCACTGTATCGAGGTGTGTGTAACTCATGAAAAATTATAAATGATATCATTCAATTAATTCAAGTATATATTTCATATTTTATAAAATTACATATCCCATTACGTGCGGCCTCTCTGCAGTTTGCGATTTGAATTGTAAAATGTTTACGGGTTGAACTATAAAATGACCTGTCAAATTTATTTTCTTGCACATCACATGTAGATATATTTAAAACTTGCATGTGGCATGCACAAGTTTATCATTCAACAATTGATTTATTGTGAGAAAGAAAAACACCACACAAAAGTGAAAACCGAAACATTGGTTTTAGGAGTACACATTGAGAAAATCGAGTTTCTGTAAGCAATCCTAATTAAATTGATTTCAAACGAAAGAAAAATATAAGTCACATTTATAAACAAAAGTTGCATAAGAAATTGAACATATATATATACCTGACTGCACATAGAAAACCATGTCTGTGTGGAGATGCAGAGGCAGAAGCAGAGAGTTGGGCTCCAAGGTGATGAACTCCAAGTGGTACAGCCCCCGGCGCCCAACATCGATATCGACGGCCGAGATCCTCCCGGACTCTGTGAAAGCGAGGGTCATCCTCTCCTCCTCGGTGAACAAGGGGCCAACAGGGTTGATGATGGACTGCCCATCATTCATGGCCAGCCCATGGAGGGTGAAATAAGAGAGACAGAACAAGGTGAAGAAGAGACATGAACACTGTGGCTTCCCAAACATCTCTTTTATCTCTCTCTCTCAATCAAAATCTGAACTACTTTTGGTGTGTTTGAGAGAGTAACTGTTATATTATATAAGGGAGTCTCGAGAGGAGGACATGCAATACGTGGAGAGTGGACGTGCATGTCAAACACGTGGTAGCCCAAGTCGTGAGAGCTGGTTGAGTCCTCCTCTCAACGAGTTCAAACCTCAGTGACATTTTTATTTTAATATTTTAAATTGTGGTGTATGTATTAGATGATGAACAAGACAAAATAGTGCAAGGAATGGTCCTCGAAAGTTCCGAGTTTGAGCACGTAGCGGCTCCAATTCTTTTTAGCACGTCACTGTATTCATAAATTTTGAATAAGTCAATAAACTTTTTTTTTTTTTTTCTTTGAAAGAAATAAAAAATTCAAATCCTAACAAATACCATTCTTAAAAAAAACCACACACTTTACTACCTCATGTACAGAGGTGAAGTCAGGATTTTATATTGAGAGGGGCTTAGATGAACTAGAAATCTAATAAGCAATTTACATTTTATATGCCACATCAAGTTTGAAAAGTTGGGGTCTAAAAATCATTATTGATGCGAAAATACAAAAATAAGCAAAAAAAAATTAAGCTTTTTTTATAAATATGTTATTGAAACTGTATTTACGACCTTTTAAAAAATATAAATCGTTTTTTATCCAATCTGAGTTGATATTTTCAGCAAAATAAAATTTCAATGTAAATAATCATAGAATCTATAAAAAAATCATCTTTTATCTTACTGTGAAGTGTTGTATGAACAAATTTTATAACTGAGAAAAATATAATTGATCTCAATATATATAGGCTGGTAAAGATAAAAAAAAATCATTCTAACAAAGATTTAAAAATTTTATAACCATATTTTTGTAAAAGAAATATGACAACCATGATAAAACTGGTAGTAAGGGGGAATTAATTCATTTCTAATCTTGTATTATTGTATAAAAAATGTGTATTTAACCATGTAATCGATAAAAATTGAGTTACATCTCTTCAATAAAAGGTAAGTGATAGCTGTCTATATATGTGGAGTAATGAGCAAATAATGACTGGATTAATTAGCTTATACAAGGCAATAATCAACCGTGTACAAACTGATGTGATAAAGGATAATCAGCCATAATTAGAGGTAATTTTGATTGAATAATGGTGGGAATAATCATAGCCTAAATATAAAAAAATTTCAAAAAATTTGGGGAAGGGCCTCCAGTCCAGCCAAGCAGAGCTACAGCTCCGCCCCTGCTCCTGTACATAGTTCTCCTCATCTACTAGAAGCAACAGGCAGAATTCTTGGTTACCAAACATTCTCATTATGTTTTTCATTTGAAATAACATAACATACTGCAAATGTGTAATTACCTGATCACATGAAAGACTAATTTTCCTATAGTGTACATTGGTACACTCAGTCCGTTTTCTAACCCAATCTGCACTCTGAGAATGGTCCCTCAGTTATCTATATATTGCGATAATGCAATGTACAATATGTTATCATACTTTATATTACATTATATTTTATTTTTTCAAACAAAAAAATATACTAATATATCTAAGTGTATTTTTACTTTTTATAAAAGCATGTATTTCAAATGAACAACTTTTTTTAATTGACCAATATGACATTTAGATGATTTGATGAGGATGAATATCAATACAAACGTAACACACATACATAAATGGGCAATTTGCATAATAGCATAGCTGAAATGAATATTTGTAAAACTAGCACCCCTATATGAATATTAGCAAAAAATAGCACTGGATCCAATCAATGAATTTTTTTATTTTTTTTATACTGGAGGCGCCCTATATACGGCGCCTTTGTTTTTTGTTTTCTTAAGGAGGCACTGTATATTATATGGCGCCTCATTTATTTTAAGTTGTGATCATTTTTTTTTCTTTGATTAAAATCACATAAGAATGGAAGATTTGTTTGTGATTATCTTGAGAAAATCATGGATTGTTTTTGTTTAAAATATATGCGGTTGAAAGAGAAAACCATGGAAGATTAAATCATAGAAGATTTTTAAGGATAGTGCTTTTAAAATTTTAAAACAAATCTTCCATAATCTTCTAATTTGTTTGTAATTGTCCTGAGAAAATAATGGACTGAATTATTTCTGTTTAAAATATATCCGGTTGAAAGAGAAAATCAGATTAAATCATAGAAGATCTTTTAAGGACAATGTTTTTTAAAAATTTAATTGATAAAAATAAAAGAGAAACAAATCTTCCATAATCTTCTATTTTCTCAACCGTGAATATATATTAAAAAAAAAAAATCTGAGCCATTAAAATTTAATTAAACAGTTCATAAAAAAATTTCAACCATTAATATTTGATCACAACTTAAAACAAACTAAAAACAAAGGAGCACTTCTTTAAGAAAATAAAAAACAAAGGAGACGCAATATATATATGGAGCTTCCAGTGTTAAAAAAAAAAACGGTTACCAGTGCTACTTTTTACAATTATTCTATATTCGATGCTATTTTTGCTAATATTTAATTTCTTGGAGCTATATTTGCTAATTACCAATTAGTAAAAATAGCATCGTTTAAACCAATATTAGCAAAAATAGCATTGGATTGGGAATATTTGTAAAAACTAGCACTGGTCAACGTTGACTTTTTTTTTTTTTACATTGGAGGCGCCATATATATACATGGCGCTTCTAGTGATTTTGTGTTTTAAAAAGAGACGCTATATATATACTACGCCTCGTTTGTTTTTTTGTTAAGATCACTACTTCTTCTTATTTGATTAAATATTAATGACTAAGATTCTTTTATCAACTATTTAATTAAATTTTAATGGCTGAAATTTCTTTGTTACGAGAGAAAATCATAGAAATTTTGTTTCTATTAATCTATTAAAATTTTTAATTAAATTTGAGTGACTAAAAAAATAACATCTTCCATATATTTCTCGACCAAATCAAAAGCCCTATCCTTAAAAAATTTCCATGATTTTCTCCTTCAATCTGAGTCATTAAATTTAATCAAATAAATAAATGTTCCATGATTATCTCTATCAACTAGATATATTGAAATTTAATTAAATAGTTGAAAAAAAAATCTCAGCCATTAATATTTAATTAAAAGAGAAAAAGTAATGATCTTAAAAAAAAAAAAAAAAAAACAAAAGAGACACTTTAAAACGCAAATTCAGTGGAGGCGCCATATATGCCTCAGTGTAAAAAAAAAATTGATTAGCGTTACCGATGTTAGTTTTTACAAATATTGTGTGATATTCACATAGTGAAGTATGCATAGTCTACATGGAATATTTCTCGATTATTCAATTCTTTGGGGGCATCCCAAAGGGAGTCTAACACATGAGAATTTTAATTAATCATTAAATATCTAAGTAAAAAATTAAGTCATTTTCTTATGATCTGTTTGGATAATTGTTTAGGGTGTATTTATGACGTGGATAATGCTGAATTTCAATATAAGATTGAAACGTTAAAATTCTTAAAATCTTATATTTCAAACACAATTTTTGAAATGTTCAACCCCAAGATGTTTTAACTCATAAAAAAAAAATAGTGGTTTCATATATTAAATGTTAAAAATAAATTTAGATGTGAATTTAAAAAATCTATCTAAATTTATATCTCAAAATATAATATGATATGAATAAATCTCTCTTCCCAACGCACCACGTAAAAAACGCTGTAAACACGTCAACGGATTACGTGTCAGCCCCTCACGCGTCCTCTTCACGCGAATATTAACTTACCAAAAAGAAAATGGGTCTCCTTTCAAACAGGGTCTGATTTCCTCCAAAAGAAAGCTCCCACATCTCCCTCACAACATTGCCTCCCCTTTCGACCCACAGCGGTGGAATTGGAGGAAATACGAAGATGGGTCTCCTTTCAAACAGGTTTCATTTCCTTTTATTCCATTCAAAATCCGATCTTTTTTAATGGGTTCTGTGTAATGGGTGCTTAAAAGCAGGGGATTCCATTCAAAATTCTGATTTTTTTAAATTGGGTTCTGATTAAAATTGGGGTTTTTTTTTGGATGTTAGGATTGATAAGGGGAGCTTGACAGCAGGGGATCACATATACTCGTGGAGGGTCGGCTATGTTTACGCCCATCATGGTTTGGTTTCAATACTTTTCTTGAATTCTCACTCTTTCGTGGTTTGTTGTTTTGATTTTTTTTTTTTTGTGGGGGGGGGGGGGGGTGTGTTTGGTCTGTACTTGAAATCTGGATGTGTGGGAAGTTGTTTTGTTGATTTATATGTCTGGGTTTTTTTTGTGGATTTGAATTTCTGTGGGTCTGGAACCCCTTCGTGTGCGGAAGCAGTAATCTTCACTGTCATGTGGCTTAGGGAGATCAAGGTTGTTGATGAAGCGACGCCTTTATGGTTAGATCTCAACACCTGTAAAACAATAGAGATAACAAAATCATACAAGAGAACACTCAGATTAAGTGGTTAGGCAAAATTTGCTTACATCCACAAAGGAGTTCAAGAAACAATTCACTATATCAAGGATTTGGATTACAAAATCTCTCGACCTCTCTTTCACCGCTCCTTACTCAAAGAAATAACCCTGTACGCGGTTGCCTCTCACAGAAAATTAAGATCTCTTTTAACCATAACAAGGAAGAGATTATATAAATAGGGTAAAAATGAGGGAACACTACGGAATTATTGGTTCAACCCTAGGTTTTTATGAACATGTGTCATGCTAGAATGCAAGGCATCTCAAATTAATGGTGCACTAGGTTAGGCAATGATGGGAAGGAATGAAGGCATCTATTAACGATCTAGATTATCCCTAGATTATCCCGAACGTAGTACATTGAGATTTGTAAGGGAGTTGAACCACAAAGGGAATCCATGCAAGATACACTATCAAAAATAACCTTTGAAGAAGGACAACGATGCATCTCAAAATTCCATTTTCAGTATAGCTTCACCTTTACCCATTGATTGAACTTGCAAATAGTGAAGGAAGCTAATTTTTTTCATGGAGAGACATTTTTTCCTCACCAAACTCCCTCAAATCCAAAATAGAGAGATGTGAGCTGTATTAGGCTCCCCACCTGTCAAACGACCTCATTTTTTTATATAATTCATTGTGGAGTTTACAGATAATATTTCTTTTGGTGTTTGCACCCCCATGCCATGATCATTTTCTTGGGTAAATGGATCATGAACAATTGTTGTAGGTTGTGTAGTTTTGTTCATCTTGATCACTTCTCTACGTACAATAGGAGAGGTCTAGGTCTAGTGTTTGCAGGTTTCAAAGCCTTCCCAAAGAAGCACCTTCACTTTTGTTTCCCTGAACCCTGATCCCTTAAGTTGAACAAATTACCCACAGACTCCTAACAATTTAAAAATAATGCTTCTGTTTTCAAAAGTGACAAACAAAAACATCAGTTGCAAGCACCAAAAAGGAACGAAGGTGTGACACTTTATCGAGGCCTTCCTCAATAGTATTATCATCTTTAATGACAATGGAGCATCGGTAGTTGTTGTGCTTCAAGCTCATGCAATAGCTTTGCTTCCTATATATAGATATACCTAGCTTTCGTGCTACATCATGCATACATGCTTTCTCAGCTTTCCCCCCACCGCAGCCTCAAGAGTTGTTGAATCAAGGAATAGAGCAGAAAAGGACGTCATTGCTGTTGTTTAATCTGAATTCTGAAGTTTGCATCTGTGGACGATTTTCTTATGGCACCCTCTGTTGTATACTTTTATCTTTTTTTTTTCTTCCACAAATCCTTCACCACCTATAACCTAATATTCCTCTTCTCGTAACCGTCAGGGAAAGCATTGCAAATTTGAAATACATGAAACGATTCTTCAAATAATGTGTTAGATCATGAAAACGAAGCATCAAAATATTTGATATCCTTTGCAGTTATTGGTTGTTTTGAGCATCCAAGGAGGCCGTCAGAAACGGTGAGTCACTGAAAGTTTTGGATATAAGAAACCACATAAAGTCCATGATTACGACTTGTGAGTGGTATCTCATCACATCTATCAATAGTACCTATTGCTGAATCCTTCTACTTGGGATGAGAAATGCCCTCATCTTGAAATGCAGTTTTACAAATAGTTCCCATGCTTTTTTAAAAAAACATGACCTCTACATGTTATGAAGAGGTTATTTCACGATTTTGAGTGGGAAACATTATTCTACCTTTACATTTATTGTCCTGGAAACGCAAAGGGAATATCAGCCCATGCACACACATTCCACACATTGTCGAGGACAACAAGGCACCTTTTATTGTGCAAATAGTGTTGAAGCGTCTTAGAGAACCTCCTTGAGTTTTTTTTTTTTCCCCTTCCACTAGCTGATCGAAACTTTTTTTACTATTCGTCCCATCTAAATCAGCATCTTCTCTGGGAAACAGAGCACTGTTGAAGCTTGTTCCTTCCCTGAATCCTCTGCATTGAACAACGTAGGTGTTCTAAAATAGTCACGCAATGATAAGGGACAACAACCAATACCACACCTAGCTTTAATATTCTTTAGTAGGTGTAAGATCTCAACAAGAAAACCAGTTATTCCCCTCCCACAACATAAGTGAATTGATTAATGATGTCTTCAATTTCACATACTGCTTCCCTCAATTGCTGCACACAAGTGGCATCAGGTCCTTCACCCGCAATCACTTGATCGGCTTTAAATAGCTCTTGATCTCTCCCTTGTCTGTCTTCCCCACTGTCAACAGGGATACTTTCTCTGATGAAAGTGACCAAACGGACTTCCCACGGAGGCAGAGTTAATCTTGAGAATCAAGAAGCCCACAACCGCCTTTAATATGTCTTTGCCTGTCAACATGAACCATGCTCTACAGATCGATGAGTAGAGTTGCAATAAAAAGACTTCCCATTCCAAATGGCGTCAAGTCATTGGTTTTTTTTTTATGTAGGCTTCTGCTTTTGAGTTTTTGAAAAAAATTTAATATGTGAGTTCTGCTCTATGGATTCTATGAATCATGTTTTACAGTTTTGTTACCTTCATGAAAAAGTCAATAGAACCTTTACACTTTGGGGCATTGATACAGTTAGACACCTCTGCAGTCATTCCTGCTGATGTAACAGCACTTAATGCAGAAAATGAAAAATCAGTGATATAGTATTTACTCTATTTTGTCAATATATACTTTATTTCAAAAAACGTAAAAATGCATGCATTCAATTGATCAAGTATGAACTTCATTTTTTTAAAAGTATGTACTTGAGCAGACAATTATATTCAAAACGGGTTTCAGTCCGCTAATGACTGTTAATTAACATTTTTTAACACAGGCATATATGTGGGAGACGACAAGGTCATCCACTTCACCCGAGGCCAAGGCCAAGAAGTCGGAACTGGCACCTTCCTTGACGCCCTCCTCTTAAGCTCTGCCCATAGGCGCTCCCAGCTAGAATGCCCGATCTGCGCCCAGCAAACCAATGAACCCCATGGCGTGGTCTCCTCCTGCCTCGACTGCTTCCTCGCCGGAGGCGTCCTCTACCGCTTCGAATACAAGGTCAGCCCCACCCTCTTCATCGCCAAGGCCCGCGGAGGCACGTGCACCCTCGCGGGCTCTGACCCAAACAATGTGGCAGTCCACCGGGCCATGTATCTCCTCAACAAGGGCGGCTTTGGGTGCTACAATGTCTTCAGCAAGAATTGCGAGGACTTCGCGATATATTGCAAGACGGGCCGGCTCGTGGTGGACCATGGGCCGGTTGGGCAGAGCGGGCAGGCGGTGTCTATTATCGGGGGGCCACTCGCGGCTGTCCTGTCGACGCCATTGCGACTTGTGACAACGAATGTGTATGGGATGACCGTGACGGCGGTCGGGGTGTACTGTGCGAGTCGATATATGGCGGATATTAGCAACCGGGGCGATGTGAGGAAGATCGAAGTGGAGGAGCTGACGGCGAGGCTTTCGGTGGTGGTGCCGCCGGTTGTTCCAAGTTAGTAAGGAGAGATTGCCATGGAAATTTATGTCGTGATGTGTGTTTTAATGTTTTTTTTTTTTTTTTTAACTAAATGGTAGACCTTATCAACTATGTGTGTTTTAATGGGAAATTGTGATGTGTGTTTAATTGGAAATTATGTTGTGACGATTGTATTGTAAATAAGGTAATGATCGCATCAATTGGATTATCTGCGGAAGTGGAACTGTTTTGCTTGCCTTTTAATTTACTGAAAACTTGTGTATGGAAGGTTTGTTGGTAAGCCGGTCAATTATGGGGGGAGAATTTAATTTCATCGTTTGGATTCATGTTCAGATGGATTTTATAATTCAGAAATGATGTTGGTGTTTGGTCGTTCCCACCAATCTAGGTCGATCGAACTTGGTCGTCATTTCAGGTTTTGGACGACCGAACTTGATCGTCATTTCAGGTTTTGAGCGACCGAACTTGGTCACCATTTTAGATTTTGAGCGACCAAAATTGATCGAACAGGATCAAGAACTATATCTACCTTTCTTTGTAAACAAATTAATTTTTAGGTTAATCCATCATATTCTATATTTATTTTTTTATTCAAACAACAGCTAAGGGACTGAAAAAAAATGTAAGTATGTATACTTTCAATTAATTCAATTTTTTATAGAAAATATCTTATTAGACAAATACATATCATTTTTAAAATTCGTTTAAATTTGTGGTTAAGTGGATTCTTTGTTTAAAAAAAAAAACTACCAGTTGATCCAAACACATTTTATATTTAGCTTTTGAAAATTTGTCCTTCACTTATGTAAAAAAATTATTTCTATGTTTTACATTTAAGAATAATGATTGATTCTCCCTATATTACAACTCAAACTTAGTGGTATGAAGGATCCAAGGAGGATACACGTCATGGGTTTAGATTTCTAAGAGAAAAATTATAAATTTTATCACAAACTCTGTTCGACCAAATTTGATCGCCCAAAACCTGAAATGACGATCAAGTTAGGTCGCCCAAAACTTAAAGTGACGACCAAGCCTGATCGAACTAGTTGGACTGGTGGGAACAGAAAAAACACTATTTTTTTTTTTTCAATTGGCGGGTTAAGGAAAATAATTGGTAGGGATAGATGCACCCCCTTATTAATTTTTTTTAAAAAAATGAAATGGTAGACTAGCTACTCCTTTGTAATAGAAAAAAGAGTACAAGCCCTTAGATCAAAGTGAAAAAAAAAAGGCCTAACAAAGGAGGGGAAAGGGTGAGGAGGTATAATCTACTGTAACCGAAGACGCCCCAATGCAAAAGCATCCCCAAGTTGCTATTAACCCCTTAGATCTTTCCCAAATACCATCGGCAGAGACTACCGAACCCCGAAATATTGCATCATTACGGCTCAACCAAATTACCCACAGACAAGCTGGAAACAGCAAACGCAGATTATTGAACCCTTCCTTTGTTATTGTAACTGCAACTGACCATACAAATGGGAGGGACATGAACAACAATGTTTTCACGCATGTATGGATATAATCACATTATAACCATATCCATCCTGGTTAATAAAACATGAGTTCTGTGGTACAAAAGCCACAAATATTTTAACAAAAAAAAAAGTTCATCAAATACATCCAATCTAACAAAACATCTCATCAAAACTGTTTCACTTTCATGATCTTTCCGGACAACGTCTACACAAAATCTAAACCAGAAGGACAGCGTTGATGCAACCGTCGTTCTCTGGATTGTTCGTAACTTGTGCATACTTGCCTGAAATAAGCAACATAAGAAGACCAATATAACATTAAGATCACGAAAGGTAGATTAGCCTAATTAAAAGGAAAATGAAAGCGAGTATGCCTACCCCACACCACCTTCCCAGCTGGCGTAACCAGACCGAGTTCACTCACATTCACCTAAGATTTTCCAAATCAAATGAGGAACATGAAGCTTGCAATGAACAAACATGATATCAATAGTTGAACGAGGATATTGACTTGGACTTTACCTCGATAATCGTTCCTTTGGTTATAACGCCCAGAGAAGTGTAGGTTGTACCGTTAGGGTTCCTCTTAACTCCAATAATTTCAAGGTTGAATGTGCATTTAAGCTCCGGGTGGGTTACGTGAGCTTTGGTGAATCGCAAGCCTGTGGGACGAATGAATCGTTCATATTTCGGAGGTTTCCTGGTAAACCCTTGACCGACGAATGTGACCTTGGTGACCATCCTTTTCCATTGTTTGGCTGAGCAACAAAAGAGAAACAATCAGAAACTGAAGGTGTCTATAGGATGGAATACAAATGTAGGCCTATGTACGATGTAACATAGAACTGGCATTGGAGTAATGGGAGTAGGACTATTTACGATTAATATTTATTTTTGAAAGAAAACATGGACAATATCAAACTCATATTTGATTTACAACAACAAATCAGACAAGACATAAGCAAGTATCCAATTAGACAACTTAACAAAAGCTGCATGAAATCACTACTTTGATACTTCATGGAAAAATACTCATTCGCCAGATAGGCAGCTAGCTTGTTCGAGAATTGAATGATGGAATATCAAGTTCATGCTGAAATAATTTGCATTAACAGCTATGGTGAGAGATAAAGCACAAAGTACAATATCGGCATTTCCAATCATCAGTTGAATCCCAGAAAAGGCTCAATATCATCAAGAGAGCAGCTGCCGCTCTTCTCGTCCAACAATCTATCTATGGGGATGGAAAAAAAGTTATGCCTGCTAATCTTTCCAATGGATCTTATTCTAGTTTCCTTTTACTGAATTGTTTTTCTATGACATGACTGCTACTGTTTGAGGCTTTCTAATCAATGCTTCTGTTTGAAAGACAATTACATTTTACATTTATTGGGCCTAGTATTTAGTAATCTCTCGCAATGTTGCTATCCTACACGTGGAATTTAAGCTCTATTAACTGGAATCATGTCAGAAATCATGCACAGGATTCCAACAAAATAGGTATTTCTTGGTAACACAAAACACCATCAAGTTCATCAACATCGTAATATGAGATGCATCATGCTTATATTAGATATATCAAATCACTCAGTAGTTTATTTAAGAACCAAAAACCACATACATAAATCTACAACCTCCTCAACAGCACAAAATTAAAATTAAACCAAAAAAAAAAACTTTAAAATTTGCTGATAATGTTCAACTCAACAAGAACCATCAGTGTACAAGTAAATTCCCTTGAAACCTCATTAATGAAAACATGATACAGAAATGAAGCAAAAGGATAAGCGTAAAGGATTTCTAAAAGGAACAACCACTAATAAAATCAAATTCCCATCATGTGGAGATTCATGATCAAGTTGAGAATTATGTTGAACCTCAGAATAAAAATAAAAGAATGCCATTCTAGATCTATGAGGCAAATATAGAACCGTAGTACAGATGCTCATTAATCCTTCAGAGTGTTCACGAATTCAATACCATGAAGCTCAAACAAAAAGCACTAACAAAAAATTTAGAGCGGAGTAAAAGCATTCCTTTACACTTTAAAAGGATGAAGGTAAACACAAAACTACAAAACACTTACTTTTCCTTTTACCAGACTTGATTACACGAAACATCTCCTCTTCAGCCACCGGTCTCACCTGTATAAATAAGATATTTTTGAATTAGAAATCTTAACCAAGTACCTAACTTAAAACTATTCTTCGATGATCTAAAACTCAAGCAAGTGTGCAAGTCTACAAAAGTGACCAAAAAGGGATCAGGCCTTTGATATTTACCTTGGGTAAGGGAACTTCCCATTTACCAGCCTTTTCCTTCCTCTTTTGTTTGATAGTGTTGCTAAGTACCTGCATGGAAAGCATGACAATTTAGTGGATCAATCCATTATACTGGAACTACGCTTCATAACAGACATTGGAAAACCACCAATCCATGGAGTAAAATGACCAAAATACAATGGCCAGAAAATTAATTCATGTACATAGACGGTCTAGAAAAAATTGGAGAAAGACAGCTGCTACTTCAACCCCTATTCAACTACCTTTGCACGAGTAGTGGTATCACGATCCAAAAGATATGCAGGAATGGCACCATCGTGAACCTTATCATCCACCTTGCGCCTAGTTGATGATTCCTCATGCATGGCAATCCTGCCAAGGGGGGGAAAAAAGAGATTAATAATGTGAATATATCTGGTTCAGTCAGGCAAGGTTGGCATGCATTTGATACAAATCATTTATGGGAAGGGAAAAAAAGGAAAAAAAAGAAAAAGAAATGCAATCTAAATCAGATGATAGTTTCCAA
Organism: Acorus gramineus; assembly: GCA_030737835.1. Classification (NCBI taxonomy): domain Eukaryota; kingdom Viridiplantae; phylum Streptophyta; class Magnoliopsida; order Acorales; family Acoraceae; genus Acorus; species Acorus gramineus. The sequence continues at coordinate 24,231,717 of CM060849.1, forward strand.
TTCCATAATGCATTGTTTTTTTAGATCATCCAGTTGTATTGATAGATGAAGTTAAATCCACTGTTTTATGTGGAACTATAATGTTTCTTGGGTGACGACTGACGAGGAGTCCCAACCCAATATTAGGTGGGAAAACCCTAGATGCATAGAATCATGCACAAACCTTATGCCCGAGGGAATCAGGACCTATGTGGAGCAAATCCATGGCTCCAGCCAAAGAGCCAACCCCACATGGGTTTTAAAATACATTACTTTTTGACAAAATGAAAAGTATAAACATTTCACCAAAGCGTAATACAAACACAGATTTACATATAGGGGCATATTCTATTGTTTTCAATTTTTCAGTACCACCTCAGACTCAAATGAGCCAATGTTCGTCTGTCTCCACCAAGAAAGCACAATCGACTTTTCTGGAGGTTGATTTTCTTAATGTCTAAATGTATGTATCATCCCACTTTAAAATTTAAAATTGGATTTTTTTGAGAAAAAGTTCTATATCCGTCACGATTTTAATAGTTTTCTTATGTTAATATTAACTTTTATTCTACTTCAGATATTATTTGTCATATACTACACAAAATGCTTTACCTAGGCATTATTGACTCCTACTCCATGACTCCATATATGCTCTTGTTGGGTCCAAATTTCACATTATCACATCTAACTCAACATGTAATAGTAATAGAAGTCTGAAGTGCATTGGAGGAAGCCCAAAGTCCAACTGAGAAATTCCATTAACCACACATCCTTTATCATGCAGCTCATGCACACCCTATATATGCATGTAGATCTTGCTTTTTTCCAACCCCACATAAAAATATAAAAAATAACATAAATGGGACCATAAAATGCAAACAAATTGCAGAATGAAGAAAAATAATAAAATTATAGAAGTACAATGTTAGTAAAACTATATATATATATATATCAAAAAAGCAAAGCAGCTGCATTACTAGAACAGAGAACAATGAGCAACACTGCAATTTAGCTGAACTAAAATAAAATAAGATGGAAAAATTATAGAAGTACAATGTTAGTAAATCAAAGCAGCTATATTACTAGAACCCAAACCAATGAGCAACACTGCAATGTAGCTGAACTAAAATCAAATAAGATCCAAAAAATCTCGAAAACCCTTATCGAATCAGACTGTCATCAGCTTCAATCACTCATTCACGCAATCACAAATATAAAGACCCAAACTTTATAACTAAACTCGCAAAATCACAATCTCTGACATTAAAAACCAACATCCAGAAGAATAGAATCTTACGTTTTCTTCATGAGGACCTTCTCCGAGTATCTCTTCTTCGCCAACATCTTCCCTTTGATACCCAACACCTGCTCAAAGTGTTTCCTTTTAATTGGTGCCCAAAGGGAATTCAAGATCCAGAAACCATAATATAACCCTAAAAATAGATCAAATCGGACACAAAAAAAAACTAAAAATGAAAGAACGAACGGAGTTCTAACGGACCTTCTGAGCCATGGCGGACCGCTTGTGGACTTCTCGAGCCTCCTTCTTTCGCTTCCGCTCGAAGTGGTCGAGGCGGTAGCCATGGCGCTTCTGGTGAAGCTCGATGTAGTCTCCTTGCGGCTTCAATGATGCGAATCAAATAGAGATTGTCAGAAACCATGAGTGAACGCGAGAGAGAGAGAGAGATTGAGTGAGTGTACTAACCATGGCGGACGAAGCAGATCTTCAGAAACCCTAATTTTAGTCACTGCTAGGGTTTTGGAGATCAGAAGAAGAGAGGGTTTTCTGGGGCACTCACCGGTGAAAATAAACTTATTCAGTTTTTTATTCTTTTTTCAAGGCCCTAGAGGTTTTTATATTAATATTATTACATACCGTAAGGCTTTGAAAAAAGAATAAATTTTTAAAATAAATTAGTTTAATTTATAAGGATTAAAAAATTACTATTTTTATCTATATTTACATATGATAATATTTTTTATTATCTTTATTTCTTATTTTTTATGTTCTGATTCTCAATCTTATATTTGAATCAAATATGGGATGATTTTAAATTTTTTTTTAAAATATCAGATCTACCCTTCCTGTTAATGGATCATTAATATTGTTTGGTGGAACACATTCTTTTCTTTTCTTTTTTGTTGGGAATGATAGTCATAAATGTTATCTCAATTTTACAAGATTGAGATAAAAAATTATGATAAAGTCTATTCCACCTTTTATCCAGAACAAACTATCTCTATTTTTTATCTCAAAATGTGGACAATTGTCCATGTTTTATCTCTTTTTTTTTATATGGGATAACAAGTAATTTAATCTAATTTTTTCCTTATCCCAACCACTTATCCCTATGTCAAACTATGCCTAAATTTGTAATACTTATACAAGGCAGAGCATCATTATAGACTTGTACTACTACCTCAATTACACAAGCCTAAAACGACTTAAAACAAGAAAATATAATCCATTGGATCTGTGGATTCTGCCACTTCAGACAGTGAGCTGAAGACTTGAATCTTCTAGCATAGCGGGCTAGTTTTTCTGGAACTGAGTGGCGTTGCACCTTAAAAAACTCCACACTCTCTCTACTGTATTTAAAGAGACTTAAATTTCTGAAATAATCTCATATAGTTGAGGAGAATCGAGCGTAGACCCTTTAAGTAACTAGATGAGATTCTGTGCGTCAGAACATACCCGGATTTTCTTTAGCCCCAGTTGACATGTCGCAGTGATGTCAAGCCTAATAACTTGCGCCTCAACTGGAAGGGGAAAAGCCTACAGCCAAAAAACATAACCTGCTGGCAGAAACTTGACTGGATCAATATGTAAAATACTAAAATAGCATACGCAGCACCCGTTGCCTTAAAAGTAAGGTCCGTGCTACCATCTGTAATGATATTAACTCCTCTAAAAGTTCTATCAAAACATCTGGATCCAAGATGGGATTAGAAGCCTTTAATATAAGACAAACCAATATATGATACAATCCCTAGTGGTTATAGCACAACGGTTCAAGGTTTAGCGGTGTTACAGATAGATCCTGGGTTCGAGTCTTAGCGCTGACTTACCCACCATTTTGTTAACCATTATTTGAAAGAATTTTCTGTGGGACCGAGACAAACAAACGGAGGTAGCATTCATAACTTGATCATAAAGTCTCCAACAATCTGCTGTTGTTGGGGATGATGCAAGAGTTAAAGATGAATTGTTTGTCTCCGATTCATGTAGTATCCATTGACATTCCGATCGAGTCAAGAAATACTCTCGTAGGGAGCTTGTTCCACAGGAGCCTGCCATAAGAAGATTTTTAGTCGAGGCAATAAGGGAGTCTCCATATTGTTTTCCCAAGACCAATTTTTAAATTTATTATTATGTCAATGTTTTATTTTATTTCTTTTGGGTTCAGAAGTTTAAAAATTAATAAATCAATCTAATTTATTTTAGATTTGATTCATTTCAAATAAAATTGAATTAATAAAACTAAATATCAAATATCCATAACTAATATTCATTTATATTATTTTTTATATTAAAAGTTTTTTTTATTGTTGTGTATCCATAAAAAAGGAATCCACGGCTCAAAATTGAGAAATAGATATCAATATTATTTTTATTTATTTTTTATTAAAGATTAAACTTTGTTTACTTACTCATTGTTCACAATATGGAAAATTATGGTCTATGCAGTCGTACATTCAGTTTGGTCCATGGATAAAATCCACACAAGGCTAAACGGTTTAACATGCGGCCTACACCCGCATACGCATATGAGACATTTATGCGGATGCACAAGATTTTGATTTTTTTAAAGGCTCGTGAGATTTGAATGGTCTTTATTTTATTGAAGAGTATATTTCATGCTTTCTCTTTGATGTTAGGATTATTTTTAAACATTTGGAATATGTTTTTTTTTTTTTTCCTGTCTACTATCTACTGTACATTTGATATAATCTTTTAATCAATTGTGTTAAAGACATCTAAGTCCCTACAAATATGAAAAAATTCATATAAGTCCTTATTAAAATTGAGATAGACATACGAGTCCTTCAAAACTCAGAATAACCCAATTATCATCCCTAAGTTAAATTTTCATTTAAATTTAACGGAATATTCTCATAATATTCCATCATATATAATTGTGTAAACCGTCATAAAGATAAATTAGTCTATGCAAAAGATAAAATTGCCCCTAAAAGACTTTTACATTAAATTGTTTATACATTGCTGTCTCTATAAACAATCACAAAGATAAATTAGTCCCCCCAAAAGATAAAATTGCCCATAAATTTTTTTACATTTAATTGGATAGACATTACAGTTCTTATAAAAAATTGTAAAGACAAATTGGTCCTGTAAAAGACAAAAATACTATTAAAAGATTTTTACATTTATTTATGTAGACATTACAAAAATATAGTCAATTTAAAAAAAAAGGAAAGTAAGCCAGTTTTCAATTTCATCTTTAACAACCCATAAATGTAGCAAATTACTCATATCTATTTATTCATAAATTAAGATTTTAAACAAATTTTAATAAATCATAAATATATTTTAAGATTTCAAAATCAGATTTAAATAAATCATATAAATAATTTAAATTTTAATAATCTAAAATTAAAAATATTTGTAAAATTTATCTCAATTGAATTTTATAAAGATTTATTACATTATTTTTATTATAATATAAAAATATATTACATGATATACAGATTTATTATCCTACATGTTAAATGAAATAGACTTTTTGGATGGTTCAATATTTTATAAACATTTCGTTTATATTTTTTTATTTATATTAATATATTATAGTTATATATTTTACATTTAGGTCTACATGCATTTGACATATGTATAAAACTGATGTACATTAATATAAATTGGATGCACATAGCCTCTATTTGGATAGTGGAATAGATTAGGAATAAGTAGCCCAAAAACATTTGTTTACAAGAAATAAAAAAGTGAGTATAAGTATTACATGATAGGTGAGAATAAATTAAATTTAATATTTTACTACACATTTTAAACCACACCTTTTAATATGTTCAAATATCAAATCATTTATTTATCTTTTATAAAATATTATTTACATTTTATTAACAATTTATTTATATTTAATTATATAACAAAAATTTTATTCTTATATTTTTAAATAAAAATAATTAAAAATACAATTAATTTTTTTATTATTTATCTGTTGTACAATAATTACCACTCCAAAACAATTTTATCATTTAAAACATGGACATACATTAAAATGCCAAACGGAATGATATAAAAGAAAAAGAGAAAAAAAGGTGTGTAGTTCCGCCACTTGGACACGCAAGGCTACCTGATATCGAGACGCGCGTGTGTTGGGTGCCTCGGAATTCGTGCACCCATCCAACCAAACCCCCCCCCCCCCCCTCTCTCTCTCCACAGGGAGGCACCGCGTTCGTACCCTCTCTCGACCAGTTCTCCACACCACCACCCCAACCCGTACAAATGCCCCTCCTCCCTCTCTGTAGCCTGTGAAAAACAGGTAACTTTGAGAAAGATATATAAAACCCTCTTTTTTCCTTTCTTTAGTGGGTTCTTGGAAAACAATGTGGCTTTGGTAACCCTTTTGGTTTTTCTTCATCTGGGTATCTCAAGATCGTGTTTTTTTTCTATAATCTGATGGTGGGTTTTCTTCATCTTTCTTGGTTTTGCTTTTTTTATATAATGTGTTCTTATGTTGATGCCCTTTTTTGAAAGAAAATCTAAAAAATGTGTTTTTTTTTCTTTCTTTCATTAGGGTTTATGTTCTCACTGTTCTATTGGTTTTTGGGTTTCTGTTCTTTCATCTTTGATGTGGGTCTTTTTTCTTTTAAGAGGATGCTTTTTTTTTTTTTTACTGATTTTTTGTAGGTTTTTAGATTTTTTTTTTGTTACAGGGAACCCTAAAAAATAAGGAATATCTAAACATAATATCATTTTCTTTTTTTCCCATGCTTTTTTTTTTGTTAAATGAGTTTTGAGTTCTTTAATTTGTGAATTTTTTTGTACTTTATTATTGCAATGTTTAAATTGCTTATTCTATTGTTCATGCTCATTCTGTGTAGTTTGTGTGTTTGTAATGTTTTTGGGATTAAAACACCATTTTAGAAATGCAGGCATTTAAACTTTTTTTTTTTATCATGTATTTATCATTCAAATACCAAAACAATTCATGTACATTTAATAGTAAGACGTTTCTTCCATTGTATGCATCATGATGTTCACACGATCATCTAATCTAATCTATGATTTTTGCAAGCCATTATAGAGTATAAAAGGGAATTCAAACTATGATCACCACTAGCTGACCATGCCAAAGCAAGCTCACCTCCCGCCTCGCTGCCCCTCCCAAATCAGGGTGCCATCAACCCAACCCATCAGTCCCCTGACCTCTCCCGTCACCCAAAACGCCGGACCTGACCCTTCTCACTTGCCCCTCTTAGAAGAAGAGCCATCATGGTTTGATGACTTGTTGGGCAGTCCGGATTCAGACTCCCCCAAAGGGATCTTTCACCGGCGGTCCGCCAGTGATTCTTCAGCACTTTTGTCCATCTCATCCTCCCTAACCAAACCCACATCCCTGTTTGAAGTGGGAAATGTTTCAGATGAAACTTGTAAGATGGGTACAATCGAGGAGAGTTTACCGGGGACCGAAGCTTGTAGTGGGTTGGAGAAGGGTTGTGTGTATGGCCCCAACTCTCCAAGGAAAATGAGTGGTTTGACGGATTCGGAGAGTTCGATGGTCTCCGCATTGTTGGAGAACGCCACTCAAAATCCTCTGAGGTGTTTATCGGAGGATCTGTCCTATGTCTTTGAAAGTGGCGAGTTTGATGCAGCTGTTGATGCGTTTAATGCCGAGGTCAATCCTGATCCCAAGCCAAAGACAGTGAAAAGGTATATTTACAGTCCCTTTTCTTTTCATTTCTTCATTTCTTCTAATTTTATGTTGTATTGTTTGTATTCACATTGTTGCCTGTGGTAGTAGTCTCACTGACTGTAGTTAGTCTCATGTAATGTAAGTTTTAACTGTCTCCCCCCCCTCAAAAAAAAATGTATTTTAGACATGATAATTTGATTAGCTATGGGATGTTAACTTGGCTGGTGAGATTTCCTATTTACAGGTTCAATATATATATATTTTGGGTTTTTGGATAGTTTTAGTTTATTTTAATGGGCTGACATTTTTTTTGGGTACTATCTATTGATAATCCACAGCCAGTTCTTTCATGGTCATCATTAAAGATATTCAGCTATGAACTAATTGATCCCAGAGCTTCCAGATGAAACTCATCTGGTTTCCATTTATGTAAGATTGTGATCATTTTCATGCCATTAGATGATATGAAAGAAGAGTACAATAATTATGTATATTAGGAATGCCAAATGAAAGATAAAAAAAGCATGCAAAACTGACTCCTAGCACTATGGCTTCCCATAACAGTGAGATAGGATAGGAGTGCTAAAGTTGATATCAAGACATCCATCCAATACCATGCCATGAATAAAAGAACCTTCCCTTGATAAATGCAAGTGGCCAATTCCTATTTAGTGATGAACTTGGTGGTTCATGAAAAGGCTTCATATAGGGGAGAGAAATCAATGTGTGGAACACATAGGAAGGTGTGCTTGACTGCCTTAAGGTTCTGGTATCCACGATTGTGGGATGGTAATCTAGTGCTTCAAAGTGATGGGTCCGTCTTGATTAAGTATTTAATTGGTGGATTTGATTCCCCCCCCCCCCCCCCCCCCCTTTTTTTCCTCTCTATTCATTTTGAGGGAAACATCTTCTCTCCTTTTTTTTGAGGTTTTAGCAATAAGCCCCATCCTTTTCAGAGATTCCACTGTTATTATTAATATAATACTGGTAGTGTTGTTCCACTTATATTTCGTTTTATTTTTATTTTTAAATTTCCCTTGGAATCGCTTGGCATTTCTATCTTTCCAAATCTCCCTAAGAGCAACCAGGAATATAAACCACCTCGCCTGATAGCTCCTCTGCTTCATTTTCACTTCTCAACCATGACTGAAGGATCAGATCCAAACTACAATCACATTCCTGGTCCACCTTCTTGGGCACCAGACAGTCCCCCCCCTGATGAATGCTCACTGGGCTTCTGTCTCCAGAAGAGTGGAATCATTAAAATGGAGTCGCAAAAAAGATTCTCTGTTCTGATATGCATTATATTTTAATTGCTATTCACTCTTCATACATTGCTAGAGGCTAAGTGTAACCAATGAGGATAACAATAATCACTTGAGAGTTGAGACCATGGGTCAATGGCTTGCTTTTTGAATAATTTATCTGCCCGTAAATTTCAAATGTGAGCTCAATAAGGCCATCAATTGCCTCCATTTTCTTTGAAAATGCTGTTTTCTCTGTTAGAGAACAAGCTATGATGTCAAAAACTGTAGTCTTATTTATCAAAAGCAGTAATTCAAAGCAAGGAGACTGGGTTCAGTTGGAAAGTTTGAACTCTGACAAGAGTACTCTAATTCCTTCTCCAAGTCATAGCTGCTTGCTGGCTAGTAGAAACAAGTTTTAAAACTGGAAAAACCCTTGATGCTGACTTATTCCATTCTATTAAATTGCACATTCCCTGAAATCTTGTGAATGAATATTTACGTGCCATTGATGTGCCATCAAACACCATTGAAACCAAGCATCTCAATCTTGCGTGCTTGCCTTAGCACCTTAAACCTGTTAGGTCAATTTCAAGCTCATTTTGAATTGTAATTTGTCTGCCTAAACTGTAGGGATTTTTAAAGGATTCATTAAATATCCATCTTTTCTCCATTATCTTAGAACTTAGAACAATGTCAAGAGATTGTGAAAATGCACAACACAGAGACACAAGTTGTTTAACTTCCACATTTCATCATAAATATGTGATCTTCTGTTTCTGTGTTTTTGTTATTCACAACTGTTGTAGATTCCTTATGATTGGAATATCCATATAATACAATTCATGTCGCTTGTTGTGCGTTGAGCAGATTGGTAAATGTGACACGTCGCTTGTTGTGCGTTGAGCAGAGTGGTAAATGTGATAAGTTAGATTGCACCTCCCGCACTTTAATACACTGGAGCCTAACAAAATTCAAGCTAACCCCGATGAGTGCCATGCAATATGGATTTTGACAAAAGATTTCTGCATAGATCTTCAAAGCACTTCATCCAGCTGATTATATCATAGTTTTCCATTTCTCTTTTCAAAACAAATAAATATTAGAGGTGCTTTGAAAATTGAAACTTGCATTCCTGTCCATTCATTGTGGCTTTGTGAGATTCTTTCAGTCTGGTTGCATATTTATGGAGTCCTTCAGGACAGGAAGATCTAGTCTGTCTGCTGTAGGTAATTTTCTCAAGTCCAAAATCATATTCCATGAGTGAGTGAAGATAATTTTATTTACTCTTTTGTCAATTTGTTGTTTAACCCTTCTATATTCCCGTCTCAGACTTCAGTTTGATATCAGTTGGATATTAACATTTAACAATGACATTTATCATGAACTCCTGTTTCTTTTATATATTGACAACTTTAGAATATAAAATGATGATGTTCATACATGATGGCTCATTCATGTTGTACACTGGAAGAAATCTGCTTATTGGGGATAGATTAAAGTACTTTAGCATGGGTGATTGTCTGGTGATGATCTCTTCTTTTAAGTTTGAAACAACAACTTTTTGTTTCGGATGTCCACCTTCTGCAATCTGTTGTATGTGGGTTGTGATCCATCAGCTTTGGTCTAGGGATGAATGTGAAGTTCTTATAGAAATCCACACAATTGAAGAATGGATTAGTGTTCTAAAAGCGACATTAAGTGGGTACCTAAGCAGAACCAGGCCTAGACCACCTCATCCAGTGGACCACACACGGAAATTATGAATTATATTTCTTGAAAAGATACATATATTTGTGATAAAGTGGAGAACCATTTAAAGGATAAACAATATTGCTTGTTTTCTATACTCGCAAACTAACCCAACACTCAAATAAAAAGAAAGAAAGAAAGACAAAGAAAGGAGTGTAGAAATTGACATATATTTATGAGTACGAAGTTGTCCATCATTTAATGTGTCATTTTTAATATGAAATTTCATTATCTAAATCTTTCCACTGCAAATGATCATTGATGTACATTTTGTATTTTTTAATTTCCAATTTATTACAGGCATTATGGTCAACGTTCAAGAGTTCGTAAGCTGCAATACATTGCTGAACTAGAGAGAACTGTTAATGTTCTGCAGGTAATCTTTCCTTCTTTATTGGTTTAAAGCTTTTTAACAATATAAAAAATTAAATCATTAGTGCTGGTCAATCTCTTATTCTCTGTCTTTTGTCAAGTAGACTTTGGGATCGGAATTGGCAGCCAGGGTTGCTTCTTTGATGCAAGAGCGAGTCATTTTATCTATAGATAACAGCAACCTAAAACAACAGTTATCAGGCCTGCAGACAGAGAAGATGATCAAGGAAGGTAAATTTCATTGCTCAACAGCTTATTTCAAATCATGATATTATCAAAAAAGCTACTGAAACTGCTTTAAATTTTGTGATCAACTATAAGAATTTTATTTTTATTTTTAATTTAAAAGCCGTTTCTTTTCTTTTCAAAAATTCAAAACTATTTGATGTTAGTGTGCTTGCCGGGACTCTCTCTCTCCCTCGCTTTGAGATTCCCTATTTCCATTTTTTCCCCTATAGGAGTTGATCCAAATGGAGAAAAGCAAATCCAGAGGAAATATTGTATATGCTGTTTCACAGTCTGCTTAAATATTTCCAATTAGATTAGGTGCAAAATACCTTGGTATCCTCTTCCATTTTCCGATATGGTCTTTCAAATACAAGTGTGACCTTGATTAGGTAACAACCGTAACATAACCAAGAGACTTCGGATATGCTTGTATGATATGAAATATCAACATAAATTGTTGTTTCTTTTTTGCTCTGTGTTTCTTCTTTTTTCTCTTTTGTTCGGAGATGCCTCTTTACCTTTTGTTCGTGGCAACACACCCCCCCCCCCCCCAAAAAAAAAAAAAAGGTCTGATTATGCTGTTGAAATTGACAGGACAACATCTATTCTTGAAGAATGAAAAAGAGAGGCTGAAAAAGCTTAACATGAATCATCTGGGAAACAAAAGGCCTTATTTTCAAATGGGTCCACCAGAAGCAGAATTATCAGTGAATAGTTGGCAGGCATTGGACATGAATAAGCTCTCCCTCGGTGGCAGGTCAGTTCCTCTGAAGCATGGTTTTGGAAGCTCATGAGTCTTTGAGAGATCATATATATAAGCCTAATGTCATGGTATGTCAGTCCTAACATCAACATATAATCAGCTGTAAAGGCTCATGTTGTAGGAACCTCTAACGTTCTTAAACAAAGATGACCTAACCCCTTTTGTTTTCAAATATGATGATATCTATGCATACATGTATAGCTACATATATGCTCACATGAAAATAGTATTCAAAACATCTGTGTTCATATGTGGCCGACCAAGAAGCATCTCTGCTTCTGTTGCAGGCATTTTCAAAGGTGCAGGTTGTCATTATGAACTTGGCCAATACTAGGCCTCTGTGATGTGTTGCTTTATTTTGTCTTCTATGGGTTGAATATAAGGTAACAAAGCTTTTAATGATAGTGGCCAAGGAAGTATATATGATTGTTTGGAGTCTTTTAATAGACTATGTAAACCTGTCCAGTGCATAAAATGACAAACTTCTGCTGATTGTGATGCATTATGCTTCACTTTTAGGTTTCGTCATCTTCTTTTGATATACCTACCCGTTTTCATGTCTAGGGGTACATTCGGTTGCACGATTGCACAGTTTTTACATTTGTAGAAAGCTGTTTTTATAATTGTATAATCAAATAGTTTTATTGTAGTAGCTTTTTGCGGATAGATTTTAGACAAATAGTGTTCAAATGCTGTGATTCATGTGAAATCAGTTTTACAATTGCGCAACCAAATGTACCTTAGATCTCAATCATCATGTATCCCTCTATAAACTAACTGAAAGAGGTTTTAGTTTTCAACTTTGTTTTTTTTTATGTTGTTTTTATTTCTGATTTTACCCTTAATCTTAATTTTTTGTGTAATAACTATATCAAATTTTGGTTCCCGAGTAGGGGTAAGAATGGAAAAAAATTCTCTTTAAACTAGAAAATCTATGTATATTTTATTCAAAATTTTGATGTGATATTAAATATTTAATAAATCTATTTTATTGTATTTCACAAAGGCTTAATTAAAAAAAATAAATTTATAAATATTTTTTAAGTTCAAATAATAACAAACTTGATAATTTAGTTGGGATGTAATTTATATCATTATGATTATTTTATTTGTGTAATATGAAATGTTGTACCACGTGTATTAGCATGTGGATTTTATTTTATTTTATGGACAGGTTGTTCTTAGATGATTATTAACACATCATATTATTTAGTGATTTATAGGAGTATAAGTGTGTTTCATTTATTTTATTATTAAGAAGAATTCATTTGGATTAAAAGATTTGAACAACAGATTATTTTGTTTTAATTCTTTTTGTTAGAGGGCTTTTTTAGATATTTATTAGCATTTCATATTATTTATAATTTTAATTTTACGCACATTGTTAGTATTAATTTGAGGGAAAATGATATGTCCAGTTGCCGCCCTCGCAGCTGTTTTTTTTTTTTTTTTCAAAAAAATATGCGGATTTGCCCATTGAAGTATATATATGTATTAAGATACACTATTTTTTTTTAATGAAAAAAATTAATTTTGGTACTGTAATATTCCAGGTTTACACAAAAAAATTGTCTGCTTTGTTCTTAAATGGGCTCACGGATTTAAAACGTGTCTTGGTGTGTAAAAGGTCCATGGATTGAGTGAGGGTGTGATATTTAGTGATATACACCGCCTAATAAAATATATATTGTTTCAGTTTCATTCAATTTTTTAAACGGAGTAAAACATTCACCTACCTGAGTATATATGGTTTTAGAGATTTCATATAAATATATATTATATTAAAGATTATAGCTATACACACACAAACCCACTCCTACACACTTTAACAATGTATATTAATATGGAGAACAAGGAACGCTTTTTCTTTTTTCTTTTTCTGTATCGTCTCATTTTCAATTCAAACTTATAACCCATTTTTAATAATGAAAATATCGGTAGCAAGATTTACCTTTTCTAAAAAAAAAACCAATGTATATTAATATGTATTGTTTGGCAGGGGTGTGTGTGTATAGTTAGGGAGTATATGCACTCTTTATATACACTTTTAATAATGTTTATTAGTATGTATTCTTCGGCAAGGGGTGTACATGTGCAGTTGGGGAGTGTGTGTGTGTAAAAACATGGTCATCCATCTAAGCCTGTCAATTATCTAAAAAAATATCCGTATCTGATCCGAATCCGTATTAAAAAATGCAGAAAATATCTGATATCCGAAAATCCGTACACGTATCTGAACCAAATTATCCGTATTTGAAATTTTTTGAATTGAATCGGATATAGTCTATATCAGATCTGAAAAATATCCGTATCCGAACTGTTATTTTATTTATATATATTAGAATTAGTTTCAACCCTTAGATGAAAATTCAATGGCTCATGATTTAGGGCAAAATACAAATCTATTTAACCATGGTTAATACTTGTTTAACTATATTAAGATTTGTATTTTTATGTCTTTGGTGGATACCTATTTAAACATGTTAGGACTTAAGATTTTTTAAATTTTTTATATTTTAATCTGGTCGGATATTTCGGATATTATCCGAATCCGTATCCGGATTTTCGGATCGGATACGAATCCGTATCCGGATTTTCGGATCGGATAATACGGATATGTGTTTTGGAATATCCGTCGGATATCGGATACGGATATTTTTTCGGATATCCAATTTGGATACGGATACGGATATGGACCTATCTGATCCGTATCCGTCCGATTAACAAGCCTACATCCATCCTTGTGTACCCTTTTATTTATTATTTATTATTATTATTTTTTAATTTCGAAAAGCAGAACTCCTCAAGATGAAATCCCGATTCAATATCAAATCAGATCAATCAATTAACAAAACAAAGTTCATGTTTTAGATAACTTTTGAGCTTCTCAATTCTAATCTTCAGTAAGGTTTCAAAATACTAATTTATGGTAAAATAAAACAACTTTATGCAATATTAAAGATTATTTATTTACTTATTTATGTATTTCATGAACTAATAATAGCAAAAGAAAATACAAGAACTAACAAATATTCTTCTTGTCCTGGCTTGGATCCTCATTCTCCATGGTTCTGAATAATTTCAGTGTTTGAGGGGATTGGGAATCTAAGCCAGAGCAAGAATAATATTTATTAGTAGTCTTCAATTTTAATGTTTTAAAAAACCTAATAATTTAAATTATAATTGAAATATCATAATTGGTTCATGAATTCAAGAAATCCAAATAATCAATAAAGAAAAAAATCTTATTAAATGAAAATACAAGAATTAACAAATATTCTTATTGTTCAGGCTTGGATCCTCATTCTCCTCGGTTTTGAATAATTTCAGTGTTCGAGGGGACTAGGGATCCAAGTCAGAGCAAGAATAATATTTGATAGTGTTCTTCAATTTTAATGCTTTACAAAAACCTAACGATTTAAATTAGGGATTTTTAATTTTAAGTCCCCACAAACTATCATATTTAGTGATCGATCTCTCCCTTCTTCGTATTTAGGTTTTAGTCCCTCGATTTAAAGGATAATTCATGGATAGGTCCCTCACAGGGATTAAAAAGTAAATTAAATAATTTATGGATAGGTCCCTCTTAGGGATTAAAAAGTAAATTAAATAATTTATGGATAGGTCTCTCTTAAGGATTAAAAAGGAACTATCATTTAAATCTAGGGACTAAAACCTAAATACGAAAAAGGGAGGGATCGATCACTAAATATGATGGTTTGTGGGGACTTAAAACTAAAAATTCCTTTAAATTATAATTAAAATATCATAATCATGAATCCAAGAAATCCAAATAATTAATAAAGAAAAAAAAAATCTTATTAAACGAAAACACAAGAATTAACAAATATTCTTCTTGTTCTGGCTTGGATCCTCATTCTCCTCGGTTCTAAATAATTTCAGTGTTCGAGGGGACTGGGGATCCAAGCCAGAGCAAGAATAATATTTGATAGTGTTCTTCAATTTTAATGCTTAAAAAATAACCTAATGATTTAAATTATAATTAAAATATCACAATTATTTCTTGAATCCAAGAAATCCAAATAATCTATAAAGTAAAAAAATCTTATTAAATTAAAATACAAGAATTAACAAATATTATTCTTGTTCTGGCTTGGATCCTCATTCTCCTCGGTTCTGAATAATTTCAGTATACGAGGAATCGAGGGGATCCAACCTAGATCAAAAATAATATATGTTAGTGTTCTTGAATTTTAATATATTTCAGTGTTCTTGAATGTTAGGATGCCATGCACACGTCGAACCAAGAAATATCCAAATCATCCATCGTCTGTTGTCCTCAATAGGCTATAAGAGGAGTAATAAAAAAGGAAATGTGTATATATATGATTTAAAACAATGTTTAAGATTACGTTTGTTTTTTAAAAATAATTTATACGCTGATTGATTAAAATGACATTTTAATTTTAACACATAAAAAAACTAAATAAAAAAATAAATAAAAATATCAATGAATTGATTCACTGATTCCACAATCATTCAGAACTAAACCCTAAAAATCACCATTCAAAAAAAAAAAAAAAATCAAAATCTCCTTCTCGATTTTTTACGATTTTTGGAAAGAATCGATGGCACATTTTCTGAAATTCCATAGAACTCCTTATTTTTATCATGATTAAGCATTAAACCCCTGAATTAATTAAATTGCTATCATGAAATAATTTATTGAGGATTAATTTCTTGCTTGTAAAATATATATGACAACTCAGAAAATCAAAATATCCATGTGAATTTTGAATGATTAATTTGCTAGATACATATGGAAAACACCCATTTTTTTATGCAGGACATATTACATGAATGACATTCATGCACTTTTAAGAGGAAAAAGAATCAAAGTATACAAGATCGAATAGTAGAAGGAACTGTATATTGTGATATAAAAAAACCCATTACTTTAAATTATAATTAAAGTATATATATATTAAAGTATAATTAAAGTATATATATCAAAAGACCATGCTTAGCTCACCTTGATATGAACCGCCGACTTGATTTCTGGAGGAGGCAATATATGTTTATGTATACGTATTTTTAGAGAGAGAGAATGATTGTTTATATATAGAATTTCACGATTCGCGAATGGGGTTTACATCGAATAAAATGTTGACGCATGTCCCTTATTAGGTAGCACTTTTTAGAGAGAGAGAGTGATTATATTTGTTAAATATGCATGCATTGATTAGTTTTTAGTAACCGTATCTTAATCGTATCACTTATCAGGAAGCACTTTTTTAGAAGGATCTGGAAACAATTTTTTTATAAAAAATGTTTTAAATTTTTTGAAAATATAATACCTCTTCTAATCAAATATATGTTTTTATAAAGAAATATAGTATAGGCTTTAATGAATTGCATAGATGTATTTATAGAAAATGTGAAATTTTATTATGGAAGCATATACTCTGCTAAGTTCAGTATATGCTTTGATAATTTTCTATCGATGCATATGAAATGGAATTGAGGTAGTTGGAATAAAAACTTTGTTTAACATCACTCATTGTAATTTGGTAGAATATTAATTTAATTTAATTAGTTAAGATATGTGTATGTATTAGGTAGTTTGATTATGATTAAATTATTTATATATATAACTGTAGTACGTTATTATTCCATTTTGAAAATTGTTACACTTAAAAAAAAATAAAAATAAACATTATCTGATGATGTATATGCTTTGATGAAAAATATATATTAATTTCTCCACTTCGAGATAAACGAACTCATTTTTAGTAAGTGAGAAAAAAAATTAAAGAGAGATATATCTCATCGTAAAATGTGTAAAATCCAGTGTTTGGTCAGTGGTAATCTTAATGGTAATTGTAGGCCGCACTAGAATTAAAATCAAGTCACGTGTGAAAATAGGGTGGAATCAAAACTTCATCATTTTTTAATAATTTCAAATTCCACCAGGAATCTTGAATTAAATGACTATTTTACCATTTACAAATTAATTAAATTACTATACCTCCCTTCTAAAATAAATGGTCTCTTCTCTTTTTTTCTCTCTTTATTCCCTCTACAAGATTTTAGAATCTCTATCGTACATCATGTATGATTCAATTACACATGATTTATTTTAAATTTTTGTTTTTTAAAGTTAATATAATTTTTAATAGAACACCCTCCTCCATGGCCGGCAAGCTCATGCGTGCCATTCCTTTTTTTTATAATTGTGATATGGGTAAAGAAATAAATTTTACAAGTAGATATATAATAGTAAGGGTATTTTAGACATTTAAACCAAATTCTTTTATCATTTTTCATATATGAACCAAACACTAGAACGTAATTCTTTGTGGAAATCCAATAACGAACCAAACAATCTGATGGAATTTAGATTCTTGGTAAAATGATTGATAATAAAATGATTTCTAATGAAGTAAATCTATAAAAAAAAAAAATAACACAAACCAAATGGGGCTATATGTTTGTTTATGATAAAAATAAATAGATATGAATCATAAATTTTAAATTTAATATTATATCTAAATCTTAACAAATAAGATTGCAAAAAATTTTAAACTTGAATTGCATCAAATTTTAAATTGTAATGAGATTTTAAAATTGAGATAAGATAATATGGTATATTGTTTAAATTTTTATATGTATTTTAGGATAGATAAAAAAAATATAGTTTTTTTTGGAGGCTTTAATGGAATTTTAAAAGACAAAAACAACTAGTCAACACTGACTGGGCAACGCTGATTAGGTCAGAGGTTAGATTGTGCATTTAAATATGAAATAATAAATCACATCATTTTAAGAAAAAGTATATATTTGGATGAAATGAGTATTATTTTTTATATTTTACTAATATATGTATATCTATCCTCTATCTATATACTAATTGAAAGTGTTTCATGTTTCAAGTCCAATATTCCTTCATTTGTAACATTTTTATTTTTAATTTTGCCTTTTATTATTTATGATAGTTGATTTTAGATTAAAAATAAAAATGAAAAAAATACATATTCTTGTATTAAGATAAGGATGAAATAAAAAAAATTCATATATATATAATATCATATTCAGATCCACCAAATCCCAATATTTTGTACTAGTCTTATATAAAAAAAAATATTTTTGATAAAATATCCTTATAATTTGTTATTTCCAAAAATAACCCTCGGATTTAAGTTGTATTGAACGCCATTTTATTAGGATTTTGTTATGAGGGATATCCATGGCTTTAATGTTACAAATGGGATATTCTGATGATATAGTTGGTTGAGGGGTATATATGAAAAAAATTATTTTCAGTTCTAACATATTTTTTTTAATTATAATTTTATAATAAATTTTGTAAATGATTTTGAACAGTTTTTCAAATTTTTTTCTTCAAATTTGCGTGGATGAAGACTACTATTCACCGTATCTAACCATATATATATATATATATATATTGTGGAGGGGGTAAAATGTCCTCCCCTCTAATAGACCGCACTCCAGAACGAATCAGGCTTTGAATGATAAAGATTTGAGATGAAGAGTTGGCAGGACCCTTGAAACTAACCTCACCATGCCTCCGCCTCCAATCTCTTCATCTCCTTCTTCGGTCTTAATAAAGACTTAATTTCCAATAGATTCATTTTTAATTCAGTTCCAAGGGTACGTAGATTTAAAATGGATATAATTGGATGTACTAGCCTACTAGAATATATATAATCAAACAAATTAATCTCACCCAGACAACAATGATTATATAGTGTGTTAGTTATCTAATTTTATGCCTTTGTAACAATATTTTATGCATAAAATTGTTAAGATTTGTTAGGATAAAATTGTGAAATAGTTAGATAATAAGATGACGTGTTTACCCTAATAATATGCAGGCCACCTAAATTCAGTTGCAAAAAGATTCTCCAGAGAGAATTAATTAATTAATAGCCGTTAACAATATCTCTATAGAGAATTAATATATGTTGACAGAATTATCTGTATAGAGTTCGTTAAATATCTTGATTATTAACTAATCACGCGTGTTTAAGTATTGAATATGATGAAAATATCAACAATAACTGATCTGATAATCATCCACATTTTTCAGTTTCCCTCTCTCTGTCTCGCTCGAAAGGGCCATAATATAATCAAGGAAAACAATAATAATACGTACTACAGTTTAAATCAGGTGTTGATCAACAAATGAATACAATCATCATTCACATTTTAAATTCCAATAATACATTTGAATTGAACATAACAAATCAAATAAAAGAATATCAACAACAACCCAAAGAACCACCCACTGAGTGGAAATCATAGTCTGTAAGAACTTGAGAATCTCACCCAAATATATATCAACGATCATGAAAGAAATTTCATATATTAAAAATAAAAAAATATAAACAAATCTCATCTCAAATAATTTTACATATGTTTCTCATCCTCAACTAGCCCAAATCAAGAACAATAAGAAAACTAAAAAAATAAAATAAAAAATCAGGTGGC
Source organism: Acorus gramineus (assembly GCA_030737835.1). Taxonomy (NCBI): domain Eukaryota; kingdom Viridiplantae; phylum Streptophyta; class Magnoliopsida; order Acorales; family Acoraceae; genus Acorus; species Acorus gramineus. Next base: position 24,251,423 of record CM060849.1, read on the forward strand.
ATGAGAGATCCGGTTCTTGTTCGGCCTCTCGATGGGCCCGAACTTGGTGCGGTAGGGACCCTCCACCACGGGGTTCCTCACGCAGAAGTGGAACGGAACGGGCCGCTCCTTCGACGTCTCGCACAACGAGCAAAACGGCTCAATCTTCGTGTTTTCATCAGAGACAGCAACAACGACAGCATCAGAAGTATCTATGCTTCGCATGTGGTTATGCTTCAAAGTCACGAAAACAATGTCCTCCGTCTCATCCTTTGTCGGGCTCCGCGGCGGCGGCAGCTCAATCTCCCTCGGAGGGGTTTCAAGTGTTGTCGGAAGACGTTCGAGGACTTCGGCGGTGAACTTTCTGGGGACAATGAGGCCTGATAACACGGAGACGAGACCAGAGACGGTAAAGGAGGAGAAGGGATGCTTCATGCTTTTCAGAGCTGCGGATATATCACACAAATTTTTAAATTTTTTTTTTTTAAATTTGGTTGTGTTTGAGAGAGCGCTTTAGGTGAGTTTATATAATATAATTGGAGGCAGTTAAAATTGTAATATTTTAACCGATTTGGAGGCAGTTAAAATTGTAATATTTTAATCGATTTGGATGGAGTTTGGGACGTGACTTAGGATGTGTGTTTGGGGAAAAGGAAGGAAAGTGATAAGGATTATTATTAAAAGTGAATTAAAAACATTTTTTTTTAAATTTTAGTGGATTTTAAATTTGAGTTACATCTCAACTTTATCTATTTTATTTGTTTTATGAGTTTTTAAAATTAAAATAAAATTGAGATTAAAAAAATGAAAACATGAATTTTTTTTCTTCTGAAAGTAAATAATTCATGTTTTATGTACTGTTTAAATAAAATTACTTTTATACTCTATTTAGGTCCAGTTTGGATATGGATTTGAGTAGATTATGCATTTACAAAATTAAAAATTTTCAAAAACAGATTCAAATACATTTTAACATTTAACTTATCAAACCACCATAATTCTTTTTTAAACAAAAAATTCTTATAATTGAAAAATTAATAAAATAATATTTTTTAAAAACTGAATTTGAAACGCAAGATTATAAGAATCTCAGAGTTTCAATTGCACATCCAAACTCAGCCTTAATTAAATTGAATATTTTTAGTTACATGAAAATTTTATTAAAAAAACATTGTTTGGGCCCCAAGTAACACCATGTTTTATGTCAGCTGGTTCTTTATATCTCATGAACTCCGATTCAACATATATAGTCGGACAAAGAAAGTGAAATTTAAAATTGATATACTAACCAAACAACAGTAATCATAAAAAAAAATTCATTCATTTCCAATAACACGTTTGTATTGATATAATTAAACAATAGAACATAAACATTAATTCATCCAAATATAATTTACAACAAAACCCTAAACCCATGCAATTCGATCAATAAACAACCATCCAGTTTTGGGAGATCTCATCAGTAGAGTCGCAGTCGATGCTCTGATTCTTAATTGGCCTCGGCCTCTCTATCGACCCCGGCCCTGGCCCTGTAGTTTTCGAGACCACGTAGTCCTCCAAAACCAAGAAACTCGAAGCCTTCTTCTCAACAGTCGGACTATGAAGCTGCGGCGGCGGCAGGAGCTCGACTTCCCAGACGGAGGCTTCCGGAGTCTGCGGACTGTTGAAGAGGCTGTCGGACGATGAGGGAGCGGAACTATGGACACCGGTGGAGGAGGAGGAGGAGGGATTTTCCATCTCTGACTCTCTAGTTGATTAAGACCTCTTCTCTTGGTTTTTTTTTTGTTGAGGTAGCTAGAGAGATTGCTATGAACGTGTGGGGTTTATATTGAGAATTGAGAGATCTGCGTGAGGGCTTTATATCCAATGGAACGATGACACGTGTTTAAAAGTAGTTGGGGAATTCAGTGAAGTTTTGTTTTTTTGGAGTTTTTTTTTTAAGGAAATGTAGATTATCTAGGGTGATTTTATTAAGATGTGTCACAATACATATTTAACATAAGAGTAAAACAAAGATATAAAATCCAAAAGATAAAATGAGTAACATAGTAGGGGATAGAGGTTTCTTTTTTAGGATTGGTTTGTAATTTGTAAAGGATAAGTGTTTTATGGAGATTACATTGTAATGTCAAAATAGTAAATAGTTGCACGAGGCATAGGAGGTTGACATTTTAATTAAAGTCACTTGTTTGAATTTTAATTCAAATTCTCTTAGGACTTATTTGATGCACAATATTTATGAGTGATCATGTACACCTAACTTATATTAAGAAAATTTTAAAAAAAATTTAATTGAGCTTGCTCATGAAAAAAACAAAATATAAAAAATAATCCCATATGCAAAGTGAAGCAGAGACGAAAGCATTTTTTGTTTTTTTGTTTTTGTTTTTGTTAAGCTCGTAAAGGGGTTTGGATCTTCTGTTTGTTTTTTTGTACTTGTTTTGTGCTTTGATCAATCAGACGGTCATAAATTCATCATATAAAATGGTTTCATTTATCCATTCATGATTTGATATATTTATAATCGTTTGATTTTATTTGTGATGATGTGGCAATCCCACAATAAAAGTCAAGAAAGATACAAGCAGAAAAAAACAAGCAGAAGATTCAAACCCCTCGTAAAGGTGGGGCATGGAATGCGCAATTGAACATTTTCAGTTTGGAGGATGAGAATTGTTAATAGAATGTTGTTTTACCTCATCTTTAGCTACTTGCATTAGAGCATCTCCAATTCTATACACAAACTTTTATCCAAATTTAAATTTGAGTAAAAGTCACTCAAAATCCTCTCCAACCATTTACTCTTACCCATACAAAATCAAGCTTTTACTCAAATTTTTACCCAAATCAAGTTAGACTAAACCTTTACCCAAATTTTTAACATCTCTTTTTTATCTTTGTTTTCACATTTTCTTTCAATGTAACATTTTTTTCTTTCAACTCCACATTTAGTTAAATTATATTAGATGCTCTTTTCACCCCCAAAATTTTCACTATATCTCTTTTTTTTTATTCTTATTTTAACTCCAATAAAATATATATATATATTTTTTTTTTTCAAAAAATTGGATGATTATCATTTTTAAATTTGAATATCTTGAATGGAAGGGAAATTGTGTAGTAAAAATTTTTAGGAAAAGAAGTTTGAAATTGTTCATAGAAAATAACTAGAAGAAAATGTGAATTTTTTAAAAGATTCGAGTAAAACTCATAATAATGGTTGGAGGCACATCATATCAAATCAAACTTTTACTCAAATTTTAAGTGAAATTTGGGTATAGATTTGAGTAAATGCTGTAGATGGTCTTAGGTATAAAACACCTAAAATTCAATTAAATCATTTATTGTTATTTTCAATGTATAGATAATCAACTTTAAAGTTTTAATTTCGGAATGAATAGTTAATAAATATTACCTTAATGATGATGATTAACATATGGAGACTTGTCTTTGAAAAGATTAGAGAGAATTTCTGGTAACTTTAAATGGGAGCTATATTGATTTTCAAAAAAAAGAGTGAGAGTATTCTAATAACTTTAAATGTGTAGTTAGGGTTAACCATGCATGTAACTAAGGATATATACTGAAATGATATTTTTCTAATAATATTGGGATATGTATACACGCGGGGAAAATAAGAATTTATATGACGCATTGCGATTTTTTTATTTTATAGGAAGTAAAATCAATTTACCTTATTTTTCAAGTAGTTATAACTATTTTTTCCCCTAAAAAAAAGCATTTCTTGGGCCCAAGGTAACACCATTTTAGATGGAGATGGTATTTTAAAATTTGATATCTCATCATTTATCAAATCCATGGGATTCAACAGTCGGACAGAAAGTGTGAATTTCAAAATTAATATTCTCACCCAAACAACAGTAATCATAAAAAATAAAAATAAACAACATTTCATTCATCTCCAATAATAAGTTTGTATTGATATAATCAAACACTAGGACATAAACATTAATTCATCCAAATATTATTCACAACAAAACCCTAAACCCATGCAACTCGATCAATAAACAACCATCCAGTTCTGGGAGATGTCATCTTCAGTAGAGTCGCAGTCGATGCTCTGGTTCTTCATTGGACTCGGCCTCTTCATCGAGCCCTTTGAGACCATGTAATCCTCCAAAATAAAAAAACCCTTCTCAGCCGTTGGATTCAGCTGCGGCGGCGGCAGGAGCTCGATCTCCCAATCGGAGGCTTTCGTTGCCCGTGGACGGCTGAGAAGACCGTCGGACGACGAGGCAGCGGAACTGTGGACGCTGGGGGAGGAGGAGGAGGAGGAGGGATTCACCATCTCTAAATATGTAGTTGGTTCTTCTCTTGCTTTTTTTTGATGGAGAGATTGGCATGCAAGTGTGGGGTTTATATTGAGATTTGGAGATCCGCGTGAGGGGTTTGTATCCAATTAAATGATGACACGTGTTTCCAAGAGGTAGAGAATTTATTAAGGTTTTCCAAATGCAATTGTGTTGAGAGATCCGCGTGAGGGGTTTTTATCCAATTAAATGATGACACGTGTTAAAAAAGCGCAGGGAATTCGGTGAGGTTTTTTTGCAAAGTAAGTCTAACTGATTATTAGCATGGGAGAGAAAAAAGTGAACAAGTCAATCACCCGATGATAAGTCATTTTACACGTTAGACACATATTAAATCCATGCAGCATTCATTCTTTTAGCATGATAATATATAGGGGACGGTTATTTAAACCCCGTTTAGTGGAAAGCCAGCCCAATTGAAAAGTCACCAACCAATTTTTTAGAATCTATAAAATCACCCTGACTAAATACTATTATGTAAAACCACCCCTATCAATCACGGCCCATTTTAAACCAAGCTCACCCCCTATACTGTTCGACAAACGTAGTGTCGACCAATGCTACATATGTCGACACTTTTAATGTCGAATTGAAGAGTTACACAAACATTTTTTTTGTTATAATATCGACACATGTATTGTCGATATGTGTTAAATATGTTGCCAAATGGAGTGTCGATAATAGCAAATTATTGAAAAATAAAAAAAGTTATGCTTTTCAAACTAACATCTTTTTTTTTTTTTGTGTTATATTTTGTCATTTGAAATCCTCGTTGATCAATGATTTTGATTCATTTCCTAATTATTAGTTTGATATAATTTAGTTTTTATCTATATTCAAACCAGGCTGACAATATAAACTAACAATGACTCATTTTATTCAAATATGTGATTGATGTTAGTTTGAAAAGCATAACTCTTTTATTTTGTGTTTATATAACTCGTAATTTCTTGTACATGATTGAATATTTACTTAAGTTTTTTACAGTGTAATATGACTCCCAAGAAACGTATTCGACCTACAGCTTTCAATCGAAAAAATTATTCTAAGGGCATGACATCGAGTTCTCGAGATGATGAAATTCAAACATATCCATAAGAAGTAGTTTGTAATTATCTGTTGGTATCGACACTATCATTGTTGTTCATTAGCATTTTTCTTGACATCTTATATGTCGACCGATACTTAAATCATGCTTTTAAAAAAGTTTTGTGTCAATGGCTCAAGAAGCAAACATTGATGATTAACCACTGAAAAAACATCACCAATCGACTTCATATCCAATGATGGACAATTCCAATTGATAAAATAAAATAAAACAAAACATGGATTTTACACAGTTAGAAGTAAACACAGCTTTTCTAACCACGTAATGAAGCTTGAGGCACTGCAGGCAATCCCAATTCATCCTCCCCCTGCAAACGACAATGCAGAGAAGAACATTTAATACGATAACTAATGCAACTGAAGATTTTTTTTTAATCATCACTTCTCCACATGTAATAAATAGCATTTTTTGGTTGGTAGTTGTACGAAAAATATTGCCAATCCTAACATTTTCATCGACATTTATAACAGTATTAGTCCAGTTCTGCTTTCTTGTAGATTCACATACATTTTTGACCAAGAAGTATGTTTTAACCTCAAATATGTAGAGGGACTGTAAGAAGGATTGCAGGAATGACTGTCCTTAACATTTTCAAAAGCAATAATGTTTAAAATGCACATATCAAGAGATTAGGTCTTCAAGACATGGGTTTGTTTGCTAGGGCTCAAGTTTGACCTAATGTTGGGGTTCCTAAAAAAGATTGGATCTTCAAATATCAGAATGTCAATGTGGGCATATATACCTGGGCATTCTGTCTGTAAGGCGCTGCATGCCCACTTGGTGCTGCGGGCAGATTAAGTTCTGAATCCAAGTCAGGTTCTCTGTCAGGCTGGAGATAGGAAGGTACGGAATCAACCTCTGTCTCTGTGCCCATGTCAGCTTCCAAAGCATCAAGCTCTACATTAAATTCACCAAAAAGAAGAAACACAGTAAACCATATATAATTGTATAAATAAATGTTCATGAGAATTTGAAATGCAACAGAAAGTCTAGCTTACCGCCCATAAGTTCTTCCTCATCAATGTCATCAGGAACATTGTAGCTTCTACCAAGAGTTTCTTGAATTTCATTACTCACATCCATCAGATCCATCATTTCATCTTGCATACTCTACACAACAAAAAAAGAGAATGATTAGTACACACACATACACTTCAACCTGATGATGAGAATATACATCTCAGAAAGTAAAGCAGGAGAAACAAATTTGTAAAACATTCTCAATGGGCAAAGACAGAATTCAATATGATACATCGATATCTTGAATCTTGACAGTTTTCATCATTCCCTTCAACTCCTTGTTTGCGGATTTCAGTGCTGACATCTGCAAAACCAGAACATAAATATATTATTATAATGGCTTCAAAAAACTTCATGATATTCAAATATCACAAGGACAAGCTTTCAACACGTACTGTTTGCTGAGCATCTTTGATTCCCTCAGTTGCAAAAGCGACCTGGTCAAGGTTAAACGTCTGGTTATATAGCATATCTCGCTGTCCTTCATACCTGAGTAATAGAAGATGAAAAAAAGACATGAATATTTAGTACTTGAATTTAACCGTATTTTTATGAAAACAATCACCTTTACCGATATATGAAAATAAATAGTCCACACAGAATATAAACAAGTTAAAATCTCTCCTCCAACAACCTTCTATCAAGGGTAACATGCACTTAGAGCAGTGGATCAGGTTAGTCCAAATGATAAAAGGGGTCTGATCCCAAAACTGAACAAATATCTGGTCTTCCTACAGTGCTTTTTTTTTCTTCTTATAAACCGAATCATTTCACAGATAAGGATAAGGGTACTTAAACTGAAAGGACCAAATCAACTTGAACAACATGTCATGTAAAAAGGTGAAAAAGATGAACCTCCAGAATTGAATCAATTTCTCAAACTGGAAATGTCCATGCAACTAAATGGCCTAATAATATATTTAGCTTTGCGATATGAAAACATACGTTTCTAACAAAATCCATGGTGCCTAGATTCAAATCATTTAGTGAAACTCATGAAAGAAATGTACATGTATTCTCATGCACACAAGTACATTGGACAAACACACAAATATGCACATGCACGCAAACAAAACTTACAAGTGCCTGTTGAAGTTCACAACTACACTATGCTTACCCAAGATAGCATATAGGCTCAACTTTAACTAACTTCAAACTCACAACTCAAATATAGGTTCACCGTTAAATACCTTCAAACTCGGAACTCAAAATCAATGAGCTAACGTTTAGCACTATATTCTTAAAAACTTTGGTATAACACATACTTGATCACCTACAACAGTGATATCCATTGTATGGCATATTCGGTACAATGTGACAGCATTGGACATGAAAAAGACAGGAGGTAAAGTTTCACTAAAATATGAATATGTATAAAGAAATGAAGGAAAAAAGCATAACACAGAAAAAATCATGGGTCATTACAAAAGGCCAAGAGCAGAATCCCTGTCATTTACAAAAATCTTGTCGTCTGGTTGAATAAATATCTACAAGATCCCCCACTTGTTCAATGAAAAAAGGTGAGTGTATCTCTGGATGTAGTTTTTGATAAATATCATCAGGAAATTTGTACTGTTTCCTAAGATTTTACTTAATTGCTTGAGATTTTTATATACTACAGTGATTGGGGACAAAAAATTATCATGTAATAGTTCAATAAAATCGAGCATAGCTGTTGGGCAAACAGGCAATGTGGAGATGAGATTGACATACTGCAAAAATTCACAGATCCGAGACTTTAATATTGATCAATTTTTTTATTATTCATGGATGATTGGATGCATTAAATAAAGAATTCATTCAGCTCAAAAAAGTTTTAGTTTCATAATTTGGTTCTACAAGAGTTCTACATTTCATTATCAGATTACAAAAGTACATTTTATTTGTATGTTGAATATATAATGTCCTGGTAAGTGAAGTTTAAAATTATTTTGGTTCCACCTGTGATCAAGTTCCTGATCAGTTCCACAACACTCGGTAAATGAAAATTTATTCAATCTCCAGACTATGACACCATTTGGAGGCAGGCCATTAGTACCAAATTCCAGCAGAAATAGATCTTCTTAAACATATTTTCAGTTGGCACAAACAACCAGATTTTTGCACAGAAATAATATCAAAATTGAATGGGAGAACATATAACATACATATAATATTATATAACAGAGCATATGTATCCATCATCTATTTCAGAGATGGAGCGAGATCGGTCTCTTATTCCATTTAAAACATGCGAGTTTGGTCTCTGATTAACTGGGGCGAGGTCTTCCTATTTTGGTTTAGGTTCTTCAAAATATTTGGGGGTCTGAAAACGAATGACTTCTGGGTCTCTCGGATGGCTTCTAAACACCTAAACCACCCCTCTCCCCGTAATTAACTAGGAGAAGAAAAAAAGTATGAGAGGGCCTACAATGGACTAAAGAAAGCCCATCACTTCTGTTTTTCAGTTTAATAATATTTGAAATCCAAAATTAGTTAACTTTCAGTATCAAAGTTTTACCTATAAAATTGATTTGCTGGCAATATTAAGACTCCCAAAGGCAGAGCGACAGGTTCAGTTCAGCGGAGACTGTCTTTTCAATTGCTCAATCCTTTTAAATTTGCGGATGAGATGCACTGGTCATGTCCTAACTGGTTATTCATTTGTGCTCAATGATCTATGACATTGATAATGTTGTGAGGTGATAATCAGTTCTGATTTCTATTATTTGGCTGAAACCCATAAAGGATACCTAGCAGAACTCCAAATTTTTTCATAATCATGTTTTCCATATTTCCTCCCTCTTTGCTTAGGCTGGCAGTATTAGTAGATACCAAATTTAAATACATCCCATTTAATCCTGGAAAACTTGAGACTGCTAAGTTCTGCATGTGTTCGAGTTCATTATCAATGTTTAAGAAGCACAATAATATTTACAACCCTTTATGATAGTATATCTACAACCCTTTCCTTTTATCACCCATAAAGCTTCAAGTCAAATTCTCTCTAAGAAGCACAATGACCCAAATTCTGTCCCTATATTGGCAGAATAAAACATGAATATAGCAAGGATATCATCAAAATATGGATTTGTTTAAAACATTTTATAACCATCACTGAAGTGCATCACATGCGAACAGCAGATTTGAAGAATCAAAGCTCCATTTCCTTATCAAATGAGGAGATAAATGCCTAGCTGACCACTCATCATCAAGGCACAAGACCTGAATCCAGTCTTGGAAGCTTTCAGACACTCTCGAAGGCATTTCTGAAGTTTGCGTGACATTTGCATAAACAATTAAATTAACAAAAAAATTCTATTCTCGGATCCAATAACCATGAAAGATAAGAAAAAAAGGGCTATAAGAAAATTACTACTATGGAAAGAAGACCTACATTCGCTTTTGCTTAAGTACCCTCATGGCACGAGCCTTCACCGCTTCCTGGGAGGGACCCGGCCGCGTCTTCTTGATTTGTTCTTTGTATCTACTGAGTTCGGCGTCGAGCCTCTTGATCTTGTCATCGACCGATTCGCCTCTTTTGTTTATCTAAAAATGTGGGTTCCCCATTAATAAACAGAAAAAAGAGATACAAATATACAATTATGAAGTTCATGCAACATCAAGAGACTTCAAAGCTTGGCGACTTCATAAATCAACATGCAATTATCACATGCAATCAAAACCCTATGTCAAGGAGTTTTGCATATCAAGATTTTTTTTTTTTTTTTTTTGATACATCGACCGTCTTCTTCACAATCTCAATCAGTTCATTCTGCTTGGGCAGTCCCAAATGCATAATCGCAAATAATAAAAAACAATAAAACCTCCGTTTTTTGGGGCTTTTTTACTACTCAAAGAGGTAATGTGGGTTCTCATCAAGAAACATGGAAAAAGAGACACAATTATCAAAACTGGACGATTTCAAAGCTTGGCGACTTCATAAATCAAAACATTATCACAAGCAACCAAACATTATCACATGCAATCAAAACCCTATGCAGAGAAGATCTGCTGATCAAAATTTCAACTTGTTACAATAAATCAATCAGCTTCTCAACATAAATCAGTTCCTTCTGCTTTAGCATTCCCAAATGCATAATCGACAAATCATTTTTGTGGGGCATTTTTACTACTCCAAGAGGTAAATCGAAAGAACACGATCGAATCCATGGTTTTGGAGAGATCTGATCAACTGCCGAGAGAGAGAGAGAGAGAGGGACTGACCCTTTCGGAGGCGTCTTGGATTGTTGGGGGAGGCTCTTTGTTCTTCTTTGCACCGAACACCCTCTTCATTTCTCTTTCTCAGGAATTCGAATTCGATCACAAAAAAAAATTTTACAAAAAAATTGGAGTTTTCGAAGAACTCCGGTTAAAAAAGAGGGGTTTTTTTTTGAAAAAAAATTGGTTATCACGAGGACTCGATCTGTGAAAAGTCAATACCAGATGGTCGCACAGAAGAAAAGCCAATGATAAATAAATAAATGAATAAATCCTTACAGACAAAAAATAAAAAGTAAAAAATAGTATTTTGATGATCCTAAATCATTAAAAAATAATTTATTTTATTCACTTAAAGTTATAATTAAATTTATTTTTACTTTTATTTTAAATTTTAATAAATATAAATATGAACAAATTAATAAATTTTTATCCACTAAAATTTGAATAGTTTTTATAGAGCTGGACTGAAAGAGTAAAATAGTCTTGATGAATATTAGATAGAAAAAAAATTTAGAGCATAAGCTTCTATCATCTTGTCTTGTTTGATATAAGTACAACAATTTGAGTAAGGCCGTTTTTATATCTAGTTATCACTTCTCTAGGTGAAGAGGAGTTTACGTAGAAGCAATTTCTACATCTTCATGTTCTATATAAATTTTCTAAACTCGTTTTTTTGTTTTTTTTATTTATGTTCTTTTCTATGTCTCTCGTACCCCGATTTAAACAGTGTTTATTTTAATTATTATTGAAATGGAAGTATGTCTACGATTTCACTAAAAAAAATAATTCGAGTAAAATTAAGAATTGTTTTATCTTGTTAATTGTTATCCATGTATGGGAGTAAAATATTCACATTTATCATAAAGCTTCATCTCGGACAAGTTGAATTAGATTGGATTGAATTGAAATTAATGTGGGGTTGGCCAACAATCCATTAATGACAAGTCCAACACTGTACGGTTCATTTTACATCCCTTAAGTTTAAACGCGGAGAATTTGCAATCATGCAATTAGGATTCAAACCTCAACATTTACTTACCTAAAAAATCTTTTACAATACAATTTTTATAATGAAAAATTATGACACCTTTTAATCAGAACTATTTTTATGGTATGCTAAAACTAAAGTTCATAACAAAAAAAAATAATTTATTTTCATTTTCTAGACTACTAAAAACAAGCTGAAAACAAAGAAGTACTTTATTATAAGAACATATGTGATGAAAGATTATGAGTTTTAAGTAATCGCAAGGCTGGAGGCTTTGTGTAAAAGACCCCCCCCCCCCACTCTTACTCCTAACCGTAGATCCTCTGCGCCACCCTCTCCGCCACGTCGACCCTTCCGTGCACCCTACACGCACCCAGCAACGCCGCCCACATCGCCTCGTCCGGTTCCACCCCCTCCTCCATCACCATCCCTTCCACAATCAACGCCTCCGCCTCCTCCACGTGTCCCCTCCTCCCCAGCAAGTCCACCATACACGTGTAATGCTCCACCCCCTTCTTCACTCCGCGCCTCCCCATCCCCTCCCAAACCCTCCGCCCCTCCCCCACCAATCCCCCCCTCGCACAGCAACCCAACGCCGCCGCATACGCTGCCCCATCCACCGCCTCCCCAAACTCCGCCACCGCCTCGTCGAACAGCCTCAGCCCTTCCTCCGCCATCCCATGCATGCCCATCCCCGAAACCATCGCCGTGTACGTCACGAGAGTTCTCTCAGACATATCGTCGAACAGTCTGCGCGCGCTTGAGAGATCCCCGCATTTGGCGTACATGGATATGAGGGAGTTGGTGACGGCGGCTTCGGCGGAGGGGACGAGGCCGAGGGAGAGAGCGGAGGCGTGGATCTGGCGGCCGAGGGGGAGGGAGGGGAGGGCAGCGCAGGAGCGGAGCGTGGCGGATATCGTGCGCGTGTCGGGGGGTTTGGCGTGGAAGCGCATCAGACGGTAGAGGTTGATGGAGTCTCTGTGGAGATTGAGGGAGGCGTAGCAGCGGATGATGGAGTTGAAGAGGAAGGTGGGGTGGATGTTGGCGCGCGCGAAGATGGTGTGGGCCTCGCGCGCGCGCGCACAGCGGGCGTAGGCGGCGGAGAGCTTGGTGCGGAGGAAGTCGTGGGGGGAGAGGCCGAGGGTGAGGATTCGGGCGTGGGCCTTTTGGAGGGTGGAGATGTCACGCCGGGCCGAGCAGGTCTCGAGGAGGGACGCGTAGAAGGGGACGTCGATGGGGACCGCGCGCATTGTAGTGAGAGACAGAAATGACAAGGACCACCGACCACCAAAGGAACTCGTCTCATCTGGCCGGGCCGGGCTTCCAATAAGTGATTCACACGCAAAATTTTTATTGAACACCCTGACCTCAACTTTCTAAAAAAAAAAAAAAATGCAGAACCTGAAGAGCACAACCTTCTTGGTCTCAGCCATTTTGATTGTCCTCCTCTCCATCTCCCTCAACTACTACACCAACACAATTCACCACTTCAAACACTACCACCCATTCAAACAAACCCTCCAAAACGCCTTCCCCCGTCTCTTCCGCCCAACCTCCGTAAAATCCCCCTCTCCAACAACACACCCACCATGTGTTCTATGGATGGCCCCATTCATCTCTGGCGGTGGCTACAGCTCCGAAGCCTGGTCATACATAACCGCACTGACCCGTCACGCCAACGACACCATACGCCTCGCAATCGAACAGCACGGCGACCTCGAGAGCCTCGAATTCTGGCTCGGCCTCTCCGAAGAACACCGCGCCATGGCTCAAGAGCTCCACAGCAGGGAGTGCGGGACCAGCGGAGACACCGTCGTGGTGTGCCACAGCGAGCCCGGCGCGTGGTACCCTCCGCTGTTCATGACGCGCCCGTGCCCCCCCGGCGGGTACGACGGGAACGCGGTCGTGATCGGGCGGACCATGTTCGAGACCGACCGGGTCGCGCCCGAGCACGTGCGGCGGTGCAACCGGATGGACTCGGTGTGGGTTCCCACCGACTTCCACATGTCGTCGTTCGTGCGCAGCGGTGTCGAGCCGTTGAAGGTGGTCAAGGTGGTGCAGTCCGTGGATGTCGAGTTCTTCGATCCGGTGAAGTACCAACCATTCGATCTTCCAATGGGGAAACTAGTATTGGGTATGGTTCAACACATTAATTACTTCTTTTTTTGCAGTTCTAATCAAGTATATGAAATATCTAATCGATTATATACTTGATCAAGGGAGTGTATATGTTCAATCAAATGAATCCAATAAGACATGTTTTCAATTCATTTGACTACATACTTGTTTTGATTTTTAGTGAAAATAAGTAGATTTTTGAAAGAAAACGTTTGTATGAAAATATGTATCCTTTGTGATTGGATGACATGTCTTCTTGTGATTGATCCTGATCACCAAATTCATTAGTATTCAATATCAAATAACACTAAACTTGATCAATGTTTTGACCCAATATGTAGAAGTGATAGTGAAAGTTTGTGTTGGAACTGTAAAAGTGACTGTAAGAATGATTCACCTGACCAACAGGCGGCCGCCAGAATTCGAATTCAGGCGCTCCCGCTCCGGGCAGAAAAGATTTCGCCTTCCTGAGCATCTTCAAGTGGGAGCAAAGGAAAGGTTGGGATGTGTTGCTGAAGGCCTACTTGAACGAGTTCTCCGCATCCGATAGAGTCTCATTGTACTTGCTCACCAATCCGTACCACTCCGACAAAGACTTCACCAGCAAGATCTCACAATTCGTCACGGATTCGGACGTGGTCGACGATAATGGAGAGTGGGCCGAGGTCTACGTGATCGACGAGCACGTGCCGCAGGTGGACCTGCCGAGGCTGTACCGAGTGGCGGACGCGTTCGTCCTCCCGTCGAGGGGGGAGGGATGGGGAAGGCCGATCGTGGAGGCGATGGCGATGGCGCTCCCCGTGATCGCGACGAACTGGTCGGGGCCGACGGAGTACCTCAACGAGGAGAATGGGTACCCGTTGATGGTGGAACGGATGGTGGAGATCGCGGAGGGGCCGTTTGTGGGACACTTTCAAGCGGAGCCGTCGGTGGAGGGGCTTAGGGGGCTGATGAGGAGGGTGTGGAGGGACCGAGATGAGGCGGCGGCGAGAGGGAGGCGGGCGAGGGAGGATGTCGTCAGGAGGTTCTCGCCGGAGGTCATGGCGAGGGTGGTCGTTGGTGAGTTGATGGAGGCTTTAAGGCAGAAGAAGGAGGGTTTGTACACGTAGCCATGTTTGGAACGAGAATAAACCCCCGGATAACTCCGGATAGAAATTTTATTGTGTTTGGAAAGTTCGGATAATCTCAGATAAAGTATGTCAGAATAAACTAGTATAAAGTAGTATATGGATTACAATCAACCCCTAGAATGAAAATTATCTTAGATTATTCCACCCAAAGAATACGTGAGTCCACTGTCAAATTAACTGTCATAACCTCTTATAAATCACATGTGAAATTAACTATCATTACTTTTTTACCTTTTATAAATCTTTATTCATACTTTATTCACATTTTACCTAAACAACAAAACATTTATTCTTACGTTTATCAACGAGATTAATTCAGAACACAACCAAATACAAAATCACTTTATCTTTATTTATACTCATTTATGCTCGGATAAATGTATATCTAAAAATAAATCTTATCCCCGTTTCAAACAGGGGGCGTAATGTTGTTGGTGGCTTTTATATTTTCTTTGCTTTTCATGTTTTGGGATATATGTTCGGAATTCATGAGACTCATGGGATGAGAGGGAAGGCGAGGAGTTTCGTCGGTTAGAGCTGTCTTCTAACCCGCAGCTTACAGTTCTCCTAACCGTTTTTTAATTTAGTGCTTGTCTGTTTTGTGCTTATCTAATTCTTCCCCATTTCAGATTTTGTAATTCAAGTTCAGTTATAAAATCGGGTGACAAATATCTACATTTCTTCAAAAAAAACAAAAATAACCGCCATTACTGATAGTACGTGATAGAAGCTGGTCGGGCCAGTTTTTTTTCTCTTCAGTAAAAAAATATAAAATAAAAGAACTCTGTTACAATATCACATTTGCTAATAAAATCAAAGTTTGGTGATCATTTTTAAAAGGTGTCCAAAGAAATGTTTAACTAGCTAGAAGAAGAACATACACCATATTAGCAGTGAAGTCAAAATGCCCCAAAGAAAGAAAGAAAGATCAAACAATGTCGTCGATTGTGGTGGCAGTGGCGGAGGCACGGCAAAGAGGGCAGGTCCGTGATTTAGTGAGCCAGGTGACGATGCAGTGATCATGGAACCAATGCCCACAGACTGAAAGCACGCGGTATCGATCTCCTATCTCCATATTTCTAAGGCAGATTGCACATTCATCGTCGTCAGCCATCGTCGTCGTCGATTCACGACTCAAGATCAAGGAGGATGGCATCCTCTCAAGTTCCGTCGTCGAAAGCCCCACGCCCTCATTCACATTCGTCCAGTTAACGGTGGTGGTACCCATCCTCCTCACCCAACATTTCAACAGGCACACAATTAATACAGTCATCCCGGTTGCTGCATACAATGCTATCATATATACCAATACCTTTATCTCTGTTCCCATACCTTATTTTATTTTATTTTCTATGCACACATGTTGTTATATATTGGGGGGGGGGGTGTGTTCGTATAAAATGGAAATATATAAAAAAAGGAATTATACAATTATACCTTAGAAATATAAAAAAAAAAAAAGGAATGTTATGAAAATAGAAATATAAAAAAAGGGATGTTATACCTCAGACTTAGACACACGCATACACCGCAGGCCGAAGTCGGTTAGAGGTTGAATCAATTAGCATATATATTAGTTTTATAGAGATTGATTTTGTTAGAAAATCAAATTCCTATTACATTTTTTTTTTTATTAAATGGAAGGAAATCCAATTTTACAATTGTAATATTGATTTTTACTTAATTATAAATCGAATTCGTCCTACGTCCTATTATATTAATTTGTAATAGAAGTCGGTTAGAAATCAAATTCATCCTCTTATATATACATATATATTACTTACTTATTATGGAAAAAGTGACTTAGTTTTTTCATTTCCATTTTTACTTTTTTATAAATGAATAATTATTCATTTTTTTGTTTATTCAAAATTTAACATTTCCAATAAGATTTAAATAAACTATAAATATTTTTCAGGTTTCAAATTTGATTTAGGTAAATCAAATCTATATACTTAAATTTTGATAATTCAAAATTAAAGATATTCACTAAATTTGTCTTAATTTGTTGTGCTATTTTTATTTAACTTAAAAATATAATTACATGACATGCAAATGAAATGAGTTTTTTGAGTGGTTTAATATTCTATAAATATTTCATCTATATTATAGTTAAATCTTGAATATTTAGGTCCACATGCACGTGTATGTGCGCAATTTCAATTCACTTTAATAAAATGATATTTTAACATTAAAACAATTTCTTTTTTCTTTTTCTGTTTTCAAAAACCATTTCATGCCTACGTCTTTTATTATATAAAGCAATAAAGGCGCGCGCATGATAGCAAGACAACTAACAAATCTACCGAAAATACAAGGTGCAGTTATTTATGGGTTCGGAGACTCTGTGGAGACTCCACAGAGAAAGCCTGTGAAGGCTCTCGTGGATGGGCGACGCGTGGAGGGTTGATCACGTGATCTCACGTGGACGACTTGCCAAGCCTCGTTGACGACTTCCCCATCTCTCTGTGGTTCCCCTCTCCCATCGAACGTGGAAACCCTCACCGAAACCCTCACCGAAGCCTCGCCGATCTTCGAAGCCGATTGCCGATCGCCGATCGCAAATCTCTCTCACCGAAGCCCTGATCGCTGATCTCCCTCACCGAAGCCCCGCTCGCCGATCTCCCTCACCGAAACCCTCAACGAAGCCTCGCCGATCTCCCTCACCGAACCCCCGATCGCCGATCTCCCTCACCGAAACCCTCAACGAAGCCTCGCCGATCTCCCTCACCGAAGCCCCGATCGCCGATCTCCCTCACCGAAGCCCCGGCGTCAACGAAGCCTCACCGAAGCCTCGCCGATCTCCCTCACCGAAGCCCCGCCGCACCCTCGCCGATCTCCGCCACCTCGTGTCGTGTCTCCCTCACCGAAGCCCCGCCGCACCCTCGCCGATCTCCCGTGGTCCTACAGCCACCTCGTGAGTTTCTCATTTTTTTTATTTTTTGTAATTTGAATGTAGTTCTGTCTTGATTGTTTAGGTTCTGATATGGATTTCTGTGGTTTTCATTTGATTATTTGAATGTGTTTGTTTCATATATGGATTTGAGTAGATTTGATTTGTTATTTGAATGGGTTTGTTTCAGATATGGGGTTTGAGTGGATTTGATTATGTTAGCTGAATTGGTTAGTTTCAAATATTGGTTTGAGTGGATTTCATTTCCAACACTTCAAAATCCTACTGCTTCGGTGAGGGAGATCGGCGATCGGCGATCGGTTTCGGAGATATGCGAGGCTTCGGTGAGGGTTTCGATGAGGGTTTCCACGTTCGATGGGAGAGGGGAACCACAAAGAGATGGGGAAGTCGTCAACGAGGCTTGGCAAGTCGTCCACGTGAGATCACGTGAGGGAGTCTCCACGCGTCGCCCATCCACGGGAGCTCCACAGGCTTTCTCTGTGGAGTCTCCACAGAGTCTCCGAACCCGTTATTTTAAACCCATTTTTTTCTCATCCCACCCCGTTAGATGATCCACCCCATTTCAAATTCATGAAATGCAATCCCACCCCTGTGTGTGTATATATATATATATATATATATATATATATATATATATATATGAGTCATGATACCCAGGCCCCATAATATAAGCCCCACTCACAAGCCCCATGAGGTGTTATCATTTCATTGGTTGGTTTTTTGGTTTGTTGACTTTTTCAAAAAATGGTAAAATGACAAAATACAAATTTACCCTTCATTAAAAATTTATCTTATTAACCCAAATCCCCCAATTTTCTATTTGGTTATGACTTTTCCATATAAATCTTAAAATCCTTACCTAATCTTAAAATCCTTAAAATCTTAAAATTATTTAGTTTGTTTACATTTATATTCAATCTTATCTTATTGATTTTAAGACTTAGTGTTTTCTGAATGTTTATCAAACAATTTAAAATGATTTGGACGTTTGGATATTCTGTTTCACCAAAAAAAGAAAAAGATCGGACGGTTGTTATTCAAATAGTTTGAATAACAACCGTTCGATCATTACCTAAAATTTGAAATTATTACTTAAATTATAATTGAACCTAGATTACACCAAAAATTACCGAAATTGTTTTCATTAAAATCCTTCAAATCATTTTCTCTAGGTAGTTATTGTATTCAAATTTAAATAAAAAACACATATAGTTAACATATGAAACTGTTACATTTTATATTGGTAGTTACAAATACATTTCTTAAATGTTTACATCTCTCACAACGATTTGTTACATTTATATAAAAACAATTGAGAGATGTAAACAAACAATTATATTTACCTAAATGTTAAACAGTTACATTTACTATTTAAAATTATCTATTTCAATTTCTAGTGCACTGCCTTCCAAAGAAAATGTATCAGAATCCTCTGTAAAAGTATGTACTTCACTGTTACATTTATACGTCATTTCTATTTGCATTATTAAAAGAAATGCACAACATGAGATAATGTTACATTTCAGAGTGTTACATTTATGAATGTAACAAAATTGTGTAAATGAATATCCGAGTTCGGGAGTCTAATATAAACATCACATGAACCAGTAATAATTAAATGTAACAATATCAAAATTACATTTATGAAATTATAACGAAACAAATATAAAAAAAAGTGTGAAATAGTGATCAAAACATAAAAAAAATTCATTTTTTGAATTGAAACATGTAACTATTAGATTGAATATTTGATCGTCAAAAATTTAATTTCAAATTCGATGTGACTTTCATTCAATAAGATAAATAAAAAATAAAAAAAACAATTGATAAACCTGATCCGAAAGAGAGATCAATTTCGGGACTGCTACGAATAAATTATAGGGATTAATGATTTTACACAATGCAAGGAAAAAGAAATACAGTAATTAATGAAATCTCCACAATCCTAGGAATAAATCAAACTGTTTTCCTTGTTTAGAGGTGGTTATCAATTAGAGGGTATAATAGATAATGTCCTATTGCCACATCATGATGGGGCATGAAAAGTTGGGGTCTAAGAATCATTATGGTATATATATATATATATATCACACATTACCACCCTAACCCACCCCTTCATATTTTTCTTCTTTCTCCTCTCTCTCTCGGCAGGTCCCCTCTACACCCACGTCGCCGACGCCTTCAGCACCTCCACCGCCTCCGCATCGGGCCCCACCTACCTCCTCCTCAACGCGGCCCTCCCCCTCCTCGTCTCCGACGCTGCCCTCTTTCCCATCCTCCGCCAGGAGCAGCGGCAGCCCCCCACCGGATCCCGTCGGAGACCGCCGCCCACGACTCCGTTCTCTTCCTCCTCCTCCTCAACGCCTTCGCCTTCCTCACCAGCCTCTACCTCCTCAACGTGTCCTCCGCCGCCCCCTCTTCTTCAGTGGGGCCATCCTCCTCCTCATCCTCCCTCTCTGCGTCCCCGGCGTCATCTGCGCCAGGGAATGAGCCCGCCGCACCATCACCTCAAGCTTCCGCATCAACGGCGGCGCGACCGGGTTCAGCCTCGTCAACATTGACGAGATCGAGCTCTACAAGAGCCTCCTCTCCAAAGCAGACGAGGAGGAGAACAAGTGGTGGTGGCGGTGTTGCTAGGAGAACGATCGGATGGCGATGCTCAGGGAGGAGCACGACACGTCGAAGCTCGTCCATCGGATCGATTTCTGACTTTGCTACGCCGTCACCGTCGGTCTGGTCTACATCAATAACCTCGGACAGATCGCGCAGTGGCTCGGACGGTACTCCGACACCGCGACCTTCGTCACCGTCTACTCCGCCTGCTCCTTCGGACGCCTCTTTTCGGTGTGGGGTGTGTGTGTTTAATGAATATGAGGGGTGGGACTGGTAGGGATGGGTTGTGGTTATTTAAGAAGTATATAAAAACACGTTTTTTTATTTTTTTAAGTGGGTTGGGTTTATCATTTGATGGGGTGGGTGTATAGCTTCCCAAATACAAAATGTATGAGTGTTGTTACACAGTTTTTTTTTCATCCCCAATTCTAATCTCATGCATGTGTGTCGATAGAAAAATATCATAGTATATATTCACATTAACGAGACATATGTTTTGATAAAAATTAACATCATATTTTCTATAAATAAATCCGTGAAATTTATTGGAGCATATATATGTTGCATTTTTTTTTATAAAAGCACATACATTATTAGATAAAGTATACCATTTTAAAAAAAATCAAAACATGTGTATACTAGAATTGGGATTAAAAAAATAATTGAATGTAACATTGTACAGAACAATTATGTTGGGTCTCAAGTTTTAAGCTCCATTGATAAACCCGTACCGTTAAGTATCATCTGTTGATTGTTGGTTGTTTGAGATTAAAATCCAAACTACCCCTCATTTAAACATACATTGAATGAAAATTGAAGAAAGTATCACCATCGGAGGATAAACACTGTTTGATGAATAACACTTTTTTTTTTTTTGTATCTTTCTTTGCTCCTTGTATTTCAGATTTTTAAAGCTTCAATTAATAAATGATCAGGGTAGAAATTGTGATTTTTAAATTTTTTTATATACACCAATGTACTTATGTATTATTTTTTTGATAAAAATAAAAGAATAAAACTATTTCTATTGGTTTTTGAGAGTCGTTAACATTTTCCTATTAGATCAGTGTATGTTAGTATTTAATATAACTACATGAACTTGATTAATTTGGACTTCAGAAGACTTTGTCGACCTCAAAACAAGTTTTTGCTTTGCTTTATTTAAGTTCATCCCATTTGTTGGAGAAAAAAATTAAACATTAATGTATAGATTTGATGCAGATTTATATATTTATTTGGCTGAGTATCATTTATTTCAGGAGAATCGGATTTTTCATTTATTCTTGATATTAAAATTAAATATTTTTTTATAGACAGTTATGTTTAGTTGTTTACAAGTGTTGGTATTTTTTATAAATCAAGTGCAGCCTTTTTTCTCTCTCATTCCGATACCCTGAACACTAATCTTCAAAAAAAAAAAAAAAATTATGTTTTTGATTTACTGCCGATCAAAGTGGATGTTTAAAAAATAGGCCTTTCTCTTTATTTTGGTGGAATTCAGGAGAGGCGACCCACTAAACATGGATTTCCCTACACTGATTGAAAATTATAATTGAATTTTCAAAACAACGAGTTTTGAAATTTAAACATGCATCTGAAATTTATAAATCAGCTCTAAAACAACACACAATGTATCTAAATTTCATATGTAATAGTGTGTAGATTTCGTAGAATGTAACTGTATCTGGACCGTTGTATATGAATTTCATAAAATGTAATTGTAAGTATGTCGATTTCATAAAATGTAACTGGATTTGGAACAATGTATCTGAATTTCATATGTAACAATGTGTGGATTTCATAGAACGTAATTGTATATGGAACAATATATTTGAATTTCATAGAATGTATAACTGTAAGTATGTAGATTTCATAAAAATATATCTAGATCTGAATAATGTATCTAAATTTAATCATAGTCATTCTATGATCAAAACAAAAAACAGTGATCCTATACAGATGAATATGGGACTCACTTCTCAGAGATAAAACAACAATATTAGATCATTACATGGTTAAAATTCAAATGTATCTTGATTTTTTAGAAAATGTAACTGGATTAATGGGAAAGACATAAAAAAAAAAAAAAGGACCAACAACTAGATAAATGAAACAGAACATATAACTTAGAATTATATAACTTTTGTAACAAAATGGTCATTCATTAAACAACATTATATAAAATCACAAAAATATGTGCAATAAAACTCACGTAATATAATGCAACTGGTTTATCAGATACATTTAAATTTTTTTTTTAAAAAAAGATGAACCTCTCGTATGATAGATGACGGCGAGAGAAATCTAGGATGGTGACGCCAATGATTTTTTAAAGTGACGAATAGCTTAACAGCGTATAAAAGTAATTCTCCTTGGATTTAAAAAACATTTCCGTTAAATATTTTAAGTTGATTATTTGTGTTACTTGGATTCATGGTCCCAACGACGTAGAGATATCAATGAAGGCGATGAAATAAGCACCCTCCATTATTGGTTCATAAAACTTGGGTCGTTGGTTTTTTTTTTCCCCTTTTATATGGCATAAATATTCTTTTATAAGTGAAATAATCACATAACCAACTAATAGTTATCCTTCTAACTTCATATAAACCCCTTATAAATTCAAATCAAATGTCATCTTACTCAAATGAGAAACTTATTGTGAGTGTCTTTTTGTAGAATTGATTATTTTAATCAATTATAAATGTTATCGGTTTTTTTTTTTTTATAAAAAAATATACATAGAAATATATTAATGTATTTCTATTAAAAAAATTACAACTTCTTACACTATGAAAGCCTATTAACTGGAATAGCGCTATCATTATATATAAGACCGTAACAAGACTTAAAAAAAAATTCATATCAATATGTACTAATGTCTGGATAAATAGCACGTGTCTATCAAATAAAAAAAAAAATTTCATTGATAAAAAAATCATTAATAGAAATCTTATTAATGCATTTTGATGAACACATGTTGTCCATCCAAACGCTTTTCTTAATATTCATCCTCATTTTGTAACGGGTGTGTACCTGCCTACCTGGAGTCATCTTTGGGGATTTTCCCATCAGCTTTGATCGATCAATTATTAATTTTTTTGGTCGGTTGCCGATTATTATTATTATTTTTGTCTGGTAATTTTTTTTTCCCAAATTTTTGTTATTAATTTTTTTTTCCAATGATTATATGCAACTTCGCTTATAAATGTTATATATAATATTCACCTATAAAATTTATACAATTCATAAATATTCTAGTGTTACTCTATTCATGGATAAGACTAAACCTATATGATGTGCTAAAAAATAATAATAATAACAATAAATTCATAAATGAATAAAAGAACTTTATTCTCATAAAAAGAAGTGAATCCATTGTGGTTCAATCTATTAACATTGAATCAATGAATCTTAGCTTCTTTTCATGAAAATATGTAATCTAATGTCTACTGAATCTTTTCTCTGTTTTACCTAGTAAGCCACTCTTGAAGGACACTGTCATCCAAAGCTCAAAAGCACCTTAACATGAAAAGCATCTACGACTTCCATCGGCAACTGCTATTGAAACTGGGGGTAAAAATCTAATAATACCAGATTTATGACAAGATTGGTCACATAATTTGGTCACTGGATCTATACTCAGAAAAAAAAAAACTTCCCTAATATTTGAGGAATACTTTAAAATCTCTTGCATACATGATTATCTTTATAGCCTGGAAAAACTCAGTTACCCCATTTTGAACAACATATCAAATTCTACCACAAGAAGATTAGAAGATCAATATATCAATCATCGCAGATCTGAAGGTGGTCACTGTAATCTGAGCATCTGCAGCTCCAAGAAATAATCAATCCGATGTAAAGATAGTTTCTTTTGGTTTTTACATGATTGAAAAGAAAAGAAAATTATTGAAATCAATGCAATATCAAAGTGTCCGAGTAAACCAGAGACATACCTCTTCTGCTGAAAGAAACCTCGCATCAAATTTAAATTTCATTTGCATTGTGACTCCTTCGAACGTGGACTCCACCACAAAAAATTTAAAGACATTAAATTTATTTCTTCCTGCAGCAGCTTTTTGGGAAAAGATATGTTTTTTACGTACCGGTATGATGCAATTTTTATGGGTGTTTTGTTTATAAACAATAGAAACTGTGTATCTTTTTATGTTACAAGCTCATAGGTGATTACCAGTTTCAGCAGCTTAAAAAAGCTAAACAAAATTAACAGAAAAAAATCAAGGCTTCTAAATCATACAATTTAATTTAACCTTTAAAAAAAAAATCCATTAGCGAATTCATTCATTTGATTTTGTGGAGGCCGCAATATCATCAAGAACTGCTTGACATACAAACTGTCCTTTTACACGAGGGCGTAGTTCTGCAAGCTTTTTCCTCGTGTGGTATCTCACCTGCCAGTCAAAACATGAAAGCCAAGCATAAGCACTTGATACTTGTTGCCTTTCTTTCTTTACACTTTCTTTTCCCCACTTTACGATCATTCAAAATGTTGGAAAGAAATGGAAGAATGCAAGTATATGCAGATAGTGATCCTGGAATCCTGATACAGATCCACCTGAATGAAGATGGCTTTAGCTAGAGTTTCTCTGGATCTCTTTTATTTGCTTCGTAGTTATCTGTTTTTATTAAGATGGTTATTATTTATTTCTTTAGTTATCAAATTGTTATTTTGTTTTCTAGTTTTTAGCTTTTCAATTACAGAGGAGTCTATATAAAGAATTATTTTTTAAGTAAACTAGAGAAGAATTTAGCCCTAAAATAGGAAGTTTGACTACCTCGAAAAACCACATGTCTTTGTTTATCAATTAATTCTTATCAAATACACATATAGGAAAAGGGGATGAGAGCTAAAATGTGAGAACCAATATGAATTGCATGTCAAAAATCAGAAATTTGGCTGATGGGATAAACAGATTGTCTAACCTTCTTCTTGAAGCATCTGTCTTTGCGTTTTAAGAGGAATTTGGTCAACGCAGCCTCACGTCGAGAATGCTCACTGTTCAAATAATTTCCAGTGCAATATTGGAGCCCACCCTCATTCCCATTTTCTGGACCAGTGCCTGCATTCAAAGCTGCTTCCAGAGATTCATTACTTCCGCTTGCATTAACAAAAAATGCAGCTCCAGAATCTTGTGGTCCCATATTGACCGTCTGATCCACCATTCTATGTTCTGGATCATGGGGCTGATAGTTTTCTACATGGTGGTGAAACTTGATTGAGTGGAAACTATTTAGAAGTTGATTCTTCGTTGAAGGTGTAACACAAAGTGGTGAAGAACTTTCTGGACACAAACCATGTTGAAGCATAGAACCATAGCCTGCCAAAAGACTCTGGAAAGGAATCGCACTAACAGGAACTGGTAGTGAAATAAACCCCACTTGATGTTGAGAAAAATCTGGCTCAACTTTTGAGGAAGAATGGCTGACATAGGCATCCTCTCTTGAAGGACCAACAGCAATAGGATCTGCTTCTCGCTGGTTGCTTGAAGAAGACAGATGATGGTATTTTAGAAATTCACCGTCTTTTCTACAAGGAGACTCCTCTTCAGAAAACAGAGGTTGTTTTCCGTTATTAGTTTCTTGGATTACTTGATGTGTTTGACAATGATGACCATATTCTTTGATTTTTACTGATGGGTTTTCTGGTGAAGATCCTGATTTTTGACATGAAAGGCAAATTGGAGTTTCACCATACCTGCACATAAGTGAAAGAGCTGCACTTTATTCTCAAATCGCCACACTATGAGAGGAGGACTCCATTACTTATAAAGTATAATTGTGCCTGCTGACTTGAATTATAAGCTAAATAAAGAAAAGAGAAGTTCCATACAACAAATGATATGAATATATTCACATGCATATTTTATGCTTGTCGAGAACTAATGTAGGACAAGTTGCTAAGAAATTGTTGGGAGCAAAAAAATCAAACTTCCTTCAACACCACATTGAAGAATTTTTACTTCATTACCTTGTTATTAGTGGAAGATGAAATTCAAATATTAGTATCTCAATTATGTTGTTTTCATATTTTTTTGTAGATTTCATAATTGTCATTAAGAGTGTATTTTACTATTTTTGCAGAGTTATTTACATATAAAGGTTTCAATAATTATGCCACCAAAAATTTGTCTTCACTATTTTAGGTGTCTGTATTTAGTATTGTGGCTGAAAAGAAATGTCGATAATTTTTGTACAATGAAGCTTTTTAATGAAAACAAATTATTCTCTTCTATTTTCTTCCTGGTGGACTCAAGGTGTGCCTCGTGCATTCAAGGAGTTTTCCAAGAAGAAGACGTGATCTTTTCTGGCGCTACCACCGCATCAATGTGGAATAAGGCATGTGTGGTATTCCAGGTAAATCAGTATTAAATCAGGTAGTTTACATTAAATGAAATGCAGCAGAAGAGAAATGGATGATAGAAAAATCGTACCTGGAAAATGGAGAGGCATCAGAGTGGTTTAATATGTGCTTTTGTTGATGCCCAGGGAATCCAATGAGTTCTGGTCTCTTCAAGGAGAGCTCCCATGATAGTGAGGACTCAAAATTGCATGCAGTCCTACCATGAGAAGATTTCGTTGCATCACATATGACACCATTCCTTTCTGAAATTCTTTCAGGAACTGGAATACTGCATTGTGCGGCTCTCACCTTAATGAAGTCAGTACCCCCCACAAAACTCTCATGATTGTCACTCACAACCTCTTTGCATCTCTTCAAACCCAAATCACCGTCCCCACCAACAACTCTGTTGTGGATTCCATTCCCTTCCCTATGGTTTTCAGTTGTAATAGATTTGTTGATTGAAAGGGTTGCTTTCATTTTAATCCCAGTTGATTCACCTGGAAGAACAATGCATATTCACACTGTCACCAGTCTAATTTCCCCAAACAAATTTCTTCATAAAAATTTTCCCACATATATATATATATATATATAGGCGAGTGATTACGTGCGGTCGTGCGCGCCTCGAATTCCACTGTGCGCCCTCAATCCCGACCGTGCGATCGCACGACCAGCGATCGCACGGTCGAGCTTATTTAAAAAAAAAAAAAAAAAAACGAAAAAAAAACCCTCTCACGCCGTCTCTCTCTCTCTCTCTCCCTCTCGAAATCTCTCGAAGTCTCTCTCTCTCTCTCTCTCTCCCATCTCTCTCTCTCTCTCGATCTCTCTCTCTCTCTCTCGCTGCATCTCTCTCTCTCTCGATCTCTCGCTGTCTCTCTCTCTCTCTCGACGACGACGACGACGTCGACGACGACCCCCGTCGACGACGACCGCGACCCCGTTGACCCCCGTCACCCCCATCGACGACGACCGCGACCGACCCCCGTCACGGACCGACCCCCGTCACCCCCATCGACGACGCCCGGGCGACGTCGACGGGGGTCAACGGGGTCGACGGGGGTGACGGGGGTCGACGGGGGCGACGGGGGTCGCGGTCGTCGTCGATGGGGGTGACGGGGGTCAACGGGGTCGCGGTCGTCGTCGTCGTCGTCGTCGTCGAGAGAGAGAGAGAGACAGCGAGAGATCGAGAGAGAGAGGGTCGACGGGTTTCGAGAGAGTTCGAGAGAGAGAGGGTTTCGAGAGAGTTCGTTCGAGAGAGAGAGACAGCTGTCGAGGGGCTGTCGACGTGTTTTTTGGTTTTTTTTTTTTTTTTTAATCGACCGTCCGATCGAGGTCCATCGATCGGACGGTCTGATTTCGGGGCGCACGAGCCGCACCTAATCATTTATCTATATATACATATATATATATACTATATATGTATATGTATATTAGTTACCTTTTGCTTTGCCGCTTTCATGCATTCTTGAATTATTCCTTGACATCATTATGTGATTGGAATTATGTGATTTTGATTCAACTTCCATGGGAAAGTACTCCTCTTCAGTCGAAAAAGGCTTGCCCTTCTGAACACTTTCAACTTCTCTCTCAGATTTGCTTCCTGAGCTCTGCAGACATCCTATCATTATCAGTCACATAATCACATGCATCATTTCATGGAGAATCCTAAATGAAAAAATATCAAGCAATCAATCAGTACTTTGACAATGGAGATTTAACTGTTATTACAAAAACATTTTCATCATTGAAGAAAACTAAATAAAAACCATGTTAAACATATAGAAGGACCACAAATTGGTGAAGGCAATTATGAATCTTACCTGCATTTCACTTCCTTTGTCACAGCTTCTTCCAGTCCTAGACTTGTTTCCAACATTCACACTAATATGGTTGCTCGCAGCATTATAAGAGATGGCCCTTCCATTTTCGTTTCCATTACCGCAACCACTTAGCTGCATCAATGGATGAATTAAACAGTTAGTTTTCCATTTGTATCTTCCATTATTTCTGAAAGAAACGAGAATGAATCACAGTCTTAAATATATAAATGAACTCACAGAATGCTTTCTCCAAACATGCTGCCATAAATTTCTCAATTCGTTCTTCCGGACAGGCTTTACAAGAAAGTCCACAGCACCCTTCAACATGCACTTAAACACGACACTGACCGAATCATGAGAAGACATCACTGTGTAGACAACAAGATTATTATGCGATCAAAAGATGATTATTAAAAAAAAAAAGATAGATGGATTTGTGATTTTATTATGAACTTACTAATAACAGGAATATTTTTACAGATCTCACTTTCCATTATCCTGGAAAGGAGGTCGATCCCCGAGAGAGAAGGCATCACTACTTCACTTAGAATGAGATCAAATTTATAACGTTTCTCCTCAAGTACCTCCCAAGCTTTGAGCCCATCTGCAACTGCAGCAACTGAAAAAAAAGCATGCAACATAGAAAAAAAAATGAATAAACAAGTAAATAGTATTGATCGCAATAAATATATACTTGTCAGGCTCAAAGCATGCCAAACACAACAGCAGCAAAGAACAACGATTGCAACAAGTCTTATCCCATCAACCTGAGAGTGGCTGTAGGACGCAACTCAGGAAGAAAAGTTAAAGAAGGCTCGAAGACAGTTGAGTAAATTTATGTCTCCAAGGCAATTGCTTCATTCATGACCAAGTTTTAGTTGGCACGTAGGAAACTTACCTTGAATTTAGATGATCAATCAAATAAAACAAGTGAATCATCCATGATCCACAAATAACAGTCATTGAAAACAAAGCAAGGCCTAGGTAAGAACATAAAAGAACAGATTACATGAACTACAATACCAGTCTATCAGTGATATCTGTCCAATAATTGATACTTATTTTATGTTCCATCCAGGTATATATTGATCTCCCCATGTTCAAACCATTGCTATTTGAACTCAACTCTAATTATAATATACCAAAGATTGCTCGCGCTATGCCTGCTAGGGGTGTAAAATATGTCAGGCCATCTAGACAATGCTTAGTACAGCTCGACCACGATCGAGCTGTTGGTGTCATACGAGACAGCATGGCCTGGCCTGTTAGCCCATGTTCAAGGGCTTTTGGGCTACCACGAAGATGACATGTCTCATATACGGGCCTGCATAACCCGGCCCTATGCACAACAAGCTCCTCAGTTAGCACATCAGGCCAGGTGACATGGCTAATGCCTGCCATGTGCAAATACGTAAGGGTGTTGCTACACTCAACTCACTTCTGCAATCATTCATGCAGACGCCACATCACCTAACGAATATATTAAATCACCTATATAATCTACTATGTCCATGTATACTCTATATAAAATGTAAAAACATACGCAGTCAATTCATTCAAGTATGTACTTCATTTTTCTGTTAATCAGACAAGTCCAATCAATTCGTGTCCCTTCAAAGAATATCAAAAAAAAAATTTAGCTTGGTAAAAATATCAATTTTTGTAATGAACCGCAATTCTTTCATCTAAGATATATTCTAACAGGCATCTTTCATCAAATTTCACCCGTATAGGGTGATAACTGTAAATTCGCACCTCAGGAAATGATCCTATTTTCAATAAAGCGTTCAAGTGGCAGAACTAAAACACCCAATACAACAACACAGTATTTCATAAAATTCTATACCAATCAATTTTTTTTAAAAAAAAACCCAAAACAAAGAATAGAAAACTCGATTGAAATAGACGAGAAACGTAAGCAGGGGAGGTGATCATATCACCTTTGTAGCTGCACTTCCTCAGCAGCGCCGCCACGATGTGCCTCGTCGAGTCGTCGTGCTCCACCAACAGCACCCTCAGCGACCCCCCAGACAGTATCCCCTCCCAACCCTTCCCCTTCCCCGCCCTATTCTCCACCTCGTTTGCTCCTCCCCTCTCCTCCATCACAAATCCCAGACAGACGGACAGACAGAGAAAGAGAGAGAGAGACTTTTTGTGGGGGGTCTGAAGCGCCTTCTCTTCACACACTTTTTTCAGGGAGACGTATCCGCCACGTCAGCTGAGGCCCAGTTGGCGCGTTCTCGCCCACTCGTGAGTGTGTGGAGATATTTTATCGCGGGTGATATTTTTTGCTTCTTTCTTTTGATCGGACGGTGGTGATTCATGAGGATGAGAACCGTGAATCGTGGACGCCTTTTTGGGGTCCACGGGTTGGGGCGATGATAGCCATTCTTGTTGGATGTGCTTTTTCTCTATCTTTTTAATTGGACCTGTTTTTGTGTGTGCGTATGACAGCGTATGTATGTATCTTCGTTGATATTTTTGGAGGTGGGGTCCACGGGTTGGGGCGATGATAGCTATTCGTGTTGGATGTGCTTTTTCTCTATCTTTTTAATTGGACCTGTTTTTGTGTGTGCGTATGTATGTATCTTCGTTGATATTTTTGGAGGTGGGGTCCACGGGTTGGGGCGATGATAGCTATTCGTGTTGGATGTGCTTTTTCTCTTTTTTTTTAATTGGACCTGTTTTTGTGTGTGCGTATGTATGTATCTTCGTTGATATTTTTGGAGGGGGCGTTGAATTGAACACTCGTGTTTCTTGATAGGGATTTTTGGTTTTAAGTCCCCACAAATCATCATATTAAGTGATTGATTCCTTCTTTCTTCGTATTTAGATTTTAGTTCTCAGATTTAAATGATAGTTCATTTTTAATCCTGTGAATGACCTATCCATAAATTATTTAATTTACTTTTTAGTCCCTGTGAGGGACCTATCCATGAATTATCCTTTAAATCAGGGGACTAAAACCTAAATATGAAGAAGGAATAGATCAATCACTAAATATGATAGTTTGTGGGGACTTAAAACTAAAAATCCCTTCTTGATATTTCTTTTGGAATGCTACATGCTGCTTTATGTCTGGTTCTGCCGCAATCATTACCAGTTTTTTAAAAAAATTATATACACCCGTTTAATAATATATATATATATATATTATAAATTCAATTAAATAACGAGATATATTAGAATATTTTTTAATAAAAAAAATCAATTTCTACCTTTATTACTATTAGAATGTTTCCAATAAAAAAAAATAATGATTATTTTTAGTTTTAAGTTCCCACAAATTATCATTATTTTAGATATGCTATCTAAAATAATAATTAATTTTTTTTTTTTTTTAAATTTAGATTTTAAGATAATGATGAAATATGTATAGATTTTAAATAGCATAATACCATATCTAAATTTACGAAATCTCATTCAATGTATATGGATTATTTTTTAATTATAACTTACTCATAATCATTTTATAATATATTTTTAGTATATTTTTTAATGATTTCATATTACATCTTAATTGATCTTCATCTATCTATGTACTAAGCAAAAATTTAGAATATATGATCCAACCTGAAACCAACCCGAGGTTAGAGAAACTAACCCAAGCCCAACCCAACCCAACTCGTCTCTCAGGTTTGAGAAGCTCAACCCTAACCCAACCCGTCATGTTTTGTTTGGATTCGGGTTAAGCTTGGGTTGAATTCGGATTTGACTTAAAAAATGTATTATTTTAAATAATTAAAACTTTATAAAAGTCAATTATCTGCATAATAAAAATAAAAAAGATGACAATGAGGAACATCATTATTTAGAGAATAAATATATAAAAACTATAGAAGTGAAAGTTTTACATAAAAATAAATTGTACAATTCAAAATTTATCATACACATTAAAAAAATTATAATTTTACTTAGATATGAAAAAATCAAATTCGGGTTACCCGAACCCTCAACCCAAATCCAATCCAAATTAGGTTCGGGTTGCTCGAGTTGAACCCGAATGCTAAAATCACAACCCAAACTTGCTCAAATTTCTGGTTGGATCAGGTTCAACCTATCCAAATTGCACCATTAATTTTAAAGGATTGTACATAAACTTTATTTTTTATCCATCGAGCGATTGGTTTAAGAGTTTAAAATGGGATAAATAGCTAATTTTGGGTTAAATATGAATTTCAACATTCGATCTTACTTTTCATCGTGCAATAGTCATTTTTAGAAATATCTATTTCACAATCATAAGTATATATCGAAAAGCTCTTCCTAATGAGCTATTGATCACCCCAATCAGAGTTATATTTAAAAAGTTATGAATTTTTAAAGAATTTCAGGAATAATTTTTAAAAATAACATCATTTCTTTTATCCATTCAAGTGATGTTATTAGTTTTAGAGTTTCAAATGTGATATTTTTAAAAATAAAGGGTTGGTTGGGGGATATATATGCAAAACCTCATTTTTAGTTGTAACATATCTCTTTTATGTATAATTTCATTATTAATTTTACAAAAAATTATGTACTTATTATTAAAATTTTCATTATATATATATATATATATATAACATGATATATTATATCGCATATAAATTGATTGAAAAAATTGAGAGCATTGGTTGTGGGCAGTTTTTTAAAAATATTTTTTTCATTTAGACGCACATCATGTCTCGGAGAAGTCTAGTTTCATACAATACTATAAAACTCATACTATATCGTGTTATGTATGGGATTGTAACATGGACTGAATGTATTAGCGCTATTTTTTTGCTCCAGATCGGTTGATGTAGGGCAAAGTTGATCAGACGTAGATTTTGGTTTATTTTCTTGTATTTATATAAGAAGTATTTTATAGTCAATTTATTTAAGTATAATTTGTGATTTTTTTTTAATGAAATAGTATGTACTTTTAAGAATATTTAAAATACATGAAATTAAAAAGAAATCACAAAGAAAATTGCATGCAACTTAGTTCTGTGTTCTTTAATATTAAGGCAATATTGTAACAAAAAAGGGGGGGGGGGAGATTGCTATCAGAAGCATTGTTTTTTTTTTCTTTTTATGACAGGAAAGGCTCACAAGGGGGATACATCACCATTTGGACATGTGCATTTCAACCACTCGACCAGCAAGTGGTGATGCTACCGGAAGCATTGTTGGTTCAGGCATAGATACATTATGGAATCCATATATAGAACCCTCCTCTATTGAGGTTGTTTTTGTAATTGTTTTCTCCATTGCTTGTATATTTTTAATATGTATTTCCTCTTGGAGACTCTCTTTTGTTTTCAATAAAACTAGAGAATGTGTACGCGCATATACAACAACAATAATACTCTCGCTATACATCAATCTATGTGATCATATAGCTCATCAAAACATTACTTTTTTTTAGGGCGATAACAACAAATTGACAGAGACAGATCTCATTAGGACACCAACAAAACTCAGCTCAAAGACTATGACCACAATTTTTTTTTTTTTTTTACTTGTTGAAAGTAGGATTCGAAATCTCTACCCCCACCAAGTGGGGAGAGTCTGCTCACCACCGTGCCAAACAGTGGGAGATATCATAACATTACTTTATTCTACATGAATATACAAAAAATTAGAATATTTAATTAAAAAAAAATAAATTGTATTAAATTAGAAAAACATGTTATAATAGTAAGGGAACTTTTAAGTTCGAAGTACATAAAATAAAATCTTTGCACAAAAAGGTATTATAGAAAATAGTTTCAAAAACAAGATTCTCTCACGTATGTATAATCAAAACTTCATAAACACACAATAAGAAAATTTGATATTATAAAGAGAAGAACCGGAACTTCTTGATAATTAAAGAATGAAATACAACAGTCCCATATACCTCGTGGGGTATATATCTCGTAGAAAATTTGATAAATATATATGTCATATATGATTTTAAAAAAAATAAAAACATGGTTGGACCACATTTGAGACACTAGAAAAGATTGAGTTTAATATTTTTAGTTGTCAAGACCTTTTTTTTTTTTCCCTTGGCCTTAAGCTTGTATGCTTTGTACATTTTCTTTCTTCCTTATGAATTTGAAATCGCATGTCTATCATCTTTTAATAAATAAATATATAATATGATGAAAAAACCTGATCGACATCCAAATTACAACATCGCTATCAAAGTATACCATTCTTACCAAGGGGAAAAATATATTGCTTAGAATCCTTCATTACACCCCCTTTCTCCTAATGTCATTGTGCATGCTTAAAAAACACTGAAACACCACTTTTGATTTCATATCTAAGTGGAATAAGAGTTGTGAAAAGGTCTGCTTTACTTCAAACTCCAGTACATTGTCAAACAGGCATTCAGACGTCTATTGTATAAAATATAATAAACCATCAAAACTTCATAGTCATTCATCAAATACCAGATGCGCGTTTAAACTTCATAATCATTCTCCAATTTTAAACTTAAAAACAAGACAATCATCCACATGTTCATTACATTATATCAACAATGAGCCATTTCAGTAATATTTAGAGCAGGGGAACTACAGTATCTGATATATATATAGTATAAGTATATATTTCACAGATGAACAATAACAGGGGGTCTTTTTTTTTTGTGCAAAATTTGGCATTTGGAAACCCCAAATGGACTCTAATAAGGGGTGTTCTTACAACATCTATGCTTTTTTCCTACTATTAGAGCACAATGAGCTATATTAACCAACAAATAATTGTCAAACAGTAAGGTATTCTTAGCCATCTTTATGATTCACCTGAAAAATCCAATCCAAGTCAGCACACAGCCTGAGTCACAAATTGAATATCCCTTGTCACAGTTGCTTGAATGAAACATAAAATCCTTGGACATAGTAGAACTGCATCATATGCAAACATTGACAGAACTTCTGATGTCATGAATGTTTTTACACACGGCACATTACATAACATAATGATACATCAAAAGATGACACAGTGAAAGTTCAAACAAAAAAAACATTTTCTTCTACGCAATTAAGCTAATTCAAACTTTGCCATGCAGAAATAACTATATTCTTTAGTTGCACATAATAGCAGAAACCAAATTCTAACAATATCTAAAAAGACAGGGAAGCGGGAAAGTCTACCATACTCTGTATTTATCCTAACTGTGGTGTTCGCTTTGGAATGGAGGGACAACTCTTCATCACATATTGATTAGCTTGTTACTCTTGACATAAACTCCATTTTTCTAATCTTGATCAAACAATACATAGTATTGCTTTTCATGTGTAAGATTCTTTAATTTTACATGGGACATCCAAAACTAGGAAAATATGCATCTCAACAATGTTAATTAGTACCTATATGGCTGTTTAATCCTTATCAGTAGTATTGTTTAATTTTTGCATCAAAATTTGGAGGTTTACTGTCTTAACCAGTTCAATCTTATTGCAGGGCATTTAAAATTAAAACGTTAGAAGCCGTGCATATTAATTATATAATATAATGTGAGTCTACTGCTGTAGGTATAGTCGCATTCAGAGATGAAAAGCTAATTTCTAAAATAAGATCCAAACAATTCCCGCAATACCAATTATCAAAAAAGGAAGAAAACACCTTGGCTGACTGGTTATAATACTTAGGAGCTGCACATTCTTGAAATGAAAAATCATCACTTCTAAAAGTTTCTCATATGAACTGATGCGAGGCCATATGGGCAATCAAGAAATATGTTTGCCTAAAAAGCAGACCAAACAAGCAATAAACTGATGAACTTCCTAATTCAAGAATTCAATCGACTGTCACCTCGTATGAGAACTGGACAATAAGGTGTCCTTTACTCTTCCATTCCATCATCCTTCTGCAAAGCAGATGAGAAACACACATCACTTTGTGTATTGCAAGTCTTTGCTTTTCTTCATTAAATGATATATTGTTGAAGCTTGTTACTCTTCCAACTTATCATAGGAAGAAAGATTGGCCTTTTCTCCTACTAAAGGGTGCGGTGCAAAAACATTCCAACTTGCAATTTTTTTAAGAAAAATAACCATCGTCCAAAATGTGGAAAGTAACCATAATATTACAACAGAAATACCTATCGTACTTAACCTTTTTTTAGAGATGATAAACATTATAAGTGTATAATACAAATTATGTTTGTTGGAATATTTATATAAGTATATACCATTTCTAAAAAAAAAGTAAATATTATCAAAGGTTAGACAAAATAATTTATCATACTTTCATTAATACATTACAAGTTTGATCATTACACAAATAATATACAAAAAGGTATTAGAAATGTAATTGCATCTTCCAGAGAAAAAAGAAATGTTGTTGGACATATTAATAATTAAATAATAACAGTCATAACACAATTATCTAAATAATTGTAGAAGCAATTAAGGGAACTAATATGTGATTTGAATGCACCAAGTCACCAGCTGCTACAATGATAGTAAGCATAATAAAAAAATAAGACAAAAGCTTCATTTGGTTTCTTCACGTTTTATTTTGTGGAGAAAGCATTATTGCAATTTATCATTCAAACAATCCTATAAGAAACAATACAATGTTTATTATAAGGTGCTTCATAGCCTCTCAAACTAATAAACCAGAGTGATGAAGAACAAACAAGAAACAAAATCCAGTGTTCATTCATTTATAAAGCATTTCCTTAGCATACTGGAAGAAAATGACTAGATGATCACTCACAAGAATGGTCACCCAAGATGGATCCTTAGAAGTGTAGTTTAGCTCACCAAGACCATTCCCAATGCCTAATGTGTAGTCTAACTTCGAATGACCATTTATTACTTTTCTCTACTTGTTTTGATGCAAATTTCAGATTTATAACATCTTATGAAAGTTATATAGTCTAAGTTTACTGAAAAAAACTTTGAATTGCCATATATTTTACATCCAAGCTCAAAATGATTTTTAATTCTAAAGCCGATTAAAAGTTCCCAAGTATATCTACAATTTCTCCAATTTTCTGGAGAATATTTAGCAGATAGTGGTAAACCAACTCAATGAATGGGATGTGTGTTGTGCGGGAGTGGAGAGGATTTCTTTCCATGGGGGTTTTATTTTATTTATTTATTTATTTATTTTTTTTGCTTGGTAAGAATCGAACCCCCGACCTCTCCTTGGGAGAGGGTGTGTCTCGACCACCCCGCTAAGGGGGTCTTCCACGGGGGGTTTTATTCGCGTGAATGAGTAGTTCTTCAGATGTTTTGTTTTGTGTTTCAAGAGATTCAGTAAACACTTGATATCTACTCGAAATGATGTAAAGTAGGCCATGTGTTCTTGTGACGTGCTTTCTTGTATTTCTCTAATTTGAGCATTCCATTTCTTAATATTAATTAAGGCTGAATGCCTACTATTATCTTAAAAAAAAACTTCTCCAATTTTCTTCAATGATTCAATCTAGCGGTTCTAAAATGTTTTTAAATTGCATACCTCTGTGATGGCCATCTTCAGTGATTGTCTCTAGGGAATAGGGATGGGTTGAGAAACTAGTTGGTTTGGATGACTCATCATGTCGTTGGTCCTAGTAGCTTAAAGTGTATTCCAACTTCAAATGGTCATCACTTTCACATTTGAGCTCCGACTTTTTTTTGAAAGTTTAGAATACCGATAGAGATTGATAGTTTTCGTGTTTTACACTTTTTTCAAATTTTTTTCATTTAGATGTTATAAATTTGGAAGCTCACAGATTTCTAAAATACAAAATATAAAATAGTTCAATGTGAATTTCAAATCTGGATCTTCTTGGACTGAATGGGGATAGTATTCCTAGGTTTCAGATTCCTTACCAAATTATTATTTTTTTATTTTAATTAAAAAAATGATATGCCCAATCTTTTGTGTAATCTTAATTACAATTTTTATATATATATTTTTTAACATATACTTTTTTATTGAAATATATGTTATAATATAAAATTAAATATATATTAAAATACAGTATTACATTTAATGTTAAAAAAATAAAATAATTTTTTTATGTTATATACTAGGATAAAATTTAATAAATTATGGTGATTGAACCAATCCACTATAATAATATACTGTTACTCTATCACAGTGGCTTCATAACTAGCGCTCTTCAATTAAATGTGTTGTCTAAAACAGCCAGATGTCTTCATGCCATTTATGAGGGTCAAAAACGTAAAAAACCAGTCAGACAGCGTCAATGCGCCGCTTCTAACCCCCCAATGACACGTCAGCGTAATGGACTAAGATCTACCTAATTCACTGATGGAACTCCTTTTTTTTTTTTATTTATTTATAATTAATTAAAAAAACCGAAGAAGACTCTCAATATATCAGTCAAACCCTAATTTCCCAGAGATAGCGAGAGAGAAGAACATCGATCGAAATGGGGGTACCACAGGCGTTGGACACCCTAACAGAGAGGGCTTCGTTCCTGAGGGAGTCGATCCAGAAGAGCCAGACCAACACGGAGAGCATGGTGTCCATTCTCGGCTCCTTCGATCACCGCCTCTCCGCCCTCGAATCCGCCATGCGCCCCACCCAGGTTCGGTACCGATCGAACCTCTGATTCCCGAATTCTGTAATTCAATGCGGTGTTGATGCGTTGGTGTTTTCTTTTGCGAAGGTGAGGACGCACGCGTTTCACAAGGCGCATGAGAGCATCGGCAAGGCGTTGACGGCGGCGGATGTCATATTGGGTCATTTCGATCTCTCCCGCCGGGTCTGTCTTCGTCGGCTCTGTTGTTCCGTGAAATTTGTCTGTTTGGACGTTCTTAGTTTGTTTTTCTTGATTTTGAGATAGGTTTAAGACTTGCCATGTTTTATATATAATCAAGTAAATTTGACATGATTTTGGATTAGCAAATGTGAAGACTCTATCAAAGATGAGAATTGAGGATTATATGAAGGCATCTAATGATCATTAGTCCACATTAGTTTATTATGGATGTATTTGTCGGAGTTATTTATTGGTTAGACATTTATGGACCTTATTTTTTCTTGGACAAAAATTGGGAACTCGCGACCTGTAATTTTTTTTTTTATTTAAAGTCCTGATTTAGAGGCCCAAAATTTGGTCAATTGGGTGACCCAAGTTTGTTTTGGAATAAATATCACTTTCAGGATCCAAATCAATTTAGGTCACCAAATTGGTCAATTTTCTGGTTATTATAACTTTTCCCTTTTATTTAATCTAGAGGAAAGCTCCTACACGGAGGGAACACAACAAACTGACCTCCAAGAAATAAAGGAGATAAATCATCTCAATACGGAAATGGAAAAAAAGTAACCAAGCAAAAACAAAAATTTTCAACTGATGTTTTTATTCTGTGAAAAGCTCTTTCCCATCATGAATCCTCATTGTGGAGGTCCCTAAGATGTACTTGCTTTGATCCCTAAGGATAGCTTGTGGACCGTCATTGGCAGTACGACGTGGAATATATTTATTCTCTTTCAAAAGCTCATTCTTTAGATGTTTTCTGTAATGTTTAGAGTTTGATGAGAAGTTGCCCCTTTTTTTTCTCTCTTTCAGTGGACCAAAGCTTGAAATTTGTGCACCGTGATTTTTCTATCCTCTAGATTTGTTTTACTATATACCTGTTGTTTGTAATCTTTCTTATGAATAATAATTTATAAATGAGACCAACTTTTTTAATGAAAATAAATGAAACCAATTTTTTTTTTTTTTTTGAAAATAAATGAAACCAACTTGGTATTATGCCTAATAATTTTGATCTCACTTGCCAAGTGGAAATGTACTATCATATAAGTAAATAAGAAATGTTGATGAGTTCCATGTATATATTAAGAAGAATATGCATTGCTTACTTTCTTATTGTTGAAACAAATAGGCGGAGGCTAAAATACTAAGAGGACCGGGTGAAAACCTAGAAAGCTATTTAGAGGCAGTTGATCAGTTGAGGAACAATGTTCAATTCTTTATTTCTAACAAGGGCTTCAAGAGCAGTGATGGGGTTCTCAATCGTACCAACACTTTGCTTGCAAAAGCCATTCTGATGCTAGAAGAGGAGTTCAAGCAGTCCTTATCATCTTACAGGTGCATTCTTTCAAAGACATGGATGCATTTTTCTCCATTAGATTAAATCCTTCGAACTGTCTTTATTCCATGATTTCATGCTTATGGAAATGAACATTGTGTGTTTCTTAGGTTGATATGAGTGGAAGTTTCTAGCATGTGAATAATAACCCCATCATATAAAACGATTCATGATGACTCTGCATTGCTTGTAGCATGTGAACCTGCATAACAAAGGCATCTGCCATACACATATATATGTATATATGTATATGTGTGTACCTCTAGGGAGCAAACCCATGGCTCTAGCCAAAAGCACTATATTATTGTTCAAGGATTATTCTTGAATTTTTAGATAGACATATATGTTGAGCAATGGTAGATTACCAAAATGCTATTTGTTGATATCTCTATATATAATTATATATGCATGTGTATTGAATTTGGTTAAGATCTTCCTTGTTTTGTTCAGCAAGCCCATGGAGCCGGATCGCCTTATTCTATGTCTTCCCGATTCTCTGCAACCTTCCTCTGAAATGCCTGGGCACCAAGGGGTCTCTAGTGGTAAATCTGAGCATCAAGGAAGAGGCCTAGAAAATGTTGTATGCACGCCACCCGCACTTATTCCACCAAGGATTTTGCCATCGCTACATGGTTTAGCCCAAGAAATGGTTCAAGCTGGTCGTAGTCAGGAGTGTTTAAAAATTTACAGGTAAAAATTAAAGTCATGCTTACTCAACCATGCAGCAACTGATTCAGTCTAAGTTAATCCATCTACAATCATTTTTAAATGCATTTGAGTTTCATAGTTGCCTAATTGTTAATCATAAATAAAAAAATGTTTGGTAAAGTTTGTTGCCCTTTTGCACGTGGGAGCTTAGCTGGACAATGCTAAGGTGGCTATGGTCCCCCGCTATTTTTTCTCTGCTCTTATCTTGCTTTGTTTTTCCCCTCGGTGTGCCACATATCGTTCCACATGACGGACGGCCAAAAATCAGTTAACGTGAGCCCCACCATTTTTCTTTCATTTGATTCACACAAATACGCCTGATCCACTTTTTGTTTGTACCATGGGCCCCACACCTTTTTTTTCTTCCTAATTCACACGAGGATCCATACCCTCAAATAACAATTGAATATCCCCATACAATTAAAACATACCCCCATTTAATCAAAATGTAGCCTAGATTTATCCTAAATATTCTAAACAAGATCCTCCAATATACTGTACAAAATTAGAAGATGAAGTCTATATTTTATACGTCCTCTGCATGCTAGTAGTAACTTCTATGTGTGAGATTTGATACATTATTTATATTATATTTTGTATATGAGATTAAATGGAGCATGCTCATGTTTTTTAAGTTATCTGAGATTTTTCAATTTTTTTTCAGCTGCATACGATTTGTATGATGAATATGAAAGGACAATGAGATTTAGTATTACAAGACACACCCATAACAAAATAGGCATACAGATGAAATTACTTCAAGAGTGTTTGTTGAAAATGACAAAAACAATAAATCTAGGGTTGGCTATAATAGATGGTTATGATTTAACATTGAACAGTGTAAATATGAGTTTATTTAAAAGAGAAAGGCAATGTCAAGTGACCAGATTTTAGTGTGCCTTAGGGTTTGGGTTGAACCTGACCAACCTGATACCTTAACATGAACCCAACCTGAACTGGGTTCGGATCAGGTTGAACCCGAGAGGAAAAAAGTCCAACACGAACCCCCCCACGAGTCGGGTTGGGTTGGGTTGAACCCGCCCAAGTTGCACCCCTATCAAAACATTAAAAAAAAAAATTACCCTTTTTTGTTTCAAAATTTAGGTTGTGTGAAACTAAAAAAAAAAAAATCATCTTTGAATTTAATTCTATCAAGTGTATTTGTGTGAATTGAAAGATAGAAAAAAAGGTGGGGCCCATGTTAAATGATGGCAAAGGTTGATCAGGTGTATTTGTGTGAAAAGAGAGAGAAAAAAAGGGTGGGGCTCACGTTAACTGATTTTTGACCGTCCATTATGTTGAATGATACGTGGCACACCCAGGGGAAAAGCAAAGCAAGATGAGAGTAGAGAAAAAATAGGAGGGGATCCGGACCCGGGGTTGGGGGGTTGGGGAGGGGAAAGCGATGGATGAAAAGGGCTGACAAAAGAATTGATGGTTTCTTTCATTTTTTTTTTCTCCTGTTGCATGTTTTTAAGAAATTCATATAAATGTAAGATCCTGTCTTGCAGGACTTGCATACATGATAATGTGTGTTCTGAATATGCTTTTGTGCTTACACAGTAAATCTTTTATGGAATTCAAATTTTTATCTATTTTGATTTGCGTGAATTGCATCATTTACAAATAAGAAATGGTTGGTTGTCTATGGATAATGATATCCCTGCAGTATAAACGATTGCCTCTTATGTTGATCTCTTCTTAACATCTGTAAGCTTAAGTTTCCCATCATTATTCACAAGAGGTATTTATACCATGACAGTACATGTGGTTGGTTTTAAGGATAAAAGTGTGATTTTATTGTTTCCTTTTTTGGAGGAAACTTATGTCCTTTTCTTTCTTTTTGGTTTTCAAAGCAATGGTGAAGACTGGGAAGCACCACCCCTGTTCGTTAAGATATAATATAAGTATTGCAGCCCTGTAGCGAACCAAGCTTTGGTTAAGTCAACAAGCTCCTCCTACCTCTATGAAAGAGGTCATGGGATCAATCTCAAAACAAAGTATTACAACCCTGTAAGGGGATACACAGCCTATAAGGAAAGAAACATACACCAAATTAGCAGATCTCAAATGACATCCTCACATGATAATAGAAGCCCACCAAAAGTTATTGAGAAAATATTTATTACATCCCAGTCTCTTGAACTCTTGTAACTCTTCATTCCTAATTTCTCTCTTCCTAGCACCTAGTAGCCTGAGTTTAATATGAGGAGCAAAGTGATGATTTTTTTGCATGCGGTTTGCTTAATAAAATCTAGGGCACTGAAACTGTGTGTTGTAAAATAGGTCTTTTTGGCTAGTAAAACTTGCAGCAAAAGGACAGGGGGAGCAAGGAAGACCATCATTCTACTATTACATTAACTACTGGATATTTATTTTATTCACCTGGAAGTATTTGAATAATTGATGTCTCATCTGAATAGGCTGTGTGGTTGCTTTTTTCGCTGTCTTAATTCCATATAAACTAATTATATATCTTCTATCTTTTTATTTTCTAACTACATTAGAGAAACTCGTGGACAAGTCTTGGAGCTAAGTCTTCAGAAGCTGGGAGTGGAAAAATTTGGGAAAGAGGATGTGCAAAAGATGCCATGGGAGACATTGGAGGCTAAGATTGGTGGCTGGATTCACTACATGAGAATTGCTGTGAGGTTCATATTTGATGTCTGCTGATTTGGTGTGTGTTTCTTTCCTTAAAAACCTTCTGAGTATGTTGTAAACAGGTAAAACTGTTGTTTGCTGGAGAACGAAAAGTCTGTGATAAAATATTTGAAGGTATGGATTCTCTCAGGGACCAATGTTTTGCTGAGGTGAGCGCAAATAGTTTATTTATGCTCCTTAGCTTTGGAGAGGCTATCGCGGAAAGCAAAAGGTCACCAGAAAGGTTATTTGTGCTCCTAGACATGTGTGAGATTATGCGCGAACTTCAGTCTGAGGTATGGCAAATTTTTATTCAATGTAGTGAACCAACATAAATGATTCCATATGCTGGATCCAGGATTAGCTGTTGTTAGAATGACAATGATTTACTCTGTTACCTGAGATTTTCTAACTCTGCATTGACTGTGATACATGCTAACTGGTATTGGAAGAAAAAGGTGGTAGGATTGGTAATGCAAATAGAAAATAAGTGAGAAAACTGTCTGGTTCTGGAAATCATTGAAAGATATAGGCCAGAAATACAATACATATCCCACACTCTGACAAAATTCCAATAATTACGGATATAATTCTGAGAAAGTAATGTGATAATCTGCCTTAAAAATTGATTCTTTAGATCTTATAGCAAGGCTAACTCTTTGTTTTCTTCTTAGGTGACTCATATATTTATTTAAAAGTACAGCCTTCTCATCCTATGGCTGGACTAACAAATAAGTTTCTCCAAGGACAAACTGACACTCTAGAAAACTTTCCTGGCCTTCCCCAATT
Organism: Acorus gramineus; assembly: GCA_030737835.1. Classification (NCBI taxonomy): domain Eukaryota; kingdom Viridiplantae; phylum Streptophyta; class Magnoliopsida; order Acorales; family Acoraceae; genus Acorus; species Acorus gramineus. The sequence continues at coordinate 24,296,174 of CM060849.1, forward strand.
GACTAGAACCATAAAAATCCAGTTGTATGTGCAAGACATATTAAAACTTTAACCAACAGTAAAACTATCCCGTTGGTGGAATTCAGCTTGTGATAGGCCTAGAGATAGCAGCCGTCTGGCCTGTGAGACCTGTTTTGCGTGCTTTTGGATTGTCTGTTTACAATGCTGGATTTTATTTAAAGAGAATAATTTTTCATTAATTCTTCTGAGATTGTAACTGTTACCTGGATATGGGTACAAGACTGGATATCCTGTAACTGGTATGTCGATTATGGTGTATCTATTTCTTCATATGCTTTTTTGCCTCTAGAAAATACATCTTTTAAGACTTTATTTTTTTAAAATTAGTTCCTATGTTTTTTAGGATGCTTTTCTAATGATTTTTTATATTTATAATGTGTGTCCTGCTTTTGTGGGTTCCAATTTTCCCATTAGATTTTCTAGTTTTCAAAGTATTCCTCATGTTTTAATTTTTGTGTTCCCTTTGATTATCCAGTTTTTTACTACTAGTTTGTTTATGTTTTTTATTATCCCATATTTTTTTGGGAGATTTTTCTTATTTGTAACATTTTTTGTTTGTTTTTATGGCTGGCATATCTGCAACATTTCCTCCAAAATAGCCAATTATGCCCCCCAGAATATCTTATTCATTACGTCACATCCATGTGTACAAGCATCCATGCGTCAATCTTATCTGGTCAGCACAGGAGCTCCACTGTGTTGGAGGATCAAAGTAAAACCTGATTAAAAAAAATGACTTTTCTGTTTCTTAGTAAATTGTTGCAAAGGTTCATATGAATCATCTTTCAAAGCTAAACAACATTGACATTTGTTGAAAAATAAAGCAGAGCTAGAACTGTGACAGGAGATATTCTTTGTTGATGAACCTAGTGGAGAAAAGGCAGTTGGGTAGAAGTTGGATAGTTATTTGACATGGGTCTTAGCAAGTTACAAGGACACAATATCTAGCTTTGGGAAATATGCTGCAGACTCATGCAAATAAAAAAAAAGGACTCATGCAATCATGTTGCCCTTACATTCGCTATTCACATCTTATGGTTGTGTCCTTCCAACCCTATGTATTCTCTTCTAATGCCGGTATTTTGTATCTTAACTTGTTCGAATTGTTAGGAATGCAAATTTTCGGCTGTGATATATTTTATTTGGTGGAGCGCTTTATTCAAAGGTCGACTTATATGTGATGGTGCTCCTTGCAGATTGAAATACTTTTTGAAGGCAAAGCTTGCTTGGAGATGCGGGAATCTGCATTGAGTCTGACAAAGCATCTGGCCCAAACGGCCCAAGAAACCTTTGCTGATTTTGAAGAAGCCGTTGAAAAAGATGCAGCAAAAACTGCTGTCCAAGATGGAACAGTGCATCCTCTGACTAGTTATGTTATTAATTATGTGAAGTTTCTGTTCGAGTAAGTCATCCTCCTCAATTATGGCTTTGGTATCTAGCAACAGAGGTGCATGATATATTATTTGATTGAGTGCTTCACATGCTTGTGACGGTATTGCAGCTATCAAAAAATTCTATGCACAATCTGTTCATTTGTCGGGATCATTTATTTACCTGTGTATGACTGTCATTTGCAGAGTTTACCCTATTATCACCTGTATATAGTAGTTTATGTCTCCAATCTTTGACTTTTCTTTCTTTACTGCTTTTTGTGTTTCATATTATTGTCAGACTTTGAAATAATATTCATATAAGCAGAATGTGCAAATTGTGACTGTAATTTGTGTCATATGATTTTTTTAAATGAAAGTAGGAGCACGCCACTTGTAATTTTAATAACAGTGGTAGTAGAACTCCGGAAACCAGAGGGAGATGTAAAGCCTTGCCTCCAAGAAAAGAAGAAGGAGAAATGGGAGATGAGAGTTCTCCTATTAAATGAACAGAATATACAAGCCAGGCTAATGGAGCATGGATACGGACACAAGAAATGAATAGCATGATAAGGATGCGGATACGATCAACTTCATTTAGATTTTTAATATTATTTGATTTTATGTGAGTATAAACTTTACAACTAATTAATAATGAAAACAATACAGTGTTTTGTTGCTTTGGCGTCGTATGTCCATTCAGTGTCCATCGTGTGTCTAATGTGTGTCCAACAGAAATTTATTTTGAATTTTTGACACACATGGGATGTGTCCAACATATGTTCAATGCATGTCATGTCGTGCCCGTTTGTTTGATACATGTCGAATACTGACACGACATGTTCATTGAAGTTCCGTGCTTCATTGATCTAGCTAACTACATGCTTGTCGTGTTGGTCCGGGTCGAACATGAACCTTTAAGATTTAATAAGATTACGAGCACCACATACCTCTAGAATGATAGATTCAGTGCCCACCTTGTTTTACGTCAGTACTTTTAGACTGGACAAGATTTCTGTCCATGTAGACGGATTTCCTCTGAAATTTCTTTTCATTTAATCCAATCCACACTGTCTCCAAATATCTTTACTGAATGGATGTTTAAAATGTAGATGATCCGTCAATTTCTCCTCACCATTACCCAACAGAGCACATTTCCATCTTAAACCCAACAGTCATGTTTTCCTTCGAAGGACTTCTTTTGGTAGAATAGCCACATGAGTACCTTTATCCTCAAAATAAAATGGACATCCCAAACTCGCTACCATTTCTGAGTCATAGGAGATACCTAGCTCTGTCACCACCCAACCAGCCATTGAATGACTTAACCCAAAAATCCTAGCCTCCTTGGCCTCCACGTCAACCCCTTCCTTCTCAGTCAGGATCCTGAACTAGCCAGTAAGTAACCAGACTCCAAAGCCTCATTCTCCACCAAGTTTGCAACTCGGCCACCAAAAAGACTCCCTTCCCATCTTCCCATCTTCACATAAATTATAACTAGATTGTCTTTTGATGATTGGGTAATACACATCATAAACTCAGAACATCCGAACACCATGTATTGGCACGTCATAATAGTTTGTAATTGATTTCTGAATAATGAAAGAGATGAGTCTTTTTAACTAATGAATTTCACAAGAGGAGAAGTTGGAAGAGGGAAAAAAAATTCCATAAGCAAGATGACATCTTCCAGGCTGAGCATATTTAATTGATTTTTTTGGGATATCTTGTAGGAAGACTACAACCTCAGTGTGATATGAATCTTGAGGCACCTCATATGAGGTCACCTTTTTTTTAAGGGGTAGGATGTTTTGACCTATGTGTTCTATATTATACCCTTTAAGTGATTATTGCAATTGTAAGATAAAATTCTTGACATGGAACTTCCATAATATATGATGGTTTAGAATCTTATGTTTCAGTCTATGAAATCTAAATTATCTTGATTTTTTGGGTATACAGCTATCAGTCCACGCTAAAGCAGCTTTTTCTGGAGTTCGAAGACAATGGTGATCGTGAAACAAATTCCAAATTTGTATCTGTAACGATGCGTATAATGCAAGTTCTCCAGGAGAATTTGGAGGGAAAATCTAAGCAATATAAGGACCCTGCTCTGAGTCACCTATTTCTTATGAATAATATAAACTACATTGTCAGATCTGTGCGCAAGTAAGAAGATGCATTCTCTGATGCTAAAGACTGGCAAAGAAAACCTTTGTATGACTGTTCGACTTTGCTGGATTCAGGTCAGAAGCAAAGGATTTATTGGGGGATGATTGGGTGCAAAGGCACCGGAGGATTGTACAGAAACATGCACAACAGTACCAAAGAATTTCTTGGTCTAAGGTGCCATTCTATCTATTGAATTTGACATGCATAAAATTGCGACAGATTGTTTCTTTGTTTGCTTGTTCAGAGAAGGTGTTGAATTTCAATATCCATATTTCCGCTGATCTTCCCATCTGTCCATTGTTTGGATGCATTTTCTTCTGTAATGGCCTTAATCCTTCCTGCCCTTTTTAACTAAACTCAGAAATTAGTCGAATTGAATGCTTAGTTTTCTTTGAGTGAAACTACATGTGATAATGGTTTACTGATATATTCTTCTGCTGAACGAATCCCATGGGAGATGGTGCCCTATCTTAAGGAATATTTTCTTTTTCTCCTCACCTTATATGAATTATCTTAGATATCTGATGTGATTCCCTACAATTAACAGCTAACCAAAAAAAAATCAGCCCAGCTATGGAAAAATATTATTTGTTACTTTTTCCTGAGAATTTATGCTCCTTTATCTATTTTGGCATGTCTTATTACCTCATCGATCAAGTTAAAGTTCTATAGAAAGTTTTGTCATCACCATCAAGCACGTGCTTAAATTTTGAATTCAAAATTACTCGTCGGAAAGAACATGACTTTTATAATCTTACCAAAACACCTGACCGGACCATCTTTAGAAAATAAAACCATCCCCTGGAGAAGGAAAATGTCACAGTAGTGAATTTGTTTCCGGCTCCTCTTTTTTGACAGATTCTGCAGTGCCTGAATAGTCAAACTCTAGCATCATCGATCGGAAGCAGCGTCTCCTCCAGCGATGGTGGAAGCAGCAACAGTGGAGCCTCGAAAGCTGTAGTTAAAGAGAGGTTGGTTTCCCTGCCTTGTTATCAAATACTCCAAATTATTGATGAATTGACAAATCAAATGCACACTTTTCATTATAAGTTCAATTCTGTATAAAACATATCTCATTAACAATATATGTATTATTCAATAATTCACCTATTAAATGAATTAAATCTGTATTAATTGCATAATACATATTTTACTTGTGCAATAGAATTAAAACGAAACAAAAGAAAAAAATGCTTGAGTAGGCATTGATGTGCTAGTTTTTATTGTTAATTTTTATGATTTTAACTAAATTCAAATATTATAACCGAAATTCTGATTTGATGTTAAAACATCATTAATAATAGTGGATTTGATTTAATAATGGTGATTTAACATCACAAGTATTTTTTTAAAATTTTCAAACGAGTATTTTCCGAACTTAACCTGAATAGAATTTCAAATATTTATCCTTGCCCAATTATTTATGAGTTCCAAACAGCTGACAAGGGTTTACTGCACTGGTCTGTTTTTAAGCTCTCACCACATCATACGATTCTCTTAACCAAACCACGTCTTCTTGTGCTCAGGTTCAGGTCATTCAACATGCAATTTGAGGAGCTCCATCAAAGACAATCGCAATGGACGGTTCCTGAGGCTGAATTGCGGGATACCCTGAAGCTAAAGGTCGCTGAAATTCTTATTCCCGCGTACCGGAGCTTCTACAAACGATTTTCGTATGTCTTACACATCATAATTTTCTGATATTCCATGCGCATGATTATTTTATCTTGCATTTTCTAATCACCAGCTTTGTGAATGTTTTCTTCAGGCCTATGATTGATAGTGGCAAGAACCATCAGAGGTACATCAGATACACCGCCGATGATCTGGAAAGAATCCTAAATGATTTTTTTGAGGGGAAGAGCTTGAACGAACCCAGGCATTAACCAGTAAGATACTTGGTCTTCATTTATGATTCTTTTAATTTGTGGATGTCATCGCCGTTTATATATATATATATATATATATATATTATTTCAATGTTTATGATCTTATTTTCTTTCCATGTTTATAGTTTTGTTTGTATAATGAATACGCATTGAAAAAAATGAAGTGTAGGGAATCTAAGAAGATGAAAATGATATGCGGATTGTTGCCCTCCACTCTTTTTTCCTGCAATAGTGGTTGTTCGGGTCTTTTTTCCCCCTAAATAATAAATAACATAAAAAAATCATTGTGAAAATTTGATTTATTGAAATTAATTTAAAAGAATAATTAAGTAATACAATAGAATTTGAGGGATTTAATTTGTGGGAAAAAAAAAGAATTTGTGAATTCTCACAAGTGGACACTTGTCACAGGAAACACTCGTTGAGCTCTGGTGGGCTCCATGATACGCAATGACCGAAGGGCTAGAGGCCCATTATGAGTTGGATGGAGCTTGTGAGCTAGATTTCGCACTAGCTACGTTACACTGGTTTCTGAATGAGCGCAGTTACATGCAGTCCACGCCCCATCTACATCCATAGCTTACATACTTCTTTAGGTCTTTAATTTTAATTTTAACTTTTTGTATAAATGGATCCATTAATTTGAAATGAAGTGATATACACCTTTTCAGATGAGATGTATTATTTAAAATAAAAAAAATGAAAATATGTGCGACCGTTTATTGGACTTGACTGTTTGCAGGACTGTTTCTAACATTATTCTCGCTGAATTTATGGTCCACAGTGACCTAGTTGGCAAAAGTTTATCTACGTATATTGAGGCCGGCAGAACAGATGGGTGACCTGTGAACTGTTCTAACAGAATATATGAGGATCTGCTGTTGTGAAAGCTGTTAACTGGTTGTTGTTTTTTGGTAATTTTTTTTTATTGGTCAAATCTTCCCTTATAAGTAGACAATAAGACTCGAACTTAAATTCTCTCACTAAAGAAGGGATATCTCTTTCATCTTATCAAGAAAATATTCAATAGTTTGTTCTACTAAGAGAAGGTTCAGTAGCTCATTAGCTGTTAAAGCTTGAGATTTAAGGATGAGATCACACAAATTGGTTACATATCACTTAGACTAAATTTGGATGTCTGCCAGATGCATGATTCCACTTAGGGGTGGTAAACGAACCGAGCAACTCGGGCTTGGCTCGTCAAAGATCGTTCGGTTTTTTTTTATTAGATAAATGAATTGAACTTGAACATTTTTTAAAGTTGAGTTTATAAAGGAGCCGAACCCGAGCCACCCCAATCCCATATGACCTCGTTACTTAACATAAAAGGGGGGAAACAAAAAACATGAGCCAAGCCTGAGCCGATCTCGAGCCCAAGTTTACATCATTTTCACATATATAAGATGTTGTGATTTGTGAAAGATGATTTCTCAAATGCTCAACAATTTTTTTTTCTTTAATTAAACGAGTTTGAGCTGAGCATTGGTTCAAGCTTTAGCTTGACTAATTTAACAAACAAGCTGAGCCGAGCTTCAACTGAACTTTTTAATAGCCAAACGAGCAAAGCTTGTTCTCTTCTTTCTTGTGTAGCCCTAATCTGCTTGTTCTCTTACGAAATTATGCTCGATCTCGAATCGAGCCTAATACTAAACGAGCCGAGTCTAAACAGGTCAAAACTTGACTCATTCGACTCTTTTATCACCCCCTAATTCCACCTATATCACGTGCTACGCTATAAACAGGTCAATTAACTCATGATTGACACAAATCGATTTTTATTTTAGTTTTCTAAGTGGGAGTTCTTTGATCTTCAAGAGGTGTGTTTTCTGACTTGCCATTGAAATATTTAAAGCATGCATTACACCAATGTCCCAGTTTAGGAGTTTCGCCGTGATTTCTCTTCCTTATTCGGTGCGATGCCAATCCATCCGAAGAAAACATGTCTCATTATTCGCGTTCGAATATTTTTTTGGTCAGCAATTTCATGTATTACTATATTATATTTTCTATGTTCATACATCATCTGGTCTTGGACCACACAAGTGGAGCTAAGAACTCTGTTTTTTTTTTTTTTTTAACTACAAATACAATATTTTCGGCTCATCATCAGGAAACTCCTGCATGATTGTCTAGCCGTCTACAATAAGTGTCTACAATCAGTGCTGGCGTATAATAATTCATTGTAAATGAAATATATGATTGGAAATATGTTATACTCAAAACCAACATTTCTGCAGTCTGAACTATGTTTTAAACTTGGGTTGACTCTGGCCTCAGGTAAGCCTGTCAATCGGACGAATACAGATCGGATATGCTAATATTCATATCCTAACTTTCATATTTGAATACAGATATTAATTTTCGGATTCGGATCCCTTCGGATATAGATCGGATACGGATATTTTTTGAATAATTGACATGTCTGAATATTGACATTAATTTAGATAATTAAGTGATATTTTAAAGAGATGTCAATATTAAAATTGAGATTTTTAAGGCTTATTCTCTTTTTTTAGATATTATACATTGAAAATTTAATAGTATTATAATATATTATCATTATGTTTAATCATACAAGATAACAATACGAGTAATATATAATTCAAATATATATATTTTTATAATATATGTCGGATACGGATATTTTTTTGATCTGATATCCATATCCGCACTCCAGATCTTCGAATATCGGATATTTCTGATTTTTTGGATACGGATTCGAATTTTTTTCGAATAATTGACAGGTTTAGCCCTAGGTAAGCGAAATCCTAGGCGAATTGCTTAAGTGTCCCCCATGTCTATTGTCACGATTTATCATCCTGAACATCAGCACAATTTTTTGATATAAACATACTATTTTTTGGATTAGGATGCCTTGGGGTGGGTCTAGGCGATCGGTCACCTAGGATTCGCCTTAATGTGTTACAATTTTAGTGGCTTGTCTTTGTAGTTTGTATTATTAATTAATTAGTGGCTAACCTAATTTGATTAGGGCTTTTATACACCCTATCTCTTTTTAGCCCAATTTTTAGTCTCCAGATCATATGTATTTACTATTTAGTTAGACAACATACAGTGAAGAAGAAATTCTCATATAAATGTATATAACCTCAAACAAAAGGGATATGATTAAAAATTAGGCTATCTTAAACAAATGAGGTAAGATTAAAAGTTGAGCTAAAAATAAAGTTAAATGTAACATTTTTCAGTTTAATTAATCAAAGTGAAGAAGCAAGAGGTAAACCAAGCTTTGGTTAGCCGTTTAGCAACTGCCTTTGAAAATAATGTAAGACAATCAAACCTCCATGTGCTAAATGTGCATGAGGGGCACCAATTTTTATTTAACATGCATCTTCATATAAATGAAGCACGCCACTTCAATAAATTGTATATTTCTACATAACAAGAATGAAAATTATATGTTTTATTTAATAGAATAACATGTATCAAAAATAAAACACAATTCAAAAAGGTGTGGGGGAGTGATGGGGATAGAATTAGGTAGTGCATCAAAATAATGAAGGTTGATGAGAGAAAGTGATGGAACTCTCCATAAGCCCACATAAAACCAGAATTGGCTCTTTCCAAGTCAAAAGGCTGAGGTAATGAAAGAAACATCTTGAGAGCTTGACATCACACCCACCGCATATACATTACTTCATCAAAAAAAGAACAAAAAAAATCAATAGAGTGAAATCAAATCATCATCAAACATCCATTTCACAGGCCACTTTATCTCCAACAATTTTTTTTTTTTTTTAATTATTTCCTCTTTATCGATAATGGTTTGTTTGGGCGGCTCTATGGATGTTTTCTTTCAATCATATGTGTGGTCACATTTTGGGAATGCATGGTGTTAGGATGGGGAAGATGTGTTCATTAGGCTTTTGGGAATGCGCATTGGATAAGGTTTTGTGCTTAACTTGAACTCATTTGGATTAATCTCAATATGATTGATCCAAAATAAATTTGAATTATTAAATTGATCAAATTTTAATTGCATGGATAAATATCTGAATAGAGCAATTCGTTCTCCTGGCCTTCCCAAAGCAGCTTGCCTGTGGATAGGCGTAGAATGTTTTAATATCTATATTGGCTTATCTTTGAGATATATATCTATATTAGTATTTGATTGTCTTAATAAAGTTAGATGTAGATTAAATGTGAGCAATTATACCATCAGAGAATTTGAAATAAAAAAAAAAACAGCATTGAAGTATTTTGGGCTTCAAGAAGAGAGAGGAGGAAGGGTATTTCAATTTAAGGGTATTAATGCAAGATAAGTAATATAATTTAATTATGATATATATAAATTATAGTACTATGATATATTTAGGAGTATTGACATATATTTATGCACTTCTTTTGGTTCACGAATATCTTATCCTAATAATATAAAATAGTTATATAAATATACATCCATGATGGCTTTTTGTTAAGCAATTTGAATAAGTTTTTATTTTTTTTTATTTGTCCTATTAAAATATAGTTATAATTTTAAATTCATAAAAAAAATTTATTCAATCTCTTCCTTATACATAGTAAGACAAGATATATTCGAGTGTATCAAAACATAACACACATGTTTGTTTGAGATATTAAACATTTTTTATTTGTGAAACAAACGGCAACCAATCTTCCTTTTCGGACAACCCACACCCACCCACACCACCCACATCTGTACTATTTGAGTATTTTCTGACTCAAAGTGTATACTTTGATAAACATGGATTGGGACTCAAAGTTTACATGACATGTGACAACAGTCCAGTTGATGAGATCCTCCACATCCACTTAAATGACAGACACTATTTGTAGATGGCACAAAATAGTTTTAAGTGCACCTATTTAGTTTTTCCACATTAATTATCTCAATTAAAATGATTTGATTCCTATTAAAAGTAACATTTTATTAGCAGAAAGTGATACATCCACCCCTTGTATTCATTTTTTTCTAAAAGTATATATTTGTCTAATAAAATAAGTATTATTATGAAAATAAGTATATACTTAGATGATATGATGAATGAAGTACATATTTTTTTCCTAATAAATAAATAAATTTTCATACACTATAGAATGCATAGACTGAACTGCAGAAGGATCTACAAAGCAGATAGTATATTACTGCAATTTATTAACTATATACTACACTCACACGTTGGCCCACACGTGAATTCGTTACATTTGTTAAATAGTGTTTGGAAAATGTTATCCTAAGTCATTTTTACGACGTAAATCACACGCGTTTTTATTTTTTTAAATAATAAACATCGTCTGAGATAAAATTTAATAAAATATATACATCATCTAATTATATATATGTTTCATTGGATTTCTAACTAGATATATAAGATTATAGACCGTAAAAAAATTTGTGTAACAATGCCCAACAAAAAATTGTTTGATGTAAGCATACATTACTTTTTTTTTATCGTAGATTTCAATTAAAATGAGGGCATTCCCAATATAATATTTTTGGGATAACCCATATAATTTGAATTTTTTAAAAATATATATTTATGTAAGCGAAGTATTTACATTTATAAAAATAATATATATATGTATGAACTCGTTCACAAAAATAAAAACAACATAATTATAAAAACATAAACTTTCACTTGTTCCCCACAATTATTCACTTATTCCACCACGTAGCATTTTGTCAAACCAATTTTGAGGCAGTGTTTGGTTGCACAATTGAACAATTTTTACATTTGCGAGAAGCTGCTTCTACAAATTGTGCAACCAAACAAAAAAACTGAGATAACTTTCTACATATAGATTTCAAGTAAATAGTATTCAAAAGCAACAATTTTTCAAAAACTAGAGTACAGTTTTCTACAAAAAACAGTTTTAAATGAAAAGCTAGAGGACAGTTTTGCACAAAAACAGTTTTAAATGTAACATTAACAGAAAATCAGTTTTGTAATCCAGTATCAATCCCTCCCAGAGCTGGAACAAAACTCATCCAATAAAGCCATAAGTAAATAGTATTCAAAAGCAACAATTTTTCAAAAACTAGAGGACAGTTTTCTACAAAAAACAGTTTTAAATGTAACATTAACAAAAAAAAAAATCAATTTTACAATCCCCCTACCAATCCCTCCCAGAGCTGGAACAAAACTCATCCAATAAAGCCATCATTAGCCGCCCGAACAGAGAACTTTTTTTTTTTTATAATAACACACCTTCCTCTCCATTTCTCTCACAATCGCACACAAACACACTGAAACTCTCTCTCTCTCTCTCTCTCTCTACCATCCGATCACAGACCAACGGTGGAAAAAAAAAAAAAGATAAGAAGAAGAAGATGACAATCTATGACTGCAAACAGCACGGGCAATGCCACTGCAAGCGGAAGAGGCTGTGGCTCCGGATCCTGAAAGCGATCATAGTCTTTATTTTGTTGGTCCTCCTTGTGATTCTGATAGTGTGGCTCGTCCTACGCCCCACCAAACCAAAGTTCTTTCTCTCCGACGCCACGGTCATCTCCTTCAACCTCACCTCCACCTCCTCCCCTACCTGCCTCCTCTCCTCCTCCATCCAGGTCTCCATCACCTCCCGCAACCCCAACGACCGCATCGGCATCCGCTACGACAGACTCCACGTCTTCGCCACCTACAGGTACACACGTATTTTTGTTCATTGAACTGTATGTCTGGGAACCCAATTTTGGGCCCCTTTGGAATCATCCATTGTCAAATAGATTTCATTTTTATAAAAATAACTTTTATAAAAAAAAGGTTTATGTTCGTTGAATTGTACATCTAACATTTTTAGAATGACGGTGGTTTCTGTTTTGGAAATTAACCCATTATCAAATCAATATTTCTTTCGTAAAATCAGTTTTAAATTATAAGTTTTAAAAGGATATTTATGAACATGTGATTTCATATTTTTAAAATTGATTATTTTAATCAATTTAGAATATAAGCTGTTTTTTAAAAATTTATTTTAAATTGGATCACCATAATTTTTATAATTTTAAAAACTATTTTTAATTGTCATAGTTTTATTTATACTAGTGTTATTTAAGATTAGTTGGGATGATACAATGTGTTTGGATTCACATTTGATAAACCGGTTGAACGTGGATCCTAACATACTCTAATAAATTAATAATTTAATTAATATTACATCGTATAATAAAAAAATCTGTTTCTTTTTTAAGATTGGTACCCTCACAAGGAGTTGCTAGATTACTTTTTCAAAAAATCGATTCGCACTAAAAAAAAATATATATTATACACGAACTTTGTGACTGTAACTGCAGGTATCAGCAGATCACGCTGTCGACGGCGCTCCCACCGACGTACCAGGGCCACAACGACATCACGACGTGGTCCCCCTTTCTCTACGGGCCCTCCGTCCCCCTCTCGCCCTACCTCGCCAACGCTCTGGTCCAGGACGTGAACGCCGGCGCCCTCATGATCCACGTCAGGATCGATGGACGGCTCAGATGGAAAGTTGGGACGTGGACCTCCGGCCACTACCACATCCAGGTCAGATGTCCGGCGATCCTCTCGGTCAACGGCGGGTGGAGCTCCGTCAGGTTCATGAGGGTCACCACCTGTAACGTTGACATTGACAGTTGAGGTATTTAGAGTCGTCGATGACAAAAAAAGAAGAAGTGGTTTTTGTTGATAGTTGTTTTGTTGGGGGTTCAAAATGTAAATAATGTCTTGTTTTTTTTTTTTTTTTTTTGGTGGTGGCTTTGATTAGAAAATAAGAAACGAAAAGTTCAAGCGATTTCTTGGATCATGTGTTGCCTTTTGCTTTCCCTTCATTTTTATTTTATAAAAGTAAATGTTAGTTAGGGCTTTATTTTTTTTGGTCCGGGTCCAGTCGGCTTTATATATACTATGAGTATCATTAATCCGGATTACACAATCTATTAATCGAATTATACAACTTATAAATCAAACTGCACAGTCAATTGTTAAATACAATGATATTTTCTGTGCAATTCGATTCATAAATTGTGTAGTTTGATTAATAGGTTGTGCAGTTTGATACTAATGGTATCAGACATGACTGAATTCAGACTCTCTTTTTATTAGCGCTAATTTAAGTTACACGTTATTTAATTTTTAATCTTTCTTATTGTTTTTATAAAATACAATTTGAACGGTTGAATCAATCGATTTCTTTGGATCATGTGGTCATTTTCAAAAACCTTTTTTTACTGTATATATATATAAAACAAGGGAAATTGTAGGATGATTATGATATGTAGATTTTTTTTTCCTTTACTGATGGTTTCAATACCGAGACCGGACTTTTTATTTAGAGTAGTTGAACAGAGTTAAAATAAAACTTGTATTTATTATGATATGTTCCACATAGGGTGAATCTATATAATTAATGAAAAAAGTGAAATTCAATTTTTATAGTTAAGGCCTTCTTATTCCTCAAAATAAAATTTTAGATACTTAATTTCAAGTGGATTGTTTTCCATTTTTAGTTTTTAGTTTTAGAATTCTATTTTTATGTATTAAATGTGAAAAAATAGATTTATAAAAATATTTTTTTAAGGAAGCGGTAGACAGCCTTAGGGCCCATTTGATAACACGATTGCGGAGTGATTCTATTTTTTAATTAAATAAAAAACTCAAATGCATTATTAAACAAGTTTCAGGAAGTAGACTTAATTAAAAGGTTATTTACAGCTTTTAGTGTAAAAAAATTATTTTTTAAAAAGCACAGAAAATGCGCTTTACATGAATCAAAGCCTATTTAAATCATTTCATTCAAAATCTTATTTTTCAAACATGTTTTTAAATAAACCTTTAAAGAAAACATTCAAATAAAAATGCAAAAGCACCCGGGCACAAAAATAGAAGAGGTTAGTTGAGAATGACTTTTATGAAAAACTGATTAAAAATGGTTTTTTTTTATCAAATCTTTTTTAAAAAAATTGATTTCAAATGAGACTTCGGTGTTATAAAAACTATTTTTAAAAGATTGATTTCAAATGAGACTTCGGTGTTACTGATGACTGATAGGGATTGAAGTACATGTGAGTATGTGAACTGGCTCATTTAGTAAGTTATTTCATGAATTTGTCCCGTGTAGTCATAAGTCAAACAAAGGTACTGAAGAGTGTTAATTATCTATGGAGAGTAGTTAATTATTATTCTCTACTGATGAGAGGTTTGTCATCAATTCAATGCTTCCACAGTGCCACTAGGCACTAGGTCTCATTCATCGTTTGATAAGAAATAACTAAAGATTCTTGCATTGTACTAATAGAGTGCTTATTCAATGACCCAAATTTTAACTAAGCTCATTTTTAATCAATGAAAATATGACATATCTTCTATAAAAAAGAAATGACATGTTATGATCATGAGTTGTGAGTTGTCCAAATTTTTTTTATCAAAATATGGGTTATCGAATCTTTTTCGTGCTGATATGATACTATAATTAATTAATCAACTTTGTGTTATAAATTTATAACACACTTTATAGTATTATATTAAGTCTAAATTAATAAATAATTAAGTGATACATTGATAGCAAAAAGTTGAGTGCTCTCATTAGGAAGGTTTTTGGAGTCACCACAAGGGGTGCAACTTGGGAGGGTTGAACCCGACCCAACCCGGTTCATGGGCGGGTTTGGGTTGAGATTTTTCTCTGTTGGGTTCAACCCGACCCGAACCCGAACTAACCCGAACCCAATTCGGGTCGGGTTTGGGTTGGGGGGTCGGGTTACGCGGGCTCAACCCGAACCCGAATTGATAAATGTTTTTTTTTATATTTTTGTTGAAAAACGATGAAGTTATGTTTAGCTTATTTAAAATTTGGGATTTTTAGTTTTAAGTCCCCGCAAACCATCATATTTAGTGATCGATCCCTCTCTTCTTCGTATTTAGGTTTTAATCCCCCGATTTAAAGGATAATTCATGGATAGGTCCCTCACAGGGACTAAAAAGTAAATTAAATAATTTATGGATAGGTCCCTTTCAGGGACTAAAAAGGAACTATCATTTAAATCTGGGGACTAAAACCTAAATACGAAGAAGAGAGGGATCGATCACTAAATATGATGGTTTGTGGGGACTTAAAACTAAAAATCCCTTAAAATTTAGAATATGTATTCATAAACTATTTGGATTTTGTAAGTTTTTTTTTGTGGTGAATATACATTTAATTAATTAGAGTTTATTGTGTTGTTTATTAAATAATTTTTATGATCTTTTAAGTATTAAACCCGAACCCGACCCGAGCCCAACCCGAGCCCGAATTCAACCCGAACCCGAACTCGACCCGAACCCGCGGGTTGAGGTCGGGTTCGGGTTGAACCTTTCGGGTTGAGGCCGGGTTCGGGTTGAACCTTTCGGGTTGGACTCTGTGCAATGTGGATTAAAGTCGAACTCGACCCGAACCCGACCCAATCCGCCCGAGTTGCACCCCTAGTCACCACAAATTATTGCTTCTATATGAGAGATTGAGAGTTAATTGGCACATCTCACACGTCTCTTTCACTTGCACCGCCAACTTTAAATTGTAAACAAATGTGTGGTGGTACATTAATTAATATGAGCAGTTGAATGAATGATTTCGTAGGTGTTAGCTTAGACTATGTGCAACCATTCAATGAAGTTATTCAAAAGTAAACATATTAAAATTTAAAATTATTTCGTGTCTCTATCATTCATTTTTAGGAGTAGTTTATTTTTGTTAACAAAATGTCCTTGTGCATCTCTAAAAACTTCCTTGTTTATTCCCTACAATTGGAGAGAAATGAGCTATCTATGTATTGTAGGGAGCAATTTTTTTTTTTCTACTGTAAAAGTCATCCCATTTTTTTTCTATCAATATTTGAAATGATCAAATACCACATGTCATATCTACAAATAACCAAATGTTCAAACATCAATGGAATTAGAAACACATCCTAAAATTATCAAATATAAACTTGGAATTATCACAAAAAATTATCAATCCCTAAACAAAAATTATCACAACTCTTCCAACTCTTCCAACTCCCAAACTTCCCAACCCCTCTTCCACGATGAACCCAACCATTCACCCAAACTAATTCTTCCATTTCACAAACACAACCGAGCACATCATCTCCAAAGATAACAAAAAAGAGAGTAAAAACAATGTTTGTTTGAGAGAGGTGTTCCTGTAACAATGAAAGAGATCAAGCAAAAACATGAGTGAGAGGGATTTCTTTTAATAGGAAGAGAGATCAAACAAAAAACCTGTGTGTGAGAGAGATTTCTTGTAATAGGGAAAGAGAGATTCAACAAAAAAAAATAGAAATTTAGTGAGGGAGCCTCTTAGGGAGACTTTTGGCCTTTTTAAAAAAAAAAAAATTTGACTCCCTCTTATAGAGAATAAATGATGTATGGAGGCTTTTTAGAGATGCTCTTAGTCCACAATTATTTGACATTGTAAACTTATCATCACAGATGGGGTTTATGCGGAATACCTCTTTGAGCCCTTCACATAATCACATAATCTTCTTCCTTTGATTACAAGCCCCTCAATCCTCCAATCTTTTTCTTCCTCAATAAAGATAAGACTACAAGAGCCTTATTTGTTATATTCACCCTTCAAATTCAAAGGCTCTGAGATGGTAGCTTTAGAGAGATTGAATTCAGATCAAGATACAGAGAATGAGAGTTGATTCACTTGTCTTTTGGGAAAGACGCAAAGAGAGATTTAAAGTATCTCTCTGTGGTTACAAGTCTTTGCGGTTACTGTAACTGACAATGGGGTGGTTTCGTAACCGCATCTCTCACTCGTTTCTCTCCTCTTTTTTTTTTTTTTTTACTGTAGACGGGATATTAAATGTGAAAAAATAGATTTATAAAAATATTTTTTTAAGGAAGCGGTAGACAGCCTTAGGGCCCATTTGATAACACGATTGCAGAGTGATTCTATTTTTTAATTAAATAAAAAACTCAAATGCATTATTAAACAAGTTTCAGGAAGTAGACTTAATTAAAAGGTTATTTACAGCTTTTAGTGTAAAAAAATTATTTTTTAAAAAGCACAGAAAATGCGCTTTACATGAATCAAAGCCCATTTAAATTATTTCATTTAAAATCTTATTTTTAAATAAACCTTTAATTTTTTTCAAAGAAAGAAAACATTCAAATAAAAATGCAAAAGCACCCGGGCACAAAAATAGAAGAGGTTAGTTGAGAATGACTTTTATGAAAAACTGATTAAAAATAGTTTTTTTTATCAAATCTTTTTTTAAAAAAATTGATTTCAAATGAGACTTCGGTGTTATAAAAACTATTTTTAAAAGATTGATTTCAAATGAGACTTCGGTGTTACTGATGACTGATAGGGATTGAAGTACATGTGAGTATGTGAACTGGCTCATTTAGTAAGTTATTTCATGAATTTGTCCCGTGTAGTCATAAGTCAAACAAAGGTACTGAAGAGTGTTAATTATCTATGGAGAGTAGTTAATTATTATTCTCTACTGATGAGAGGTTTGTCATCAATTCAATGCTTCCACAGTGCCACTAGGCACTAGGCCTCATTCATCGTTTGATAAGAAATAACTAAAGATTCTTGCATTGTCCTAATAGAGTGCTTCTTCAATGACCCAAATTTTAACTAAGCTCATTTTTAATCAATGAAAATATGACATATCTTCTATAAAAGAAATGACATGTTATGATCATGAGTTGTGAGTTGTCCAAATTTTTTTTATCAAAATATGGGTTATCGAATCTTTTTCGTGCTGATATGATACTATAATTAATTAATCAACTTTGTGTTATAAATTTATAACACACTTTATAGTATTATATTAAGTCTAAATTAATAAATAATTAAGTGATACATTGATAGCAAAAAGTTGAGTGCTCTCATTAGGAAGGTTTTTGGAGTCACCACAAATTATTGCTTCTATATGAGAGATTGAGAGTTAATTGGCACATCTCACACGTCTCTTTCACTTGCACCGCCAACTTTAAATTGTAAACAAATGTGTGGTGGTACATTAATTAATATGAGCAGTTGAATGAATGATTTCGTAGGTGTTAGCTTAGACTATGTGCAACCATTCAATGAAGTTATTCAAAAGTAAACATACTAAAATTTAAAATTATTTCGTGTCTCTATCATTCATTTTTAGGAGTAGTTTATTTTTGTTAACAAAATGTCCTTGTGCATCTCTAAAAACTTCCTTGTTTATTCCCTACAATTGGAGAGAAATGAGCTATCTATGTATTGTAGGGAGCAATTTTTTTTTTCTACGGTAAAAGTCATTCCATTTTTTTTCTATCAATATTTGAAATGATCAAATACCACATGTCATATCTACAAATAACCAAATGTTCAAACATCAATGGAATTAGAAACACATCCTAAAATTATCAAATATAAACTTGGAATTATCACAAAAAAATTATCAATCCCTAAACAAAAATTATCACAACTCTTCCAACTCCCAAACTTCCCAACCCCTCTTCCACGATGAACCCAACCATTCACCCAAACTAATTCTTCCATTTCACAAACACAACCGAGCACATCATCTCCAAAGATAACAAAAAAGAGAGTAAAAACAATGTTTGTTTGAGAGAGGTGTTCCTGTAACAATGAAAGAGATCAAGCAAAAACATGAGTGAGAGGGATTTCTTTTAATAGGAAGAGAGATCAAACAAAAAACCTGTGTGTGAGAGAGATTTCTTGTAATAGGGAAAGAGAGATTCAACAAAAAAAAATAGAAATGTACGAAGAGGCAATATTGTCTCTCTCTCTCTCTCTCTCTCTCTCTCTCTATTTAACAAAAAATAGAAATGTAGGGAATGCTGGTTTGTGGCTCCCTACCCATAAGGAGCCTGGGGTGAAGAAAAATTTAGTGAGGGAGCCTCTTAGGGAGACTTTTGGCCTTTTTAAAAAAAAAAAAATTTGACTCCCTCTTATGGAGAATAAATGATGGATGGAGGCTTTTTAGAGATGCTCTTAGTCCACAATTATTTGACATTGTAAACTTATCATCACAGATGGGGTTTATGCGGAATACCTCTTTGAGCCCTTCACATAATCACATAATCTTCTTCCTTTGATTACAAGCCCCTCAATCCTCCAATCTTTTTCTTCCTCAATAAAGATAAGACTACAAGAGCCTTATTTGTTATATTCACCCTTCAAATTCAAAGGCTCTGAGATGGTAGCTTTAGAGAGATTGAATTCAGATCAAGATAGAGAGAATGAGAGTTGATTCACTTGTCTTTTGGGAAAGACGCAAAGAGAGATTTAAAGTATCTATCTGTGGTTACTATCGTAACCGACAAGTCTCTGCGGTTACTGTAACTGACAATGGGGTGGTTTCGTAACCGCATCTCTCACTCGTTTCTCTCCTCTTTTTTTTTGTTTACTGTAGACGGGATATTAATCTGGTCAACCCGATCCAATATCCATCAGACACAATATCTAAGTTTTTGTTTTTAATCTTAGCCCATATTTGATTGTGTTTTTAGTTGTTCTAGAATAGATAACTATTCCAGTAAAAATAACTATACTAGTAGAAGGAGCCATATATTATCCATTTGGTTTTGTAAGTTTTTAAATATTTGTTGAAAAGTTGTAATATTGAAGTTTTTATTATTTGGTTCATTGGTTGGTCACGTGGATAAAGATTTATAAAATATTACAAATGACTTGACATGTTAATCCATTTTATATCAGTGTAATAGAATAAATGGAATAATACAATTTGAGAGAAAACCTATAATACCATTTTTAATTGAACCTTGAATTTTTTTTAGAGAAAATTAACTGGGGGTTCTCAAAGTCATCCCCTTATTATTTTTAAGTCCTTGGTTTGTTTTGAGTTTTTTCTAGGTCCTTATCTCTCAATCTCATTATTTTTAAGTTTAACTTATACCAATTTTTTTTACTCCTGAAAATGTCCTTTCAACAATCACATTTACCCAACCCATCCTCTCTCTCAAACATCTTCTGCAACCTCTTAAACATTGATTATTTCACTCTCTCTCTCTCAAAAACCCTCCCCCAAACCCCCCTCCCCCCGCGTCTCTCCTCCCTCCCCGCATCTCTCCCTCTCCCCCTCCCCGCGATGAACGGCATTTGCAGGCGATCGACATTTAGAGTCTCTCCCCACACTCTGCCCCCTCCCTCTCTTAGAGGCGGAGCCTCAATCTTCCCTTTCTCTGGTTTGTTTCAAAACAACCACCCTCAAGTGTTGACCGTTGTGAGCTCCTATCTGAATCTACCACTCCATCAATCTTTAGTATTTTATGGTCAATTTATTTATAGTATTATGTGAATGTTTATTATGTGAAATGAGTTTTGTGGTATTCTGTGAATATTTATTCGATGAAATTTGAAAGTAAATAAATATTTAATATAGACGGTTAAAAATAAGAAAAAAAAAATTCAATATAAACATTTAATATAGGGTATGCAGCCCATCCTAAAATATTGTCCTCGATCCGCCTATAGTATATATTACACTATCATAGCGTATGAGAGCTGCAAAATAGATTACAAAATGAATTGAATATAATCAACGCTCAAAATATCACACAACCCTGTTGTGCTGGTTTTAAGTGTGCTTTAGTGTACATTGTGATTTGAATCAATGCTAACTTAAGTCTGTCTAGCAAGTTATTGCTATATATTTGAGATTGTGTCACCTTTAAGGGTCTTTATACAAAATAAAAATCAGGATTCCTATATGAGATCCACCAAGTGCTGGATGCCTGGATCCCATTAATAAGGAGGATTATTTAGTTTCCACTCCTCTTAAAACAAGTCAATTAATAAAAACCCCCTCCAAAACACAATATTATTATAAATCCCCTTTAAATGCTAACTGGATTTGTAAAAAACCCAAATAAATTATTTTTTGACGAAATAGGTTATTAAATGATGGATTGATAATAATACTCTTACTAAAAAATATCTTAACTTGATAAAAAAAAACCCTTTTATTAACATAAACCTGTTTCCGTCAAATTTTTTGTGGGAGTATTAATTTTTTTTTGTTTTGTTGACTGTTGGGTTTTACAAATCTAGTTAACATTTAAATGAGGTTTATAATGATATTGTGTTTTATAGTATTATTTTTAATAATTTTCCTGTTTTAAGAGGGATAGAAATTAAATAACATTTTTTTTATCAAGTTAGGATTTTTTTGTAAGGGTATTATTGTCAATCCATCTTTTAATAGTCTATTCCTTTTAAAAATAACTCATTTGGATTTTTTACAAATTCAATTAATATTTAAAAGGGGTTTATAATAATATTGTGTTTTAAAAGGTTTAATAATTTAACTGTTTTAAAAGGGGTGGAAACTAAATAACGCTAATAAGTATCGTCAATACATGACAATTTCACGTGCAAAACCTCCAGAAATGAGCCAATGTAAGCCGAAATCGTCCATGATCTTAATTAGCAGGAAAATGTTGGGCTGAACCCTATTTTCAGTAAAACAAAATACAGTCCACAAATTTTTTATTTTTTTAAAATTAATATACATCATCATCTAATAATACATGTACTTTTAATCTTTTAAAAAATAATATACTTTATTAAATATAATTTAATAGAATGTGTAAAAATTTAGAATTGTGAATATAGCATTGTATAATGGACTGAGCCCAGGCCTGGTCAAAATGGGCTTCCTCAGACCAAGCCTCAGCGGGCCGAATCTGGTTCCGGACCCAGGCTGGAGTCCAACTCGGCCCACCCTCTAGAAGGTTAGTTCATCAACCTCCGTCGCCAAGAGACAAAGGCAAGAGAGTCTCAGAGAAAACAAAAAAAAAAATCGTCGTAGAAAAAATAAGAGCAAGAAAGATCGAAAATCTCGAGAGCTTCGATGGGGAAGAACCCGGTACGGATGAAGGCGGTGGTGTACGCGCTGTCTCCGTTTCAGCAGAAGGTGATGACCGGACTGTGGAAGGACATTCCCGGCAAGATCCACCAGAAGGTCTCTGAGAACTGGATCTCCGCCACTCTCCTCCTCGGACCCCTCGTCGGCACCTACACGTCCGTGCTATTTCCCTCCTCTCTCTCTCTCTCTCTTTTTCGATTTGATTTTTTGATCTAGGGTTTTATTCGCAGATCCATCTTTTTCTGAGTTAGGGTTTGGGTTTTGGAATGGATTGAGGTGGTGATTTGGTTGGATTTTTGGTGGTTTTTGTTTGATGTGGATTATGATTTGCTTCTATTTGCTTGGGAGTTTTGACTATTTGGTGTTTATGTATTGCTTGTTGAACTGTGTTATTAAATAACATCGTTAATTGAACCCGAAAATGATTTGCTCTGTTGGATTAACCAGAATTGAACCTTGATGTAAACATGTTGGTTATTATTAATAATTTAAAATTTATAGAAAATGCACATTTTATAAAAGCTTTCCATGATTCTAGTGTTACATCCTAGTACTTTTTAAGGCCTAGTTTGAAAACAGGTTTGGGGAGTTTTTGAATTTGCATGAAGCTGAGTTTCTCAAACCTGTTTCTAAACAGGACAAAAAGTTATTGCTTGATTGAAAGTTGCAGACACATTTTTTTTATAATATGCTCAAAAGATGGTTTTTTCATAAACTGTGGAGAGGCAGTTTCCTGCAAACCCGGTTTTAAACACAGGAAAAAGCTAACTCTCAAATCCATTTCCAAACATGGCCAAAGTCTTAATATAACACCACAGTAGTACATGATAATGTGGTTTTATTATAAAAAAAGCTAAAATTTTACGTTATCCAATATTAATAAATTACTAATCACAATTTTTATGAACATAATCCTATGAATTATGAATTTAATTCATTTTCTCTCTTTCTGGGTCATGTGAAGGTGAAATGAAAGTTTGAGAACGGAAGCCTTAAATCCCTTTTTGAGTTTTGACTTTCATATTGACTTTTTATATGGTTTAAGAACAAGAAGGTTCAAGCTACCCATAGTTGGTTCTCAAAAACCATCGGTTCAATTTGTGAGTTGACCAATTTTTAAGCTTTAAGTTAGTTCTTGTATACTATTAGGTTTCAAGGTTAATCAGATTGGAATCCAGACCGGTCGATGGTTTAACCGGTTGAATTGTGCAGTTCGTTCTGTTTTTCAAAGCATTGGATTGTATAGTGGTTTTGATGCATGGATGTTGGTTGGTATGTTTGAAAAATTGGATGGGATGGTCTTAGATTTTTTTATTTGATGCATAGATGTTGGTCTAAATGATGTCCGTATGCTAGAATTGGTATTTGAAGAGGTGTGGTGGGATGGTTGGGGATTGTTTTTTATGAACCTGAGAGTGAAAATTAAGTGTTGTACACCGAGTTTTTTTTATATTTATTTTTGATGACTGTTCACCGAGTGTTTTAATATAGATTTATCCCAATCATGATGTTTGGACTGACTAGCTGATTTAACCGGTTAAACCGTTGATTGGTCTGACTCCATGTCTAGTTAAGCCTCAAAACCCGGTGATAAATAAAAATACCTTAAAATTTTTAAATATGTTAACCTACAGGTTGAACCAGTGTTTTTTTGAGAATTAGTTATGGTTGCTTTTTTTTTATCAAAGGTGGAGCAATTATATTATTAAAATAATTAAAGTATTAAAAATCAATAATTTTGATCTCTCGATTGAATTCCCCAATCAATGATTAGCATATCGATTTTGGAAATTTAAAAAAAATGAAAAAAAAATCTGGAAAATTTTGAAAAATATAGAAAATGGAGAATAAATATTTTTTGGTGAATGTTTCGTGTAGTGGTTTTTTTTTTATAGGAAATACAACTTAAGATACATTTTTTGGGCTTTTGGGGATTAAAGATTTTTTGGAGATTGCTATATCTAATTGAGATTTGGGAGTGTAGTGGTAAAGAGATTGAGTTGTGTTTTTGGTTGTGTTTGAAATAATGGTATGGGGGGTTTATAAAGATTTTTAGAAACCAGGATTAGAATTAGATATTATAAATGATTGGGTTTTTTCTGCCAAAAAAACCCAGTATCTCTGGCTGTACTGAGTGTTGGGGTCCAACGACTCATCGGGTAGCACTAGAAATTAAAGAAGGGTTTATTGATAATATATCAATGATATTTTGATGACGTTAGCACGATGTTATCGATATATCCACCCACCGATAAGAAGGACCGTTACATGGTCTGATTTTCACGGTGGGGTTCAAAATTGATACATCAATCTAATATATCGATATATCGATTGCTATTTAAAACTATGCCCTTGTGGAAAGAAGGGATGGGGATCTCTGAACAAAAGGTTAAAGGAAAAAGGAAGGACAGCAAAGAAATCACTCAAAATGAGTTAACCAATTATTAAATCGTGTTACGGGTCTTTGTTTCAACAGTTGGAGCAGAATTGAACCCTAGCGCCATGACATAATAAATCACAGGGGGTTATAAGGATATTTGAACATTAGAGGGGTGGGCTGTAAGGATATTTGAACTTTGGAAGGGTGATTTGAATATCGGACATTTGTTAGGTGGTTTGATGTATTATAATGTTAAAAAAAATATGGAATATTTTAGAAAATTTTCCACATTTCTTGAGTATTAAATCTTAGCACTATTTTAAGTCTTATACCACCTCATAGGATTGATAACATTATTTTATTATATAAAATCCAAAGTTTATTAACCTCAATATTAACAAAGAGTTAATCACTTTCTATGAATAAAACCTCTCTCTCTCTCTCTCTCTCTCTCTCTCTCGGCTATGTGAAGGTGGAATGAAAGCCTAAAAACGGAAGCCTTTGGAGTTTTGACTTTTGACATTATGTTTTCATATGGTTTAAGAACTAACTAGTTCTAGCTATCTATAGCTGGTTCTCAAAAAGACTTTTGCAACTAGTGGGTTAACCGGTTTTTAAATTTTAAATTTCTTCTTGTATACTATCGGGTTTTTAGGGTTAATCAGACTAGAATCCAAACTAGTCGACGGTTCAATTAATTGATTTGTTTGGACTATTTCTTAAAACATTGGTTTATTGTAGTGGTTTTGATGTATAGATGTTGGTTGGTATGTTTGACAAATTCGATAGGATGCTCTGTGCGTTTTGAGCTTGATGTATAGATGTTGGTGTTGTAACTGCTGTCAATACACTATAATTAGTATTTGAAATGGAAAGTAGGGTAGGAGGGTTGGGGATTGACGCCTTTGAATCTAAGAGCAGAATTCAAGTGTTATTCATTGTGTGAGCTAATTTGATTTATCCCAATCCTTTAAGGTATTATGTTGTTTGGATTGATTGGATAATTCAACCAGTTAAATTGTCGATTAGTCTGGTTGCCTATCCAGTTAACCTTCAAAACCCGGTATAACAAGAACGAGCTTAAAATATAAAACTGGTCAATCCACAGATTGAACTAGTGGTTTTTGAGAATCGACTATGAGTTGCTTTAACTAGGTGGTTCTTAGATTATTGAAAAAAATGTCATTTTGTCAAATGGGGCTCTAGGGTAATGTTAAATAATTTAAATACATAACAGAGTATTAATAGTTGTAGAAGTATTTTATACTTTTTTTTATTTCATATTTACTCTAATTTTGTTAATTATCAATTCATTAATATATTATTATGTCATGATGACATCATGCTTGAATTCTGGTTAACTGGGCGGCTGAATAGGTGACCCTTAATCCGGTCAATTTTCTGGTTCAGTGAACTGGTTAGTTTTTAAACCACTGACTAAAATGCATTATATGTACCCTGATATGATATATGTTGGCCATTTTCATAATTCCTTGCATCATAGGAGCAATCCTACTTGAAGCAGTGTGTGACACGTGTGTGTGCGTAACTCATTGGAGAACTATGTAACATGTTTCCCCGGTATGCCATCTGAGCACATTGATTTTCCCATTGCTTTCTGCATAGCAAGTTGCGGAATGTATTTCAAGTAACGAACACGTTGCTTGTTCTGCACACACATTCAGCCATATAGATCCTTTGGGATGGCTACACTCATTCTCCAATTCTATGAGTACCATAGCTAATGCCACACACATCATTGTGGTTGCCCGTGTTCCTGCCTTATGATAATGAAGTAGGTATTTTTAATCGATATCTTTTGCATTCTGTGTTTTTACAAAAAAATCAGCTTATTGATGATTCTATGTGAAGTTTTACGGGGCTTTAGGGAAAGGTTGAATGCCCATGACTGAGGGACTGTAGTAGGACCATCCATATTGCTGTACTCATTAACTACTAAAGCATCGTGGGCTATATCGTATATGTTTGTAACTTTCGCCATCCATCAATTTGTCAACCATGTTCATTGGATATCCATGGTGTTTGTAGACATTGGTCGGAACTTCTTTCATGTCTGCAGTACTGTTATGTGAGTCCCTTTTAGGTCATGTCCTTCTTGTTGAACCTTTTTGGATTTTGTTTTCTTGTGTCACGAACTACATTTCTCGTTGTACATGGTCAGACCAGTTTCATTTGATCTGTTTTTAAAATCTCTCAAATGCACCTCTATTAACTATTCCTTCCTACTTTTAATGTGCATCTATTTTAACCACCTTTCTTTAGCCACATATACTAATACAAATACCAGCTTATTCTTACCTATTGTGAAATAGTTTTTGTTTGAGAAAATTTTGTGATATAGTTATACCCACCTATTCCTTGCAAGCAGACATAGTCACCTCTATTCCACCCTATTACCCATCTATTCTTCTACCCAAACAGGGGCCAGAGGTATTCAGTCTTACACTATCTGCATATTTCCAATATCAGCACTTGTTTCTGCACCTCTGTTTTAATTACTGCAAGACATGCAGTAATTTATTCAGAAGTCTTTTCCCCCCACAAAATGAAAGTCGTTTCTGGGTGCCTTCTTTGAATACTCAGTAATCTACAATCACCAATCACATGTCATCACCTCTTATACATTAATGGGGCTCACATGTCAAATTTATTCCTTATCACATTTTTCCTTACATTTTATTCACAATATTCACATTTTATTCTTCTTCTACTAAACACTCAAATCTTTATTATTACGTTTCACAACAAGAATAACTGAAAACACAATCAAATACAAAATCACTTATTCCATTGATAAAGTCAACAATTACTGTAATATGTATAAACCTCAGAATAGCTTATGCCTCCATCCAAACAGGCTCCTATTGTTTTAATTTAAATTGTTGTTTGCAGAATTTTATTTTGTGGAAGCTGGATCCTGGGCGGCAACTTTATCCACAGTTTTTTTTATGTTATGAATCATCAAGCATTTTTTTTCTCTTTCATTTTCTCAATTTTGACTCTAAATTCCAAGTTGGTAATCTGGAAATGTCCTCAATTGTCTGCCATTCTGGCATGTATTTGCTCTAACGAATTTTATTTTCTCTCTAGTATGATGCTTATTCTTATATTAAATTGCAAAGAAATGTTATCCCAAGATTTGTATACCATCTTTGTATTATATCTTGGCCAGTCTTGCATGTATGCAACAAGTAACACTTGAACTTCGACATGAATTGATGTAGAATTTATATTCTGATGACTTGTACTAGTGGCTGACATGACAATGGCTCTTAATGTGAGTCATTGTACAAAAAGAACTTGTTTTTGATGCTTCTCTAATGATATCAATATGAATTCATTTTCCTCCTAAAGTATCTGCAAATAACATGGATTACACGTTCCAATGTATGCGAAACACTCACAGGCTGAGTTTTTGTGCTTGTGATGGGTAGAATACAAAGTAAACAATTTTCATTTATTTTCCTTATGCACTCAACATCCCTATCTACCCAAATCCTTGCAGGTATGTTCAGAACTACCTGGAGAAGGAGAAGCTGGAGCACAGGTACTGATATTTGTTGGCTATTTCAACTTTCTTTAGAAGGTATTGATGGGACACTAGCTGCTCTCTTTCTATAGCTGTTTTATCTGACTCTCAAATGAGGTATTTGTTCCTGTTTCATTCTGAATAAAGTTCATGTCTGACATTATGTTAAACTGATGATATTTGAGCCTTTTTTTTGTTATTATTATTATTTTCCTTGGTGGTTGCTCCTTATCAAAAAACAAGAACTCAACATTTTGGCATAAAAGGGTTTTGTGAGACAGCTTTGTTGGGAGTGTTTAGTGTTTACTGGTAGTTCTTGTCATCTATTCAAATGTTTTTACAAATCACGGGGGTTCATCATCATAAATTATGAGATTTATTATCTTCCAGTGATCATCATTTCTCAGACCATCTCATTGACTCGTAATGATGCTTTAGAATGTGACTTATTTTCTACCAATCATGCTCCATGTTAAAAATACTTATCAATCATCAAGTCAAGATTATAACAGTTAGAATATCTGAATATGTGATGTGTACCTTGGCTGCAAAAGTGATCCAGAGGCATTATGACTCCTTAGTCCTTGCTGATTAAATATGTACAATGTATAATTGTTAAGGGCAGGTGTACTCCCGCCAACCAAAAAATGAAAAAAACCATAATTTGATGGAACAATGGACAGCTGGTCCGATAATCTTTATTTAACACATTCGATGGTCGGGTCTGTCAACCATTATTCGTCAATTATTGTTTAAAACATTTGGCATTCTTTTTATCAACCACCGTTTAAAATATTCGATAATAGCTTTATCAACTTGTTTTTACAATTTTTGACAATTGGTCTATTTACTTGAGAGATTTGTTCAATCATAATGGTGTCGGACCATATATTCTTTCAACAGAATACCTAAGACACATTTGATCACATTCAATATTTAATATATATTAAAATATCAATAAATTTCATTAAACATGTACTATATATTCACTTTCGATATTAAAAAAAACATTGTTTAAAATATTAAACATTCAAAATATATACACTGTTTGTACAGATGAACTAATTCGACTCAAGTCCAATAATCGTGTCTATTGCTTTGATTTAGGTGATTGGCGTTGTCTTGGAAGAGGAATGCGTTGTTTATCTAAGCCATTTTGCAGTCAATCGAGCACAGTCAAGCATCAAATGAAGCAACCCAAATTAAAAAGAAAGGGAGACGGACAACGCCAAACTGTAACATCCAACCTCCCAAAAAAACGATGCATTCCTCTTCCAAGACGAATTATCGAAGGTTTAATTTGGGTCGCTTCATTTGAAGCTTGTCTGTGCTCGATTGACTTTAAAATGGTTTAGAGAAACAACACATTCCTCCAAAATGATGTCAATCAACGAAAATCAAAGCAATGACACGATCATTAGACTTGAGTTGAATTAATTCATGTGTACACAAACAATGTATATATTTTGAATGTTTAATGTCCTAAATAATGTTTTTTGAATATTGAAAGTGAATATATTTTAAGTGTTGAATTGAATGTGAATGTATTGATATTTTAATGTACATTGAATGTGTTTTAGGTCTCTTTTGAAAAAATATACGGTTTGACACCACTACGGTCGAATAGACCCTTCCAGGTCGACAGACTAACTGTTAACGGTTATAAAGGAAGATTGACAGGATTATTATCGAATATTTCAAATGGTGGTTGACAGGGAGAATGTTGAATGTTTTAAACAATGATTGACAAGGCAACTGTAGATGCGTTAAATAAAGATTGACATACCAACTGTTAATTGTTCTAAAGGCATATTGACAGGGTGACTGTTAAATAGTTGGTGGGATTAGTGATGTTCAAATTACTGTCTTCTTTTGTTTTTTGGTTGTGGGATTTAATTAGTTGGTGGGAGTAGACTTGCCCATTGTTAAGAAACAGTGATTTTTGAATTTGCACTCTCTAATATATTTTTATTTTAAAAAATATATATATACATGTCAAATGAAATTCATATGTTTATAAAAAAAATTAGTCAAATAAATTATTGTGTGCAGGAGACTAATAATAGTGTGCACGGAAACAATTAAAAGAGTTTCTTTTCTTTTAAAAAAATTTCGGACGGTTCTTAGGCCTCACATGTTTTATTTATTATATATGGTAAATGTTTTATAAAAAATAATAATAAAGTATATACAGTTTAATGAATTGTACATACATATTGTCTTGTTTACGTAGAAGAGTAGGGGGAGAATTGGATGGAATTAAAGAGGAATAAACATAAAAACTTGTTTGTTTGCAAGGAAAATGTAGGTAAATCTATGCTAGAATAAATGAAAATCAGCTGATGGAGGGGCAATAAATAGCGAATCGGGTTCGGGTCAGTGCAATCCGTCCGCTCCGCTTCTCTTGATGGCTTTCGTTGGCTTGCCGGCGATCCTTCTTCTTGAACGTCGTTGGAAACAGTGTTGGGGGTGACCTGTAGAAAACCCTCCGACACTCAAGTCAGTCAAATGCACAACTTCGAGTTTTGTGAAAAGAATTTTCACATACCTCAATAGGGAGAACTGATTCCCTATTTATAGTACTTTAGTGGATGCTTTAGAATCAATGGTGGATTTCTCTCCTATCGGACGGATAGGGAGAGATCCTTGATTTAGGCGATTAAAGATATGTCATTCAGAGGGATTTGCAGAATTTGCTATTATGATCCTTGGATGAATGTACACAATTGTTGGGATCTTGTAAATCAATTGATGATATTTCTAAATCTAGGATCGATATACTGTTGTGAACTCAAAGAATTAGTCTAATGATAGCTATAAATTTAATATATATGTGAGGATTTAGAGAATCAGTCATTGATAATCTTTTATTAAAAAATTAAATGTAAAATATTGACTAGAAGTTGTGCTTGGTCGTTGGGTATAGAGGGTTCAATGGCATCTGGACATGGTTGACGCCGAGGAGGTGTTCGGCCTGGAGATGTACCCAGAGCTTCCCTCCCACTGTTATTACCATCTGAGTGGGGCTCGGTGAGGCTGGTTGCTTATCCCCGTTCTCCCTTTTTCCTTCTCTCTTTTTGTGACATTGTAAAGTATTATCAATAAAAAAGAGTTTTCCATTGAATGAACTTGTATTGTGTACAACGTTCGATTGCCATGCTTGCGTTTCGAGCCAAATTAATGGCATTCGACCTTTCGTTTGATGGACCCCAGTCATTCTTCACACCAATCTTGTTTTAGGTGAAGGTGGTGGATTAGGGCTCATAGCAGACTTAGATTTTGATCGCTCAGATCGATACTCTCCTGTGGGTCCATTTGAGATGGTATGAGTCAGTTTCGAGAATGGCACACCCTTAGACGCTTTGTTGTCCTCTTGGTTTTAATCGCTGTATGGTGCCACCTATCAGACAATTGTTTGCCCCCAAGCCCGGGCTATACTTACGGCGTGGTTGTTGCGGGGTTGGTCTATTCCCTTGACGTGCGCCATCGAACGGCATGGTCTTAAGGGATTCGGTCT
Source organism: Acorus gramineus (assembly GCA_030737835.1). Classification (NCBI taxonomy): domain Eukaryota; kingdom Viridiplantae; phylum Streptophyta; class Magnoliopsida; order Acorales; family Acoraceae; genus Acorus; species Acorus gramineus. Next base: position 24,327,916 of record CM060849.1, read on the forward strand.
CTGCCTTGATGGCGTGAACAGTTAGAATGGCATTGCCTTGAAAGAAAAGCTCTGTAACACCCTCCTTGGCTTGAATAATTAGATTGACATCTTCCTATGGGACAATTTTGGTGTTATCCCAGACTTGAACCATGAGAACGGTGTCATCTTATGGGATTTGGTCAGATTCCCATTGGCTTAAACCGTTAAGACGGTGTCACCTTATGGGGTTCGATCTAAGTCCCGTTGGTTTGAACTGTGAAAACAACATCGCCCTGTGGGATTCAGTCTAAGTCCCATTTGGTTTGAATCGTGAAAACGGCATCGCCCTGTGGGATTCGGTCTGCATCTCAATGGCTTGAACCGTGAGAACAGAATCACCCTAAGAGACAATCTCGCTTTTTCCGGCTTGAACCGTTTGAACGGCGTCACCCTTGGAGAAAGATGTGATCTGTATCCGACTTTGTACATGGAGGGTGAGGAAATAACTGGCACTCAACATGCCCCTTAGCATATACATAGCTAGACCCAATCTGATTCAATTTGTACGCGCTGATCCACACAAGCGGGAGGTGGCAGCCGGTGCCCGACTTGTCTTGACACCGTATGTCTAGGCGGAATATTTATGCTCTCACCAACAGTATATCACAGAGACGAATATTCACAAGCACTCATTCGACAATTCGAGCAATAACATGCAAACTAATGGAATGGTATTAAATCCAAAACGGTTGGAGACATTTATTTATAAATGCCGCTCGACTTACACATAATACTTTCTTAAGTTCATGGTGTTAGAGGGGGTTGAGATGGGTATCTTCCATGGACCAATAGTGCAAAGCTTGTATGCCCCCTTGCTGTAAGCCTCTACCACCTTGTACGGGCCTTCCCCAAGTGGCTTCGAGTTTTTTCGTATTGAGTTCCCGTGTGTTATCGATGACACGCTGGAGGACCCATTTGCCTGGAACAAACGATTGGGCGTGCACCTTTTTATTGAAGTGGAGAGCTTGTTGGCATTGGTAGACAGCCAAGTGGATGAGCATAGCTTCCCTCCATTCCCCTAAGAGCATGAGATTTTCTGTGAGGGTTGCGTCTTTTTGCGAGGAGTTGACAAGGACAGACCGCAAGGTAGTGAATCCAACCTTGGTGGTGATGACCGCCTCCGTGCCATAGGTGAGGGCGAATGGAGTCCCCAGTTGCCTTCCTTCTTGTGGTGCGGTAGGTCCAAAGCATGCCTAGGAGCTCCTCCAGCCATTGTCTCTTTTTGTCCTCAAGCCTCTTGTTTAAGCAGCTCAAGATTGTGCGATGGTAACCTTGGTTTGTCTATTCCCTTGCGGGTAAGCGCGGGAGGAAAAGCATTGTTTGATGCCATATTTGGCACAAAATTCATGGATGGGAGTGTTGGCGAATTGCTTCCCATTGTCTGCTATCATGGTCCTGGGCACTCCGAACATATAGATAATGTGCTTCCACAAGAAGTTCTTGACATTGGAGTTCTTCACGATCTTGTATGCCTTTGCATCCACCCACTTAGTGAAATAATCAGTAGCCAAAATCACGTACCTTTTGCCCCCTGTGACAACCGGAGGCGGTCTTGCGATGTCCATCCCCCATTGCGCGAATGACCGAGGCACCCTAAGGGTGTGCAAGTCTTCGATGGGAGATGGATGAGAGGGGCATGTAGTTGGCATTGCTCGCAACGATGGGTGAATCAATCTCGTCCTTTTGCAAGGTTGGCCAGTAATAGCCCTAGGTAAGGATGCGATGCGCGAGCGATCTCCTAGAAGAGTGGTTGTTGAATGATCCTTCATGGATTTCCTCTATGTGTTGCTTGGCTTCGGCCATGCTTAGGCATCTTAGGAACGGGCCATCAGCGTTGTGCTTGTACAACATCCCTTTGATGATGGAATACCTAGCTGGGCGGCGCCTGAGCTTCAAGGCCTTCTTTTGGTTGGGCGGTATGGGATCGTCGCGTATGAAAGCTTCAATCGGGTCCATCCAACAGGGGGATTCTCTCTCGATTGCACAGACATTCGAAGAAGGGTCAATCGACGACTGATCCAATATGTCTGATGGGACCCAATGTCCTCCATTGTCGGTGGTGTCGGTGGCGAGAGAATCAGCCTTGGTGTTGCTGTCCCAAGGGAGATAATGCATCTTGAAGCCGAAGAACACTTTGGAGAGTTTAGTTGCAAGGCTCAAGTATTGCTCCATCCTTTGATCCTTGACGGTATAGGTGCCGTCGACCTGTAAGACCACCAGTTGTGAATCACAATACACACGCAGATGCCTGACATGAAGCGCATTTGCCAGCTTGAGCCCTGCGATCAATGCTTCGTACTCCACCACATTGTTTGACGTGGCAAATGTGAGGTAGACCAATTGTTCGAATTGAGTCCCGATGGGGATACAGATGACGAGGCCAGGGCCATGCCCCCTAGCCTTGTGATATTAGAGAACCAGTCCAATGATAGCTATAGATTTAATATATTTGTGAGGATTTAGAGAATCAGTCATTGATGATCCTTTATTTAAAAATCAAATGTAAAATATTGACTAGAAGTTGTGCTTGGTCATCGAGTATAGAGGGTTCGACGGGCTGGATTCATGTTTGGTAGGCAATTCGGGTTGTGTGCCCTTACTAATTGGGCCTCGGGCCGCAGGTATGTGGAGCATAGTTTATGGGCCTGAATTTTGGCTCCTACAGCTAGTAATCCAGGTCTCCCTGGAATTCTATAATCTATTCCACTTGTATAAGGGAGGCCTATATATTAAATCATATGACATCACCAATTATAAATGAGGAATATCACATGTCAAATCTTTTTTTTTTATATTTTACAAATTTTTATTAAAATCTTCTTCATTTTTTATTCATACTATATCTATGGTCAACAAATTTTTTTTTTTATGTTTTCAATAAAAATAATTAAAAACACAACAAGACCTATTTCTTATTTGAAATAATTATGTATTTAATAATAATTTATATCGTTACCCAAACAGAGATTTAAGATATAAATTCAAGTGTGATTTTAATGAAACGGTGTCAAATTGGATTGCATATAAGCGGGGCATATAAGAGTTGCAGCTTGCAAGTAACGATGATAATTTTATAATGGGAATATGGCCACTGTTGGATTGTTGTGATTTATGTAAGAAAAATGACACAGTCCACCTTGTGTATAATCAGGCCGTACTTTTTATTTTTTTAACTGAGTATCAAAACCCCGAGACGCGTTGAAATCAACCTCTTAGGGCAGCTCCAATCGAACTGTACAATGAAGATTTGAAGATCATTCGAAGCAGTCGAACTCCAACCAAACGTCAAATAGAAGACCACACGTCTTCATTTTTAAATCAAGCTCTATATTTGAAGACTCACTATTTGGGTCTTCATATGTCACATTAATGTTAGGTAATGCCACAAATGACTTTGTTAATTTATAACAATTTTTTATAAATTGCATTTAACTCCTGTAAAATTATAAATTTCTAATTTTTCATTTATATTTAATAAAAATATGAAATTTTGAAAAGAAATTTACAAAAAAATTTCATATAAAATTCAAAAACAATATTTCAAAAACCAAACCATTCATTGAATCAGAAAAATGAATGGGATAAAGAATCACCGGTTCAACTGTCCGGTAAATCGGATTTGAACTGTAACATTATCATGACATAATAACAAAAAATGAATCATATGAGACATGACAATACAGAGATATCTTATTCCATCAGATCAGACAATTGCATTAAATACAAGTCCACTTGCAACTTTACATATACATATTAAATTTTTTATATGTAATTATAGAGTTAATATAATTTAGTTATTTATATTAAAATTAAGATAAAAATGTCAATAAACAATAAAGATGAAAGAGATAAAAGTTAGAATGAGAATTTTAACAAATCAAAATAGTGATTTGAAGACCTACACTAAAAAAATTAAAAATTCACTGTTAGATTTGATAAGTTTTCAAAATAACAAAATCTTTAAAATAAAGACTCATTGAAATTCAGAGGTCTTCAAATGTCTAAAATCTCTTCTGAGAGGTCTTAATCCGCGTAAGCATCACATCTCCCCCACTCTCCAATCATTCCGCGTCCAGACAAAACGAACCTTCCGTGATGCAACCAACCCCAAAATATTTTATGTTCACTCCCCATACACCCACCCCTTATTGATTCCTTCCTTTCATCTCTCTCACTCAAAACTCTTTCAAATCTTTCTCCACACACACAAACCAAGACAAACCATGTCCAACCCCACCAAAACCCACCCCTGCTCCCTCCTCTGCAGCCTCATCAAACTCATCTTCTCCCTCTCCATCACCCTCTCCATCAGCTTCTTCTTTTTCTGGCTCATCTACCATCCAAACCCCATCAAAGTCCACGTCGAAAACGCCTCCCTCTCCCTCTTCAACCTCACTACAACAGACACCACCACCACCACTCTCACTTACAACCTCACCCTTGACATAAGCGTGAGGAATCCTAACAAGAAGATCAGCATCTATTACGACTCGATCGAGGCGAGGGCGTGCTATGACGGTGAGAGATTCGCCTTTGCGACGCTCCCGACGTTCTACCAGGGACATAAGAACACCACCATGCTCTACCCGTCTTTCGATGGGCAGAGTTTGGTGGTTGGGAGCGGCACGAAGACCAGGTTCAACACTGAGGAGAATGATGGATTTTATAACATAGATGTGAATGGCCATGCCAGGGTAAGGTTCAAGGTGGGGTGGATCAAGATCAAGTTCAAGCCAAGGGCGAACTGTCATTTGAGACTCGCTTTGAGTGGTGGTGGTGGTGGTGGTGGTTTTCAGAGGACCAAGTGTGATGTTGATCTTTGAAAGAGTTGGTTATGTTTTTTAGAGCTTGGTATTTTTTTAATTATTAAAGTTGGATTGGGTTGTTGATTGTGTAAAAGCAGCATGATTTATTTGATTTTTTATTTTTGGTTTATCGTTATAAATTGATTCAATATTGGATTGGAAATGTTGTTACCAATTGTTTAGTTTGGGGGAGAGGGGAATAAATATTGTTAAAAGGAACACCCCATTTGAAATTAATTATTTAATCAATTGTTTAGAGTTGTTATTAAAAAATTGTTTAAAGCCTGATCTGAATGTTAGAAGCTAAGGATCCTGAAACAGATTGGAAACAATTTTTTTTGGAAAAATGGATCCTTCAAAAGCAAGATTTCGCCTTGTATTGTTTCAATAATTATGGATCAATTAATCCAGGAGGAATGATTGAAAAACCAATTACCCAAAGGAAGGGGAACTCATGAAACGAAACCAACCCCCCCCCCCCGCAAGACACACACACACACACCCTTTTTGGGTTAAGGAGACAAGGTAGAACAAGGCACTTATCCTTATTTGATAACAGCACTCAAAGAAATTGAAATATAATTGAATCATGACAGCAAACATTGTCGAGCCTCTTGTTCAGAAGGTGCAGTGGTGGACAAGTCGAAAGGACTGGATCACTGAATACATGATAAAAGGTTGGACACTCAAACAGAGACTGAACACTGAAAAGGGGACACATTTTAGAGTTTTTAGAGTGGAGCCCTGGTACAACCAGTTCAAAAAATAGCCTCAAGAATTACCTCGAGGTTATACATGCTTATTTGAAGGTTACATGCATTTTAAAAATCAAGAAAAAAAATCATTGAAGTACATAACCTCCAACAAAGAATATATGACATTTTTATGCAATTTTTTAGATGATTTCCTGGGAGGTGTATATTTTTTTGATAAGTGTGGGGGTGAACACCTGTAGAATAATTGACTTTCAAAAAAATGTTATTATCAACAAAATGTAGTTAACGATAAATTAGATTTTCAAATAAATAGTAGGTTTCTGTGCATCCTAGATATAGATATAGAAAAATAACAATAGATAGGCAAACCAAGTTTGGGGTTAGCCGGTTAGCAACCCCTATTCAATAAAAAGATCAAGGGATCAAATTCTGGAGCACATATTTAAAAAGAAAAAAAGAAAAAAAAGAAAAGAAAAAGATAGATAGAAACCCTTCCTTCCATCATTCCTAAAACAAATTTGCGTGGCCAAGAATCTTGGACAAGTCGTTTCTCCTCTTGTTCCTCTGTTGGAGCCTACATTAATCGTGCTTCCAAGTGAAATCATTGTCAAGATGTTATCCTTTTGAACTAATTAAAAAATTGTCTATTCAATAAGAAAATCAAGGGATCAAATTCTGGAGCATATATTTAAAAAAATAAAAAGGAAAAAAAGAAAAGAAAAAGATAGATAGGAACCCTTCCTTCCATCATTCCTAAAACAAATTTGTGTGGTCAAGAATCTTGGACAAGTCGTTTCTCCTGGTCCTCTGTTGGGGCCTACATTAATTGTGATTCCAAGTGAAATCATTATCAAGATTTCATCCTTTTGAACTAATTAAAAAATTGTTGATCTCAGCTATTTCAATTGGCACAGATAACAGTACATAACATGAGCTCATTTGCAGTAGACCCCAGCGGAGTGGTCGAGATGCACCCTCCCATAAGGGAGGTCGGGGGTTCGAACCCGTCTTTACCCACAAAAAAAAAAAAAACCATGAGCTCATTTGGAAATAGAAAATGATACATCCAACCCGCCCATTTGCAGTCTTCAACCATTTTCATTTTCTCTTAAGATGCATACTCGTCTGATGAAATACAAACTATTATAAAAAGTGAATTATATAAATCTAGATGAATTGATACATTTTTTTTTAAATTTTCATATAAAGTGAATTATATAAATCTAGATGAATTCTAAAAGGCCATGTCAACTTGGACCTATGGATCATTATGCATCACAAATTGATCCTGAAGCGTCGATGGATGGTAGCTTAAAGATGAGGCAGCAGAACAAAAATAAAAAATTGATGAACGATCACCACCATTCATTCAATATATATATATATTTGATAAACATCGCATATTATCCACTAAAATATTAAAATATGTTTTTTTTATTCTTACCTTTTAATTTAAAATCAAATACGATAAATAAATCATGGTAAAATTGAAAAATGAAAATGTTAAAATGAAAAAAAACACTTTTGATTAGATAATAGATAGATTAACTCTTTATTATATATATCACATTATTATCTCAATGTAAATCTAATAAAAAAATAAAAAAAATATGATGACGTGGCACAATAACCATCATTAATTCAATATATCTTTATAATTTTAAGATGAGATTAGGTGACTATATATTAGTTTTGGATAATAATATATATTAACAAATTTATTGTTAGGGATAAAGATGTAAAATTGTGTCACACAATTGAAAACATTTTCTATTAGTATGTAGATAGATTATTCAGGAATCCCAACAAATAATATCAGAACGATTCCCAACATGGCCAACCAGATATTTATAAGCAAAACTCTTTTGAGCAATGGCGCCCTTATGTGTAGTTCTTACACAGTCTTACGTATAATCTTATTTTATGAATGTAATGTATATTTTTTTTTTTCTGAAGCATGCGTTTTTTCTTATAAATATTGCATCATCCATACATAAGAGTGACCTCATTAACAAATTTTTATGTAAGAAAACAAACAAATTAATAAACAACCAATGAATAATTCTTTATTTTACAAAGTATGATATCCTAGGTAACCGAACACCTAATAATCCGCATAAAAAAGTACAACCCATCTCAATAAATAAAAAAAAAAAAAAAATGACAATGTAAATCATACATAACCAACCAGCACAAAACAATAAAAAAAAAGAAAAGTAAACGAAGCCAATAGACCTCCATCAAATCGATCTCTAGAAGTCAACATCACATCTGGTCGTTGTGAATCCACTGGAGGCCACACCAAGGGGCAACCTCAGGTGACACTTTGCCTTGGGAGAGTACTTGTTGCTCTTGAACCACCACACTTTGAACCTCACCCTAGCATGGATGTTCACGTCTATGTTATAAAATCCATCATTCTTCTCGGTGTTGAACCTGCCCTGCGTGCCGCTCCCAACCACCAAACTCTGCCCGTCGAAAAATGGGTAGAGCATGGTGGTGTTCTTATGTCCCTGGTGGAACGTCGGGAGCCCAGCGTAGGCGAACCTCTCGCCGTCGTAGAACGCCCTCGCCTCGATCCAATCGTAGTAGATGCTGATCTTCTTGTTGGGGTTCCTCACCATGACGTCCATGGTGAGGTTGTAGTTGAGCGTGTTTGTCGAGGTGAGGTTGAATTTGGAGAGGGTGGCGTCGGTTACGTAGACTTTGACCTTGTTGGGGTGGACGACGAGCCAGACGACAAGGACGATGATGCCGATGGTGATGACGAAGCCGAGGATGAACTTGAATAGGGTGCAGAGGAGGCAGCACCCGCAGCCCGACCCGCGGCCCGGGCGGTGGTAGGAGCGGGTCGGGGGAGGGATGGGCGGGCCGTAGTAGGCCCCGTTCAGTTGGGATTGTTTTGTGTCTGCCATGTTTTGATGTGTAGTTTTTTTTATTAGGATTGTTTGTCATTGTGTGTGTTTGGTGTCTATATAAAGAGAGAGAGGGGCCGGGGGTTTTGAGGGAAACTTCGTTAGGGGTTGTGGAACGCGTTATGGGTTGAAATTTAACTATAGAACGCGTTACTTAGGAGTTAGGGAATGTCCAGAAATTGTATATAGACGTATAGTTGGACTTTTTGACATTGGTGATGTGGGGATATTTGTGACTTCTGAATGAGTTGATGATTTGTTTTTGTCATATTGGAGATTTTTTTTATGACTTGGTGTCTGAAGTTTTTTTTTTATGTGAGTTGGGGGCGTTTTCAAGGCTGTGTGTTCAGGGGTGTTGTGTTTTATAATGGAAGGGATTGAGACTGATGAACTAACTATAGTAAAAAATGACACCTTTGAAGAAGATTTCAACACCTTATGTCATTTTCTATGAAAATATATAAGTACATATGAATCGATGTCATAACTATACCAATTTATTGGTATAACTATATATATTTATTCCTCGCAAGCAAACACTTTTTTAAATTTATGTTTGCTATTCCACCATGTTTCCCCTGTTTCTCAATGACATAATGAATTGGTCAGAAGTTATTATACACAAGTGTTTTTTAATCAAGCACATGGTTTTATATGATTTTCTTTACACACGCAATCATATGGGGTCGAGTTTGGGTGTAATCATATAGTCATCAAACTCTTTCTAGGCGCCTTCACACATATTTGCACAAAAAAAAAAGTTAATATGTGAACAATTTTTTATTGGTTGTTTGTCTCGTATGATCCTCCTATGTTATCCAGACTTCTTTTGGGTCATCACTCATCAGAATTGAAATAAAGAGACGAATGAGAGGGAAAAACAGTTTATCCGTTTGGTATGAATAAAATCCAAACAATTGTTTGATATTTTGAAATAAAATTGAGGATTTTTTTATTCTATTTAAAGGTTGAAACAACTTTTTTCATTGCGTTTTGTTCTGATTCTGATAAACGTGAATAAAGACAAAATTTATAAACCTTTTACCCCTTTCACTTTGAATAAATTATTCTTAAAATTTAAACACTTTCCAATTTGAATTATGAGTCATCAACTCATAAATTGTTCAATTCAATGTAAAAATATAATATATATATATATATTATTTTAATATCTCATTATTAAATTCATTCATTTATTTTTCAGTTCAATTCATAAATATTTTTTACTTTAAAAAAAATTATAAATAGTAGATTCAATTAATTTTTTTGAAGAAAATTCAGATCTTATCGAAATTGAGACGTTATAAATGTGAATGGGAGTCAGAGGAAGAGAGAACAAAAATAAAAAATACACTCGATTTTTCAATTTGATAACGCAAAACGTGTCCATACCCAGTCCTGATCTGTTCAGGTTGAAAATCAAGTAAACCAAAGAAGTTCACCAAATGTAAAAAAGTCCAACTATTCGTCTTATTTGAATCCTTCCCTAAGTCCCAAGTAACGCTTATTTCAACCCGAAACGCGTTCCATCGCTTCTCATGAAACTTCCCCCCAACAAAGCCCTTTCCAAACCATCCCCTATATATAAACACACACAACCCTTAAAGCTTCCAATCCATCAAACACAAAACAAACCAATCTAAACACCCATCAAAAAAAATGGCAGACACAAAACAACCCCAACTGAACGGAGCCTACTACGGCCCGCCCATCCCTCCCCCGGCCCGCTCCTACCACCGCCCGGGCCGCGGGTCGGACTGCGGGTGCTGCCTCCTCTGCACCCTATTCAAGTTCATCCTCTCCATCGTCATCATCATCGGCATCATCGTCCTCGTCCTCTGGCTCGTCCTCCGCCCCAACAAGGTCAAAGTCTATGTAACCGATGCCACCCTCTCCGAATTCAACCTCACCGGGACAAACACGCTTAACTACAACCTCACCATGGACGTCATGGTGAGGAACCCTAACAAGAAGGTCGGCATCTACTACGATTGGATCGAGGCGAGGGCGTTCTACGATGGCGAGAGGTTCGCCTACGACACGCTCCCGACGTTCTACCAGGGACATAAGAACACCACCATGCTCTACCCGACTTTCGATGGGCAGAGTTTGGCGGTTGGGAGCGGCATGCAGGGCAGGTTCAACACTGAGAAGAATGATGGATTTTATAACATTGATGTGAACATCTATGCTAGGGTGAGGTTCAAAGTGTGGTGGTTTAAGACCAACAAGTACTCTCCCAAGGCAAAGTGTCACCTGAGGCTGCCCCTTGGTGCGGCCTCTAATGGATTCACAGAGACCAGATGTGATGTTGACATCTAGAGATTGAGTGTTCTATTGGTTTCGTTTACATTTGATTTTTTCTCTGTGTTATGTCACTCTTTAATTTATGTATTTGATTACGTGGTATACCATACTTTATGGAATAAAGATTATTTGATTGAGTGTTTTTGGAACGGTGTCAATTTTTTTTTTTTTGTGTAACTGAACAAAAGTTTGACCATCAATCGAGTCGTTGGGGTTTCGATAGATGATGAGGGTGGCTTATGCTAACTTGCACTGATTAATTTTTGCATTTGTATGAGATATATGTCCCTTCATTAACTCAATATATGACAACAAATAGGATTCTGAGTCAATAAAAATAAGATAATTCATTTTTTGAACCCAACTAAAAAATCATTGGATGACATGTCCCTTTTGATTGGTTTAAAATATGTTGAGTTGAAAAGTTGGTCAATTTTTTTTTTTCCCATAGAATCAACGTCCTATACAACATAACCAATGATATGTATATCCACCTATGTGTATCCGTCTATCCGATTGTCTATGTGACACGTCACCAAATTGGCTATAGAAAAACCTTCTTGATCACAGGGAATCCAAACCGCCTCTCATTCAACAATACAAGCTCCAACTGAAAGCACAGATATCGGAAAACAATGTATCTAACTTTGGATATTGTATTTGACTTGTGATAAATGTAAATGTTTTATGCTAAATGTATATGAATCTTGAAACATGTGGCAATAAGTAGATTGCACATGTATCTTTACAATGCAACCGATTTTTGATAAATGTATTTGATTTATAATAAATATATTTTATTTATGATAAATGTATCTGACTTTTGCTAAATTTAAAAAAAATGTACTAACATAAACAACCATTGAATTTGGAAGAATGAATATGCAATTCATTAAAAACTGTATCTAGATCTTGAAAATGTAACTAGAATAATGAAAATGTATCTAACTCTATTATTTTGCACATTATAAACTTTCAACAAATTTGAAATGTAATTGACTTACACAATATAATGCATATAAAGTTCATTTACATTTTAAAATGTAACTAACTTTCAAATTAAAATGTATACCAAACTCAGTTACAGTTGAGAATGTAACTGACTCTTACTATATAATGCATATAAATATAAGTTACATTTCAAATTATAATTGAATTTCAAAACATAATGCATATAAGGTTCGGGTTAGTTTTAAAATATAATGGACTTTTGAAAATATTGCATGTAAGGTTCAAATTAGTTTGAAATGTAATTGACTTTCGAATGTTACATATATTAACTATTAATCTGAACTTCACCTAAAACTGAAATGTTAAAACAAATGTAAATAATTTATTTCAAATCATTTAAGAAGAAAGTGCATGTCAATAAAAAAAACCATTTAACATCAAACATAAGATTCAACAAAACATAAATATAGAATTAGGTAATTAGAACTCAATTGCATAACCAAATAATAACAAAGGCCGCACCTAAATTGACGTACATTGAAAACGATAGCCAAATCATTCGAAATCAAATTAGTGGTTGGAAAATCCTTTTAAAAAAATTTCTGATATGCTGCTAGGTGTTCTTAAAAACAATAATAGTGCTAAAAAAATGATCAATTATTATGGATGAATAACAATTCAATTGTAGATAACTAAAAAAAAAATCAGAATTAAAACTCCACTTATCGCAGGGGTTCCAAATGTGAAAATCGTAATTGTCTTCTTGATTATGGGAAGCAATTATCGAAAAAGGCAGGAAGGGTACATTAGGTATTAAGCCTATGCCACTTTATGAGGCTTTCAATGGGACTTAAAAATCATTATTGTTTTTTTATATTTGAAGGGTAAATATTCAATGTTTTTTGTTTATTTATGAAAAAGAGTTGATTCGGATGCGCCATATATATACGGAGCCTCATTTTATTTGGTAAAAAATAGGAGGTGCCATATATATATATATATGACGTCTTCAGTGTTAAAAAAAAATGGGTCAGCTCTGACCACTGCTAATATTCGGTCTCCAGTGTCTGTTTTACTAATATTCATTTTCAAGAGACCTTTTTGTAAATTGCCCTTTTATGACATGGTGTTTGAAGATTTTTTTTCTGTGAGTTGGGGCGTTTTCAAGCCTGTGCAATCAGGGGATTTGAACTAACTGTATGAATAAATGACACCTATGAAGAAGATTTCAAACTATGAAAAATGCATGTATGGATCAACGTGATGTCTAGAATTTGTTTGCTGAATATAAATGTAGACAACTATGAAATGATTATTAATATTGAAAAATATATAAATGTTTGTTTAATATTGATAACCTATCTATATAGCCTAGATAAACAAGCTATAGTGTTATACTCACCTATTCTCTACAAACAAACACGTTTTTGAACTTATCCATGCTAGTGTTCCATCATATCCCCTCTATTTCTTTATCCAAACGGAGCATAATGGATTAATTAAATTTGTTCAACCTGTGTGTACAACGGCGCAACAGTTTTTTTTTAATGAAGCATATGATATATTTTATATAATTTAATTTTGTTTACGCACACAATCGTACGGGGTCGATTTCATTGTAATCATATAGTCATCAAACTCCTCATTAGACTCTGGGCACCTTCACACATATTTGCACAAAAAAATTTGTGATTAATAAGTGGACAATTTTTTATTGGCTTCACTTTCATATGATCCTCCTATGTTATCTAGAAAATTTAAATTTAAGATAAATATAGAATAATGTCGAGATGAAGAGAGAAGAATTAAAAAGAAATACAAATATACAAAAAGACTACATCTTAAATATTCTAGATTATAGAAAAAAAAAACATGGATTATAGATATGATGAGTTAAATTTGAATAGAATCAAATCTCAACAGAGTTTGTTAATTAAATAATGAAAAACTAAAGCAAAGATCCAACAAGCTTTGAGATCCTTCAACAAACCACAATTCTCAAAGAGAATAATAAAACTCAGAAATATATTATAAAAAACTGCCAACCCTAAATTACAAATATCCCTTTTATACTAAAAAGTTACTAAAAATAGCAAAAACAAAAATTTGTTATAACTAACTCTAGAGGATCTTAGAAGATCTTCGGATTTGATTTTAGTCAAATCCGGATTATTATGAAGGAGATATGCAGAATCTAAAATGTTACTAAAAATAGCAAAAAGGCCATTTTGAGGGCCGAAAAATGGGAAAAATGGAAAAATAAGCGCGTGTTGTGGCGTAGCGACAACTTTTGTAGATCTCCTCGATATCTACCTCCAGTAAAAATTTCAGGCGATTCCGAGTTCGGAGCGCCATATTTCTACTAGCCGGTTTTTCTGTAAATATTTGAAAATCTCAAATGGACCCTTTCGGGTTCATCGCTCTTGGAACGCGTCCGCCACCCGTTCTGCATCAATAATTTAGTTGAGATTTGATCTTATCCAATACAACTCAGACAAACTTTTATTCTTAATAAGGCATATTAGAATAAGTAGATATATAGATAATTAAATGAGGGAAAAACAATTTATCTCATGTGGTATAAAGAAAAAAACAATTAAGATAAAGTACGGACAGTTGTTCTGATGTTGAAACAAAATTTAGAATTTTTTATTCCACCTAAATATTAGATAGACATTTTTCACTATTTTCTACCTTGATTTTGACGAATGTAAATAAAGCTAAACATAACTTATCCTTAAAATCATAACACCACCAATTCGATTTATAAGCTATTTAGGTCAACTAATGAATTGCTCAATTCAATAAAAAAAAAATTCATTATAGTATCTCATTATTCAATTCAATCCTTCCTTATTCAGTTGGATTTATAAATAGTAAATTCCATTTACAAATATTTCAATTTGATGCACGTGTCCAATGCAAAACGTGTCCACATCCGGTCCTGATCCGTGCTCAGGATGAAAACCAAGTACACCAAAGAAAAAGATCACCAATAATGTATGTCAAAAAGTCCAACTATTCGTCTATACATCAAAACAATATTTTATTTCAACCCGAAACGCGTTCCACCACTTCTCATGAAGCTTCCCCCCACCAAAGCCCTTTCCAAACCATCCCCTATATATAAACACACACAACCCTTAAAGCTTCCAATCCATCAAACACAAAACAAACCAATCTAAACACCCATCAAAAAAAATGGCAGACACAAAACAACCCCAACTGAACGGAGCCTACTACGGCCCGCCCATCCCTCCCCCGGCCCGCTCCTACCACCGCCCGGGCCGCGGGTCGGACTGCGGGTGCTGCCTTCTCTGCACCCTATTCAAGTTCATCCTCTCCATCGTCATCATCATCGGCATCATCGTCCTCGTCCTCTGGCTCGTCCTCCGCCCCAACAAGGTCAAAGTCTATGTAACCGATGCCACCCTCTCCGAATTCAACCTCACCGGGACAAACACGCTTAACTACAACCTCACCATGGACGTCATGGTGAGGAACCCTAACAAGAAGGTCGGCATCTACTACGATTGGATCGAGGCGAGGGCGTTCTACGATGGCGAGAGGTTCGCCTACGACACGCTCCCGACGTTCTACCAGGGACATAAGAACACCACCATGCTCTACCCGACTTTCGATGGGCAGAGTTTGGCGGTTGGGAGCGGCATGCAGGGCAGGTTCAACACTGAGAAGAATGATGGATTTTATAACATTGATGTGAACATCTATGCTAGGGTGAGGTTCAAAGTGTGGTGGTTTAAGACCAACAAGTACTCTCCCAAGGCAAAGTGTCACCTGAGGCTGCCCCTTGGTGCGGCCTCTAATGGATTCACAGAGACCAGATGTGATGTTGACATTTAGAGATTGGGTGTTCTAGTGGTTTCGTCTACATTTGTTTTTCCTCGGTGTTGTGTCACTCTTATGTATTTGATTACGTAGTATATCATATGGAATAAAGATTATTTGATTGATTGATTGATTGTTTTTGAAATAGTGTCATTTGTTTTTCTTGGGTAATTAAACAAAAGTTTGACCATCAATCAAGTCTTGAGACTTTTTGTGGATGATGATGAGGGGTGGCTTATGCTAACTTGCACTAATTAATTTTTGCATTTGTTTGATCGGACGAAGTACGTACGCCACATGGAGTCACCACCTTTGAATTTGTTAACCCAATATATGATAATAAAAAATTAAAAAAAATTTGACCAAGACAATAAAAACATAACCAAGTTTTTTTTTTTTTTTCACACCCCCATTCCCATTTTAATTGATTTAAAATGTGTTGAGTTAAAAATTTGATCAAATTCTTTTTTTTTTTATCATAAGATCAACATCTTATACAACATAACAAATAGTATATATACCCATCTACTTGTGCCTGACTACCTATGTGACAACACACCATATTAGCCATAGCTATAAAAAAAATTTGTGACCACAAGGGATCCAAACCACCTCTCAACAATATAAGTTCCAACTGAAAGGGGAACAAAGACTTATTAATGCACCAACCAGTCTATTAAACTATTCTCAGTTTTATGGATGTTGTTACATTTAGTTTTTATATGCAATCTCATTTGTATATCATTTTTTTTTTTTTTTTTACATAGACTCTGTTTGAATCGGTGTTTGAGAGGATTTGATGGTGAAAAAAAAAATTGAAAATCCCAAACACAAAACCAAGTTTTGACCATCAGATTTTTTAAATCAAGGCGCGCACATAGAAAGATCTATTCAATTTATTTAGACTTTATTTAGAAAGAAAAGCCAAATTCAAGCGTAATGAAGACAAAACCAGGCTGATGGAGATTGTATCACATCGGGACGCTGAAGAGGAACACGGGAGTCTCGACACATCCGCAAGGGAGGAGCGGTCCCGCGCCAAATCACAACTGTCCCACATCCTTCAACTCGAAGAGCGGGATGGCGCCAAAAATTGAAAACCTCATAGCTTAAGGAGGGAGATGGTAATACAAAATATTTTCATAAATTTGCTAACCAGAGGCGACGCTTGAATAACATTGTCAGGATCAAAGTTGGCGATGTGATGCTGACTGAAGAAAACCAAATCAGATAGCGTGGGGCACCACTTTCAGGAAGCTTTTCGCAAGGAGAGAACCTGGCCCCCAAGATGGAAGGACAAATCTCTCCCCATCCTACAAGACAACCATATCCAATCACTCCTGACGCCATTCTTAGAAACAGAGGTCCACCGCGCGGTCTTGAGTGCTGATGGTGACAAAGCCCCATGCCCTAATGGCTTTGGCCTTCACATCACAGAGGGAGCTATCCAAATCACAAAGTAATCCATCTTGCTCTCTGCCCTTCCCCTCTGGTGGGGGTTCGCGACTACTGGGCTTTTGACCTCCTAGGAGACACGTCGACTCCTTAGCAACGGCATCCCTCGTGCTTCCGTGGACAGACTCCACCTCTTTCTCGGTCAAGCCTCGCAATCCCCGTTGAACCTCACCTTTCTCATTTCTTCTTACTCTCCTTTAGTCCTTTTTCCTTCTCTTCCGACCATCTTGTAAAAGTTATGCTTGTTATAAAATGTTTTACATTTCTTCAAAAAAAAAAATTATTTAGAATATATATTTTTTATTTCTCACAAATATTCATGTGTTTTTGTTACATGAAGCATTCAATAATAATAATCATAACAACGACGACGACGACAATAATCCAATATTGCATCTATTATTGTACTTGAGATTAATCATGTGTTAGTAGAGCAAAATTGTTGTGGGTAGGATTATAGGTTGAAATTTAGCTTGAAGACCAGCCCGACCCAATTTTTCTCTTATGGTTAATCTAAGGATCATCATTTGATCTGAAATCTGTAACCCCGACCCGCTCAGCCTAAGTCCGTTTACGGGACCGGGCTAGCCCAGCCCATGGAGACCACCTGTCCCACTCCCAATTTTAAAGATGGAGGGGTGCCAGGTGGTGCCCACTCCCTTATTTATTTATTTTTTGAGTAGAGCCCCAAATGATTTATAAAAATAAAAATTTTAAAGGACCCCAATAGTTAAATAAATAAATAAAGGGGCCAACAGGCCCACCTGAGACCAAAAGCTCAGGCCCGTTCAAGCCTAGGCACGTCACTAGGGCCTAGGCCTGACTTTTTTGTTCAGAGTCGGCCAAACAAGCCCGCAGGCTTAAGCTCAAGGCCATGCTTAGGCCCTATTTTCAGAGATTGGCCTGAGCCATTGCGATGCCTAGGTTATGGATTGCAATGGGACAAGTTGGGAGGAGTTTGGTCAATTTTAATCACAAACCCTTTAACAAAATTGTCTTAAACCCATCCAAACCAGCCATGGGTTTGATTCTTCCGTTAGAAACCCATTCCAACGGTTTTTTAAAAATCCAAACTCGTCTCATCCCATCCCATTTAGAAGAGAATTTATTTAAGAATCACAATTTTCAAACATTTTTTTTTAGCTTATAAAATAGATATTTATCTTTATTTGTTAATTTATATAGTATTACTTAGTACATATTTAGATATTACATCAACTGTAATAATAATAGCATATGATAATTTGATTTTATTTATGTATTATATTAATTTTAAAGGATATAAGTGATTTACATGGAATAAATTGGGGGGGGGGGGGGGGGGTTCACTTAAATATCAATCCCGTCCCATTTCTTTATTGGGTAAGAACAGGTCGGGTTTGGGTTGGAAATTTTGGGCCTGGGCAAGTTTTTCATTTATCCCGTCCTGCTGTCATCCCTACCCTAGGTTAACTCTTACTCGGTGCCCAACATGAATGAAGCCCGTGTTTACCCAAAAAAAGAAAAAAAAAAAAAAAAAAAGGAAATGTTAAATCCAGTCTATTTTTTAGCCTTACATCCAGTCTATAAGTATTTTAAATTTTTACAAAATAATATACCTCATCTAATAAGGTATGTGTTTTTATAAAAAAATAAAACATGTACTCTAATGAATTACATAAATGGATTTATAGATAATGTGAATTTTTTTTTATCAAAGCATATATTTTGTTAAGGTGAGCATACGCTCTGATAATTTTTTAACAACGCATATGAGATAGGAATTGAGGCTGGAATAAAAACTATGTTTAAGAGTACTCCAAGTACTCAAACAAAAGAATGGATGAAGCTCGTGAGCCGACCATATGGGTTGGGCCATGGGCCCTGACTTTGGGATTCCAACTTGGTCCAACGAGGACTGAGCTCATCCGAGCCTTGTGAAGGCCCATTGAAGCCTGCTTTCAGCATTTCTCGAATGAGAATAGCATTGTTACACACTGTTCTTTTTTAAGCACAAATTTAGGTCTCATATACTGGTATACCTTTTTAATAGTCACGTACTCACATTAATATAATATATATATCTTATTAAAAAATTTCATATTTTTTAAAGAGTATACTCCACTTTTATAAAAAGATATATCTCATTAGATGATTTATATTATTTAAAAAAAAAATAAAAAATGTGTAAACTAAAATTTGGACTGAAAAAAAAATTATATGTAACATTTTCCAAAGAGAAATGATATATTTAGCCAGTTTGCAACACACACATGTTTTAATTTTTTTTCCCAAAGCAACTCCACGCGGTCGATCATTAGATGTTAATTAGGAAAATAATATATGCCCAGTCTTATATGTAGCTCCATTTGCGTAGTCCACACCGGATTTATTTTTAATAAATATACATTAGCTCATTGAAATATATATTGTGAAGTATAAATTAAAATATATTATTATAATTTTTAAAACTATCGCAGTATAAAGGTGCCTTAAGACTATTTTTAAATTATTGGACTACAAAACGGATTAAATATATCAACACTCAATAATTAAATTATTCTCACAAGAAAATATAATTCATGAGCACTATGTGTGCGTATATTATATACGTTCACAAATAATATAATGAAAAATGTAAATATAGTCGGTTAAATGAAAGTTTAATTTGTACAGGAAATCTCACAACACGTTCCCTCCCAACACTTTTTTTTGACTGGTCAAGCCTATTAGTCCCTCTATACAAAGCTCCTTTTTTTTTTTTTTTTTTAAGAATCCCTCTACACAAAGCTTGAAAAACAAAAGAAGTAGCCCACCTCAAATGGCTTTGTTGGTTTTTTATTTTTTTTCTTTTCACTTCTTCCAAGAAAAAGATGCATCAGCTGAATAGGTCCCTCTTCTTGGATCTCCCAACCATTCACTTTCTAACGATGATATGCACAGAGAGATTCATGTTTGGTTAAGGCTACTTTTGGTTATAGGATTGTAAAATTGATTTTAAATAAAAATTAAATTAAAAATTAATTTTGTAGGAACTTGAGTGGAAAAAATTAGATGGTGACAAAATAATTTTAGATATTCAGAAGAATTTTCTTCTCTTAAACTAAGGGAGATGATATACTCCATCTATTTTAAAATTTTCTATGATCATCATTAAGTACCTTGAATCTAGCTTACATATGGTTTATGAATAATAATACATTGAAAGATGTATGTTAAGCTTAGCATAAGATTGATGAATATAAAATGGATATTAATAAAGACGTTGAATAATCAAATATTTTAAATAAAAAATTACAGATTTAAAGTAATTCATTAATTAAATTATTCTAAAAGCTTGGTATGATCAATTTTAGTTTCTTAATTATCAATTAATATCTAAATTTAATATGCATATTGTTTTTTTATTGGAATATGTAGTATATATTGTTCACATATATGTATCCTGGGGGGCGCCAGCTTTGTTGAGGTAGGTCCTTTGATCCCATCAAATTTTAAAAAAAAAAAAACAAAAAAAAAATCATTAGGTAGTGGAGTGAGACCCAATTATACAACTATATCAGGAGGCCCATTTATATAATCAAACCCCATCAATTGCAATCCACATTACTTTTTTTTTTTTTCTTTTTCAATCATATACTCTCCAATTAAAATACATGCAGTTTTATGAAACGAAGTATATGCTGAAATACATTAGTATATTTTTTTCGTAGTGAAAGAATGATAAATTTTTTTTTCTATACCATATGATAGCACAATATATACTATGTTATCATAGTATATGGGGCTGTAAAACAGACTGTGTGTCTAAAAAAACAAACAAGTTTTTCAGTGGTGGGGTCATTCAGAAGACTCATTTATACAACCATATCAAACTCACCGGATCCATTAAAACTCTTAGGAAAAGAGTAGATTTTTTTAAAATTTTGTAAAATTTATTTTTCTAATAACCCCACCTATAAAAATTCCTGGAGCTTCCACTGTATGTATCCATGCTGCATTTTTCAAAAATATATATTTAAATTTATATCAATAATTTGAAGTTATTTTTCAGTTTTGAAGCAATTGATAACTAGGGTTATTATCGTTTAACATGAGGTTCTATTTTTGGCAGCTAAGGCCCTTAAATATCTAAGTGCAAAAAAAAAAAAAAATGTTAAGAGGCAGATTCTATTGTCCAAACATTCTAGATGAACACTTAAATAGTAATTAAATATTAATTAGGACATGGGAGGCTCCAATCTTACTATAGAGGCATTAATTCATTTACCAAGAAAAAAAAAAGTGGAAAATTATGGTTTCTACCAATCCTCTGGCCAATGTATTCTGTCTTGAGATTCCAAAAAGGGTGGTAGCACTTTGTAAAGGTAGAAAAGACAAGTACTAACAAGAACCACCATTATCCCTAAAAACCACAAAATTTTGAGAAAGATAGTTGATTTGTCTTTGAAAAAGTCCTTTAATTTGATCTTCCCATTTTTTTAAGATGAGCTTCTTCTACTTATTTAGACAGAAAAGCAATGACATCCAAGTTCCCAAGAATTAAAGGAGAAACATCAGAGGACTCTCATTGGTTATATCTAAAGATGGAGTTGGGGCGGGGGGGGACGCTGGTCTAATGAGTATGTCTCTCATCTCATCCCTAACACTTGTTATATATATATATATATTAAAAAAAGAGGTTGTTACACATGGGAGTTTGGTATTCATTCTCGTTCGCATTATGTTGGAGCACTAAAAAACCAATATTGAAATTCTCTATTCCTGTTTCATCCTCTTGCATTCTAGATTAAATTTTTCATAACACAATATTTATCAAGATTGGATTTATAGGAAGAAAGAATTTTCATTCTAAAAAAGAGTTAGCATACTATCCATAGTTTTTCAATGTAGCCACAGTTACAACCTCCACATGCTGATAATATGTATATTTTATTAGGTTGGAGCATATGATTTTTAAATTAAAAAATTTATATAATTTGATACATATATATTTCATTTTATTTTTTGAAGTATGTTTTATTGTTATGTTTTTGATGTGTAAAAAAGATTTCATTCCATGATATGAAATGATAGAATGACATATTTTTTTGTATCACTGATCTAAAAAATCAATTTGTTTACTAAATTTTGATGAAGAGGCAGAAAAAACCAGAAGAATTCGAGATTTAACCAAAAAAAAAAAAAAACTCAATGAATGCGGCTTCTTCTTTCTTCCTTTTCAGATGGGGGAAGAGAAAAGTCATAAAAAGGGTTTGGTCATCCAAAAGTAAGGGAGAACATATAAAAATTTTGGTTCCAAAGTGGAAGATTAGCTCTCCTCCTGTTTAGGTTCAAACACACACATTACAATTTACAAGAACCCTAATTAAGAGCCACAAAAACGACAAATTCCTCACTTACACTATGTGGGGGGAGGGTTTTTAAATTTTGAAAGTGTTTGGGGGGTCACACACAGAGAAGATTATCTTGTTAGAATTATTGAGCTACACATTAAGCCCCTATTTGACCAGTTGAACATGGATACTAAGCCTAATATTAATTCTTTTTCGTTTATAATGAATAAGTGTGTTTATCTATATTAATATATATGAGAATAAGTCGATATTGATATTCCAAGTTTATCTCTGAAATTGTGTTATCCCAACCAATCTATTCAACTAATACAAGAGAAGCTCACATATCAATCAGCTTGATTTAAATCAAGGAGTCCATGTGTTAAATTAAATTTTCATTTTTTGTAATTTTTTATTAACATATATTATTTATATTTTATCTACAACTGAACAACAAAACTTTATTACATTTTCAACGGGAATAACTTAAAACACGACACAGAAAATTCTATATTTAGTGGAATAATTATCTATCTTAGAATAAATTACGGTGATACTCAAACACATCTTTATGTCTTTTTTTTCTTTGCTTTTTTTTTTTAACATCACCAACACAGCATGAAAAGTAGTGCTCCCTTTTGGTATATTTCTTAAGGAAGATTGTGCCTTTTTTCCCTCCTCCTAAAGTAGCCTTCCCTTTGCAGAGCCCACAAGTTTTGAATCATACCTTAATTATTTTATTCTGTCATTTTTAATGGTAAGCTATATTATGCTTCCAGCTGGCCCTTGTTTGTCCTACCAAAATAAGGTGGATAAGCAAATAAAAATTTGTTTGGTGTAGATAAATTTTAATAGTCATGTATTCGTAAGTTAGAATAAACTTGGATATTTTATATCTCAGAGAATTATGTATGTCTTTATGCCATCCAAAATTGTAATTATATTTAAAAATACAAACACAAAGAACAAATTTATAAAAATAAAATAAAAAAACCTCATCTAATTCTCTTTTATTATAACACGACTATCGTGTCCTATTGAACTGAATAGGAGTTTGCACTTTCTTTTATTTAGGGAAAATATATCATCCAGCTCTATTTTTAGTATATTTTTTATTTTACTAAAAAGTTATATTCAGTACTTTTGTGTGGTAAAACATGCTAAAAATAAAACTGAGTCTACCAGTATTTTTCTTTTCAAATTGCAAATTATATGAAAGACAGAACAACTGATTTCAAATTATAATGGTACAACTATTGACTATATATCTTTCAAATAAATACATATTATTTTTAAAAAAATAAAATTGAGTCTATTTGAGTTTTTTTTTTTTTTTTAAGTTGCAAATTGTGAAGGACTGAACAGCTGGCGTCAGATTACAAAGAAAAATGGTTGCTTGCAATATTATCTTAGGGCTGGCCCAGCTGCCACATAAAATGCCAACACGCTTCGCCATTCTATAAGAAGCTTTCACTCTACCAAGTAATTTATAGGCAATTTAACTTTTTCATTTATGTCTATTGCATGCATTTGTTGAGGAATCCCTTGTAACACCGTTGGCTGAGGTTAGGCGATGCCTTGTACCGGCTGGGCTTTAGGCGATATGGACGACACGGAACGCGATCATTTTTCGTGGGCAGAGATTTTATTTCAACAACATGTGAGACTCCTTTTTCGGCTGCGCAGGCAAATGGGGCCGACTTCTCGGTGGTGTGGCAAGGGTGGAATTCACTGTGAATGGCATAATCATGTCAACCTGAGAGGTGGTGGTCTAAGTGCGACAAGGCGGAATAGATCTTTCTTTTATTCCGTTTTGGTCACTCGGGATTGTGTTAGATTTTCCTCTATATTTGAATCTTTATATGCTTGCTCTTCCCTTTCTTGTACCCTTTAATCTATCAGTTTTGATAAAAAAATATTCTCCTTTAATTTTTTTTTCCGTCGAGAATGTTTGATAGAACTCTTTCATACCCGAATTCTAATAATTTCTGTGAAAAATATTCATATGGCTAAAAATATTTCAATGGAGTATTTTGGCGAGCAACATTATCACACTACAAGGAGAAAGGGTATTTGCGGAGAATCGAAACCGTCGCAAAAGCTCCCCCAAACCGCAGCAAATAATTTTTGTGACTGTTTAACATGGTTTGGGAGGGGACACGACAGCTCACATTGTAAAAAAATCTGCTACAGTGCAAAACTATGGTAACAAGTTTTGTCCGACGATTTTTTCTGATTGCCGTGGTAAATGGTATTTGCGAAAATTTAATTTGCCACCTCAAATGAATTGTTTTTGTGGCTTATTTAAATTTCCGCCGCTATAAGTGTCTTTTTTTTAAAACAAAATTACACGATTAGTGTGTTTGTTTGAATAAAAAATCCCGTAAAAATTGTAAATACTAATAACAATTGACATAATTCAAATCAATATTTACCTAATTCCTCGAGAACATTCACTCGAACCAACATTTGTTTGAATAACAAAAGATTCAATTCCATTAAAAATGTCATTGAATAGCATTAAAAAACATAAACACAACATGAGTTTTTTGTATATAACAAGAACACAACATCAAATTGTCTCCAAACAACGCAAATGAGAATGGATAGTTGTCTCCCTCATAGAAACTACTTTGAAAAACTAAAAAAAAAAAAAAACCAAATAAAAGATCATAAAGGTCTTCTTAAGGAATTAAATATTAAATATCTTCAATAATCCCAAAATTTAATGTTATCTGTATGGCATGTAAGTGACCATCCCTATCTATGCCTTCATCTGTTGGTATTTGTCTGTAAAGAACATGTTAGTTTCTCTAATCTTGTACTCTGCCCACTAATCGTAGCACGAAATTTGAGGTTCAAAAAGAATATTGTTTTATATAAAGCCCGAGGAATTCAGTTGTAAATAATACAAGCAAATCAACAAAAAAAAAAAAATGCAGTACAAACCTTGATTTATATAGATTTGATGCATTTTGGATGGTTAGCAATGGTCATGGATTTATATACTTATACTATACGTCTAATTCTTTTTTATTTCTATTTTGAATGAGGAGAACATGTTTCTTTATATGAAATCATATGAATAATGAAACTCATGTGCATTTATACATATCTATAAAATTAAAAAACTGTAACTTTTGGGCGGTTAAAATTGGGTCAATGCAATTAAGTTTATCCAAATATCAATAAAATTCATGCACAATATATCTTGCATGATTTAAATATTAATGTTTTTGAACTTTTTCTCATGCAATTCAAAAACTACACTAGGAGGGAAAGAATGATCAATTGTAACAAAAAAAAAAAAAAACCATTGTAGAACAAAAATTAAAATTTCTACCAAAGAAAGATAGAAAGAAAAAATTTAACAGCACCAAAGACCAAGGAAAAATACTATACATGTTTTCTAGAAAATATAAAATCCAATGATCACTTGCAACAACAAGAACCAATAATCCCCCAAAAAAAAGAAAAACAAATTCAATCCTACAAGTCCTCTTTCAATTTGAAGAAGAAGCACCTATCAACCACCTCAACAAGACCAACACCACCATCAAATGCAAAACCTTCATCACCATGATCTTTAACCACTAAATTCAAATCAAATGAACCCTCTTCTCCCTCCACCATCTCCTCCTCCACCTGATCCCTCTTCTGCTTTAGAGCAAGAGAGCAAGCTCTAGAGCTCGAATCGAAGCTTTCGCAGCTCAAGACGACGATAGCATCACCGAAAGAGACCTCTTCACCATTCGAATCGCATACTTTCCCACCCTCGATCGACCTCTTCAAACTCAACCACCAAGAGTAGTCCACTTGCTCCACATCCTCCACCATGAACACGCGATGGGGGTCGAACCGTACCTCCTCCACGAATCTCTCTAGTAATGCTGAACTCTTATCGTACCTTGTGCGTTTGTTCTTCATATCTTCCATTGAATCTGCCCTCGTCGCGAAGATTGAGCTCATACGAATGGAGGTGAGCTTGGATCGCGAGCTGAAGACCACCCGGGCGAGCTCTCTACACACCTTCTCCTTCCCTTCCACGTCTCCGCCTTGGAAGAGCAGCCAAGTGTCCTCTTTAGCCCCTCCGGACCGCAATTTGGCTCGCCTTCTCATCATCCCCGACCGGCATTGAAGGACTGCCCCGGCGATCTCTGGGGCTAGTTTGCTCTGCCATGGGACCACCCGCTCCAATGAATTGCTTAGGGACTTTAGGTTTTCTGTGTTGAATTCCTTGAACCTCTGGAGGTGGTGGCCTTCTTTGTCAATGGAGGGTGACCTAATAATAGGGTCCTTGTTTTGGTGAATGTGATCATGAGAGGAGGTGGTGGAGGTTGATGGGGAGGTCATCAGAGAGAAATTTAGGGTTTTGTGGTGGTTCTTGTGGAGTGAATTGCAAATGGAGTTCCATTTCTTGAAGAGGTCTCTGACATATTGGAGATGGTCCTATAAAAAGATAAGGAGATCAAGAAAGTGTTAGAACAAGAGTATGTTCATATATTCAGTACATTTTACAGCTCTATATGCGGCAATATGTACTTCAAGGGCGAGTGTACATTTAAAAAAAAAAAAACAAAATGATGAGGGCTAGGGACAGAATTGCAAGCAGGACTGGACACGAGATTAATATATGACAAGATTAAGTGTTTCTTTTGTACTTGAGAGATTCAAATTCACCTGATCATGGTTGGTGGTGGTGGTGGATAATTTTGTACTGTTTTCTTGCTTGTACAGCCATGAAGGGAAGCTTGAAGTGGTGGTGGGTGAGGAGGTGGTGGAGCCGTGGTTGCTTCGGATTTCCACGTCGAGCTTCGCCGAGCAATCACCGCAGCAAGTGAGCTCTCCGGATTTGATGAGAGACCAGTCGGATCCATCCATGCTTCTCTTGTGACTCAGCTGACCTTGTGTTAGATCACTGAAAGGAGTAATCAAAGGTGAGATGAGAAACATCCATGGATGCCATTTAGGGTTCGAACAACAATGTCAATACACTATGGTTCTTTCTGAAAAGACTGTTAGAATATGGGAAAATGGGAACTGAAGTGTACCAATCATGGCTGTTGAGGCTCAATTCCAAACTACAGGCAGGGATGGTGATTCCAACTCTGCACCTCATGTCACTTCTACTTGGTTGGTGTCCAAAATGGTAGCCCATTGAAGGAAAACTTGTGTTGGTGGTGGTGGTGGTTGAAGTGGTCTTGTAATTAGGGTTCATGATCTCGACGTTGGCCTTGACTTGGGTGCTAGAGAACCCGGCCTCACGCATGACGCGGCTCACGCTTGGATCGTTGAGGATCGACACGACAAGCTGCCCGACGTCGATGGGCTTCTGGTGGGCCTCGACCGAGCCACGGCGCTGGTGGGCCTGGGCCCGCTTGAAAGCCGCCACGAGCGCGTTTGAGAGGGAGGAGGTGGAGGAGGAGGAGGAGGGGAGGCGGTTGAGGGCGACGTTGAGGCAGAGTTCGAGGGCCTTGCATTGGAGGGGGTGGGAGTGGGAGTGGAGGCAGGCAGAGCGGAGGAGGCCGGCGGAGGAGGAGGAGAGCATCGTGTTGGCCACGTGGAGCGGCGTCACCTGCGCGTGGCCCCGGCGATGGGCCAGGCCCACCGCCTGCTTTACAAGGCCCGCCGCCTCCGGTGTCAGCACATGTTGCAAGGTGTAGCCTCCTGGTCTCATGGTGGTCCTCTATGTGATGGTTTTCTTTGTTTTGTGGGGAAAAGTGAGATCAAAGAGAGGGGATGTGGGGGTTTGGTTTGAATTAGATGGGAGAAGGAAATGTTGTAGATGTTGGAGTTTGGATAATGGATGCTGCTACTACTTATGTATGTTTAGCTTTATTTGCTCTCTTTTATTTTTTCTCTTTAGTTTCTCTTCTTTTTCCTTTTTTTTCTTTTTTTTTATATAGCCTTTTTTTCAAATGACACTAATACATTTAGTCATTTCTGTGATCCAAACTGTATGAATCTTTGTTGATTATATAATATAATACTCTTCGTTCGTTACATACTGGTTTAGGAGAAATACAAGAAGGTGCATTCAATTTCTTCTGAGTATATATTTTATTTTTTTGTGAATATATTTATTTCATTGTACATGTATATTAAATATAAAAATATTTCAAGATTTCAAAAATGATCTGTTTGAAAAGTTTAGAAGTTGCAAGTTATGTGAGACTGGAGTGGGTGGGAATGGATGAATGTTGTGATGTGCTTTTCTTGCGAGGGGGGGGTAAAAATAAAGTGGGGGCATGTGATCATAAGATTCAGAAGCACTAAAGGCAGCCTTGCTTTGCCTTCTCTCTTCTTTTCCTCCATGAAAAAACCTTTTGATATTATCTGTTACACACGTACATGTACAAAACTTAGAGAGTTGATGAGGGTCAACATCTTCAGAATAATATTATGTTTTAAGATATATTAATAATCAATATATGGCAATATCATCAGTATTACTTTAAAAATCCCATTTACCGTTCTAGAAGTGTGAAAATTTTCTATATCTTTAGAATTAACATTTATAATTAAATAATGATCATTACATGGATGTATCAACAATTCTATTTTAAGCTTCATTTTTCATCCCAAGAAGTATATGCATTCACTAAGAGAGTACATGATGGATATATATATATATAGCTTTTAAATAATAGAAAAACCATACTAAAAATATGACTGAATAGAATAATATTCCACAGAATATAAGTTGAATAAAAATAAAGTGGAACTATATGACAAGTACCCTGATGAGAGAATGGGAAACTATGCACGATTTTCTTTCAAGCAAGGAAACAAAGCTCTCTCTCTCTCTCTCTCTCTACACAGACAATGGTGCAGTTTAATATCTAAATGCATGCATGAGAGATCATTCTCTCTGTATATATAATGCCCACATAAAGTCATAACTTTCTAAACATCACAATTCCAATGTAACAGAATAGCCCAAGTGAATAGAAACCAATTCTTCAGATCACAAATTGAACCTCACATTATAGCACTATTTGGAAAAGCATGGTCAACATTAATTAATAACCTAAACATTTTTTATTTTTATTTTTTGGCTACAATTGAGTGTACCTGGTCAAGATGATACACCAAAGCTCTTCTCTAGGTTTCAATGGACCAGGTTTTTTTTTTTCTGCAGGAAATCAAAGAAATTGAGTTTATAAGACAGGACCCTTGTTGGTTTTGACTTTTGACTGGTCTTCAATAACATGCCACTGCATGGAAAGCAGAGCTTCCACCATCACTTGCTTTGGATAATAAAAAAAACTATATCAATTCACCCCGACGCAGATAACTAAAGATCTCTAATTCATTTCTCAATCATCTTCTACAAAAGAATGAAAGAAAAATTAATAAAAAGAAAGAAAAGAAGGAAAGTCACTAAGTGGGTCATCAAAAAAGTGTTGATGATGATAAATTATGAATGATTAACAGTTCTAGCAGAGAAGCTCAAACTCCCAAAAATTCAGTCAAAAAAACAAGTTCCATAATAAGCTAAAGAAGGGGTTCTAAACATATCATATGACGATGTCTTAAGCATGACTGAAACATTTTTTTCATTTCATGTTTAAACATACCAAACAAAAAAAAAAAAAAAAAAACTTGATGTTTGAATTCACTTTCAGATAAACCATTGAAACACATGAGAATGAGCCATGACAGAGTGACCTCCATCAGTGAAGAGAGCAATGAAGTTTGTTATTTTTCAAATTGTGTGCATCTCTTTAAAAAAGGAGTCCTGGTCACAGTCAAAAGCTTTAGATCTCCAGAGGTTTAAAGGTCAGAGAAAAAGGGAGGCTCAAATTATTTGAAGGCAAAAGAATTTATCAAATGCAACTAAAGGAGTGCTTCAATGAAGAAATACAGTTAAAGAATGACATAAAAACAGAGGTTGAAAGAAAGGCGCTGATGCACGCAATTATTCCTGTAGTCCCATTTGCAGCCCCTACTTTCCCCTAATATCATATATATTGGGTTAGACGAGAGAGAGAGTGTGTGTTGCAAAAAAATTTGCAATCAATTCATTCGAGTATATGCTTTATATTTTATGTAAAGGCATGTATTTCATTGGATGAGTGTATAAACCTTCAAAAAAAAATTCAAATTTGAGAGCTGCAAAAAGAAATGCAAGAATGATTGATCCTAACATTTTCTTTGAAACAAACTCACTCTAACACTATGGATTTCTTAGGATGTGGGACAAGGCAAAATTTCTAGTTATTTTTTCCTTGCATATCTTTAAGTCCTCACTCAATTGATATCCTTTTCAATTCATGGCCAATTTTGCATAATAGCTTTAAATTAAAGCACCCATAAAAGCAACGCATTAAAAAGTAATGTATGGCATTATCTGCTAAAAAGCCCTCATTTAATGCAACCTCAATAAGCATCTGTAGTTTTATTTAATCAATATGTGGCCATGTGGGCAAAAGCAATATCCATGGAGATCAACACAAGAGGGAGAATGCTAGTACTGTTTGGCCGTCCAAACTTTAAAGATTAGGAAAAAAGGGCCTAACTTTGGAATGACAGCCTTATTAATGTAAATGTGATGGAATTACGTATGACACACTCCTTTCTCTAAAAGCTTGTGTTCTCATTCATTTTAAAAAAATTCAACAAGTTTGTCTCTCATGTAACTGTGTTTCCTTAAGTTAAGGTAGATGGAAAAAGGACTCAAATAATTGTCACTGTAATAGGTTCTACTCATGCATTGAACTAGTACTACTTGTCAATTAGATTCCCACTTCATTACATTCACAAATTTCGTTTAAACTCTTTAAGTGAGCCTATCTAGATTAGGCCAAGCCTCCTTTCTCAATAAAACTTATATATTTGAAGCCGATAGCCAACATTTGTGAAGATTATATAAAAAAAAAATGAAACTATTAAACTCTTTATCAAAAAGGGGACCTTTACAGCTTCGGTAGTATATGCATCAATGACAAGTGGCAAATGATCATTTTCCGTAACCCATCACAACTTAATTAAGAATCAAACAGTAATTTGGTGCAAAAGATTCAGTAAACAATCCTAACTTGTGGTGTGAGCACTGAATTCAATTCAATATTGATGGCTTTTAAATCATGGATGCGACTTTATTCAATGAATATAATATATAGATAAATAAATAAGCTTGTCCAAGGAACTCAGAAATGTCATATTTGCTATGTATGAATTTTTGAGCTAGATTTCCATGTTTTACAACCACAAATATTCAATTTCTTGATATGCTACCATGTTTCAGAATATATCACCTATACAGTGTACAACAAATTTATTGTGATCATTTACTATCCTACTTACTATAGTAGTTACAGAATTCAGGGGCATTCAGTGATTCATAAATAAATAATTGTCATGAAAAGCATTATAGGAACATAGCAGAAATATTATAGGAAAAATCACCAATATTAAAACTCAAAAAGAAGAGGATAAAAATGAGAGATGATCCTTGAAAGTTGGGAGTGGTTGTACAAGGATGTCCCCAACTGTTTTATGTTAACCAACACAATTGACAAGCCCCCTATTTGCATATGTTATTTGTCACATGTAATGAAGTTCTAGAAAGAATTTCTGGAAAGCACAAACATGCATCTGCATGCCTTCAACTTAACACAAAATGCTTCAGTTCACCTTGAAATAATCCACAACACAGTACATCCTCATTTGTTTTGTTTGAAATTATAAGGTAAAGCCAATTAGAAATGGCATATCCAATTGGTAGAGAACAGTAACAAGAAACTGAGCATGCTTTCTAAATTTCCAATTCAACAAAAAAAAATCATAATCATAGACCAACACACACACACACACACACACACACACACACATATATTGCTCCTCTTGATAATCAGCAACCAACAAATGTCTTGAATGCAGAAATTTATCCTTCCAATTTGAAGTAACAGAAAATATATAAGCTGACTAGTATGTTTACCTCATGTGTTGTTTCTCTGCCACTTGCACAAGTGTAGATTTAGAATACTCATCATAGCTGCTTAGTTTAACCTATGGAAGAACTCTGAAGCAATCTGGCCAGTAACTCTTACACCAAGCAATCAGGCCAGTAAAACAAGGTAAATGAAAAAAAAAAGTCCTTTTTAATGTAATGTGTGCTCATTGTACATTCAGTATTATTTATTTGAGAAATGTATGCCAATGCTGATCAGAGATAGGGAAGATACTACATTCATTGTTTGAGGATGTAAAAAATGTCAATCCATACTAAAGTGAAATTGGCTGAAATCGGGTCATCAAATGTATGGCAAAACATGATCAACCTTGTATGCCAGCTAAAGAAAAGAGTACACCGGAAGTGCAATAACAGAATAGTCAGCAACAACGCAGAATTTTGACGTAGATTTTATAGAGTAATCAAACATATTCTATAGACATTACTGGTACTGCAGTGGAGATATAGTACCACTGCCTTTCATTGACTATAAAAATGGGACATTCTTCTTGAGAAGCAAGTTCTTTAATAGTTCTTTTGCCATTTGTGTCAAAACAACATCTTTCTCCATGCATTTACAAAAAAACAATTTCATAAGAAATCCCTCGTTCAAAGGTACTATAGAAAATTATGTAACTACACTATCGGCTAGGCAAGTATCATCACAAAAGCATGAGTTTCCACCTATTCCAAGTTCTCTTTCACAATCTGCAGACGTAAAATCCACTAAGTGCTTCTTTCAGAAATAGTCATAAAACTTGGATACAATAATGGAAATTTATAGCAGTTCTCAATTTTGAAAAATTGCATTGAACAGATGATTCAAGAAAAGAGCTAATATTTGTGTATTTGAATTTAATAAAAAATTAGTGGAATATTAGTGGGTTAATGATCCAGTGTCAACTCACATAAAATTGCACAACAACAAAAAAGAAATGCACTACCAATAACCTTCAAAATAGGTGCATCCTAGAAGAGACGGATACGAGGAAAACTCTTTAGACAAATTGCATGACTAGAAGCAGAAACAAGAATTTTACTTAAATTGAATTTTCCAAGCCCTTCAATATAATATTTAGACTTCAAAGCAACATGCATTATAGCAAATAAAACAATGGCTATTTAATAAAAATTGAAACAAAAGGCAATCATGCAGAAATTTAAAATAGAAAAAAGTCTTGTAGAAAATAAGAGCAACACATCAACTTTCTTTACAATTCAATAACAGGAGAAAACAAAAATACAGGTAGAGATAACAATAAATCTGTTGGATTAAAGAAATGACTTGCTGACCAATTACTTCCTCTCCCTGATCATGTTGAGGGTCATATTAAGGATCCTTTGCATGTGACTGTTTCTCAAGAGCTTATGATGATACAGCCACTTTCCAATTCATTCTTCGAAGTAAAAAGAATAGCTTCCATAAAATCAAACAAAATTTAGAGTAATAAATTTAATAAAATCAAACCAGCATCTATTAACCACTTTCAAAAGCGTTTCCCAAAACTTCTTGCATGAAATCTGTAACACAGGGAGGGAGAAAAAGGGAGGGAGAGGCATAGTGTTTCAGTAATCGTGCTAATTATCATTACTTGGCCTTTCATATCCCATAATGTAGAAAGCATTCCACATAATTGTTGACAGAAGATAATCGTGTACAATAGTTTTTTTGAGTTTGACAGAGTAAATTAAATTTAATATTAGAAATTTATAGGCATAGAGGTTATGCTCTGCAACTATACAAAATGATGAGGATATTAATAATTTGATCTTATCTGCAAGTAGCATGCATGGCGTGTTACATGGATGGTTCATATTTTCAAGAATCCCAAATATCATAAATTGAAGAACTATGATATATCCTCCTTTCATTAAGATACTCTTAATATAGTCATCTTCCAGTACCCTTTTCTAATGTCAACTACTCCGTAAAGTAGGTGCTCAATTACACCTATCCATAAAATTAAAGATAAAAAAGATCAGAGTAATACTTGCACCACTTTAAGTAATAGTGTTACATTACAGAAAGCGATATCACAAAAAGATGAAACGTGTTAAAAAGTATCAATGAACATCATATGGCTATTTTTAAAAAAAAAATCATCACATCAAGGGAATTGAGAGTATTGAAAAGTAAAATAACAACTCCATCTTTAATTTTGATATATAAAATGCATAAACCTATAGACGCTGAACAAACATATCCAACATAAGATAAGAGAATGACATTACTAGCATGCTCTAGGCAACTTTCTCTCTAAGATGTCCATCATACAAAGCAGGAAATTATCAAGATTTTCAACATAAAGTCAAAAGTTACTAATATTCCAAATATCCATTCAGTCTATCATGAATCATGCTTGAACAACTATGTGAAAGTACCTTTGTTCTCAGATATGTAAAACAGAATGCAAACAATGATGCATTTTCCATTAAAAAAAGGTTGATCAAATTGATCCACATCAGCAGAGTAGAAAATGGTCTCAGGCATGATTCACAGCAGCCAGATTCCCATAACATGAAAAGGACACCCACAAAAACCCATAATAGTTACATTACTCTACAGCATTTTAGAACATCAATCTCCCCATTACAAGCATCTGCCATACAGTAGTGCGAATACATCCATATGCTTTCGGGCAGATTAATGGAGGATTACACATTGAAATGGCTATGAGATGATGATAAGAAAGTAACTGGAAAACTTAGCAATAGAAATCGGACATTAAATTTAAGCTTAAATGTTTGGAAAAAGATTTGATACTAGACCAAAAAAAGAGTTTGCACTGGACACTGCACAATGTTAAGAAGCAAAGTGTACAGATTTTACCTCTGAATATCATCAATCATATGGTTGCTACAATCAGAATTCGGAACTAGAGAAAATATTGTCTGATAAACACCTGAAGAGTTCCTCTACATTATTACAGTTTTCTTCTATTTCATGCATAGGAGTAAGGCTATTCATCAAAAGCTTTTGCATTTCACTTAAATCATTAGAAGAAATTGCTTTAAAGTCCATATTTCCACCATAGCTCAAAACCCCACTTGGAAACTTATGACCAATTCCCACAGTGTCTACCAATTCTTGACCACCAATTATTTGAACAATCCGAGTGAGTATGTACAAGGAAGTGAGAGCAGACATCGATAAGCCCTGAAAATAAAGAATAAACCAATATATCCATCACATTTAGATGGCTGAATTGCGTACCTAAAGTGCATTTGTAAATATCCATATGTTTAATAAGTTTTTTTTTTGACAAAAAAGGAAAGAAAGAAAAGAAATCAAAATAGAACCTCTAAATTCTGGTTTAACCACAGTGATGGTAATAGTATCGGTACAACCAACATGCTGAGAAGATTGCTCATTAACAGTTTACTCAGACAAAGGTTGCCAACATTGAGTACATCCTTGCAGTAACTGAGATCATCTGTAACTTCATCAATTTCCCTAAGCAACTCATTCATTCTTACATTAGTACATGTATCCCTGTAATGAATTAAATCAGTTACCATCATCATAAACAAAACGAGTATCTTAAAGTTGCTCAGGCCAAAGCTTCGATAAAAGGACAACAAAACATACTTTCTGTCATTGACAAGGATGTCTATTCTGAAGCATCTCTCTCTCAAAATGATCACCAAGTCAGAAAAATACTGTGATACTGGAGGAGTTGTTATAAAGTCATACACCATATCATCTCTGACTGCATAACAATGACATTACTATTGCAAAACAATGGAAACCAATAGAGTATTTTTTTACATCACCTTTCATTTACATGAAAAACAACTGTGCATTGATTTACCATTATATATGCTGAGTGTCAATGCACGTACTGCTATCCTGATCATCTTCTCTTCATGACAAGCAAATTTGATTGCCTCAGTGTACAGTGGGAAGGAAACTACCACATCCTGTTTATGGAAAAGAAAACATATTTAAAAATCTGAGACAAAGCATCTGAGATCAATGCAGAAAAGAAAGGGGAACTATGAACACATGTTGTTAATGATACTGGATGTATACACATCATTTTCACAAAACTACTAAGATTTACCATCCTTGTACATCAATCAGTGTAAGTTGTATCATAAAGTTCAATCTTCCTATTGTAGTATATAGTTATTTAAAAAAAACAAATTAACAAATTTGAAGCATGGTTGAAAGGTCAAAATCATCATCCTATCTAATTCTATTGAAAGTTTGCAGTTCATTAGCATCTCTACATTTGGAAATTAAACCCCACTTTGTATAGAAAGTGGGTATATCTAATCATCAAAACCATCATGCTATCTAATTCGTATTGAAAGTTTGCAGTTCAAAGATCTTCATGAACATAAAGCAGCATGTGAAATTCACCATGTACTTCCAAAAAAAATTGAAAGTAAAGGGCATTTGCATGGTCTGGCATGGCACCTCCAGAAGGCTTGATTCATTAATATGCTTCTGTGTAGG
Source organism: Acorus gramineus (assembly GCA_030737835.1). Classification (NCBI taxonomy): domain Eukaryota; kingdom Viridiplantae; phylum Streptophyta; class Magnoliopsida; order Acorales; family Acoraceae; genus Acorus; species Acorus gramineus. The sequence goes on from CM060849.1 coordinate 24,364,670, forward strand.
GAATGGACAAAAAAAATTCTGACGTAGCTCCAATATTTAGGCAAGAGTTTCAAAATGGGATCTCATCACAGTCGATACTATGGTTTGAATCTTATCCAGGCTATGTAGATCATATGTGTGCACTTCATAACTTAGCAGATTTCATATACTGTGAATAATAATTCCGGAACCAAGATAAAAGAATTGCCAAAGAAATTCAGTTTACCTCCTGAACCTTCGCAAGAAGACAGATTGTATCTTTATTCAGTTTTCCAACCACTGCTCTGACACAAAAAAAAAAGAATGCAAAAGTATTTAAAGAGACACCGGGCAACTTCAAGGATGAATGTGGCATCACATGGAAAAATGTAGATTCCAACAATAAGTTAATTATGTTATACTCAACAGACAATCGAAAATCGTAATACACTAAAAAGAGAAAGGGAGAGATCAAAACCTCAAGAAAGATATATAATAGAAAGCCAGATCTCCAACATCAAATTCATAGGCGTGCAATATGATCTTGTTAATGTACTCATTGCTAAAACAAAAGTCTGGAGGAACACATTGAAGTATTTGGGTTAAGCATGAAAGAAAAAGGTTCAGGGAAACCCCAAGAAATAATTTACTGCTATGAAATTCAGTATCTTACATATTGCATGCTCACTATATAGATTCTGGATCATTATAGTCAGATAGTGAAGCAATTGTGACTCAATCCTTGAATTTCTGCTGATCTTTAACAAGCGGAGAAATTCTGCAACAATTTGGCTTTCCATAAAATATCTTCCAGAAAAGAAAAGAAAAGAAAAGAAAAAGCATCAGCTATATGAGTTCAACAAACTATACATGAAAAGTCATTATTAAACTCCACTGGATATACTCACTCAGAGATCATAGAGTCACACTTATCCCCATAGATGACAAATTCTACAATGGATCTCAATATATTCACAATGAATTCCTGAAAATGCATAACAGATTAAAAAAAGCACGAACAATTAAGTCTAAGATGTGTGTTTCGGAAAACACTAATTGTACCTTGTTCCATTGATCCACAACTTTAACCTCTCTTAAATGGTTCACAAGGCATCTGTGCCCATAGGAAAATTATATAAAGAATGATGGTAATGTTAAGGCAAAATCATAATTATTTATAGTACTAGTAATCCTTCCAGTTAACTGAAAAGTGAAAACAGACATAGTTTTCAATCATGTAATTCATCTAAACATTGACAATAACACACCTTCTGTATTTGGGCAGATTATGCTGTTGAAGAATCCATTTTCCCAAAAATTGGTTCCAAAGACCACTTTGGCAGTTATAGCTTAAAGCTTTTTGCTTTTGAATTTGAATTTTAATAGGAATTGCATAAATTGACTTGCAATTAAGAAATGTCTCCGCGTTTATAAAATCATTAGACCAACCAAGAGGATAGCGATCCATTAGAATTAAAAAGGGAACCTGATACAAGCACTTACTTTATATAAATAAACCACCTATCTTTCTATTGGGGTGCAACAGTCGGGTCAGTCTGGTTTAAGATTTATCAACCCTAACCCAAAATCAAACCAAATCGAACCAAAATTTAGTTCAGTTCAAAGTTTATTAAACAAAAATGTGGATTATGTGCAGAGTAGAATGTCAAATCTAACATAAAATGTAATCCTCGTTTCCAACGAAGAAAATTTATTATTTAATTAACTCAGTTTGATTTGGTTTAATTCGTTTCATCGAAATGTCAAATCGTACCCGAAACAAATTAACTCAGTTTAGCAAACTTTAAACCCAAACCCAAACCAAATCAGCAAAACTTCATAACAAACCCAAAATAAAATCTGTTTGGGTCAATCAATTTTCATTTCGAACTAGACTGAGTCGGTCCCGCATTAAAGTTTCTAATCATCAAAGAAAAATCCATTCCAAAAAGTGCAAAGCATCAAAAACAAAGTGTGAGACCATACCATTTCAAAAAAGCATAAGTCCAGAAAGATTTGATATTCTTCCATATAAAAATTTCAAAACAAGCACAGTGAAAACCCTAATTCAAATCCAAAACAAATGTCACAATAAGAGCAAAAATTAACACTTTGGATCTCTGATTTGGGGGCGAATTTGAAATGTGTACTCACTTAAAATTTCAAAACAAGCACAATGAAAACCCTAATTCAAATCCAAAACAAATGTCACAATAAGAGCAAAAATTAACACTTTGGATCTCTGATTTGGGGGCGAATTTGAAATGTGTACTCACTTAAACTGTTTGAGCGAGAAGCGATCGATCGGCCGCGATTGGTCAACCCCCATTTGGGATCTCCACGGGAAGGGTTTCTTTTTCTGTTCGAAACCCTAATAAATGGAAGATAAATAATAAAAAAAAGGCGGGAAGACCAGTTGGTTTGAAGTTTGAACGGTTAGTCAAATCTCGATCGAAGCTTCCCGTCAACGCCAACGGTTGCCGAATCAGAGCCGTACATTTCGTATGCCCTTTACTGTGTGCCGTTGATGATCTGATGAGCCGAATATCCTGAACGTCCAAAAAAATGTGTTTTTGACGTTGAAATCATATGGTACCCCCCCCCCCCCGGTGTGGCGTGAGAAATAAGCCCAGAAAAAAAAGGAAGGATACAGGAGAATAGTAAAAAAAATTATTTGTTTTGACAGAATAAATTTTGATAGTTATGTCTGGATAAACTAGGATAAAGTTTGATAATTACGTACCAATAATTGTTTATTGGTAGGATAAGAATCAGAGATCTAAGTAAATGTTGGAATTGTTTATAAGGCCTTATCTATGTCAATGAATAAAAATACTCTTCTATGTCATTTTAAAAAATTTATTTCATTTAACAGTCTCACACAGATTTCAAAACTGTCACATCTATCACATTAATCATATATTTCTCACACTATTCCCAGGGGTATAGTTGTCATTTAAAAAGTCATAAACTCTTATTCATCTCTTATCAACCATTTATCATCACTTTATCCAAGATGAACCAAACAACAAAAAAATCATTTTTACGTTTTCCAATAAGAATAACAGAAAATACAACCAAACAAAAAATTGCTTATTCAGTCTGAATTGTTATCTATCATAGTATAGCTATCAGGAGCGAATAACTCAATGTCACAACTCATACGGGGGGTAGAGTTATCGTTTGGTTATATAAATAGTGGTTTATATTGATTTTTTGTTATTAAATTTTTTTCCTATGTTTTTATTATTTATTATGATAAATGAGACATAAGAGGAAATCGCATTAATAAAAAAAAATAAAACATATTTTTACGTTAAGGTAAAAAACAACATGATAACTATTTTAGATCGTAAATTTTAATGATTATATATATGTGTGCAATGTAAACAAACATTCTCATTTATCTTAAGCTTTTAGATTTATTTCTTCTGTAAATATTTTTTTTTAAAAAAAAAAGTATATATACATATATAAATGATTAATAATATAACTTTTTATTTTTTTTAATATTTCTAGATTCTGAAACTTTAAATTCTTGTTTGTTTTTTAGGTGCCAAGAAGAGTTTAATGAAAAATGAAAGGTGGTGATCATGTCATTGTAAGAACAAAATATAATAATCACACTAGATATTACAACATCAACTTTTATTATATATATATATATATTTTTTGACATATATGTGAAAGCCATTTGATACACCGAAAATGCTATAATAATCAAAGAAAATATTAAAAGGCTTGATCTTCCTTCTCCTTCTCCACACTTGATAGATTATTGATGAGAGATTTGCTCTCACAACTCTCTTTTCTGTTTAAGTATCACTAAGGTTGTGTTTGTGCACAATCATAGAAAGAAAATGAGAGAAATGGAAGAAATATTGGTCAAAAGAAAAATGATGAAAAAGAAAAGATTTTCTCTTTGACCAGTTTTTATGTTGTTTGTACATGTAATAGAAAGTGGTAGAAAATAAAAATTGTTGTTTCTGCCTGTAATGGAAAATAACAAAAAATAAAAACTGTTGTTTATATTTATAATGGAAAATGACATAAAATAAAAATGTATTGTCTGTGATTTCAAGAAAGTAATACAAAATGAAAAAAAACATATATTTTGACAATTAATTTAAATATAATATAACATTAACATTAAATTACTTATCAAATATTTTTTAATAAAATAATATATGCTACATTACTACTGACCAAAAAAATGAGAAATAAAAAATTTCGGACGTTATTTCTGACAATCAAATCTAGTCAACATGATTTTTTTCTATATCTAAAATCAAATAGATATTATTATCTTGAACAAAAATTCATTTTACAATGTACTTTTGAGATTTCAAATTATGAGGGTTTTAATTTTTTAAAAGCTATCACAAACTTGAGAGTTATCTATGAAAATCACTTTTTTTAATTGAAATCTTAAGATTTTCAAAAGATTGAAGGCTTTCATTTTTTTTTAGATGCTTTTTTCCTTTAAACAAAATCTAGAAATCATTTTACTCCAAAAGAAACAATCAAAAAAAAAAATATTACTGGGGGTAAGTAGAAAAAACATATTTTGGTTGCTTTAGATCTTCGACCCAACCCTGGAATGAATTAAAAAATGTCTCAATCTAAGATCTCAAATAAACCATAAAAATGGATATAAGATCTCAATTTAGATTAAACAAAAAAAAAATCCAAAAAAAAAAAAAAACTAGATCTATTCAACTGATAAAAAAAATCTAGATTCATTCAAAAAATTAAATAAGATTGGATAAAAAAAAAAAAAGCAAGAATGAGAGAGAGAGAGAGAAAATCACACTTTCCCTCCTCTAGGGAGGGGAAAAATCCCCCCCCCCATTCTAATAAGACAAAATAGCAAAGGAAAAGTGAGGAAAAAAAATTTTCGTGTGTTTGTATGGCACAAACACCTGGTTTTTAAGTGGTCGAAGAAAAAAATTTTACTTTCCCTCATTTTTCCTTAAGCACAAACACACCCTAAGTTACTAAGTTGTGTATGCATATAGAGAGGAGGGGGGACCTAACCAATTTATAGTAATAGTTATCATGGAGTTCACCCATCAAAGACTTCTGTGATTCCCCAACAAGTTTAATGTCTTATTGAAAATCCAACAACCAATGGTTAATATCATCTAGGAAAGCACCATCAAACAATGCATCCTAGAAAACCCAAACACCATTGGTTAATGTTATCTAGGAAATCCAATGGAACATTAGAAACTCAAGGCCTACACATAATGTACCACATTCCCAATATCAGACTCATGTAATCAAGGTGTGTTATGATTAAATAAAACTCTTGTGATCACTTAATACTTATATTGGGTTCACCACATATTCATTGTAGGCTTTATACTCAACCCAGTTTTAAAAAAAACATAAAATCCCATAAAAAAATTCCAATCAATGTGAAGCCCAAACTACAAAAATCTTACAATCATGTCATCATATGTTTTGTTGTTATTATTTTTTATTAGATTTTGATTGAGATAATAGTAGAATATAGATAATAAATAGTTAATTTAGGTCAAATATGAGTTTCAACATTTAATCTCAAATTTCATCATAAGTTTATTAGAAAAATTTATTTCAAAGGCATAAGTATATATTAGATTTCTAATGAGCTATCGATCACCCCAATTGGAGTTATACTTGAAAAATTATGCTATTGATCACTCTAATCAGAGTTATATTTGAAAAATTATGAATTTTAAAGATTTATGGAGTAATTTAATTCTTGATTTTTTTGTATCTATATATAAATTGGATAATGTCATTCATATCTATCAAATCTTAATGATTTTTTGTATATAGGCGTCCTTTGCTTGCCGGTGAGAAGGAGCTCCATCTTGCGCTTCTGCATGAACTTGAGGGACTAGTGATATCAACGGATAGGGAGGACTGTGCTCTATGGCGCCCAAATCAGATCTCGGGCTTCTTGGGTGCTTAGTGCTTATGCATGGTGGCGCAGACACATACCACAACTTGAGTCGACTGCACTGAAATTCAAAGAAATTTGGAAGCTTAAGATCCCACTGAAAGTTAAATTCTTTCTATAGTTGATGTATCAAGGGAAGTTCCTTACAAAGGCTTGTGGCAAAATGAGCACCACACGAGGATGCATTGTGCCCGTTGTGTGGGGAAGGGGAGGAAACTACTGAACACCTTATGATTGAATGCTTGGTGTCTAAGTAGATTTGGCTTAGGATGACGGTGGCAATTGAGCTCCCGGCGGTCTGCTCATCCATGGAAGAGTTATAGCAAGCGGGTAAGAGTCTTTGTCCACATCGAGACAAGAATGCTAGAGCTAAGATATCACAGATCTTGATCTCTGCGGTGACTTGGACAATTTGGCTCACTCACGATCACTTGGTTTTTAGAGGCACTCCAGTATATGAGGAGAACATATGGAAATCGGTTGAGAACTTCGTTAAAGCGCAGGGTCTTTTTTGCATCGGTGCGAAGAGGGTGGCTTTTATTAGGGAGAGATTATATATTGATGAGTAGTTTGTATTGAGTGTCTTTTCCTTTTTACCAAGACATTGAGCAGATGCCTCCTCTACTTTTATCCCATTGGTGGGTCTTTTATACTTGTGCACTTTTATTTGGGCACCCCCTTTCTTTGAAATATAATTAAAGATGTATGCCTACCATTTTGTCAAAAAAAAAAATGATTTTTTGTGTATATACCTCTAAAAAATCATATTTTAGCAAAACATTATCGATAATTTCTTATTTCCAATAATATCATTAAAAAAGGTTTAAATTGTACATAAACATCATTTTTTTATACATTCGAGCGTTATTGTTGGTTTTAGAGTTTCAAATGGAGTATTTTAATAATATTGGATTGTTGAGAGGTATATATGCAAATAATTGATTTTCAGTTGTAACACATCTCTTTTATGTGTAATTTCATAATAAATTTTACAAACAATTCATTTAATCTTTATTAAAATTTTCCTTAAATCAATTATGTATATATAACATGATGTATTATGTCGCATATAAATGGATTGAAAATAATTGAGGGTATTGATTGTAGGTGGCTTTTTTAAAATATTTTTTTATTCAAATGTACATCGTGCGTAGGAAAGATTAGTAAATAGCTATTTGCAATCCATGTATCAAACCTATTAATTTGTTAAAAAATTGAAATATTTAAAAATTGAAGTTGCCCAGTATATACATGATTCAACATAATTAGACGAAAAAGCTATTCATAATCATAGATATACATTATCCTGAAAATTTTACAACAGTGAGGATAACAATAAATATATTATGTTTATGATCACTGTACTTTTTATATTCAGAATAAGATGCAATTGCATATATAAGATGAATATATATAATATCTCAATTTTTAAAAAAATATTTTCTGTAAAATATTTTTAGTATTTTTCATTTTCCTGGAAAATGTTATCCATGAAAAATAAGTTCTATATAAATTCAAACTATATAGAACCAAATGCATCCTTTGGTAATTTAGTCTTTCTTTTCTTAAATGTCTCTTCTAATTAGGGATGCTCCTTTTGTTTGTTTTTGTATTGGGATGGTTCTTTTAATATAAATGCTTATGTCTACCATTTCTATCCAAAAAAAATAATATTAATCTTTTTTTTTTCTTTAGATAAAATATATTCAGTCTCAATTTTATTCAAAGAAAATGAATATTTAAGAAAAGAGATCCACATAACACCCGTTAGAGAAAGAAAAATAGAGAATGTATCTACCTCCTTCCCTAACAACATTAATAACATCAGCAATAATACAATACTATTGCTCAATATACAACATACCCCTACTCAATTTTACCAAAAAAAAAAAGACCTCAAAGAAACTTGCCTCACACTGGCACAAAAAAATACTTCAATCCTTGATTTGATGCATAAGCATCTCTTAATTATTCTCCACATAAACTATAGTCATAAAATCCAAATTATTGTTGGAATCAATAGTTGCCAAACTTTGGCTTTCACACCATTATCACCCCTTGCGTGCGGTCAATCTGTGTCATGAATTCTTTATCATGGAAATCCATGGCCAACCCCTAACAAATCATGCCAATTATCCGTGTTAGAATAAGAAGAAAAATAATAATAATGAGACTTGATCTTATTGAAGAGGGACTCAGATCATTTATATAATAATATAAAAATAGTATTATATGTGTAACACAATAATATAATATTTCAACAATTCAAAAAAAATTTGTATTCACTCCGAATCTGTATCCGAAATTCAAGAATATCTCATATTTGAATCCAATGCGCATGTGGATATGTATCTAATCCGAAAACATTCGAATCCAACATATATATAATAAAATTATATATTTTTGTATTACAAATTGTTTATATTTATTCTTCTATATGATTAATCATAATTATGATATTTTATATAACTATTGTGCATGATATCTAAAAGAGAATAATTTTAAAAAAATCTCAATTTTAATTATAGTACCTCTCTATTTGATATATATATTTGATTACCTAAATTATTGTACCCGATCCATACAAATACAAAAATGAATATCTATATTTCAAATATTAAAATAAGATACGAATATTAACCTATCCATCCTTCGAATGGCTCCCCCCTATCCCCACACAAGCAGTTTTGATACAAAAAGTGACACACAATAGACATACTACCATAATTTTGTTTGTTTGCTGGAACTTCATTGAGTGCCAGCAGAGAAGTCACACACTCTTACGAATATATACCCTACAAAAGTTCCACACCCTCTATCAATGCGGTTGAGATTCTCCAACCAAAACCAACACATGCCTAGCTCCACTACCATCCTTTTTTTTTTTTTTTAAGGGGATGAAGGATAAATTTAATTATTATTATTATATTTATTTTTGAAAGAAAGATAGATATTTGCTACCCGATTTCGTTTCTAAATTCGAATTACAAATTCTGAATGGGAAGATAATAGAGAAAACAAAAAAATACCAGGATAAAGGAAAACGTTTGTGTTTGAAGAGTGATCTAACGACATGGCGAAAAACCGCACTCAAGCTGTCACCTCGTGATCTCAAGGTTCCCATCGGTTAATAATAAATTAAATTATTAGGGGCACTCCTTATATTCAATCTTTATATATTTTGATTTTTTTAAAAAATATTAAAATGTATACAAACATGTATTTTTCATAAAAAAATAACATATACATATTATATATTAAAATAAAAAAAATTATATGTTTTGTCTAATGAAAAACATATATCTTTTTTTTTAAGGAGAAAGTTATATCTTATTGGAGATAAGTGACTGCACACAAGATTATAAATGAAAATTGCATGTATTGTTTCTTTTCATGAATCACACTTGAAAAGATAAAAGCAAACTAAACCAAACATGACCAGACAAAAGTAAATACAGTCACTTCCTATTCTAAGTTTAAAGGGACACACACACAATACACATTAACAAAAAAATTGTTTGTTTGTGGGAGGTTCATCATATGCCAGCTGACAAATCACTTCCCCTCCCTGTAAGTAAAGTCCCCCTCCAATCATCAATGCATTTGAAATTCTCCAATATCGACATAAAGCCCCAACCCCTCTTTTTGAGAAAAAATTTCATATCAATACTTATGCGTAAGAATCCCATCAGGACCATAGGGCTGATAAACAAATCGAGTCGTTCAGAATTAACTCGGTTTGAGTTTGTTCAAACTTATTCAATTAGATAAACGAGTGAGCTTGAATAATTTTTAAAGCTCGGTTAAATTTAGAACCTTGATCAAGCTTCATTTTGTGTTCAAACTATGCCCATTTGTGTTATAAAAAATTTAGTTGAAGCTTAGCTCAACTTTCTTTGTAAAATCAAAATATTAAACCAATACAAAGTTATGCTCGTTTAGACTCATGAACTTGGCTCATTTAAGCTAAAACTTTGTTTTCAATCCCTAAAAACCCTAAAATAAAGAAGAACATTAGGCTCGTTGATGCTCGTGAGCTCGGCTCAGCTCTGCTCAACCCGTTTATAAATGAACTGAGCTTGAACATGTCAAAGCTTGACTCGTTCGACTCGTTTATCACCCTAAATACATGTTAAATATATATTAATTAAACAGAATTATAAACATATATGACAAGTGTGTTGACAATATTTTATATTTTAACTATTTTAATACTGCCAGGTTCAAAAGAAAAATCAGACTGCCAAAGGTTCAACCAGTTCAACAGACAATCTAGGTGGATTTTTAAAATAAAATGTTAAGTACAGGTTTTTTTACCATCTCAATTCTAGCTCATACATTTTTTAATTTTTTCAACATATAACGCCTCATTCTTTTGTGAAAAACAAAATATGTATTTCAATAAATTTCATTAAGTCATTAATAAAAAAAAATATATAAATAATTTAATGAGATATATAATTCATTAACACAGAGTGTGTAATATTAACCATGTATATACACTGAAACTAGAAAATGGACTGCGTTGCTATATGACCGTTGTCCTAAGCTTCAACATCACAATTTCATTAATGGAATACGCGCTCCAAGAGCAGGGTGTGTCGGATTCTTCTTGTCTAACATTGAATGTTCTGACTCAATTATTAGTGAATAATATTCAAAAGCATATGAGATGACCACATTTTATTATTCCTGTCCTAATTCACCAACCATCCCAACATTGATTAATCTCCATGAAAAATAAAAATAAAAATAAAAATCAACCGCTACGAATCACAAACACATACACCGTTACGTAGCAGTCCCGATACAGTCCTTCCTCCGAAACAGCAACCGCTCCCGCTTCAGATCGAACACCATGTGATAGTTCTGCTGTTGGAAACTCCCAATAATCACATCAGGTCCACCCGAAACCTCCACCGCATCAGAACCGTCCGTCACGATCATCAGACACGCGGCACCCGCATCACCCACCAACGAAAAACAGTTCTGTAACGGCAGATCCATATCGGCCCCGCCTTTGAAACGCAGCGCCATCTCGGGCAGCCCATCCAAATCGCCCGACACGCGAAAACACGGTCTCAGCCCCGTAACGGCCTCCACGTCAGCATCCCTCTCGTACCGATCTCCCACGTGCGACTCCACCGCACGTGCGACCTGCTCGAAGAGTCCCCTCGCCAAGTACGTGAAGGTCGTCCCGGAGTCGACGATGGTTCCGCCTGGGGCGGAGGCGGCGGAGACCTTGATCGATTTGTCGCCGCCGCCGACGGAGATCTGCCTGAGACCGACGTAGTAGTAGGAGGAGGACGCGGGAGGGGCGGCGGCGGGGGGAGGGAGGAACGGCGTGGAGGAGGAGCCATCGGAGGAGTCCTCGGCGGGGCCGCCGAGGACGAGGGAGCCGGAGGCGGAGGGGTCGTCGTCGAAGCGGCGGGAGATGAGGCAGTAGGAGAAGCGGTCGAGGCGGAGCTGGGAGGGGAGAGAGGGCGGGGCGCGGCCGAAGCCGGCGATGCCGGAGGGTTGTCGCTGGGAGAGGACGGAGCAGCCGAAGGTGAAGTTGGCGATGGAAAGGTCAGGTAAGTGGAGAGTCTCGGACATTAGGATTCCGGCGGTGGATCCGGAGCCGTAGATGAGGAGATAGGGGGGACAGATCTGGTGGCAATTTGGGAAGTCGGGGGGGCAATAACGGCAATTGGAGAGGAAAGAAGGGGCGTGAATCCAGGAGCATTTGGGGTTTTTGCAGCCGATGAGTTTGGAGGAGAGGGAGAGTTTGGGAATGAAAGGGGGAAGTTTGGAGGGGTAGGAACAGCTGAGGCAGAGGTAGGAGTGGGTGCAGGGGAGCCAGAGGAGGGAGGAGCCGGTGTCGAAGACGAGAGGGAGGGATTGGGGTGGGGTGCCGAAGGAGAGGGAGAGGGAATAGCCGCCGTAGGAGTGGGGATAGAGGGGGGAGGTGGAGAGGGGAGTGGTGGTGGTCTTGGAATGGCTGTGGTGTTTGATGTGGTGGGCGCGGGAGAGGGAGGAGGAGACGAGGAGGGAGAGGGTGTGGAGGGGGGTGGGGTTTGGTGGGGTTAGGGAGTGGAGGGAGAGAGTGATTGGGGTGGTGGGTTGGGAGGAGATGAAGGGAAGGAGGAGGAGGAGGAGGAGGAGGAGGAGGTGGTGGTGTGGGAGGGGTGGTGGCATTGTGGTTGGGGAGACTGATTATCTAGATGTTAGTGGTGGTGGTGGTGGTGATGTTTGGAAGTGTGTATGTTATTGTATTATTATATCACATGATGAGGGGATGTGTAATATCAGGGAAGCTGGTTTGAAACATGTGCTGTGTTACACTGTGTTACATTATTTTGTTAGCGTGATACATTTACTCTTAATAAGAGATATATATCAATAAGATATATATTTCAATTAATATTCTTTTATAAATGAATTCATGTATTTTATTATAATATATAATTTATTTATTTTTATCAAAACACATGTTTTATTAGGTATATTATTTTTTAAAATACATATAGACTATAATTGGTGTTGAAAAAATGATTGTTTGTAATGTTTTCCTTGAAATAATGGTGGGGATACTGATATACATGTACAATTAGCATTCAATTTGGATGGATACATGCATGCTTTTTTTCTAATATTGTGTATTTTATTAGACAATTATATATATGCAATATGTTTGGTTTTAAGGATAAATTATCATGAGTGCATGGTATATATAAAATCTATTAACTTTGTAAAAAAACTAAAAATATCATTATTCTAATAAAAAAATTATTATTTCATTCAAAATCAGAATAGTTACAAATAACTTTTATGATAAAGAGGACAAATTATTCTATAATCATTTCTCTGTCATTTATTCTCTTTATACCTCTGTTTGTCAAACTAAAAGGATTAAGGTGCACCTTCATTTTATGGCATCCCTTGACGAGGAGATGTCTAGTTTTTGGAAGGTCGGTTGTGATACTGGTGGATGTGCATTAATGACTGCTAATGGTCCATGCAAAAAAATTCATTGAAGACTGTACATAGGTGTTTCTTTTGAAGGCATATACAAGGAGTTGATTTATTACATAAAAAAAGCTTAACAAAGAAACTTGCTGTGTATTTAAGCCGGGGACAATTCTTGTCTGATGTATCAGTTTGACCAGTTATTTTAATTTGAAATAGTCTTATTTTCAGAGATTTAGACAAAAATAAAATAAAATAATGTCAAGGTGAATAATTTGTCCCGAAGTGTTTAGGGTAAACTAGAAAAATGACCTTTAATATGCCAACCCTGTTTTCATGTACATTTTTAAAAGAACAATGTTAGGGAACCAACGGGACGTGCATGTTGTCTATATCTATTTAATTTTTTAAGTAATAATAAATGTGTTTTAATAAAAATTTATTAGAACACATTATTATAATAATAATAATTTATTGAGGTATACCTATATTTCACATTGGAAGGTTATTGGGGTATATAAATTGTTTGCAAGATTTACTCAGCTGACTACTTGTAATAATGTTTTTTTTTTAAATAGTATTATTATATGGTACAGTAAGGACACATGTTTGAAAAGTGGATTAAATATGGATAAAATCCAATCAATGTTGTATACTATGAGTTCTTATCATTGATATGTAAAACAATGAGTTTTATAACAATTCTAGGTATCATGTCAATCTCACATCGAGACTAACAAGAAATGATGTGATTCATCGTGCATTGACTGGATCTCATCTTGGTTAAATAAGCGAGATGCATTTTTCAATTATATGTGTAGAAGAAAAATCTCGTGCTCTTTCTGAGAGCATCACGTGTCTTAGTTAATCCGGTAAACAGGTGGCATAACCCAGTCTAGATTAAAACCGAATATCCTTCAACCGTGATAGGATGCCTTGCCGAAAGGATCCTACTCGTGAAGTCCTGCTTGGGGATCCTCCAACCCGAGTAGTGTACCTCGAACCGTGTCTCCTATGTCGAGGGAGTTATGTCGAGGAGGCTTTGCGACCAATCCAACAATGCCTTGACGACGACCAGTCTAGCCATCAACATAGAATATGACCGTTGGAGCGTCCTCAAGGTTAATCCTCTTGACTTGGGTTCGAACACGGTCTTAACCATAGGAGTAGGGAGACTACAGACACTACAAGGCAAAACCAGTGCTACTCTGCTCTGCCGAATTGGTAGAGACGTGCCATGACCCCAACAAGTCGTCTGTCACTGCTTGTCACAGTCCCGTTTAAGGCCAATAAGGCTGCACCACGTGGCCATGACATCATAACAAACCCCCAGTCATGTAACTCGCAGAATCTTTCATGTCAAAAGATTCTAGCCGAGACAAAGAGATGTCTAGGCAAGAAATGACGTGGCCACTCACTTGGCTAAAAGGGCAAGGAAACGATAGAGAAGACATTTACATGTAAGCACTCAAGAAACACCCTAGTCTTCTGCTTTTAAAGTCATATTCTCCATTCATTCACTCCACTAGCTTGAGCATCAAAGTCTTTTTGGCCAACACAATACCGGTATAATTTAGGCTCTCTTGATACAGATCTCATGCGCGATGACCCGAACCTTCACGTGAAGATAGATCTCCGATCCGACTACACTTATTAAGAGAAAATACTACTTTCAATCTGAATTAAAAAAAATTTAAAAACAAAAATAATCATAAGATAAAAAAAATTGTTATACAGAGTCCCTAAAGATTTTTTTAATGATCAATCATTTGTTTGGGAAAAGTAATCACCTAAATTTGTCACTATATACACACACATATATATATTTTTCACAAGTGCATGAGCCATCCGTAGCTGGCAATAGTCACATAAGCATCAGCAAAACAGGGGCGGTGATTTTAAGAATAAAAATCCGGGTAAAAGTACAGATGGATCTCGGGATCTGGACTTTTTAAATGGACCCAAGGCCCCACGAAGTGAACGGTCCAGGTTTCATGATAGTAAAACAAGGGACGACATAGAGGTGGTTGGAAAGAAAAAGAAAAATATTAGCCGTTGAAATGAACTTCTCCCGCCAGCTGTGCCCAAAACAATTATATTCGGTGGGACACTTTTACCCCCAAAAAAAAACCTATTATAAGGCCTAAAAGCTTGGATAAGCAAATTGTGAAATTATTTATCAGAGTTTATTTATGTTAATAAATAAAAATATTTATTATTATTATTTTAAAAAATTTATCTCACCTAATAATCTGACACGGATTTTAAAAACTATCACATCTATCAAATCAGTCATACATCTCTCACACTATTCACAAGGGTATAGTTGTCATTTAAAAAATCATAAACTCTTATTCATCTCTTATCAACTATTTATCATCACTCTATCCAAAGTGAACCAAACAATAAAAAAAAATCATTTTTACGTTTCTCAGTGAGAATAGCTGGAAAAGGCAACCAAATTTTTTTTGCTTATTCAGTCTGGATTGTTATCTATTCCAGTATAGTTTATCAAGAGCGAATAACCAATATTACACCCCATACAGGGGGTTAGCCCATGTTTTGTTTGAAAATTAAGTTATTTTGAGGTTTATTGCTATTCTATTATAAATAAGAATAACATGATTTTTCTTTTTGTGTTTTGAATTATTATTGTTAGAAAACGTAATAATAAAGTTTTATTGTTTGGATGAAATGTGAATAAGGTGTGAATGAAAATTTATAAAAGGTGAAAAAATGATGACAATTCATTTGACAATTGATCTATAAGATGTAATAACAATTCATTCGACAGTGAGCCCACATATTCTTTTGGGTTGAATAACATAGAATAACTTACTTACAAGGGTTAGCTGAAATCCATATACCACTCTATACCAATTAATTTTGATATACAGATTCTTATTTATTTCAGTCATCCATGAATCCATTTTGAGGCTACTCTAACTAATTCCCATTTATTCTAGGTTTATTCTCAAATCAAATGGGGGCTTAGGCACGGCTGTTTTTGGGTTTACAAAAAAATTTAAGTTTTTAAATTTGTTTTTAAACAAAAAAAATCTTGCATCTTAATTAAAAGTCACAAACATTTTGGTAAAAAAGAAAATCAAGAATTAATTTTTTCAGTGTCAGTAAAAAGAGAGTTTCCTCTGAACTCATTTTTCCAACCTAGCTTTTGAAGAAAAGCCCGCTAACACCCAATCATGTTTTGAAATGGGGTTTTATGTTCCGTTTGAAACCCGTTTGAACATACCTTTTCTTTTAGAGAAATAAAAAAGTGCAAATGTGTTTTCAAAATAACATATTTAATAAAAAAATTGTTTTAACTTTTAAAACAAAAAAAAATATATTTTTCAAAAGCAAAGAAAATGAGGTTTTAGAAATCGCTCTTTTTAAGTTACCTATGGTGTAAAACATTTCAAACAGATTTTCAAAAGTCTCCTTATATTTTTTTTGAAAGTGGTAATTCATTTATAACTATTGAGAGGTTACAAATGAGTTGAAAATGTGGAAGATCAGAAGCAAAGAAGAAAAATAGAAAATCAAGGACTAAAGAGATCCCCGACTGGTATAAAAACAAAAACAACTGGACGTTCTCCCCCCCTGCAACACGAGGTGTACCACCACGGAGAGCAACGAGTCCAAATCTCCTCGCCTCTTGCGCTTGGCTCAAACCTCAATACCGATTGTTCACCCTGTGACGATAACTGCCTTTGCTCCAGCTAGAAGTTTGCCCCAATCTCTTAACATTGCCACTGTATCCTTCCAAAGGTTCTCCATATACACAGGTTGGCTATTAAAGATCCTCCTATTCCGAGTAAGCCAAATGTTCCACAGCCCCACCGGGATCACGCTCCAAAAAATTCTTCCTCGAGCGCTACCATCTCCATGACTTGATCTGGCCAACATCGCCTCCCACAACTCATGCAGATTGTTGAAGTGGCATGAGACCCCTGTTGCCGCCCCGAGTGTGTCCCATAATTCGACAGAGAAAGGGCAATTGAGGAGAGGTTTTCTATAGTCTCAGACCCAGCACCACATATCACACAATCCGTCTTTGCCTCCAGTCTCCATTTCGCTCGGTACACTCTTGTCAAGATTCTGCCCTGCAACACCAGCCATAGGAAGATTTTAATTTTGCAAGGAATCTTCCATTTCCATAACACCAGTATTTGCGCGGCCATGCACGGGTGACCAGACTGTGATCTCTACCACCACTTGTATCCATGTTTCATCGAGTATTCCTCCTTAGGAGGATTGCCGCACATCAGAGAGTCCGCACCCAAGGGTGATGGTCCCCGCGTGGGGAGGCAGTTTAGTAATACAGCAAGGCCGGATACTTACCTCTCCCTCTTGATGCTTCTCAAGTTCAGGACCCATCCCCCCCCCCCCCTCTCCCTTGTTCAGCTAGACAGTGCTAGCTCTCTCATCCTTCGATTCGGCAGCTAGAAACAAGTGCGTGAATTGCACGCAGAAAGGAGCCTCCCAGCACTAGTTGTCTCACCAAAAACGTATGCGTTCTCCATTCCCGAGCCTCCACCTAATGCCATTCACAAATTCCTCTCCTAATTCAAGCGAGCCTTTGCATAGAAACGACATTTTTTGCGAGATATTAAGGAAAGGAGTTCCTGTAGTTCACCGGGCGTATCTTTCTCTGATAAGTCGTTGTCACATCGAATTATCATTTGCCACCCATCTCCATAGCCATTTAGATAGCAATGCTTGGTTCATCGTTTTTAAATCCACTATCCCCAGCCCTCCTTTTTCCCTTAGGTGGCATAAGTTAGCCCATCTGACCAAACAAGGGCTATTCGCATCTGGACTTGTCCTGTTACAAAAGAAGCGACATCTGATGGAGTCCAGGGACTTGAGGATAGCCTTAGGAAGTCAGAATGAAGAGAGATAGAACAATGGCAGGTTTGAAATCACGGCCCGTAGCAGAGTATATTCCCCTCCATACTTAGCACCCGGTTTTGCCACTCTTCGAGCCTTTTTTGTACTTGATCAATTAGCAGTGCCCAAATCTTTAAGGAGGAGCCTGTGTTGAACCAAAGGAAGCCCAAGGTGTTTGGATGGAAGGTTTAGTAATTGGCACCCTAAAATGCTCGTTAGGTACTCTGTGATAGATGCCTCCACGTTGACTGTAAACAAAGCACTTTTTGATCAGTTTATGTGCAGCCCGGATATTAGCGCATAACAGTGGAGAATGAAATGGATTCCCGCCATTATTGGTACCGAGGGTGCAATGAACACCATTGTATCGTCAGCATATTGAAGGTGGGTGATGGGCGTAACCCCCCGCACGCATGACAGTCCCTCTATCCAGCCATCCGCTACCGCCTTGCCACACATTCTACTCAAAGCATTTGCCACTAACGAGAATAGGAGCGGCGATAACGGATCGCCCTGTCTCAAACCTCTACTGAATGGAAAGAAACCATGAACCGCTCCATTGATTGCCACAAAGGCTCGCATTGTTGATATGTAGTTTGTGATCATCTTCAGCCACATCGGGAAAAAGCCATGCAAGCGGAGCACCTGAAAAAGAAAGTTTCAATCGACCCGATCGTAAGCTTTGGAAAAATCCAGTTTGACAATGGTGTCGCTTCTCTTATCTCTATATAGACAGGAAATCAATTTTTGTGTAATCACATAACCATCTTGTAGGCTTCGTCCTGGTAGGAACGTGGACTGATTTTCATCAATCATAAGTGCACATATCGACCGGAGGCGCTTCGCCATCACCTTCGCCACAATCATATAACCCCCGTTTACTAGACAGATTGGACGGAAAGTCTCCTTATATTAAATTCCATTCGACACATATTTTGCATAATCTAACTTAAAACATCTTATTAGTGTTTTAAAATCCAACCCAACCCAACCCAGACTATTGAATAGGTTAAACCTTCATCAATTCAAGTTAGTTTTATCCCCAAAATCCGATGTTTACAAAAATTGATAAAAATCAATAAATCCACTGGTTGAATTGACAATTTATAAAACATGATACAAGTTGATAAAATGGTTGGTTCTTCACAGAAACTAAGATTATTACTTGTTAAAATATTTAATCCAATAAAAAAATTAAATATTATGTAATAAAATCTTGCTAGAATGTTAAGTAAAAGTCTAAAATATATTAAATTTGAATTTGATAATTACATAATGTTTTCCAAAAGTATTTCATGTTATTTTCCTGAATCAGTTATTTAGTAATTTTGACTAATATAATTATTATGGTATAATAATGTTACTGAGGAAAAATCTGCATCCTATCAAAGGGCGATACATGATAAAAGTGGTGGGTGAAAATCATCGCACTCAGTAACCGATAACCTAATTTAATAAAAGCAGAACATATGAGTATCGATTAGGCACTCTCGAGTAGGTAAGACACAACTAGACTGGTCTCCCCTCGAGATGACTCAGATCTAGTCGGACAACTTTACACCTTAAGGGCGAATGCCAAATTATAGCTCGTGCAGGACCTCGAGTCTCGACTAGACAGAGAGCACGAGTAGAATCTTTAAAACGATCAAACGTCCACCAAGTCGGTAACCATCATGTTGTTGATTGAGACCCGTTATCCATTAAACATAAATAATTAAGGGGATGCTTAACTACATTAAAGCAGGGTGGTTACCACAAAACTTACCCACTAACAGTCATTAATGGGAAAAACTGTTACAACGGCTATATGGCCATGTGAACCCTATAAAAAGGGAAAGGTTCATCAAATCAAGGTATGGATTTTATTTGCTAACAAACCACATTAAGTGAGATTATCCTTTCTTGAACTCCCTTACTAACTTAAGTATCAGAGTCCTTTTAGCTAGCACCACACCGATGTCCCCCTTGTTTCTTTGTAAGCACAGAAACCATATTCGGTCGGTTTCAAATCCGACAAGAAGACTCCGTCCTCTTCATACATGATTCAAATCCAATTAATCCAACTATTAAATAGTGGCTCTTAATCCGTTTATTATTTTCAATTCAATGGAAGGTTCGATTTTTAAAATATTGAATAAGAGGACATAAAGACACTATAGCTCACATCTTATGAGAGATCATCATTTGTGAAAGTCCACTTAATTGGACGGTGATGAGAGGATCCACAAAAAAAAATCACCTAATTTTTTAAGAGCGGAAGATTGAAAGTCATTGTAGGGTTTTTTTTAACCGTATGATGAAGATGTTGACTACACCTAAATTTTAAAATTAGGGGGGTTATGGTATTTGCATCTTATCCTTTTATTATTACATATGTATATATTTTATCAAAAAAAATATATATAAATAAAAATATTTAATCCATTCAAGTATATATATTTTATTTTTATAAAATGATAGATTTTATTAAATCAACATATATTTAAAAAAAATTTAAAAAATGTTTGGTTAAAAAAAAAAAATGAGTACATGAACAACGAGTGTCGCGGGATAGCTGGCACCGTCAGTCAGTTCTCATTTTTTAAACTTTATTTCACTTAATCCTAACTCAATTTAAACCCATCAAACCCATCCAAAGTGAGCTTTCAATGGAATTATTACTTGTGAGGGTGGGCGCTGAGACACTGAGACATTTTTGTAATCAATGCCTGTATGCATACCCCACGTCACCTAACACAATATATTATTGGGATTTTTAGTTTTAAGTTCCCACAAACCATCATATTTAGTGATCGATCCCTCCCTTCTTCGTATTTAGGTTTTAGTCCCCCGATTTAAAGGATAATTCATGGATAGGTCTCTCACAGGAACTAAAAAGTAAATTAAATAATTTATGGATAGGTCCCTCTTAGGGACTAAAAAGGAACTATCATTTAAATCTGGGGACTAAAACCTAAATACGAAGAAGGGAGGGATCAATCACTAAATATGATGGTTTGTGGGGACTTAAAACTAAAAATCTCTATATTAAAACTCTAATAGAACATGTACTCGCTAGTCAATATCAATATGTACTGTATTATGAATAACATAAAAATATATATATTTAATTCATTAAAGTATTTATTTCGTTTGTTTAAGGGTCATCAAAAAGTCCGCGGTTTGAAAGTCCGGCCTGAGCCTGTTCTCAGGCCGGCCCGGCACGGCCAATTTTTAGGGTGGGGCGGGCTAGGGCCGTCATTCCTGGGCCTGGCCCGGCCCGCAGCCTGCCCCAAGTGGGCCCGTCCGGGCTGGCCTGTAGGCTCACCCGCGGGCCCGGCCCGTAGGCTCATGGTGGCAATTCAATAAATGAGTAACATGTAATTTTTATTTGAATTGTGGTTGAATTATACAAATTATTGATATTGATGTAGGTGTCAACCTAGTTAGGTAAATGTATTTATTTATTTTTTCAAATAATTTATTCATTTAATATTTTTATTTAAAAATTCAATAGATATAAATATTTTTTTTAACATTATACTTTAAATTTTGTGTTATTTTAACATTATATACAAATGAACAATTTAAAATTAAAAAATCAAAAGAAAAAAGATGTTTAGAATTTGAACTCGTAGGCCCGTCCGTGGGCCCAAACCCAGGCCCGGCCCCTGAGACCCGGGCCCGTGGGTAGGACCTGAGCCCTGTTTTTTTGCCGTGGCCTGGCCCGGGCCCACTGGCCAAGTAGGCTCGCGGACCTGGGCCCTATTCCGTTGCCGATCCCTAATTTCATTTTTTTTTTTTTTAAGTATGCACTTCGTTAGGCATGTCTTGCGCCAAAAAAATATATTCAAAGGGTGTTGGGTCGGAAAAGTGATAGCACGAATGAGGAAATGTAATATTTTTCATTGAACATATTTTAGTGCCAAGAATAATGAGGGATAAAAATGTAAAATTTTAGGAGGGGTACATATGTAAATTAAGAAGTGTTGGAGGGTATTCATGCCAAATAAACACACTTTCAAACATAAGCAGGTGATTCCCTCCAGGCACTGTTCATCATTATCCAATAAATAAATGATTAAGCTTCTGAAAGAGCGTTGGAACTGCATTAGCAAATCTGGTGCATTTACAAGTAAACTTATCCAAATCACATATGTATAATCTTCATTACAAGTTACCCCCCCCCCCCCCCCCCCCCCTACACACACAATAAAAGAGCTTCTTTCATCAAATTTCAGTTACTCCTCAGTCCTTACCAGCCAGATCCCATCACTAAAAGAATCAAAATTGCCCACCAATTTGAACAAAAAGAATTGAAGGTGAGCCATTATAGAGTGAATGAACCAGGATTTACAAAAAATCAACATCTACATGGTTAACTTGGCAACAAAAATTAAGCACCAGATCGTGATCAGCTCCTGATGCTCACGCGACTGTCGACAGTAAGGTTGTGAGTGACGTGTGACTGTGCGTTTTGGTTGTCCAAGTGGAATTTCCACTGTAATTGAAATTCTGGGTCGTCGATCACACAATCCCCGTTGCTAATTGTCGCGACGATGGAGTCCAGGAAATTCTGAGTTTCAAGGAGTTCGTTCTCAAAGTTGGAGTCAGAGTTCATCTGTGCATCCTCTGCAAGACAAGAAACGTAAATATATGAATCAATCCAATTGACTGATACAGAGTAGCCAATACAAAAAGTCAAATCTAAAATAGAATATCTATGATCATTTAAATCAACTCTCTAACAATACACGTCTTATTTAATAATCCAAGTATTAGATGAATTAAATATGTACTAAATGCATAATACTTGTTTTACTTGTGCGGAAGAATTGAAACCAAAAAGGAAAAACTGCTTGACCAGGCTTTGCTCGGCTAGATTTTAATGTTGGTTAATGATGATTTTGCATAAATTCAAATATTATAACTAGAATTCTAATTTTTTGATGTTACAAAATCATTTAAAACCACATATTTGGATTATAATTAATTTGTCTACTTTTCACAATTTTTGTGCTCATCAACTTTTTCTGAATTTTCAGCAAAAACCTGAACTATACCGAATTGCGAATTTCCAAATTATTAATCCTGAATTCCAAACTGGTGACAAAGGTTTATGATTTACCTATCTCATTTTTTGTTTCTGAACTTCGAATTGGCTTCTGAAGCAAGGTTGTTTCGGCGAAAACCATCATGCTCAAGTTCCTGATCTCATCTTTGTTGGATGGTTCCAATGGTTTGAAGGAGAATTGTGTCGTCCATATCTCCAGCAGATCAGATATGGCAGGGATGATCAACTTCTCCACATTTAATGAAGATAACAACTGCAAAAATAAACTAGTTAGCTAACTGACATGGATGCTTTTCATTAAATAGAAAGGTCACATTTCGTCTAACAATCAGTTCAACGTAATAAAAATACGTAGATTCACGGAAAATTTTACATGTAATGGGCAATATTGTTTGTTTCATGTTTATTATTTGTCTATTTATCTATTTGGGGTAATCCAGTGCTCATTATGTCCTCAATGGCAATCCTCAACCCTTGATGTTCATGTTCTAATTTCATTTATTGTATCAAAAAATAGCAGAGACTTGAAGAGAATGGAAATCAATCACGTAAATAGCATATACGCTTGAAGACTGTGTTTAATGACATGCAATACTCATCAAATTAAGATAATTACTTAACATGAGAAAATTGGAGATATGAAGCAATATCAGAAAGTTGGCATACTATAAGTAAATAGAAGGGCACAAAACATAAAGCAAGTATGACAGTGTCTGAAGACAATACATCTTCAATGGCATTGAGGAGGCGCCGACACATGCCCTGCCTTCGAAACTTGGATCGTGTTCCGATGAATGGCATCTCCGCTAACTGTGTGCCATGTATCCTGCATTAAAAGAATGGATGAAACAAACTCATGAGACACAAAATAAAAAATTTGAAAAATTTGAAAAATTAAAATCGAAAAGGGTAACCAAAATAAACGCATCCCACTAAACAAAATATATTAAGTATTTTTAGAAATATGAATAATAGTTAATTATGGTATTAAATGAGAAATGATGCATTGATTTCATTTTTCTCTCTTTTTCTTGCCAGAAAGGTTCAGTGGTGCCCCCACATTTCACTGATGCAAAAAAAAAATGGTATGAACTGTAATGTAAGCTTAGATGAAAAAAAATAAAGGATCTTTGTTAATTCAAACCTCAATGTTGCAACCGAAATGATCTCGCCATTCTTCTCCAAAATCATAGTGTAAAATTCCTCATAATTTATACGCTTGAAATTTGACCTGTTGACAAATTTTGATCTTGAATATCAGACTGAAAAATATGTAATCTATATAGGTATGAGAGAGTATCTAAAAAGAGCATCAAAATGAAAGGTAACTTCATGTTGTATAGTCAACCACTATTAAACTTTATAATTAAATTTGCGACTGACATAAACATTGATATCTGACAGAATACATGTGAAAGAAATGTGGAAAATAACACGTCAAAGGCAAAAATGATGCTTTAATATGGTATTATTCTAAAATTAGTATATCGTATCATTTAAGTGAAATAGAAAAGGAAAGGCATACCCGCAGTTGTAAGTCACTTGTGATATCATATCAACTCCGGTCCTCTGATCCACTAGATGAACAAAGCACTCATCAAGCACGGATAGAGCCAGGGAAAGTTTGACATCACATTCGAGATATAACTGTCGTCTATGTTCAGATACGCCTTCCATATTTTCATCAAGACGCTTCAATAAAGTCCATGAGAATCCATCTCCTATAGAATTCGACGTGCCCATAATAAGTGACAGTCTGGTAGCAACCTGAAGTTCAAAGCACATTCAAGCGTTTAAGTATGGTAGATTATATATAAAAGAGAAAAAGAGTGCTGATAGACTTGGATATTCCTGTAGACGCCAAGCCACATTCACATTATATGAAATCACTAATAGACTATATTATGCTATCACTGTATATATGTTTCTATCATGAGAAATGTACAAATACATGCATTATGTACTTCAATTTTTAATAAAGTATGTTCGTTAGATAAGTACATACTTCAAAAAGAAATTCAAAACGTGTTTGGTGCCAAAGTAACTGCACAAATGACTCAGTGTAACATTTTTATAAATAAAGTATCGTGCAATTTTTATAAATAAATAAATAAATGCCAGCTCAAGCTCTGAATATATTACAATACAAAGAAAACCCCAAAGAATCTTGATATGGATATGAGAATCCTAAAATTACTCCTGATTTCATGGTTTTCATTCCAAACACAGACAGCAAATATCTTGCCAGTTGATTGTTAATATTGAAATGGAAGCATCATTTTTAAACATAAAAAAAAAGTGGTAGGGAAAAAAAAAACTTCAAACATGCAACACCTTTTCACAGCTTTTCCCACAAAATGATGATGATTCTGGACCCAACTCAGTGATCTCATTTCCCCAGGCACACTCCCTATGGTCTGTAAAAAAATTTCCAAGACGTCTGATTAAGAGTCTTGATATAATGAAATAGTACAGATTCAAAAAGAAAAATGAATTTATACTCACATTTTTTTCCACATTGATAACAAGTTAACATGGTATGCTCGGCCAGCTTGCAAAACGTACAACTGCAATATGGGCAGTACCAATTACCTTCTGGAAGAGCCTGAAACAGGGCACTGAATTCCCTCAGAATAGAGCAACTAGAGCATTTAAACAAGCATAATATGAATCTACATAAACAGGAAGCATGGTCATATATGCACAGTCTAGTTGGGATATCTCATCTGAAAATTATAGTGTTGAATAACTTCTAAATAAAAGGACTTGCTTTGGCAAGCATTGGGATTCAGATGATGCTCAAAGCTGATCTTTCTTCTTAAACTATAAGAAATAATTTGGAGTTAAGAACACCACAAAAACCCATACACAGAAATGGAAAACGTTAGAGACAGTCCTGCATGAAGTCCCAACGTCGCTGCTAATGGGACCTTGTGTAACAACACCCGAATGTATAATACATATGTATAATTAAATTATTTAAGGGCTATAGATTAAAGAAACAAACCATAAGCAGAAGGCAGTCCTGATGAAAAGTCGAAGGGCAATTGTCACAGATTATTAAATTTCCACCATCACCACACACTCCACAAGTATCATCAGTTGGATCCAAATCTCCAACTCCGACGTTTACGAAGCCAACTTTCCTCAGTTTCTTTTCTTTCTCCCACGCCTCTCTCTGGCATTCCATCAAAGATTTCCCCGATACAAGGAAGGTGTTAAGCCATGGTTCACGAAAATAGCCACCAGCGTGTTCTTCAAATTGCAACAATGAAACAACCTCTTTACAACAGTTGCACCGAATCCCATCTTTAGTGATGCAACCTCCCAATGAACCACCCTTGTCATTCTTCATCTTGTAAACCACCTTTTCATTCTCAGCCAAAACGCCAGCGTCTATCAACCAAGACAACATACTAATTTTTCTTTCGGCCAATATTTCTTCATGGGCATCAGAATCTCCTTTCCTTCTAACCACGAGACTGCACCCACCCCTTCTCCTATTCTTCCTTTTCCCTCTTGCATTCCCACATTGTGCGGACTTCCTCTTCCGCATCGATGATAGTGGAGACCTTTTCTCAGAGACCAACATCTTTTCAACCTTCCCCTTTGGAGACGGATTGCATTTCTTAGGGAGAGGATTGTTCTTCACCACATACTCCTTCGACAATGTATCACCATATGTGAACATCTTCTCCTCATCCAAATCAGCAATAATTGAAGCAATCGCCTTCGATTTCTTTCTCCCACTGCTGTATGGCCCATTTGACAACTCCAAAAAAGCATCATCATCATAGCTAAAATCACCCACATCGAAGTCAGAATCATCAACCATGGGGACATGCTTCCCATTTATACGTCCCGACCTTCTAATCCCACTAACATAATCGCAATTTGCCATCAATGACATGCTACTCATATCAGATTGCCCTGCTTCCTTAGAACAGAAACCCGTATCGACATCTGAAACCAAAGCTGACAAATCCACCACCAACTTAGTTGAACCCACGCAATTTCCACTCATCCCGGTACCCAATTCAAAGCTTGAAAGCTGTGGTTTTTCCTCTACAAAATT
Organism: Acorus gramineus; assembly: GCA_030737835.1. NCBI lineage: Eukaryota > Viridiplantae > Streptophyta > Magnoliopsida > Acorales > Acoraceae > Acorus > Acorus gramineus. Next base: position 24,391,547 of record CM060849.1, read on the forward strand.
GCATGGAGAATCCAATCTTACCTGATTCAACATTAAAGGGCCCACCTTTTCATCCATGACAACAGACAGGCCAGCCCCATCATCCCCTCTGACGACCAATCTTTCATCACCCACCAAATCCGACACAACGGGCTTCATCAAAACAGAGCCTCCGCTGATACTCCTCACCCCCACCATGCCGCGCAAACCAGAACCCTCCGGCGCCGGATTCCCGATCATACCCATCTTGTCTGCCGCCGCTGGAGGCGCGCCCCGCCTCACATTGTCGTTCATGAGGCCCTCCAACACCTTTGGAAGGGACCGATAAACAATGCCGGTCGGCGTGATGTAACAACATTCACCGGAGTCGTCCGGCCGAAACGCGACCTTCCAACCGAACGTCCCCAACAGGTTCACGAGGTACTCCGGTGGCGCGCCGCGTCCCTCCGCCGCCGCCGTGGGATTCAAAGGCGGCGCCTTTGTTGGGTCCTTCACGTTCCGGTCCTTCCTCGGTCTTCCCCGCTTCCGAGGCTCGGCGACCGTCGCCGCCGCCGCCGTGGGATTCAAAGGCGGCGCCATTGTTGGGCCCTTCAAGCTCCGGGCCTTCCTCGGTCTTCCCCGCTTCCGAGGCTCGGCGACCGCCACCGCCGTGGGATTCAGAAGCGGCGCCTCTGTTGGGTCCTTCACGTTCCAGGCCTTCCTCGGTCGTCCCCGCTTCCGAGGCACAGCGACCGCCGCCTCCTCCGCCGCAGGAACCCAATCGGGGTCCTCCGAACCTCTCTTTTTTCCCGCCATCCTATTCTTCCGGGGCGGCGATGGGTCCCCATTGTGGCCGCCGACGCCGAGACCGAACAGGGGATGATCCATAGTTCGAAAATCGAACGAAACCCACCAAGAAAACGAGCTCTCCGAATCAAAAGAGACGAACCCAATCCCTCAAAATCGAAACCCTAAAAACCCACACAAAAAAATCCGATGCATATCTCAAGAAAAGATTTTCGGGGTTTCCGTTGTAACGAAGAAAACGCGAGTCCATAAGAGGAAGAGTTAGCTGTATTTATAATTAATTTTATTTTTGAGGTTGCTTTTGCATATAAATCCCTACAGAGTCACATTTTGTCAACATATCCATCTTTTCTTATAATACCCTCATATGCATGAGGGAATATAAAATTTAAAATGCACAGATACCCCTCATCATGTAAAATTAATTTTGTATAGAGATTTAATGATAATAAAAATTTAAAGGGTGTATTTTGATAATGTAACCCTCCTTGAAGGGTGTGTATACGAAAATGGGGGTCCACGAATCGGAGGGTTCTCGGTTGGGGGGTGTAGTGAATGGACGGTTGTGGTATTTTTGGAATGGACAAGAAAGGAAGGGAGAGGTGAATTAATTCATGTATGTATACTGAGAAATCCAAAAATGGTAAGTTGTTTTTCATTATTGAAAAGAAAAGGAGACCACACTTGATTGATGTGATGAGATTCTTTCACGTGCCAACTGCTTCCCGCGCATTATATGTTTGTGGTTTATTTTATTTTATTTTATTTTATTTATCCTATTATAACTATTCTGACCAATAAGAATTTTTTATTTATGTATCTGGTGGCTGTTTTATAGAATCGCATGCACGGATTGGTGGAGGAGATCCTCCAAAAATGGGGTTTTAGGATATGTGGAATGTTATCATGGTGTAGTTTGGATTAATTTTTTATATGCTGAGACCTTATAAAAGATACAATAACATTAGTATTATTTCATACCATGCACGTCTCCCGCCACCTCCTCTTCAATGGAAATGTCTATTCCCACCAACCAACTCTTCCATTCCCACTAACTTCTTTTGTTTTACCTACAATGTTGGATAACAATGGTTAAATATACAATAAAATGGTATTGTGTTAAACAAATTATACACATAATACATTGCATGTTGTATTATAAAAATACTATATTCAATGGCGACTCCAAATTTTTTTATAGATGGGATCACTTAAAAAAATAAATTACACAGATAAGTTCTAAAAATCTACTCTTATCATATATTTTAAAAAAACATATATATATTTTTTAAATAGAATAACAACTTACATCAATGAAAAAATTAAATCATCAAATAAAAGAGATGAAAGATTTCTAATATATAATTTTTTACAATTGTCTTTGTTGGTAACTCCGTAACAAGGGTAATTTGGGGGTTTTAAGTATAAAATCTGAGTCAGACATGGTCAATTAGTGGACTGGTGGGGACACTGATGAACTGGGTTGTCATGATTTGAAAGGGTAATAGTAGTAATTTGAGTTTTTTTTTTGTTATAAATGTGATGAAATCAATTGACCCAACCGCATTGTATATAGAGCCACCCCATACTATATATGTACTGATATACATCATGAAGAGATGGAAAAAATAGTATTGGATTAATACACTAATTAAGTACTTGAAATACAAGAAGAAGAGCGTATTGATTTAAAGAATGATCATCTGTTCTAATGTAGATGAAGGCTGATTCTAGAGTTAAATTTTGTCCTTAAGATAAATATTTTTCCCATATCGGTGGCAACATTCTAGGTCAATTGTCTCACATAATACAACAGTTGAACGTCTTGCAGTAACAACACTTCAAACTACAAGATCAACGAACTCAGTGTTATGTGTACACTCTCTCAAAGGACTAGACACACTCAAACAGACAGGATGCAATGAGCAGAATGGGGACTCGAATCCAGATTGTGACGAGAACTGATTGGGTATGAGTTACATTCAACAATACCATTTGATTGTGGTAAGTACAGAGCAGTAGTTTGGTGAATATTATCATGTTTTGAACAAAATTCCCCAAAAGCACTTTCATATTAGTCATCCCAATCTTTTCTTTTTATCTTAATTTTTTTCTAAATTGATTCTCAACCTCATTTTTGTCATGCTTAAATATTAATAAGACATTGGATCGGAGGGGACAAAATTGACGAATTAATCAGATTAGGGTTGTGAGATCCGTTCGCTCCGCTCTCATCCGACTGCTTAGTATTGTTTGTTGGTGATCTGAGACCTCGAGCGGCATCGAAATCATGAGGAGGGGGTAATCTGCAAAAGTTTTTTCAACACCTAAGTCAGCCTATTGAAAATCTATAGTTTTTTGAAAAAAAAAAATTTCACATAAAGAGTTGGTTTTCTATTTATAGAGCATGCCGTAGGATCTCTTCTCGATCAGACGAGAGAGATCCCTTGATCTGAGGGATTCATGTGATCTATGTGAGATTTGGGGATTTGCATTCATTGCCTCAAATGTTGTGATCTGATCCCATAATTAACTTGAAATCTTCTAAACATCTAATGCAAGTGGACTGACGGGCCGAACTTGTGGATTGTGGGCTATTCGGATCATGGGCTCTCATTAATCAGGTCATGAGCCCGTAAACACGTGGTGTAATGCCATTGAGCTCAGAAAGTAATCCCTACAAACCTCATTTTTATTTTCAACAAATACATAACAATATCTTGTGTAATCGTTAATAAAAAATAGTGAAATACTTTATCACCTCTAATTTGCACAAATTTCATTTCAAATGTCCCGACACATTGATTTTAGAGGTTCACTGCATCTTTCTATAATAGTTAATTACGATTCAACATAAATTTTACATTTATGATTTGCGTCAATATAAAATTTAGACGGTGACTCCATGTTAATTAATTTAAATAGAGTATCACAATTAAAGTGTCTAAACTATTATGTCATATATTACATGACAAAAAAATGAAAAATGACAGGTTGAGCCCCGTGTGAAGCCCCTTCCATAGTTATCGTCAATTTGTTTTTTTTTTTTCCATTGAAATATACATTGTTAGAAAAAGTGAAATATAAACCGAGTTATGCTATGTATTTTTTCTTTTAACTTTTTTTCTTAACTTTCATACAATACAATAGTGGCATTTGAGGTTAAAAAAAAAAGACTGTTGTTTAACATTTTATATTCATAATGATTAACTGTTTTTAGTATTAAAAAGGAAAAATGTGATTAACTCTCTAGAAAGTTAGTTATAAATTGATTTTAGTCCCTCTAAAATCTAAAATTGAAAAATCGTCAACTCGATAAAGTATATATTATTAACGGATTTAGTTCCTAAATTAAATTGTTCCAATAAATACATTCATATCTGGTTAACAATAGTAATTTATCATATATGATTAAAGATAACCACATATCTGGTTATTTTCAATTACGGTATGGATTAAAATAAATATTGTTTAATAAAATAGATAGTATTTCCATTTTATATAGATCTTTTTAGATTTTCATAAGTTTCTATGGAGCGGATTTTCAAAAATAAAGGGTGGGGGCATTCTAATAACATTTAAGGTACAGTTAATGTTAAATATTGGAGTTGGGGATGACGGTAGTGGTGGAAAAGATATTTTTTTAATAAAATTTTATAAAGAGTAAAACCAATTTAGTTAATTTTTTTTATAGAGTTAATCAATTTTTTCTAAAAAAAAAAAAAAAAGGAAAAATCCATATAACCCCCTATAATCTTCCTGATATCCATATAACTCCCTGTAATCTCAATATATCTATATCACACCCCCCCTTAAACACACCATAAATGAAAATAACCTCATGCGGTTAAAAATTCTTTAACAGAGTTGGAATATTCTAGGTATATTTTATTATCTAAACCATAGTTAACAAATATATATTATTTTAACCTCCGAAAAACAATCAATACTTAAAAAAAAACCCTCATATTTCTAATTTTACACTTTTTAAAGGGTTTTTTTTTAAGTATTGGCTGTTTTCAAAGGGTTAAAAAAATATATATTTGTTAACCATGGTTTAGATAACGAAATATGTCTGGAATATTCTAACTCTGTTAAAGAATTTTTAACTGCAGGGGGTTATTTGCATTTATGGTATGTTTACAAGGGTTGTTATATGGATATATTGAGATTACAGGGGGTCATATGGATATCAAGAAGATTACAGGGGGTTATATGGATGTTTCACTTAAAAATAATATATACATCCCCTTGCACGTGCGTATCACGTGTCCTTTTCTCCATATAAAACAAGCAATCCGAAGACTAATAATGGACTGGGATACATTTCTTCACAGCTCCTCTGCCCTCTCTCAAAGGTCTCTCTTTTATCCCTTTCTTTGGGTTTTCCGTGCAATCGATTGATCAATTAAGGTTTCTCTTTTCTTTCATCGATTTGATTTTTTTTTTTTTTGGCATGCATGGTGATCGAGCTAACCCGTTCTCTAACTGGGTTTCATGTTTTTTTGGGTACATGTTTTCATCATCTGAGCATTTCAATGAGATTGTTTTCAGTGTAAAGTAGAAACCCAATGGGGTGGTCCTCGCAAAATTTTCATAGAATTTGATTTATTTGGATATGAATGTGCTCATGTTCTCCCCAATTGACAGATTTTTATAAGCCTCAGGAAATTTAGATCTTTTCAATTGGCAAAGATTGATTATGCTTAGGGTATTCATTTTCTGTGGAATTCATGTTATGGGTATCTTGAAAATGGATGGTCTTTTTAGAGTTAGACTTGGTTGGGGGCTTCTTTTTTTTTTTTTGATGAAATGGGTGGAAAATAAATTGATAGAAGTAAAAATGAATGTTGTTTGAGATGGATTACTTACTTGTGAACATTAGTTGAGAAAACCATGGATGCACACAATCACCCACAACTTTTATGCATCAAATAAGCCCGGGAAGATTCGAACCCTGGATTTGTGGGGAGGGTTGCTTACTTGTTGAATAGCCTGTGGAAACTATAGAATTTTTTTTATTGATGAGGAACCCCGACATTGGTTGAGAAAAACTTAGATGTGCAAAATCACCCAAAATTCCTATGCAATTGGGAAAAGAAAATCCCGGATGCGTAAAATCACCCACAAATCCTATGAATCAGGTCCTGAGAGAATTCGAACTTGAGATCTATGGGGAGCAAACCTATGGCTCTAGCCAAAGAGCCAACCCTGTGAGGGTTTGGAGATTGTAGTAGAGTTCTTCATAAGCATCTAGGTTGTTAATATTAGTTCAATGACATGTTTCCTTTTCAAACATATTGTTGTTCCTCTTTTTTTTGGTTTTTCTTCTTTATTTCTTCTCTGATTTCACATTAGACAAATTTCTAAACCTGGACTATGTGTAAGTTTGTATTTTGTATAATAATAATAATAATAATAATAATAATTAAATGAGACATTGCTGGATTTGTTGAGAAAGGGGGTAAATAGGCCTATCCTTCAACAGCCATGTGTGTGGGGGTTCCAAGGATATTTGCCTATTTGATTTCGCATCATTCATTAAAAACCGAGGAATCAAGGCACTGTGTTTTATATGTGAAGATTGTTTAGATAGATGAATTAGCTGTGTCTAAATTTGCATGTGGGAATGGTGGGATTTCGCTTAAATGATGTTCGCATAGTGATGAAATGGCTTTTGTAGCATTGGGAGAGTGAATATTGGCCTGACTTTAATCCTTTTCCATATTGTAGTCATGAACTTTCTTTCTCTGATCACCTGGCTTCTAACTTCTTCCTGCAAACAAAGTTGTCACTTCCATAAGTCTGTTCTTAGATATGTCAGTTTATGATTTTGGGTGCTCAGTTCTCAGTTCTCATGTATTTAGATTAAGGACTTAAAATCAGAACTACTGGTGGTGCCTGAGAATAATTTTGAGCTTCTGAACGAGTCATCAAAATTCTCTTTAGAGTGGTTTTCTTAACTCAATTTCAAGGAATGCAGTGATGAAATTCAGTGTTCTGCTCTCTTGCTACTTGACAATAGTGAATTCACTCTATAAAAGGCCCAGAATGCTAGGCTCTTGTAGATTAATCATCGATTTCCACACCTTTCACACTAATTTCTGAATTGAACTTTGAATTAGCAACATAATTGGTTCATCAGCAGCTTTCATTGGGTATATCATTAAACATCTTCTCTTGCATACTAACAAATTTCATCTTCCAAATAATCGTATTTGTCATTGAAGTGAGAATTGCTACTGAAAACTCACACATCAGTTCATAGTTTTTGATATTCAACACTCTAAACCTTCTTGGTTTTTGCTGTTCTTTTCGTATTTCAGATAGCAGACAACATAGGCTCAACTCGAATCTTGTCAAATGGGAAATAAACCCACCAAACAGGAAGAAGGAGAGATTATGGTGAAGGCCATGCCTCCAATGGACCGGGCATATGTTAAGTGGCTCACGCGTGATGTTGAAAGGTTGCACGGTTTCGTTCCAAAGAGGCCACGCGCGATAAAGCCTCCAGACCATTACATTGAGTACATGCAACTGTATGGCTGGATGGACCTGGATTTGGATGATCCTGACCTCGCCCACCTCTTTAAATAAGCAGAAGTTTCAACAAATGTTGTAATAGATTGTGTCATAACATTTTTCGTACATTTTTGCGGATCAGTATGTGTGTTTCTGCGTGTGAATCCAGCTTGTATGGGATGCTTGGATGCATAAACATAATGCCTTCCGTGTTCTTCCAGATGTTTGTGCATGCATAGTATGAATGGTTCAATCATGTGTGTCTGACCCTCTTCTAAATTTTCATATATTGCAATAATAATCAGATATTTAAAATGGAGATTTTCACGGGAACCTTTATGATGGAGTGTTGTTAAATGCGGTACATGGAGATAACTCTAAAATATATATCTTGTTAGAAATATTTTTATATTTTTATATCCATTAGTCATAAAAGTGTGTAAATTTTTCTTTAAATGCATCGATATTATTTTTTTATTTTTAAATCATAATATTTTTATTTTTGAATCATAATATGTGCCAACTATATATGAGGCGTAATGAAAGAGTAATATTATGAAATCTTCTTTTTTATGGAAGGTGTGTACTTATGGTGCATGTATTTTTATAAAAAGAAATTGAGTATATATTTCAACCAAATATATAACATTTATATTTATAAGTAATAGTAAATCACATGTTTCATCTAATGAAATATATACCTCCCTAGATAAATAAAACGATAGACATGATAAAAACAAGAGGCTATTACACTATATCATTATCTAAAACTATAAAATGTTTCATTATAAGATGTTTCATTACATGTTTCATTTTTTTTTAAGAAACTATATATTTCGTTACATGAAATATATAAAAAATAAAAAATAACACGTAGATGACTTCATCCCTCACATTCATGGAAAGTCAAAAGAAATGACAATGAAGCTCCACAATAACATTAAGATGGTGGCCAGTGCGATAATTATTTTATTAAAAAGAACAATAGTTGCAGAATCCATCAACACTCAAGACATCCTTCTAAAACTTACACCAAGAAACTAGGTCTCCCAGTGATCCAGAATTTTAGATTATACATCACTACCAACACATCTTCTCATAGAGCTGCCGCGAAATATTCCTTGCTGAGCTTCGGGTCGGGCTTCATAGATTTCTCCCCAGGCTTCCACCCAGCTGGGCAGACCTCGTCGGGGTTCTCTTGAACATATTGCAATGCCTATGGAAATAAGAAGAGGTCAATAACACAACCAAGGCGGACTATTGTTTTCAGTGTCAACCCTAATTTGATGCACTTGCTTACCTGAAGTGTTCGCATGGTTTCATCTACGCTCCGACCAATTGCGAGGTTGTTAATGGTAGAATGTTGAATCACTCCCTCTTTGTCGATGATGAAAAGGCCTCGCAGAGCAATTCCCTGTTAGATAAAACAGTGAATAGCAGGCAGGCATGTTAATCCATATGAGATATACAATACAATGTAACATCAACTAGGAAATCCTCAAGAATTCATTTTCTTGAATAATAATGTTTAGTTACCTCATCTGGGATTAGAACATTATATGCTTTAGAAATTGATTTGGTCACATCTGAAACCAATGGATATTTTAGATCTCCAAGTCCACCAGACTTCCTGTCCGTCTGGACCCATGCCAGATGGGAAAACTACACAGATAAAAAAATATATAATAGTCAATACACCAAGGAAAGCTAATCTCGGTCAGAACAAACAGCATTGACCATTTTTTTTTATAATCACAGAGTGCATCACCTGATCAAAGACTTGTACATGTTGATTCGCTTCATTGAAAAAATATTTAGGGGAAACATCTTAAAGCAAAATTTACTTAATTTTTAGTAAATATAACTACCAGATGCATGTTCTAAAATTCACTTAAACATGTGCATAATGAGCCTTGAATGAAGCTTACATAAACTAGCCCAGTGTTTCACTACACGAAAACAAAGGCAGTAAAATGATGTATATGAGATGGCACTGTGCTCGTTCGAAAAAACTTCTCAATCTTAAATGATGTTAGAACTGATGCAGAATGTCAATACGTGCAAAAAAAATTGTTGTAATCACTTGCTCAGCAAGTCTCATCAAGAAGAAAGAAGGTCCCTAAAAGAAAGGATGCAAGCAAAATAAAAAAAAAAAATCCTTTGACAGTTGGATATTTAGAGTGCGTTTGGTATTACGATTAAGGGTGCGATTGCGATTTCAATCTTCACGTGGGTTTAAATGTAAACCAAACAACATTTTTTTCTCGAGTTTTCAAAATTAGCCACCCGTGATTGTGTGTTAAATTTCCCCCAAAAACCCAGTTTTGAAAAGCTCCCCAGATGAGCTTCCACTAATCGCTGGATTGAAAACCCCAAAAAACGTGAGGTGAAATGACTACTATACCCATCTCCTTTTACCAAAATTTCAAACATATAAATATCAATCACCCCAAAATCTGTCCTCTCTCTCTCCTCAAAAACAGGCACTGCCGCACGTCTCTCTCATATCTACATCGCACAAATGAAACCCTAACTGCAACTCCCTCTCTCTCTCTCTCTCTCTTCTCCCTCTCTCTCTCTCGTTTCCCTCTCGCACATGCCTCTCTCTCGTCTCTCGTTCGCACAAATGAAAACCCCCAAATCGAGGTGAAGTTGGGTGTCGACAAAGGCGGCGCGAGCAGGTCCACCTCTTCTTCACGGCAGCGGCGACGATCCTCATCGGACGGCCGGGATTGGGTGCTCTCATGTGTAGGATCGCCCTCGACCGTCCGATCGTTGTGTCAGATCTGATGGGAAGGGGAAGGGACAGTGGAGAGGGGTGATGGTGGAGGGATTTAGGGCATTTTAGGTTTTGAGTAGCTTCCTTTCCAAACAAAACATTGGGTTTGAAGAGCTGATTTTATATTTTGCATTACTTCACCAAACATGATTCCTAAAAGCTTGCTCTAGTACCTAGTGATTGAAAACATATTCCAATCGCAGCTTTTGTTAAATCGCAGATTTACAAACCCATTACCAAACGCTGCCTTAGTCCTCTCCGCCCATAATGCTAGTACAGCAGCTATATGCAATAATTTACACTCTTGCAGAAAAGAGATTCACCAAAGCAACCCAGTTCTCAGAGCGAACTGCTGCTTCCACAGAAGATGATTATAGATGTAATCTCAGGTTTTTCCATCAATACATTGTGTTCATTTGGATAGGACAGCAGTTTCGTTTCCTAGAAAATCATGGAGGCTCTGTGAACTCTAGAGCAATAGCTGAAGAAGAACTGCTTCTCTTTAAACTCTAGCATTCAATGGCACTCATTATGAAAAGAAAGTTAGACTAAACTCTGCAATATTGGTCATAACTAGAAGTCAGTTAAGAATTTACTGAAGTCACTTAATATGCACGTCAAGAGCTTAATGATCTAAGCATTAAATTCTCCTTGTCTTGCAAACTGCTGTTCTACTAGTTTCAGCTGATCTTTTTCTCCCCTTTACTTTTTGGTTAACCTCTGATGACTAAGGTTAAGTTATCCTAAATTTGGATTGAGACTTCCTCTTCTAAGGTTTCTATTCACTACCCCATGCCAATGGTGATTGATAATGTCTTACATGCAGCCTGGTGAAAAGTAAGTTATTCATAGCAAAAAGAGATGGCCTTCAACTATACTGTAATAAACCATTCAGACTGACAAGATAATGAACACGACATAGAAAGGGCATTTAAGTAGTTTCGCTTACCACACTGTCAACCGAAACACCCAATATCTCCGTGTTTAGCTTCTCAAAATCCACATGTCTATCACTGAAAGCAGTAATCTCTGCAGTCAAGAGAAGAAATATAAACACTGCAGTTAGAATGAATTTTTTTAGCATTTAGGTTTGACGGAAGCATAAAGAGGTTCTGTTTCATAAGTACTTTGGGAGTAGACCTTACCAGTAGGACAAACAAATGTAAAATCCAATGGATAGAAGAATAATATCACATACTTCTTTCCAATATAATCTGAAAGTTTGACCTGTAAGAGTGCATTGTTGATTAGAATAGTGGTCATTTTTTTTACCATTTCTGACTGGTTGGGAAATGAAAGTTTTAGCATGCCCTCACTTTGATAAGTATGCAATTTCAATCTAACAATTGAAAAATTAAATAGATAATTGACATAAGTTTTCTCAGTACTTTTAAATGACAAATGTAATAAAATGGGCAGAGGCAGTCATGAATTTGGACACAAACACGAGATGTCACTCAAAGTTCCCCCGCAGGAACATATATGTATGTCTGAGTTCCATCCAACACATAACAGTCTTATGGGCACGTGAAGTAATCTAGGAAGAGAATGCTTGCAATTTAATTGCTTACAAATTTGTGGTTTAATAATCCACATACATTTTTCTTATTTTAATGCAACAACAAATGAAGCCTTGACATGCTATACAAATACGCATGCCAAAAAGGATATATGTTACAAGTAAGACAAGCATCATTCATCAAAAGAAAATTGACAATGTTTACCTCTATTTGAATACTCCAACACATAGACATGTATGCATACAACTTAATGACTATTAGAAATAGGTAAATCTAACCCCATATGTTAAAGCAGATGTGTAACAAATCAAGAAAAAGGATAACACCACATGAATTGAACTGAAAAAAAAAAAACTTTTTGCAAGAGCGAAGTATAGAAAGAGAACACAAATTAGTTTCTTTGTTAATCATGAAGCAGATCAAGAAATCAAACCCCATAAGGAGTAAAAAAAATGCGTATCAATTGAAGGAATAAAACAGAATTATACAAATGCAAGTTATAATTATTTTTCTTGTACATTTTACAAACCACATAAATTATACAAGATCAAGAAAGTTTTACAAAAGTAGAGAATTTATTTTTCTATTCAGTTATATTAGGTAAATAACTTAAACTCATGCACAATCAAAACAACCGCATTTTTCAAGGGATATATATATGATGTTAATTATGTACCGCCCACAAAAAAATAGCATATGTGATGAAAAAATGCATGCTCTGTCAGAAGCCAACATTGATAACACCACCTAGAGTTTGAACCACATATACAAGCACATACATTGATAAATTCTTGATCAAAAACAGCTTGGGCTTCAAAATCAGGAGCTGGGTTTCCAACCAATGGAAGCGAACTCTGCACAGAAACAAAAGCATAGATAAACAAACAAGTTCCTAATAAAAGAAATAAATGAAAACAAATCAAGGCATGACCCTTGTTTAGATAAACCTCACACAGTGCACAATAACACAAGTATTATTTTAGTCTAGTTAAAATTCTAATGAAATTCCACCAAAAAAAAAAAAAATCCTACCCAAAAAAAATGCCATGTGCTTTTATCAAATGAAATGCATATAAAATAATCATTTTAGGAGCTTCAGATCCATTCAGATCTCACAAATATAATCAAAATGACCACGAAAAATTTAAATTCAACATCTTGAAATACCTACATTGAATTCAACTACATCTCAAATGAAGTGATTGAAAACATTGGCACACACAACAATTCTCAAAATCCACAAAAAATCTCCTTCAAGAGCTAACCCACATGGACAACTATTCCTCCTCGGGAAGAATTTTTTATGTTAAAAATCCCCAAATCAATGAAAAGATTATCCATTTTCAACTTACATTTCAAGCTATTTCAAAATTCACATTTTCAACTCAACAACATCTCAAATGAAATTTAAACATCAACGCGCACAACAATTCTAAAATCCACGAAAATCTCTTTTTCAAAAATAATCCCAATTCGCGAACAAAAAATCACAATTTTTTCCTCCTCAAGAATAAAACTTTTACCACAAAAATCCCAGAACAATGAAAAAATTATCCATTTTAAATCAAAATTCGAACTAACAACAAAAACCCACTTCAAAACAAATACAGTCCAATCAAACCAACCAACTACCCCCCCCCCCCTCTTCCTTCCAACCAAATCCACCAAAAGACCGTACCGCATTGACGACGAAGCTCCTCGCAGAGGAAGAGACGGCCTTCCGATTCGCACGCGCGCGGTGGGTCCTGAGGCGGAGGCCGTCGAAGGACGTCGGGACGGATAGGGTCCGACATGAGAGGGACCTCGGCGGAAGGGGGACCAGGGAGGAGGACACGGAGGTGTTGCGGGAGGCGAACGAGGCGGGATTCGAGGAGATGATCGAAGTAGCCGAGGAAGCCATGGCGACTGAAGAGGCCTCTCTCGCTCTCTCTCACGTTCGCGCGTTCGCTCGGTCTCTGGTTCCGATGCGAGAGTGTGTGATAGGGCTTATGCGGGGGTTTTGGAGGGTGGAGGATTAAAATAATGAATAATTGGAGTAATGGACGGCCCAGATTTTTAAAAAAAATATTGTTGTGTGAAACCAACCGGTGACCTAACCCAGCTTGGCCTGTCGCATTCCGGTGATTTTGACATGGTAAAGTTGATAAAAAAGTTGATAAATAATGTGAATGGAAATCTTTTCTATGTACTGTACAGCGTTTGTTGGCCAGTGGGATTGTAAAATTGATTTAACGTGAATGTTGGATTTAAAATTGATTATGGAAGAATACGTCTCTCCTAAGCTTCTAAAAATTATTATTTTTTAACATTATTTATCTATAATTTTTTTGTAACAAGTTGATACAATAAAACTGTTTGGTTATATGATTACAGAAGTAACTTCCTGCATACGTAAAAACTGTTTAATTGCGCAACCAAACGTTGTGCTTGGTTACACGATTGTAAAACTGATTTTAGATAAAAGTTAAATTTAAAATTGATTTTGCAAAGAATTACCTTTCCACAACTACTCGAAAACTCAGGTTTTGACATTTTTTTTCACAAAAATATGTATGTAGTTTTTTTTCCCAGTTTATCTGTTTGAAAAATAGATTTTAGAAAATAAGCTTCCTATAAATCCAAAAACTGTCTAAACTCATTTCTAAACGAAACCTGAGGGTCTGTTTGGAACCATGTCCCGGAACAGTGCGTTCAAAAAAATCCCACTCGCAGTGGACAATTATTTTTTTTAAGGCGTTGAAAACTTGCCCAAAAATACTCTTCAAATGCTAATATTGAACAAGCAACGCAAACGCTATTTTTCCTTTTGGATGGGAGGTAGCATCTAGTGGTGTTTGCTAACGTAAACTCATCCCAAACGGATCCTAAGTTCCTTTTTAGATCTATTGTAATAATTTTTTGGTTGTGGATTCCCTGAAAGTAAAAATGTAGTGTAAAATGAAAAAATATGTCACACGTTTTCCTTGTTAAAAAAACATTCATAACACGCTCAAACAACACCTTGAAAAATGGACGTCACAACCTAACCGTTTGTCTACAAAAATATTATAATATCGTCAAACAATTCATAAAAATACCCGCTATGTCCTTCAAACGGGTCCTAACCTCCGTATGGAGTGTGATATTAGGTTATTTGCTCCCAATAACTATACTGGGATAGATAACAATCCAGGTTGAATAAGCAACTTTTTGTTTGGTTGTCTTTTTTGTTATTTTCATTGGAAAACGTAAAAATGATTTTTTTGTTGTTTGGTTCACCTTAGATAAAGTGATGATTAATGGTTGATAAGAGATGAATAAGAGTTTATGATTTTTTAAATGACAATTATACCCCCTGGGAATAGTGTGAGAGATATATGATTGATTTGATAGATGTGACAGTTTTTGGAATCTGTGTGAGTCTGTTAGGTGAGATAAATTTTTTAAAATGACAGAGAAGGGTATTTTTATCCATTGGCATAGATAAGCCTTGATAAACAATTTCACATTTTCCTTAGAATAGTTATCAGGCTTTATCCTAACTTATCCAGACATAACTATCGGGATTTATTCTATCAAAACAAACAACTTTTTTTTAGCTATTTTCATCTATTCTTCATTATTCTTGCCTTATGTTCCACGCCATATGGGGGGGTAAGAGATTGTTTATTCATAGATAGTGAGATGAAGATCAAAATTTATATGAATTAACCCCCCTATGAGGTGTGACATTAGGTTATTCGCCCTCGATAGCTATACTGGGATAGATAACAATCCAGGCTGAATAAGCAACTTTTTGTTTGGTTATCTTTTTTGTTATTTTTATTGGGAAACGTAAAAATGACTTTTTTGGTATTTGGTTCACCTTGGATAAAGTGATGATAAATGGTTGATAAGGGATGAATAAGAGTTTATGATTTTTTAAATGACAATTATACCCCCTGAGAATAGTGTGAGAGATATATGATTGATTTGATAGATGTGACAGTTTTTGAAATCTGTGTGTCTGTTATGTGAGATAAATTTTTTAAAATGACAGAGAAGTGTATTTTTATCCATTGGCATAGATAAACTTTGATAAACAATTCCACCATTTCCTAAGAATAGTTATCAGGTCTTATTCTAGCTTATCCAGACATAACTATCAAGATTTATTCTATCAAAATAAATAATTTTTTTTAACTATTTTTATCTATTTTTTATTATTTTTATCTTATGTTTCATGTCATACGACGTTAAGAATATAAAAATCTATTTAGATAAAGATTATATGAGAGAGAGTGTGTGTCTGTAGAGAGAGAGAGAGAGAGAGAGAGAGAGAGAGAGAGAGGTAGGTGATACGGTGCATCCGTGCGACAATGAAGACTAGGTGGGGCCCAAACCCAGACTGTCCATTAGGGTTTAGATACGTTGAACTAGTAGCATCTAATGCGTTAAATTTTACAGGTATCTAAGTAGTTTTAGAAATGAGTTTAAAAAAATAATTTTTTATTTAAAATTATTAATATACTTTGATTTTTTTAAAAAATAATGTTAAAGATAGTCGGCGCACCTTTTGAATTTAAAAATATCATAAATCTTATTTAATAAGATTTATGTTTTTATGAACAAATGGTATATATTTTCATGATGCATTATATGCATGAACCTTCCGAATAAAAAACATGAAATATTGCTAACATGATATATAACTTTCTGCACGGTGATCAAATTATATGGATTGTCAAAAGCTACCTCAGACTTCAAATTTGGACTTGAAAACTCTGGCTTTGATAAAAGCTGCTCTATGCGAACTCCCTTGATACATACATAGAGTTGCAATTCTCCCTCAGAATTTGCTCAAAAAAAGCCTTTGCTTTCTATCTACAACAGTTATCATAAAAATTCTCAACGTACATTGGAAATTATATCAACCATGAAGAAATATAGACATCACTGGCAACTTAAACCAAAACCAAAACATGGGTGTTCTGTGTGTGTTAAGAGAATAGAAAGTTTGGAAGAGTTTGGTCTCTGGTCAGTCACTTGTCATCATGATCTCCAATTTTCTTCTTCCCAATCCAACCAGCCACAATGGGAGTAAGGGCTACCGTCGGAGGAAACCTTATCGGTGATGCTGCCTTGTGCGCCGCGTACGCTAGCGCGAATGTCCCCACTTTCTGCCCCGCTGCATCCGTCTGTATCCCTACCTGAGCGATGAAAGAATTAAAATTCATGTTACTGGTGACTCATGTGGATTTGTAGGACGTTTTGCAACTACAAGTCCCTTACACAACTATTAATAGTCAATGTTGATACACATTAATCGATTTTTTACTCCCGTCTACAACTTAGAAACAGTCTCCCAGCCATCTATACTCTGCAATGGTATTGCATACTACACTATTACAATGAATGAAATATAATGTTTTTTTTCAAAGAAATATTATATTAGTGTATATCAATGTATATTTCATTTTTTATAACAATATTTATTTCAATAAACATTATACATTTTTTTAAAAAAATAAAATTGATGAATATTGTAGACGAGGTTGCATGCATGCTGGACATATCATTTTTCGTTAACCTATAGAAAAACTAGGTCAACATGCGCACAAATTGACTACGGACCAAAGACACAAGAACTCAACCCACAAGACAACCTCAAATGCAATCCACACTCTTTTTTATTTTTTTTAAAATGATATACAAAATCTAATGAGGTATATACATTTATACAAGATGGAGTATATATACAAATGAATTGCATGGACTTATTTATAGAGTATGTAAAAAAATTTCTCATATACCTCATTACGGTAAGTGCAGGTAACTAACCAGACATATTGGGCTATAAAGGGGTTATAAAATGGCTCGAGTGTAACAAAGCTTTTTTTTTTTTTTTGTCAATCCACAGCAAGAATTGATCTTGAGTCTCCTCAAAGGAGAGCAATGCCCCTCTACACCCTTGTATCTAAATTTTTACAACTCAGATATTTCACATGTATAAAGATGATTAAAGTAAAGGTGTAGGCGAACGATTGTAAATTCTTCTAAAATAATCAATGTTACAATGTAACAAAAGCACGAGCAGTTGGGGTTCAAAA
Source organism: Acorus gramineus (assembly GCA_030737835.1). Lineage (NCBI taxonomy): Eukaryota > Viridiplantae > Streptophyta > Magnoliopsida > Acorales > Acoraceae > Acorus > Acorus gramineus. Next base: position 24,409,201 of record CM060849.1, read on the forward strand.
AGTTTATGTTTCGAATGAATGGAGGATCACATTATAAAAAATAAAATAATCTAATAACAAATAAAATTGATTAATTTTTAACCCAAAGATTAATACAAAAGTAAATAGCAACCACATGATCTTTAACCAAAGATTAATAATTAGAAGGCACATTAGAATTTTTAAAGATTATTTTTTTTTTAGTGAAGAGAAATCCCAACATCAATCGATGCGAGAGAGAGAGAGAGAGAGAGAGATGAACTGACCTGATGCAGCAAACCCTGGACGTCGATTCCGGCGGAGACGAGGAGATAACACATGGAGAACGAAATCAACGACAGAGTGATCGACGTCGCCAGGTACGCCCCGCCGTACTTCGCCAGTAGCTCCTTCGCCTGATCCCCCTTCGACTTCCCCCCCTCCGCCTCCCCTTCTTTAGACCTCAAGATCTGAATCCACACAAAAATTAATTAAAGGAATCTTAAATTCACCGGCGGAGAACCGCATCGGATGTTGGGGTGGGGTTCACCTTCCAGAGGCCGAATTCGAGGCCGAGCTTCTTGGTGATCTCTTCCGGGGAGGAAGGGGAGGTCGATCGGACGGTTGGGGGTTCTTTGGTCTTCTCTTGGACGGATCTGATGGTGGTCGGGTTACGGGTGGGGAGGTGATGGGGTTTTACGCGGAGGAGGGGAGGTGAGGTTAAGCGATTGAGTGGGGCTGTGAGAAGCGAAGCCGACGCCATTGAAGGTGGTGAGAGCGAACGAGAGAGGTTTTCCTTTTTGGGGAAGATAAGAGAGTTTTGGAAAGAGACGGAAATGACCTTGATATTTATGCAAATGATAGCAATGTGTTTGGGGCTTTATTTATGTTTGAGGGTTACTCTGGTCATTTGGTAATGGTTTTCTTCATGAGGTGGGAAGATTGACAAGTAGCTGGGCTTGGGAGCACAGGTGGTGTGTGGACCGTTGGTTCACAAATGTGTGTTTTTGTGATGGGTGGTGTGGGTTTTGCATTTAAACCCAAACCTATCTTCAGTTGACGGTCATCTTTATATTTTTAGTGAGGGATTTTTTTTAATTTGTTGTAAATTATGATATCTAGTGTTCAGTCTCTTTTTTTTTATATATTTTTTTAAGTCCTCAATCTCTAAAGTCTATTTCTTTATATGTCCCCCTGTTAAACAGCCGTCTGAACACCTTTAATTGATCAATTTTTTTTTAAGTCCCTGAAAACTAAGTTATTTCGTTATTAGTCCCTACATTCTTCATATTTCATTTTAAATCCCTAACTACAAATTTCTTTTTTGTTATTAGTCCATGGACAAAATATATATATGATTTTGTAAGTATTTTGATATTTAAAACTTTTATACAAAATTTTGAATGAAAAATTAAAGATTAAATTGCATTTGCATTGTTAGGTGTTGAGTGACAATTTTAGTGTTATTTAAAATTGTATATACCTACCTTATAACATTTTCTGTCGAATTAAGATCGATTAGATAAGCAAAAGAAGATAAATTATCTAAGTAAATCTTCAAGTTATTTTTATATTTGAATTTTGATTTAAATGATTTTTCTTGGTAGAAATTTGGGAAATATCATATTAAATTTTTTGAATATGTTTAGAATTTTAAATTTAAAAATTTAGATGCCACTAATAATAAATAAATAATATTAGCTTAATGTAAAAAAAAAACAAAAATATGTTATATTCCGATAATATCACATAGATATTTTGTCTAGAGATTAATAATAAAAAAGACATTTGAACACATATTTTGTATAGGGACTAAAAATGAAATATGTAAAATAGAGGAACTAATTACAAAATAACATAATTTACAGGGACTTAGAAATAATTTTTTTTGCCAGCTAACGGTGTTTAGACAGCCATTTGACGGGAGGGACTTATAACCAAATAGGTGTTAGAAGTTGAAGACTTAAAAAGAAATATGAAGAAGAGAGGGACCAATCACTAGCTATCATAGTTTACAGTGACTTAAAAATAAAAATTTCTTTTAGTAAATGTTTAATGGATGCAATTCACTGGAAAGATATATTTTATTTTTACAAAAATAATATATTTTAGAAAGAAAAAAATGTTTGGAGAAATATGGATAATGCTATTTATTTGAGGAAGCACATAGGTAGCGTTTGGTAATGGAATTGCAAAACTGATTTTCTACAAATGTTGGATTTAAAATTAATTATACAGGAAGCTGCCTCCCCTAGCTTTCTCTAATATTAGTTTTTGGATATTATTTGTCTGAAATATATCTCTAGAAAGCTGCGATTATAAAACTGTTTAGTTGCACTATTATAAAAATAAACTTTCTACTAACGCAAAATTATTCAATCACATAATTAAACACTGTCATAGTCTCATTTCCAATCATGTTTCATGCACGCTAAACTTTCGACAACAGAACATGTAATTAAGTGTATGTGTATATTTTATGGGGGTGGTGTGTTTATATTTTATGGGGTGGGGTTTGCATCTTAAAAGAAGTTATATTTTGCATCTTAAATATATAGTATATTTACATTCTCAAAATCAATTTTAGGTTAGATTCAAATTCTCTCAATAACATAATGAAAGTGGTTGGTGGCTGAGGAAGAAAGAAAAACTATGGTCCCGTATTGGTTGTTTGGAAAAAACATGGAGGATTTATAAAATAAGCTCTTTGTATTTTAGTGAATTACTTTTGATTAGGGGTCATCAAAAAACCCGCGGTCCGAAAGCCCAACCCGCCCGGCTCGGGCCCGTAGTGCTAAAGCCTGGCCCGTTTTTAGGGCGGGCCGGGCTCGGGCCTTCCTTCTGGTCCCGGCCCGGCTCATAGGCCCACCCGAAGTGGGCCTGTTCGGGCCGGCCCGTAGGCCCATGGGGGCAATCCAATAAATGAGTAACATGTAATTTTTATTTGAATTGTGGTTTAATTATACAAATTATTGACATTTATGTAGGTGCCAACCTAGTTTGGTACATGTAGTTACTTATTCTTTGAAATAATTAATTCATTTAATATTTTTATTTCAAAAATTTAATAGATATAAATATTTTTTTTAACATTATACTCTAAATTTTGTGTTATTTGAACATTATATACAAATGAACAACTTAAAATTAAAAAATCAAAAGAAATAAGATGTTTAGAATTTGGACCCGTAGGCCCGCCCGTGGGCCTGAACCCAGGCCCGACCTGTGAGGCCCGAGCCCGTGGGCAGGGCATGGGCCCTGTTTTTTTGCCACGGGTTCGCTGGCCAAGGCCCTATTTCAACGGGCCAGGTCTGGCCGTAACTTTTGGTGAACACCTATGGTGGACCTTTCCATGCGAGGTGGTGTGTAGTACCACTGCGCACGTAGGCGTATTGGGCGTTTTAGAGATTGGTGAAATGGACTCTTCCAAGAGTCCTTTCAACCGATTTTCTACTTTAGCATTTTAAATAATAAGTTCATTCACTGCAATAGACATTCACAGGCTGCATTCGTGTCTCCAATTCATTGAGTGCATGCATTCCAATAAGTAAATAGAGAGAGTGTGTATCAGAGTTATTGTATCCTAGGAGACAATCGTCAGATCCGTGAGTACCAATGCGGGGCGATTATTGTCTTAAGGACATAGAGTCCAACTCTAGCCTCCACCTTCATCAGAACAAAACAGAGTCATCAACCCAGTACAATTGTTTTTCTTCTCTGTGTTTTGATCTATACTCTATTTCTATTAGTGTATCAATATATATATATATATATATATATATATATATATATATATATATATATATATATATATATATATATATATATATTATTTTGTAGACAAATATAGTTCATACTCCAATTGATTTTCTATCATTTATATTACTAAGATCACCCGGGATTTTGTTGGAAGGTAAACTTCGATTAAGAGACCTTATAGATATTTTATGAATAATCCAAGTGTTTAGGTGTTTTTTATATTTAGAAATGTATAAGAGTCTAGAGTATTGTTCTTGTTATTAGAAATATCTATGTAGTTTAGAGTGTTCTTGCATGTAGAAAGTTCTAAGTACTGTTTAGAACTTTTAGAGTGTTTCAAATGTCTAAAGTGTGTAGAATCTTTTTTTTTTTAGTGCAATGTAGTCAAATTCCATTTCATCCAAGGTAAAGAACATGATTGAATGAGATGAGAAGATAAGAAGAAATACATAGGTATTGTAGGATAAAGATAGAAGAGGAAGTGTAGAATCTTCTTGTACGTAATATCTTATGTGTAGAAGAGTCTATCCAGGTGGTTGTATGTAAGGCTTCTAGAAACTTCCTTATATATAGGTGTCTTGTAGAGTCATTTTGTATTAAGCCAATAAATTTAGAGCTAGTGAATACAAAGTTTTCTTTCCTACAAAATTTCCTCTTCAACCAAATTATAAGTTTTCTTTCCTACAAAATTTCCTCTTCAACCAAATTATCTTCTATAAAACTATCTTCCACACAAATTAGTATAAGAGCCTAAGGTTCATTTTGAGAAGAATAGGGAGTGGGATGATCCCATACCAAGTTCCTCAACTCAACACAAGCGACCATGACAATTGGAGTATAAGAATGAAGGCATTGCTTGGCTTACAAGATGCATTGTAGATTGTGGAGAAGGGCTACACGGAGCCACAAGATGAAGCCACTCAAAGTTTTAAACCCAAGCTCAGAGATAGTTTGAAGGACTCAAGAAAGAAATATAAGAAGGGCTCACCCTCATCTTACATTTTTTCTTGGAGATGGCTTCCCATGGGTTGCCAGTCCATATTACGTATCAACAAAGGAACACAAAACTTAAACATTTTTTTATTAGATAATAGATACATTCGGTGGATGTGGTTAAATATATGAAAAAAAATATATAAAATAAATAGATTTTTTAATTCCATCTTTATCCCAAGTTATTCCATAAATAATTAAAGGAAAAACAATGTTATATAAGAAGGAACTAACTTAAATACTTTTGATTAGTATAATAGAGATAGACAAATTCCTATCAGACTTTTGAATTTAATGGATAATCATCCTAAAATGGTTCTTCAATCCTGATTAAAATGAAATAATAATAACTATTATACTAAAAATGATATAATCTCCTGTACATGTTATAATAGGTACCAAATTTGAATCAGATCAAATCATGTTGTTCTCGAGACAAATAAAAAAAAAAATTTAAATTACCTGAGTGAAAATAATAAACCCTCCTATAATCACTCGAAAAAAACAAAGATTTCAAGCCGTAACTATTTCCTACTAATCCGAACTTAAGTGGATTCATTACTATCTAAACCTCCTTTATAAATTCTCCCCAACCATTCCATAAAAAATATAAAAAAAACCCTAAACATATTTCAATCTCTCTCTCTCTCTCTCTGCATGGGCTCGACGAGGACCCACACCGCCCTCCGCCGCCGCAACACCAAACCCGCCCGGCCCGATCCGGGTTCATGCGGGCCGCCGGCGTACATGACTCTGAATGACCTGACAACTCGTCTTCCGGTGTTCTACCACAGCTCCGACGAGGTCCCCATTAGTGACTCCCTCATGAGGGAGGCCTTTTGGGACCTCCTCCAGTCCAGGCCGTCGACGGCGTCGCCGTGTCCCACCGTCGGAGGAGGAGTTCGTCGGCATGGTGGCCCAGCAGGTGGGGTCCAGTGTTCGGACATCGTCATCGGGGCGTTGTTGGTGTGCGCGTCGCCGCTCTTTCTCATCTGGAAGCACGTTTTCGACCGGAGGAGACACCCCCAGTGCCGGTGGAGATAAATGATCTTATCAGGTCTCACCAGTCTAAATAAAAAATATATATAAAAAAATTGATTTTTTTTTTTCAAGCCCGATTCTGTTAGGTCTAATCATCCATCATCATATGATACAGATAAGTGGTTTAGTTGACACAAATAAAGAAAAATGCAGTGGGAAAATGTATTTAGTTGAATTTTTATATATGAATAGTGTAAGATACGGAACCCCTTAAAACTGTAATTTTGATGTTAATAATTATATTTTGATGAATGCCATGTATTTGGATTTATATCTGAACAGTATGGTAAGATACATATCAGGCTAAAAAATTACATTAAAAAATTACACTTGAATTTATACATGAGCAGTTGTGTACGATATACCCAAAGAAATTTAATTTTGATCTGATAGTTTTGTTCAGATGAATGCATGTATTTGAATTTATATATGCCTAACAATTTTGTATTTTATTATAATAATCTTTTTTTAATCAATGGGTGTATTTTGAATTTATATATGAAAGCAGTGAAAGATAAAAAAAAACCTAAAAAAATGAATTTTGATAAAATAATTTTATATATTTTGATGACTTTCGTGTATTTGATTTTATATATGAACAGTACTGTAAGATGCCAAAAACCAAAAAATAATTGAATATTGAAAAAATAATGTAATTTTCATGATGCCCTTGTCTTTCAATTTCTCCTTGAACAACTGCATGTGTAACATAAAAAAACCCCAGAAAATAAACTTTGAACTAATAATGATATTTTTTATTAATGCATGTATTTGAATTTATAAATGAACAGTAAAGTAAGATACAAAAACCCAAATAGATTGCAATTTTATGTAATACTTATATTTTTTAATTAACTGTGCAGCTTCAATGGAGGAGATCGAGTAGGGCTTTGGCACACTTTGGAATCCCCATCTCATGCAGTAGGTAGAGTTAGATTTTTGTTTAGATCCCTTTTTCTTTCTTTTAGAGAAGATCAAGTGATTGATCTATAGTGATCATAGATCAAGTTGTGCAAAAAGAATAATTAGCTAATTGTGTTTGTTTGTTTAATTTCCCATCAAATGATGTCCCTTGATGTTAAATTTCATGCATGTTATCATTGGTTATATATCTTCTACAGATGATCTCCAGAGACATGAACGGCAGCTTTATGTGCCTTCCTCTTATTTTGAATGGATATTTTTCGGATCTGTTTGGATAGGAGTTTAAGTACTATCTGTGTTTGAAAAGTTAAAGATTCTCAAATTCAAATCTGAACACATTTTTAGTGTTTAGCTTTTCAAACCACAATCTTCATTTTTAATGGTATATATAAAACTATATAAAACTCTGTTATGAAAAGATTAAAAAAATATGCATTTAATTCATATTATTATATACTTTATATCTTTTTAATAAAAGAGTGTATGTAAATATATTTTTAAAAATTGTATTTTATTAACTAAGTATATATATAATTTTAAAAAAAAACAAGCTGCATGGGCCTTAACTAACATGTCTAATTGTAAACATCAAGGTATATACTCATCTAATGAAGTGTATACAATTATGAAAAGTAAATTATAAACAGTACATATCAGTGGGATGCACATTAGACTAAATGAATTTTTTCAAAATGAGTGTGTATTCTGGACTGAGTGTACTAGCATTCCTACAAAAATAAGTGTATTTTGTGAAGGAAGGTGTCGCTTTGTCTACGGAAGGCCCATAAGGGCAGTTGCAAAGCCCAGCCCATCCCCAGCATACCAGTGTTTTTTTTTTGTTAGATTGGCATCATCTGAGGCAATTTACTTTGTCCTATTGTCATGGAATAAATAAAAAGAACTAACCCTGACTGTATACATATATATGCTTCTTGTTCATTCATTATATCATTTATACACTTTACACACATATCAAAAGAGATAATTATAGGAATAAATGAATAGGAGAAAACTTATCATGTTTAGTATAAAAAATAATCAAGATAAATTGTGAATAATTGTTTAAATTTTAAAATAAAAATGAAAATATTGTTCCACATCGTGAGACATGCACCTTCCAAAATACAATAGACTCCACAACATCCACCATTGTTATGATCGATGTGCTCAATAGAGTCCTGTAAAGTGCTCGGACCCATACCAACCCCATGTACGTAGTTATGTTATTAGGAGTTGAGAATCAAAGCATACAATCATTTGATTTCCTCCATGCTTGTATGCCCATTCAGATGGCCTCAAGCTCCGCTCGTAATGGGGAGGCCCACGGCCACCATGTAAATCCAGCTCCCAACACACGACGAGGTGAATCTTGGATCCCAACATAAGCAGACCCCTTCACACTACCATCTATGATAATATAAATAGGACTAGATGTGAGCATTGCACATTCACTTACCACTGGTGAAGGTGGAAACATATCTATCCTTGGCTGTCTTGGAAGAAGGTACTGATAGATAATAGAGTAAAGAACAAGCATACATTATCTCCAGATAGTCCAAGCCCGATTCACCACTTGATTGACATTCTTTTTTCCCTCTGCAAAAACCATTTGGTTTCTATTCAACCATAATTGCCAACATATAGCTATAAAACTTATCAAACGACGTTTAAGCCAAACTTTGCCAGAAAAATATATCTAAACAATCCTGAGATTTCCACTCTTCTTCAGGTGGAGAAACACGGCGCCAACACTCCCCCATGAATGGACATTCCATAAATAGATGAGTTATAGTTTCAGGCTTACTCCAACAAACTAGGCATCAATTATTCGTACTAATACCAATATTATCTAAGTATCTTCTAGTTGGTAGCCTTTCTCATATCACCCACCAAAGAAAAAAATTTCACCTTAGGATATATATATATAGGAAGCTTCCAGTACACTTTCCTCCACAAGCTCCCTTGTGACAACTCCGGGCTGGATTTATTAATATGTACACCTCACTCAGTTTTGGATAACTGGGAAGTGTCTCCTCCCAACACCATTTCGATACTCCATCCTGCGATTGTTTTGGTGGCGGAGCTAAGCTCACACATTCCACCCAATACATAGGTAGGACTTAGGGGTGCCTAAAGCAGATCCACATTCCATTATCTCCCGAAATCATATCAGACAATCGATATTCCAATATTGCATTGTCTATATTAATCTATGTCAGAATACGTGAGAATGTGATTGGTGTGAGTCAAGGATCTCTAAGAAAATCTATATCACATAACTCCCCTGTAATCTTTTTTAACTTACCTCCAAATGAGCATACCAGTTTTTTATGGTAGGCTGAATATAGAGCGCATTGGAAATTTTTTTGAACATATTCTATAAATAAATTTATACAATTTATGAAAATATAAATATTGTATCTTTCATAAATTGATGTATGGTATTTTTCTTGGATGTAAGAATGACCAAGTGGCCCAACAGATTGGTGAGGCTTTAGAGATCAAGAAGGCCCACCCGAACACGGATACAGCCCGTATACAACCACATTTTGATTTTGATTTTTTATTTTTATTTTTATAAAGAAAAAGTTTAGGTAACTTGTACTCTACAGTCTACAACTATATATATGTCCTTCTAGGAGAGTTCATGGAGCTTGATCTTTGTATATTTTAAAGCCCACCACCACTAGAGGATTATTAAACCATAATAAGGACTCTATGGGAAGCCTTTTCATTGCTCCCCAACAACACAACTCATCACATTATACTTCACTTTTTCTGTCTGTTAGTTACATGGCAACTATATCCCCTCTCACTACACAATATCTCCCTCTCTAACAACACATATATATGAAGTTATTCTCCCATCAGTTTCAAGTACATTTCACCTGCTTAAAGTGGAATAATACATATATTTACTTTGATATATGTGAAAAATAATACATGCATGTTTCCATAAAAGAAGATGTTATACTTAATCTATCATTTATGTAATCATTTTTACATTCTTAATACATTGAATTTTTTATAGTATATATATTGTCTAACCAAATACATAATTATACAAAAAATGAAGTGAATGCTCATGTAGTATAGTATATATTTTTATTAGATTTCATATACTGAGTTATGACTGCAGGAATGACTGAGTGTATGAGCGCCCCTTCCTCAAAAGGCAACCACAAGAATGTTTCATGTACATTTATATGTATTTGTAAAATAATGTATATAATTACATAACTGTGTATATAAACTCTTACATAGGGTTCTATAAATTCTATGAATGATCCATGTATTAACCATGTGATTGCATTTGTGGTTAGATTCTAATGGATGCATTAGGTTTGCACTCTAAAATTAATTCAGGCTCAATCATCTAATGCCTTTTCCTCCAAATCACTCCAGTGAATAAATAATTTTTTTTTATTAAAATTAATATCTTTATTGAAATTAGAAGCATGAAAAATGAGCAAGTTAATCAATAGACAAGAAAGCTTGATATTTTAGTTAAGATGGGGCTAAAACTAGTCTTACTAGTCTTCTTCTACAATATGTATCTCATAAACTGATCTCTGTGTCTAAACATGTCTGATGATCTTGATTAATTAAGTTCATATGTGTGAGAAGATTTGTCCATGACAATCCATATTAAACCAATCATCAAAATGGGGTCAACTCTCACCATGTGCAAGGGGGACATGCTTTGTAGATCACTCTATATATTCAATAATCATTGCCCACGAATTTTGAGTTTTAATTAAACAATTGCTTTATAGTTTAATGAAGGTGGATGGAAGGGGTGCCATTTCAATTGCATTGGTGTTTAACATTTTTTTATTAGAGCCTCTTAGCTTGTATAATTAGTAACATGGTTCATATTAAACTATATTAAAATTTTCAATTATTAATAAATGAGTTTAATCAGTTATAAATTTTGATATTGACAAATTAAACCATAACCCCCTACCTGGTCATTCTATTTCTATACATCCACATCCTAGCTAGCCAAATATGCCTAGCTAGAGTTTGGTCATTATAGTACATGATAAGATAAGACAAATAAGTTGTGGGATAAGTGACTAGAAAATAATTAATATTTTGTTATTCAATTAATTAAATTCAGGATATCGCGTGAATAAATATCATGTTTTTTAATAATAAAAAATTGAGATGTTTTTACTCTTTAGAAGGGTGATCATATCATGGCCATATTGTTTTTGTTCTGATTGTGACATGTGTAAATAATGATAAAATTGATAAATTTTTCACCTTAAAAAATTAGTATATTATGATAAAAATAAGATTTTAAATTTTTAACTCTTATCGTCAATAGAGGGGTGATATCTAAAGGATATCATACACCACTCTTTCTATGCAACAATATGATTGAAGTTTATTCAATCAGATGATGGTGAGATGATTAAATTACTTAAAAATATAAGTGTAGGTGTCCACATCTTAATACCTTATCATTTCACTCATATATACATACATAATATTTCTTAAGTACTTTTATACACAATATACTTTTTAAGTTTTATGATCAGTCTCATGTATTTTCAAAAATGAAAATGAGAAATGAGGCTTCCATGACATAATTCTATTTATTTTTTTATCTGAACTTAAACGATGCAAGCTTGCTGTAGCAAATATAAGATCATGAAAGGCAATCACGTGGGAACTGGTGATAGTGTTATCCAAACAAGGGATAACACGGTCCCTGTTTTGACCATCCCTGACAACCGTCCGATTACGACCGCTGATTCCATGTACACCACGTGATTTGTTTTCACGTGCCTTCCCCTTCCCTGACACACACCAAAAATAAAAACAAAAAAGGATTTTTAGTTTTAAATCTCTACGTATCATCATATTTAGTGATTGATCTTTTATTTTTTTATATTTAAGTTTTAGTTCTCAGATTTAAAAGATAATTTCTTTTTAATCCCTGAGAGGGACCTATCCATGAATTATTTAATTTATTTTTTAGTCCATGTGAGGGACCTATCCATGAATTATCCTTTAAATCGGGGAACTAAAACCTAAATACGAAGAAGGGAGGGATCGATCACTAAATATGATGGTTCGTAGAGACTTAAAACTAAAAATCTTCAAATAAAAAATATATAAAATCCACCGTTTTTATTTATTCTAACCACTTGATAAAAAAATATCAACGGTTGTCATGCTTCGTGGGGACGAAAATTTTGATGGACCCTCCACACACGGAATTTAATGCAGTTTGCATGGAATTATATGTTTTTTTTTTTTTTGATGTGACATAATTCTTTGGTGGCTTTTTAGTCAAAACATTGAAATGGTATATAATGGAAATATATGAGAGTGACCAAAATAAAAATAAAAAATAAAAGCAGAATGAATTGCGTGAAACAAACGGTTCCAAATTTATTGCACATTCACATTTCAGGGTAAAAATCCTACCCCAAATGAGGAAAATCTCCACTAAAACTAGGGAAGAAAATGATTCAGAGTCTTTTCAATTTATATTTAGTAACTTGCATAAAAATCAATTAAAATCTAAAGGATTTAAAGAAAAAAAAGAAACCAATTTTAGACTTTTTTAGAGAAAAAAATCAAAAGGCCAAAAGGTAGTGTCATAAACCTAAAATATGTAATATTTGGAAGTGAACTTAGTTAAATAGATCATAAAAAATGGGTTTTATGAATTATAAATGAGGTTCAATCTTTTTTTTTTTTTAAGGAAAAAGATCTGACAAACAAATATTAATATGTAATCTTTTAATCAGTCCAAAATCAACTTTAGAATAACTAAATGGTCGAATTTTGAGTAATTGTACTGGGATTTTTTAAAATTGTAATTCTTATGTTTATCATATTAATATCTAGCTAATCTCCCAATATTGACTTTTTTTTAGTGTAATATTTGATATTGATATTGAAAATCTATAGTAAATTGAAATATTAAAAAAAAATATATATTTGATAAACTTCAACACCTAAAAATAACTTAAAATTCAAGATCAAACTCAACAATCCATAAAAAAAAAAAAGCTTAGAGCGACCTTAAACCACCTTTAAAATACACTTTTCCTAATTATATAAAAAAAAGGACAACTAAGTTTGTACAATTAAGCACAAAGTCATAACCAATAACAAAACCTAACCCAACAATAAAAAAAAAAAAAAAAAACACACACACACACACACATAATATCATATCCATTTCTTTATACCTCCATTGTATGGTGGTTTTGAATCACTGTTGAATTGAATAACCATTAAATCCCTCTCAAAACATGCATTCAATTCACCCCACACTCACATGAGAGTCCCCCACCATCCTAACCCTTTCAAAAAAACAAAAACAAAAAAAACCTCCATTAATGCCAAGTGACACCAAACTCTCGCCATCCTCTCCACCTCCAAAACTCAACCTTTCATAAATTTTTCAAAAAACACAAACACCCAACACTCTCTCTCTCTCTCTCTCTTTCACACAAACACAAAATGGGTATCAAAAAAATGAGTCTCTCCTCCCTCTTCTCCTACAAAACCACCACCACCACCACCACCTCCCCACCATGGCCATGGCCCTCATGCAAGCACCCAAAGACCTCCTCCTTCCGTCTCACCGACAACTCAGCCTTCGCCGCCGAGGACCCAATCTCCGATGAAGACACCACCACCACCACCACCACCACAGTCACGGCGTCGTCGGAGGGGAGGCTGTTCTTCGACGCGGCGGGGGAGTCAAGGTCGATCATGGAGGAGGCCAGACCAAGACCACCACCACAAGTCGTCGGCGGAGGCGGAGGTGGTGGCGGCGCAGCCTCGTTGAGGGAAAGCGTGGCAGTGGAGATGGAGTCGTCGGAGCCGTACGTGGACTTCAGGGCGTCGATGGAAGAGATGGTGGAGGCCCATGGGCTTAAGGGGGACTGGGCCGGGCTGGAGGAGATGCTTCATTGGTATCTGAGGGTCAACGTCAGGAGCACCCACTGCTTCATCGTCTCCGCCTTTGTCGACTTGCTTTTGAGCTTCGCTTCTTCTTCTGAATCTTCTTCGACGACAGTACTGACAACTTCGTCGTCGGATACTGTTGGTGGTGGTGGTGGTGGTGGTGATAGTACTAGTTGTTCAGTGACTTCTCCTGATGATTGTTTTGTTTGTTGTTTGGAGGAGGAGGAGGAGGAGGAGATTGGGGTTTGTTCTTTTTTTTGATGTTTGATTGATGAGGAGTTGAAGAAAAATTTGACATTTTTCGTTTTTTTTTAAGATCTCCATGTGAGATGTTTAATTTCTCATTGATTACTAGCTAGGGTGTACAAAAAAATTAAAGAATTTTGTAGGGTTGTTTTTTTTGCACTTTTGCCCTCCATGAACATTGTGTTTGTAAGACTATCCTCTTAGCTAGGATACTAGTTATATATTTGTATACTCTTTAATTTATGTACCCTTTAATGGTTGTTTGTTGCATATATATACATAACATATTTGGGTTATTGAGATAAAATGATTTGATGTGTTGAGAGTGGCTCATGTAACTATATATAAGGTTTATGTGGGATGTATTTGTAATATTACAAGTCTGGTTTAGATTGGTTATAAAGGTGAACGTGGACTTCACTCAATGTGACACAAAGTCTAAACTTGATCTAGACTTGGATAGTGTTTAGAAATTAATTAGTTTGGAAAATAATTTTTAATTTAAAATAATTTTTTTAAATAGTTTTTAATTTAGAAAGAATAGTTTTGTTAGATTTTGAGAATTTATTTTTTTTATAACTAAAATAGTTTTTCATTTTTTTTAAAAGCTAGTATGGCTAGAGGCTTTTGGAACTAAACGAATTTAGATTAAGAAAGATCATGAACACAACTTTCTCGTTTGGAAGTGCAGTGAGGAAGCCTGCATGCATGTTGAAAATCCCAGTGTTGAAAATTTGTGTTGGAGAAGCATTGAGAGCTTCTCCAATATATATATGCTAGTTAGCTTTTTTCAGGAAAAAAAAAAATGTGAAACGCATCTTTAACGCTAAACGCTCAAATTCGTATGGATCTATCGTGATGTTTTTTCTTTTCTTTTCGATCGCTGAATCTGTCCATCACGGATCCAAATGGAACTTAATTAATTATTTAAGTTATCTAGACTTCCATGCGTGATTACTCATGTGTATTTTAGAAACTTAAGATAATAATAAATAATAATAACTTGATTGGGCCCCATCTTAATGATGTGAAAACAGGGTCCTGATCCGACCCCCTAACAAACTTATTACAACCATGTATGGTCATGTTATATGCAGCTTTAAAAAACCATATATTATATTTGCTTCTTGGGTTGTTAAAAATGTTTCATGTTTTCACACCAACCCTAGAAAGACTGATATGAAATTTCTGAACAATTTCAAGACGAGTGGATATCAAATGGGGGGATGTCAAGGCCGGACATTTAATCCCCATTTCCAAACACTACAGTGTTGGAGAACCACTTTTTGTAGGTGAGTAGGAGATACTTACAAGAAAGATGAAATAAATGGGAATTTATTGATATGTCCAACACCCACTGGTTTTTGTGTGAGGGGACAGTCTTGTTGTCTCCAGTGGAAATATTTGTTCATCTACCAGCCTATTTCGGTGTCAGCTATTAATTAATCAAGTTATTTGAAAGAGCCAAAACTTGTGGGATGTGGGAAATTGTTTCTAAGCCCATCCCCAAAACCTTTTATTATGAACAAGTCCCTATGATATACATCTCTTATTGTAGTACTAATTCAATAGGTTAAGTCAACCCTTCACATAAAGTACCTTTTCATGACAATTAGAGACCTTTTGAAACTAGACTAAGATAAAAAAAAATCATGTGATTCATCATAAAAGTTTGTCCCCTCTTTGAAAAGGCAATGAACAATTACAAGCATTCAATTAAAAAATAGTACACCTATGTGTCACATATTCTGGTTGCATATGTTAATTAGAAGCCCCCGTCATGAGAAGGCAGTGAATATTTACAATCATTCAGTAAAAAAAAAAAAACTATTACGTTGAGGGTCTTTTTTGAAAATATTATTTTCACAAAGCCTATTAAATAATTTTAATAATACAAACAAAATCATAATTAATAAGGGTCTTGACAGACAACTGCATGCTCAGTTTTATTGGAAGGGAAGCTTCTAAACGAGCCCTCTCGAGATCTGTGGCATCTCATTTTTCATTGAAAACAATGCTTCACCCCTTTCATTTTTCATTATCTATTTGTGTTTCACTCATTAAAAGCTACTTAATTAAAAACCTGACAGACACGAATTTCAACTCCATCGGCTGTATTAAAATGGCTAATAAGTACGGCCCTGAGCCATGGCCCAGTTGGTCGGACCATGGTCCGGTGCCAGACTCGGGCCACTGGTCCAGTGGGAGCTCAGTCTGGGTTGTGTTTTGTAGTTGGCACATTGTTTTGAATGTTAGAGAAAAATTGATCATATAACCCGCTCCAAAATTTATAGATTTAGAAAATGTAGAAAGGAGTATATTATAGAAATATTCTGTTTAATTAAAGAAAAATATGAAAATAGTATATTAATAAGTCCCTCAAAAACTAATAAAATTTAAATCAGTCATTTTTATGATCGAAATACCCTTCAAAAACAGAAATACTCCATTGAAAAGCCTCGTATGGTAAGATATTTGTGTATTTTCATTATAAAAACAGATTTTAAAATTAGATATAATAAATTATTTAAATGTGCATTATTTTTAATATATTTTAACAAATTTGTTAGAAAATTTGATTTTATATTAAATTCATAAGATAAATTATCTATTTAAATCTTAAATTAAGATTAGGAGAACAAATAGTTATTTTAGGATAATAAATTATTTTAATATATTTTATATGAACTTTTTTCGATTTTTATAAAGTTTCAATGAGATATCGATTTTTTCTAAGAAAGAAAGTAAATTTTAAAATAGTATTACAATAATTTATTATATATGGTTGGAGTTAACTACACATCTGCTTAGCTTCAGTTAGTGGTAGAGACTAAAATAAATATTTTCTAATAAGATAGGGACCTGAGAGGATTTACCAATTTTACAGGGATTTTTATTTTTATTTTCATGAGTTTCTAAGGAGCTATATCGATTTTCCTTTTATTGTTTTGTAAATTAGATATTTGCATAATGAGGGACACATTTTTATGGAAAAAAAATACAGTTCTAGTGAATTGAAACACACACATTTTTATGTTTTCTTTTGTGATATAGGGTGCGTTTGGATGTGAGGTTGAAATTCTGAGATTCTTAAAATCTTATGTTTCAAACTCAGCTTTTGAAAAGCTATGGTTTATTAGATTTTCAACCGCAAAATTTTTTTTGGCCTAAAAAGAAAGATTGTGGTTTGAAAAGCTAAACGCTGAAAATGTGTTTGGATTTGAGTTTCAGAATTTTTAACTTTTCAAACGCAGAATCTACCTAAACTCATATCCAAACGGACCCATAGAGTATATATTAAGATAATATTATGGTACATATATACTGAATCAAGTGATTTTATTTACATGTTGCGTTATGTTGTTTATGTTTTTGCTGGAATGTCTGCAAAAGTGCCTTGAGTGTAAAGTATTGATCACCCTTTAATAATCTAAAATCACCTCTACAGAAAGATGATAGACACACCTTACAAAAATAATTGTGTGACGTGTCCTCTTATCACTAATTTGAAATGAGTTTAAATTTTAAAAATCATAAAAAATTAGGTCACATGATCATCTGATTAATCCAATTTTTTTATTTTATTCCATTTGTTATTAATAAGTCATTTGCTAGTAAGATAATAACCCCAAATTTTCTTAGAGCTTTCGCTTCTTACATGAAAATACAAATGGCTAAATGGATTCTAATCTATGAAAAATATTTTCTATAAAATCTTATAATTAAAAAATAATTTTATAATTGGGATTATGCAATACATGTGGACTATGAAATTGTTGCATGTGAAAAATTATGACCTGTCCACTGATAAAATTAAAATTACAAAAAATATATAATTTACCATATTTTGAGCAGGTTAAATTAATTGGGTGTTGATTTTAGATCCAAGTGATGGAGTTATTGCAGGCTCAGAAACCCTTGCTGCTCTTCTTCACTCCATTTGAAAAAACAAAAAAACTTTGAAATTCTAAATGTGTTGGGGAAGGATTTTATGGGTTTGAGGAACATATGAAAATTAACAAAATTAAACGTTTTTTTGAAGTTAACAATTGTTTTCGACATCTCAGATTCCCAAGATTTGCTCGTTAATGTCAATAAGCTTTCATTTATACAGCACTTATTAATTTATATATTTTGGCTAAAAAAACTAATCTGGGTTTTTTAGTCAATAAAAAAAATTAAAAACGAATCAGTTTATTAATTTTTTCATCATTGTGCGAGATGTTTGTGGATTATGATTAAAAAAATTTAAAAATAATTCTTCTTCTACTAGCCAATATTATTAAAATATTTGCGATAATATTAAACATATGCGTTCCAATTGATTGAATAACATGTCACAATCGCAGTGTCAAGAGGATCATGCGCGACCAACAAGACTCGTTTGATTCGACGAATTGCTGATTTTAAATGCTGATTTATAAATGAA
Organism: Acorus gramineus; assembly: GCA_030737835.1. Classification (NCBI taxonomy): domain Eukaryota; kingdom Viridiplantae; phylum Streptophyta; class Magnoliopsida; order Acorales; family Acoraceae; genus Acorus; species Acorus gramineus. The sequence continues at coordinate 24,427,490 of CM060849.1, forward strand.
GATAATATAACTATTGATATCTTATAAATTGTTTGGCTCAAGAAAAATAAATTCTTATTTGTAGTATTTATAGAAGGGTATTTTTCTAAATTATATGAAAATTGTTTTTGTTGATATTTGGTCACCACTTTTTTATAAAATGAAAAAGTCAAAATGATCTCTCAACAATCAATAAAGAATGTAATATTTTAATAAAGGTCAAACAATTTACTTTTTTAAAAAGTACATTTTCATGAATAAATACTTGTAATAAGCATTTAAAACAAACAATTAAATAAGAAATTAAGTGTTTATTTTAAGTGATAAGTTAAATAAGTACTTATTTTCTGCCAAACCAAACGTCCTTCTTTTCCAAGTTCATATTTATTTTCAATAAAATCATGGTCAAATAGTGTATGGTTCATAAAATTGATTTTTTAAAGGATAAATTTCACCTATAGCTCTATCAAAATTATTTCGCTTACAAAAAAAAAAAAAATGATTTAGCAAAAAAACCTGATTCAAAGAAATATATGAGGGGGCAGAGAGGCCATCTACTCCCCTCCATTTGTTATTCACCCCACCCAAAATAATATTTGGGGTGTGGTGATTGACAAGGGGAAATTAATGGGAGAGGGAGAGAGATGGTGGAGAGGACCAGCGGTGGTACTTGGCCCCCTCTCTGTCTCTCAATCTATCCCTAATCCCAGCTCAAAAATTATTAATTATTTTTAATGGGGTTACTACAATAAAATAGGATTTCCATGACAGGCCAAAAGAGGTATAAGAGTAACCACCACCAAGGAATTATACATCCAAGTGAGCTTTTGTTTTTAAAAAATATTCTAGAAGGGGTAGGGAAAATGTGTTATTAGGACAAGAATGGGAATGGCATCTTAATATCCCGGATTTCAGGGTGGATCTTAATCATTAAATTTTTTTAAGTTTTCGAATGATTTATGGTATAATTAATGAGCGTTTTATGTGGGTTGTCTTGATTAAATTCACCAGATTGTTCGAACAACAATTTAAGCTTCCACATTGATTGTGTTCCGTGAGAGAGTGAGCTTTCAATTTTTTATTAAAATTTTAAATATAAAACCTTTGATTGAATGCTCCACATTGATTGTTTTGGTGAGGGTGGTAGTGTTACATTCAATTAACATCTGCTGAAACTTGTGATCCGGACACCATTAAAACCAGACTTTTGCCTAGGCTTTTGTAGGGCTCGTGATTGTTTCAATGACCCCTCCCATATATTCAATGCTTTTCCTTTGGAACACTCTTAGCGTTCAATTTTTTCAACTAAAAGATATTCATTAAACAATTCTAACTTTCAAAAAACAAATATTGACAACATGTTGGTATTACAAAAATAAAATAAAAAAAACATTTTAACCTTTAAACATTTTTTTAATATAGAGAAAATGTTAGACAACCCATCCATAACCCCGCTTGCAGTTTGCACCTGTTTTGATTTTTAAATAGTATATATCATCTAATGATATATATATTATATATATTTTATTAAAAAAAAGATGATAAAGTGTATACTCAACTAATTATATGGACCTATTTTTTAAAATTATAATAAAATTTCAATAAATTGTATATAATTATTGAGATATATATAAGACTTCTAGCAGGATCGTAAAGGGCTCTCAAGATCAAGGATGTTGGGCTTTTTTGTTGGGCTGTAAATAGTCTAGAATGTTCAGGTCCTGCAATGGGTTTTGAGATGGGATTTTGAATTGATCTTTATATTTGGATTTGGATCCGACCCATAATTCTCTATGTCCTTTATACCCAGTTTCTAAGCAACCCGGATTCTTATGGCATCCCCTCCAATTTATTCCCCCAGCGTAAGCCTGTCAATCGAACGGATACAGATCGTATATGTTAATATCCATATCCTAACTTTCAGATTCAGATACAGGTGTAAATTTTCAAATTCAGATCCCATCGGATACGGATCGGATAAAAATATTTTTCGGATAATCGATATGTTTGAATAATAACATTAATTTGGATAATCAAGTGATATTTTAGAGAGACATTAAAATTAAAATTGAGATTTTAAAGCTTACTATCTCTTTCAGATATCATACATTGAAAATTTAATAGTATTATAATATATTATAATATATTATCATTGTGATTAATCATACAAGATAACAATATGGCAATATATAATACAAATATATATATTTTTATAATATATGTCGAATACTGATATTTTTCGGATCGGATAGACTGATATCCATATCCGCACTCCGGATCTTCGAATATCGGATATTTCTAATTTTTCGGATACGGATTCGGATTGGATTCGAATTTTTTTCGGATAATTGACAGGCTTACCCCAATGTATCTGAGGTGTATATATTTTAGGCTATTTTTCGATGTGCGATTGAAATGTTATAATTCTTAAAGTCCCATGCTTCAAACTCAACTTTAAAAAAATATTGTTTTATTAGTTTTTAATCAATGAGTTTTTTTGCTTGAAAAAAGAAAGTGAGGTTAAAAAGCTAAAAAAAAAAGCTCAAAATGTATTTGGATCCTTATTTTTAGGGTGTGTTTTGAAAAACAGTTTTAATCTTTATATACTGTTTTTAAGGATGTAATGATGATGAATGTTTTTTAATTAATCAATTATCATGCTTGTTACAAATAACATAAATTTTTTTTGTTAGAATAAACATAGTTTTTTAGACACATTTTTTGATGGAATGATAAGGGCATCTTTTCAATTAAGTGGGATTGTTTGATAATCTGTTTGGAAACAAGCAAGTTCAGTGTGCACTATGCGGTGAAGAGCTGGAAACGGTCATTCACCTCTTCTGCCTTTGTCAGGTGGCTCAAGCGCTATGAAGGGAGATGGGGGTGGCGACCTCCTTGGTTCTGTTCCAGTCCCACGAGGACATGTGGGAAGCGGGGGCAAGCCTCCACTCGATATCCGCCCCGGGTATTTCGAAGCACATCGCACGTCTTGTCATCCCAGCGGGTGCGTGGGTAATTTGGAATACCCGGAACGAAAGCGAGTCTATGTCAAGAACATGTGGGTACTGACGTCGTTTCTCATTCAAGATTGGGCGCATGAGCTAGTGGGCGTGCGGGGCGTCCACTTCGGTATTGGGGTCAGCGAGGTAACCCCTTAAGCAAGGGGGGGGGGGGGGGGGGGGGTATCAGGCAACTGGTGGGTAGATGTTGCGCCTACTCTCGGTTAAACGTCCTATGTTTGTGACGCCCTTTGTTTCTTACCTTTTGATTGAAATTATGTGTTTTAGTTTTCTATTTCCTCTCATCTCTCATTCAGACTTTATACTAATCTATTTTCGTAAAGAAATCGATTAGTTGCACGTGTCTATCTTTTTTTTTTTTAAAAAAAAAGTTAAAAATAATTAGAATTGGGCTGCCAAATACATCCTTCAGAATTTTCTAATTTTTAAATACGTAATCGGACCAGATTTAGGCCCTGTTTGACGGAGGCGTTTGAAAGCGATGGTATTGGTGGACATCAAACGGACGCAACCGTGCACACAAGCGGAATTTAATCAAATCATATTCATGTTTAAATTTGTTTAATTATTCACCAGATACCACATAAAAATTCAAGAAGGCTAAAAAAATATGCCCGGATCTTGAACACCCTCCAACACATTAATAATACTTTTAATCTGGGTTCATATAGCTTTTGTGACGGTGTAACAAATGTATAAACTCTATTAAAAAAAATATATATATATATATATATATTTAATTAATACAAAAGTAAAATTTAGTATATTTTATGAGCTAATTAGTATATATTTAAAAAACAAAAATGAAAACCCGCTGAGTATTGATGTTATCACTAAAAAAAAGTAAAACAAAAAATAACACAGGTAATCATTTCAGATTGGACATATCAGGTTTTTAAGTCATATCGTACAGAAAAGAAAAAAAAAATCTTTAACGTGTAGAAGTCCCAATATTAACTGTAGACCCACCTAAAAAAGCCAAACAAAGGCACTCATCATCTGCGACCCAAACTGGTGAATTGTCACTGCATCATGTGATGAATACAAATAAATAAAAGGAGGGGACACATGCAGTGCAGACTTTGATTCTTGTTTTGGTGAAAAGATTGTCAGCCAGCCATGGTTGATGATATCCTGTATTTTTGAATAGTGAGGAATAATCATATCCTGATATCTCCAAACAATGGACCAAGCTTTCACTGTTTTGGATGGGATGCTGAATAAAGGATAGTCTGGTTGAGACCATTTAATTAACACTCTCACTCACTCACTACCACTCAATTGCTAGGGGTCAGAGCTTGTCCATTTTTTTACCCCAGTTTTAAAGTGCATACAGTGATTGTACTTGAACACACAAGTTTCTGGGATGCATGGGTGTGTTCGCACGTTTGGGAAGTGGACGGAAGGGGACTGAATCCGGTCAGTCACTCTTCAATTAGTCCCCGTTTGTTTTCGGTATAACCCTTCGAATAATCTCGAATAAATATTTTAAAGTGTTTGTTTACCTCGGATAACTCCAGATAAAGTATGTCAGAATAAATCCTGATAAAGTGGTATATGGATTCCATTCAACCCCTGAAATTAAAGTTATCCTAGGTTATTCCATCCAAAGAATATGTGGATCCACTGTCAAATCAACTATCATCACCTCTTATAAATCACCTGTCAAATCAACTATCATTATTTTTTTACCTTTTATAAATCTTTATCCATACTTTATTCACATTTTACTCAAACAACAAAACATTTATTCTTACGTTTATCAACGAGAATAATTCAAAACACAACCAAACACAAAAGGCGCGTCTATCCCCACCAATCTTTTTTCTTACCCCACCAATAAAAAAAAAAAAAAAAAATGGTGTTTGGCTGTTCCTATCAATCCAGATCGATCGAAATTGATCGCCATTTCAGATTTTGGGCGACCGGACTTAGTCGCCATTTCAGGTTTTGGGCGACAGTAATTGGTCGCAATTTTAGGCTTTGGACGACTGTAATTGGTCGAACAGGGTTCAAAACTATATCTACCTATTGTTTGTAAACAAATAAATTTTTGGGTTTATCCATCATATTCTACATTTATTCTTTTATCCAAACAACAGCTAAGGGGCCGAAAAAAATGTAAGTAGGTATACTTTCAATTAATTCAAATTTTTATAGAAAAATATCTTATTAGACAAATATATATCATTTTTAAGCTTCGTGTGAATTCGTAGTTAAGAGGATTCTTGGTTTGAAAACAAAAAAAACCTATCAGTTGATCCAAACACATTATATATTTGGCTTTTGAAAATTAGTCCGTCACTTATGTAAAAAAAATTGTTCTTATATTCTACATTTAAGAATAATAATTGATTCTCCTTACATTACAACTCAGACTTGGAGTGGTATGAAGGATTCAAGGAAGATATATGTCATGGAATTATGTTTCCAAGAAAAAAATTATAAACTTTATTACAAATCCTGTTCGACCAAGTTCGGTCGTCCGAAACCTGAAATGACGACCAAGTCCGGTCGCCCAAAATCTGAAATGGCGATCAAGTCCGGTCGTCCAAAACCTGAAGTGGCGACCAAATCTGGTCGACCTGGCCGGATCGGTGGGAAAAGATAAAACACCGATTTTTTTTTTCGATTGGTGGGGTAAGAAAAACCTTTGGTGGGGATAGCTGTGCCCAACACAAAATCACTTTATCCTTATTTATACTCATTTATGCTTGGATAAATGTATACCCTAGAATAAAATCTATCCCCGTTCCAAACGGGGGCTTAAAATCTAGTTTAATAATGGAATAAGATTTTAATGATGACTTATTCTAATTTTTTAGAAGATAAGACTATAAGTTAGTTAAAACATTACTCATTATTTGTTATGTAAAAAATTGAGATAAAACGTGGATAACAATAGTGAGGAATGCGTTACTCAAAAATAAAAAATTTGAAGAGAAAGTGAGAATTTTTTTTTCTTCTGTGTATAGGTTAGGATAACAAGAATTCTTTCTTTTTATCCTGATTTTAACAAATGTGATTAAAAACAAAATGTAAATACATAGGCTTTATATACCCTAAAAATTATAGTAAATTATCTTCAAATATTAATGTTTACTAAACTAAGCCAAAAAGTCAATGATTTTTTTTTTTTTTTTGTCATTTCTCACATTTATCAAAATAAAGATAAAAAGATGAGATATATGTTATTCTACCATCTATGTGGAATACATTACATATATCATTATTTTCAATTTCAATTTGAAACAGATGTTCGCGATTCATCCTGATTTTTTAGTATAACAAAAATAATAGGTTGGTCTATCCACACGTCAGTTATTTATCATCTTATCTAATCAATTATTTCATTACCATGAAATACCTCACATGCCTAGCACCTAGATATGTGATGTGTTTACTCTTTACTGAGGACTGATGAAACCTTATTCGATTAGGACGAGGAACGAAGTAATATTTTTTATTTTAGTACTAATTTATTGATATATATTTGTGTTGGGAAGGGGGGCACTTGATCCTGGGGGACAGAAGTGGTCCAAGTGGATCACCAAATGCACTCATGTGTTAGGTTTATAAAGGTGATCTTTTTGTTTAAGGGAAAGGGATGTGTGGCATACTAACCATGGTACTTGGTATACAGCATGCTTTTAAGCAACTGCCTAAAGGTGGATGATATTATTGTATTCTCTTGTGGAATTTCAATTCTGTGGGCCCTATTGTTTACCTATTGTTGAAATGTTTGCTGTTCATATTGTTGGTATTAGTATATAGATAATGTTTCATGAAGACTGTTTTTTTTTTTATTCATGCTTTTTCGGAGCCTAATTGTTTGTTTCATTTGTATGTCTAAATAAATTTACATGATTTGAGAACTCAACCTTTTTTAAAATAAAATGCTTGTGGAAATGATCATGTAAAGACAGTTTTCTATTATCAGTGATCACCTAAACATATTATGCTAATTTATTTATTTTTGCGCGTGTTCCCTCATAAGAGTCTTTTAGAGGGTTTATATATATATATTGAAAAAATTAAGAAAATCATATAGATGTCTTAAGTTTGTTTTAGCGGGGTCATTGTTTTCAATCCCTTAATGGATTTAAACTTTTTATTATTGTAATTTCATATAATGACCAATTAATCATTTAATTGGAGGGTTGTTTCTCCTTGTTCAAAAAAAAAAAAAAAATCTTCATAATTGAAATAGTTTCATGAAGGGAGTGGAGTATCCATAAACTTATATGTTTGAAAAACATGAGGGTCCATTTATTTGAGGTGGTTGCTTTTACTCCAAAACTCATGTCTTTTGATGGTTTATCTAGATTGTTTTCATTATTAATTAAATCAAACGATAATTATGAGGTAAATTTTAATATAACTACCCCAAATGCTTCATTTATGTTCTGATCTTTCTTTGATCGTTAATTATAAAGTAAACTTCATGATACAAGTTTATGTATGGCTTCCAGTTGAGGTTGAATCAGATATTGATTTGTGACAATCACACTATAGCCTTTGAGTTGGATCTCATCTCCAATTTTATACCCCCTATGAAAAAAACAACTTGCATTATACCACCAATTGGGTTAAGAATTAAAAATCGCCTAACCCATCTATACTAATAATATAAAGACTATCCTCACCCATTTGAATGCCCAAATGGATGATTTGGATACATTAACAATCAATGCAGTATTCAAAGCCCCATAAAGACCAAATTTTCTTGGTCCAAAACCACTTACTCCACCTTGAGAATCCCCATGTCACACAACTCATCAACAACTACAACCAACAAATAAAAGTATAGGTAATAAAAGAGACAGGCATAAACACAAACACTAAAATAATATATAAGGGGTAGGCAAAGTCATCACTACTCAAAACTCATTAAAAACCATACAAATTAAAGGTCTCTCATTAAAACCCTAACTAAATATTCACTTAAAATCCCATGACACTAGAATAACATTTTTTTCTTTTTATATTAATCATCTATATACAGTTAACAACTCAATACAATATATTCGAGTTGTTAAGTGTATACAGACATAGCATTTATATAAAAATAAAAATAAAAAACTAGATTCTATCAGTTCTGGTCAGTCTAAACTTTTTCTCTCCTCCCGGCCCCCTCACATCAGTTTCCCTTTGGACGGGCGGAGACAAAGACGCCGTTCCAGATCTCCATGAAGGCGGTGACGATGAGCTCATGGTGGTAGGGGGAGTTGAGGGAGAGGAAGCAGTCGAGGAGCTCTCGCAGCTCTTCGAAGCTGTAGATCTCCTTCTCCACAATCATCTGCAACATGGAGTTCCTGAAGTCCACGTAAGGGTCGTCGGAGTCCTTCACAACCGCCACGCTTTCCTTCACCTTACCACCACCCCCGGCCGCCGCCGCCGCCTTCCTCCGCCTCCTCCTCCTCTTCTTGACCTCCTCCTCCTCAACCACCACCACCTTCTCCTCCTCCTTGTAGTGGGAGAAGATGGGTTTGGTTTGGGAGGAGGGAGGGGTGGGTGGTTTGGGTTGTTTGAGGTGGTTGGTGAGGAAGGAGGGCAGTTTGGGGAGGCGGCGGGGGCGGCAGCCGCAGCCCACGTCGACGATGGTTGCATGACGGCGGAGGTGGAAGCCTTTGGTGGTGGGCATGGTTTGGGTTATTGGAGAGGAGGGGCTTTTTTTTTTGTTGAGTGTGAATTGTGTGTGAAGAGGAGACTTATTAGTTTTTAAAAGGGGGGTGGGGAGGGGTATTTGACCAAGGGGGGGGTTTATTAATTGTACATGTGAGGTTAGGACTTAGGAGTGGAGGAAATGATGGTATCATCTGATTGTGTTTGTTTTTTTGTTTTTTTTTTATTATGAATTTAGAGCATTTTGATACCCCTAATAATTTGAATTACTTTTAGATGTGGAATAGGATGTGGGGTGAATAGCCCCCTGAATATAGTTGTACCAGAATAATAAGAATAATTAAACTGATATTAGTATTCTAAGTTTTTTTGAAATTGTGTTATGTATTTCTCTCAATCTATTCCATTAGTTAGTATAAATGAATTCATATGTCAAATCATATTTTATAATATATTACAAATCAGGAGGTTCATATGTTAAATCATTTTTCACATTTTATAAATTTTTACCTACATCTTATTCATTTTCAACAAAAACTTCATTATTATTTTTCAATGAGAATAATAAAAACACAATTAAACAGAAAATAGTTTATTCCATTGGCCTAATTTTATCTATGCTAAAATTAGATATTGTTATTGATCTAATGAACCGATCCCGAATATATCTGATATTCAGAATAAATCACATCAATCATATTTTTTTAATCACATCACAAAATTATATCTTATTTTGTTAGTTCACCTACATGTGGGTCCTCTTAAAAAAAAATCCTTGTACATGAAGAAAGGAATATATATATATATATAATAAACACAAAGAGTGAAAATGCATGGCCTTATGAGATGGAATTTTATTTCTATGGTTTATTGGTTGCCTCTGCATTGCATGTGATGGGATTTTGCAGGGGAAGATGCTTATGAACCTTCTCTGGATTAATGGGGTATTAATTAAATCAAGAATGACAGTTGCATTTCTGACAAACTTTGATCAGATTTGTAGTTCAGATTTGTGGTCAAATATAAAAACTGGGTTTGATTTTAAAATTTTGGGAAAATACGATCCAACCCACTACAAACTTCTTAAATTTGTGATAACCCTATCAATTTTAAATCAAAATCCCTGTAAATCGTCTAGTTAAGCTTCTAATCCTCTTGATATACTCAAATGTTGTCTCATTTGAAATCTACAGAAATATGAAAATCCCCAAGAGATATTATAGAATTTATATGAAATTCTATAATTATTCTTTGTCCTTGGACCCCTCTAAAAGATAAATAAAAATTTGATAAACTTCAAGGGGAGTTATATTGATTTTGTAATTATATAGGAGTTTATCGATATTTCTAAAAGAAAAAAAAGGGGGTTAAGAAAATGTTCTTACTTCAAAGGTGTAATGTTACATAGCGTCCCAATTGCTGGCCGCATGCAATCCTTTCTTGTTTTGATTTACAATTGCATATATATTTTTATGAAGATAAATATGTACATTCATGAAATGAAGTGTATACAAAATTAAATATTTTGTTTAAAAGAACATATAATTAACTTAGGGGCCGTTTGGTTCAGCGGAAAGCTGATTTTAAGTCCTGATTTATAAGTGCAGATTGTATAAGTTCTGATAAGTTTTAATCAGTTCAGAAGAAAAACTGTTTGGTTCAACGGAAATTATAAACACTTATTGCAAATAAGTATGTTTGGTTCAGTACTAAAGAGTAGAGCTTATAATAAGGATGTTTTGATTCATTTAATAAGTGCTGAATGTTCTGATGTTATATGTTCAGACAAAAGCAGCATACATGTTAAATTGTTCTTTTCACATGAGAAGATAATAAGATAAACAAAAGGAAAGAAGAAATTCCATTTGTTCCCAAACTTTAGCCTCAAACAAACATATATAAAAACTGATTTTATGCATTCTTGAAGTCCTCTATATTTTTTTGGTGTAAATCTGAAACCAAATCAGTGCCTGGGATGCCCTATTTTGTTTTTTTTTTTTGGAAGACAAGTCCAAATTCTGAAATTCAATGTACTGAAATGAAAAAAAAATTAAATATTCCTCAGCACCAAAAGAAACCTATCTCTAGCTGTCTTGAATATCCCTCCCCACTTTCAACCTCCTCAAACTACTGCTTCCATGGCTAATTCAAGCAACTCAACAATACCATCATACAAGACATAAAACATCTATAATTTGCATATTAACAAAAACAATCCATTGAACCCTAACAATATAGTGAATCAAGAAAAATAAACTTTCTAATAAGAAGTGTTATTATCTTCAGATCGGGACTGAGAGGTCGAAACAGAGGAGGATAAAACAGAAACCGTCGGCGCTCAAAGGTCGAATCAAAGGAAGACACGCGACGGTGGATCGACTGGCTCGAAAATGGGGGATCGAAGACTTGGGGCTCGTAGACCGGGGGGCGAGGGGTGGGTCCGGCGATGATGGAGTGGCTCGAAAACGGGGGCTTCCGGCGACGGTGGAGGTAGATCGTGCATAAATGTGCGATTGGGGTTTCAGAGGGTCTCGACCAGATCTATTCGAGGAGAAAAGTGTGAGGAGAGAGACTATGTGAGGTCAAAAAAATCCTTATATACCACTCGTAAATTTTTCAAAGGTCCAGGGGCACCATGGTCTTTTCACGTGGGTGACGAGTAGGCGGTATGCGAGTAGCAGAAAAATAAGTAACAATGAAGACGCTGAAAATTTCAGAGCATTTGGGCGGAAAAAGGGTTAAAATCAGTATTTATTTGCATCTCAGCCAAACATACTTAAAATAAAAAATTACTGAAAATTCCGATTTCAGTTCAATAAGCACTGATTTTAAGCCGAACCAAACTTAGTAAATATAAAACTGTGCATGAGGATGTAAACAAGAATTGTGTGTATAACAACAGCACAACCCTTTAATTAAAAAACCAAACACATGAACTATGTATTCCAATATAAAATATCCATCCACAACTACTGATAACATATACTAATCAAAGTACATGTATTGGAATAACAATATTCATAGCGCATGAGATATTAAGGGCTTTAAAATAAATATTAAAATCGAACCTACTTGGAAACTACACATCATCCATCTTTAGCCAGCTTTTCCCATGTGTTAATTCTAACAAAATGGTACCTCATGAGACTCCACATTAATATAAGTCAAAGATATAAAATTATTGATTTATGAGAGCTATATAAACGACAATCAAATCTTACAAAAAAACCATATAATATCAGTAACGTGTTCTTCTTGAGCACCTCAACATACTGTGAGGACTTTTTTTTTATCTAGGCTAGGAGATTATTTAATAAAGCTAATACCTTGGAAATGGTAGATGTATGTGGGTTCACATAATATACATTGCTTGAATTTTCAATAAGAAGTACAATAAAAAAGAATGAGAGGTAAGAATTCTTTTTCTAAAAAACATTATTAAAATATCACAGATTTTAAAGATAAATAAATTTAAATATATATTTGATCTAATTAGATCAGTGTGACATATTATCAGGGTATTTAAGTTATTTGTGTTATTGTAAAAGTAAGTATTTATAAATGGTTCATAAAATAATGATGATGAATGACTATGAGCCTTAATCAACGCCCTTAGATACTCATTAACTAAAAATAACCCTGTATTTTTTTTAATTAATAATGGGGATAATACAAAATGAAAGTCACATGACTATACACTGGTTGACATATTCAGGAGAGGCCGCCATTAATGGGGCATGTGTTTCATAATGTTTTTCATTTTGGACATTCGTTACACTCCTTTCATTTCACGGTCTCATATACATTATTAGTCGCACATTCTACCTACAAATTAGTCCATACAATTCATTAAAATTATATATGTGCTTCAATTCTTACAAATACATATATCACAAAATGAACATATTATTTAAAAATAAAAAAAATACGGACTGCATTTGAGGTTGAAATTGGAGTTGAGTTTAACACTGTCCTTTTCTTGATATCATCTATACAAGATGTGCTTGTGTGGATTATATTTATTATTGTTTATGAGTAATAATTTGTGTTGAGAGTTTATGATATAATATTTGCAGAAACATAATAGATACGTTTTGTGGAGGAGAAAAGGCATACGATGACAATTAAAAAAGAGTGTTGTTACACACGGTTTTTGTTCCAGACCCACTTCCAGTCATATGTGCATCTAGAAAATTATCCGAGCATGTATTTACTTTAGTGAGTTATATGCTTCGATAAATTTGTTTCATATTTTCTATAAATGCATCCATGTAATTCATTGGAATATGCTTAATTTTTTTTAAATGAAAAAACAACATATACCTCATTAGATGAGGTATATTATTTTTTAGAAATTCAAAACATTTGTAGACTAAATTTAGGGCTGAAAAATAAACTGGATGTAACATTATCCATTTTAATGGTCATTTTTTGTTTGATTATTTTTTTAATTATTTTCGTTGGAAAATGTAACAAATTTTTTTTTTATTGTTTAGTTATCTATTAATAAATTGTGAATAAAATGTGTATCAAATCTAGATAAAGAATAATAAAACGTGAAAAAAATAATTTGACATGTGAGTCCCTTGATTATAAGAGATGATCACACACGTTTTTTTGTCTTATTCACCATTAGTCCATCCAATTCCTCACCTGTTCCACTATCTAAATAGAGGCTAAGAGTTCTCAATGAGCCTAGTCTAGCCCATCTAATATCAGGGCCGACCTGTATAAATACATTATGGGTATATATATACATAGATTATATTGTTCTTTGAAGTATTTGTGTATGTTTGTGTACAAGTATAAACTCTCCAATATAAACTCTAGGTCGTTCATTCATTGGTCCACCGAAGAGTAGTGAATACCACTGCATACAAAGGGTGTGTACCCTATGAGGACCACTGGGACACTGTAGGACTTCAATTAACTTCTGGTGCCAAAAATCAATGGTGAAGCACTATAAATATTTCCCTCACTTGTCACTGCATTAGATGACATTTTAAATGCCAAAATCTTTAAATACACTCACTGAAGTCTTGCCACAGGTTTCGATGCTTTCCAAGGACCAGTATGAGACACAGATTTTGCATTGACAACATGAATAATTCATTCAATTGAAGTAATTATAAGAGACAATGTTGTATCTGGGACACACAAAGACAACTTGGCTGTTTTTTTTGGGATCTTTATATGAACATAATTTTTCAGGGACTGATTCAATAGTGAGATATCTTGCATTAGTTAAGGATAATATCTTAATGTTATTTTTGGTCCTTTTTTTTTCTTCTTCTGAACTAGTCATAAAAGTATATGTCCTCATTTGGGATTAAGAGATGGATTAACAAGTAGAAATGGTGGGTCAATTCTTAAAGAAAGAGCATAGAGTGAGGGTCTAAGATCTGATCCAAAGTGTAAAAATACTGTTGCTCCGAATTTTTCATTGGAACATTTATGTGTTTAGTCTCTTTCTTGTTAAAAAGATTATTTACTTAGAAGTAGTGGTTATGAGAATGTGCCAAGGAGATATTTCTATCTCAATTTTTTATTAAAATGAACTGATTCCTCTTCTACTCTTTGAAAGTAAGCAAGTTGTTGAACCACATAAAATATGTGCATCCTATCGTACATTTTTTGTTGGATTTGTCTTCCATCACAGATTGAGGTTGAATCATAGTAGTTATGCCACTTTTAATATGTCTCTTTTTATGTTACAATGAGACACATTTTTTGAATAAGTTTAGCTGTAGAACAAAGTTACAGCCTGTGTTTATGTCCACGAATCTCTCATCAAGAATTTATATGGTACAAATATTGAAAGCCACATGGTAAGTAGTAACTACTAACTAGTAAGCACTGCACAAACCGTGCAATGTACACTTATTAATTCTAGAAGATATGAATATGCACACTTTATTCACATATACAAGGCACACATGGGTAGATGTGAATTTGGTCAACAAATGACATTGTACGATAGCAAAGAAAAATCAAACAGTTTGCAAAGGTAAAAACTGAAGTGCACCTGAAGAATTCCCTCGACACACAGGAGTCAATATATAACTAATCCCCGTTTGGATGGAGGAGCAAGGGTTGGTAGGCTGTAATAGCCAAAAATTTCAAGTCATTATAACCATAGAAATTTGAAACTAAGAGCGGAGGAGTTTGGATAATAGTTTATGCACAAAAAATACTAATATATATATAAAATAATGATAACAAAATAAGAAAAATACAATCTAAAATATCAATATGTCCCGAGTAAAGCGATGTCTCACTCCAAACAAGGGCAAGATGAGGATCATATCCTTTGCTTGACTATTTTTTATTAGATCTGTTTAACTTTTTATGCAAAGCTACCATGTTAGGATCTGCTTAACTTTTTATGTAAGGCTGTCACGTATCATTTTTTAGATCAGACGGTAAAAAATTAGTTATCATAGCTCCCACGTTTTCTTTTTATTTTTAATTGACACTTCCAGCTGGGTTTCTTAACGTTTTCTTTTTATTTTGTTCTCCTTTATAGGCCATACATACAAGATACCATTGTCTTCAATTTTTAGTTGTATAAAATGATAACAAAAGAATTAATCAAGTTAGGGATCCAAATTGATGTTGACCAATTACAAAATGATAGCATACAAGTGCCAAAAGTGTTCATCTTTGTCTAAAGCATATATAAAAACGCGTTGTTACACTCAATTTTTTTTACAGTCTAAAATATAATCCTATATTTCTATATATCTCATTAGAAATCTAGTTGTGTATATATCTCGTTATATTATGTATATACATGGTTAAATTTTTTCTTACACTTATAAAAAAATAAGTTTATTCAACTCAAAATGAAGCGATATACACTTTTTATTAAAGCATATACCTCATTAGATTATCTTACTTAACATTTATATTGTGAGATATTCAGTGACAATTTTAGTGTTATTCAACACTACATATGCTCTTCTATTCTAATATTACATTCTCTTATAGTCTATTAGACTCTTAGTTGTCGAATTATGATTGATACATAAGCAAATTTTGAGAATTTTTTTATTATTGAATTTTGATTTAAATGATTTTTTCTTGGTTGAAAATTATGAAATATTAAATTAGATATTTGAGTGTGTTTAGAATTTTAAATTTAAAATTAAGATACCATAAAAAAATTATATGTAGTCAATGAAAATTTTATTTTGCATGCTCTAAACTTTTATTTATTTAGATATTAGTGATTTTAGGGGAATCTTACATATTTATATTATATATTTATTTATTTTAGTTTTTATTTATTTTAAAATCCCATTAATAAAGGATCCGAGATTTTCTTCCACTGTTTTTAAATCTTGACTACGCAACTATACACCATAATTTTTTGAAGTATCAAATGATGAAAATTGAAGATATGTTGAACCAGAAATATCAAAATTCATGTTTATCCATCTAGATATTTCACCAAACATTTTGTATACAAGTTTTAGATATCAAAATACTTACAAAATCATATAGACATTTTATCTATGGACTAATAAGAAAAAAATATTTGAAGTTGGGGACTTAAAATGAAATATGAAGAAGAGAGGGACTAATCACTAAATAACATAGTTTACAGGGACTAAAAACAAAATAGGCGGTTGAATTTGATGACTTAAAAAGTAACATGAAGAAGGGAGAGATCAATTTCTAAATATACATATTTATAATGACTTAAAATTAAAAATCCTTAAATAAATGAAAACACGTGCGGTCTGAGTTTTGATTGGTAAAAATGATGGAGTCGAACATTTTCCTATATAAGATGGGCTGGGCCGAGTTGGGCCTGATTGGCTCTATAGATTATTGTTCACTCTAGATCAGGCGCTGGCATACTTGTTTTGTATTGCAGTCCCTTTCTAATCATTTATAAAAGGAAAGGAAAATGATGTGTCTAGCTTTATTTATAATCCATATTATTTTTATTTTTATTAAAAAAATTATACACATTTCAACATTTCAGTTGAAGCATATTTTATTTTATGAAATAAAATATATCCGAAAAAAGAATAATATAATTTTTTGAGTTGAAAAAATAAAATAAAAATTATAACATATATTATGATAGAACCTCGTATATTATCATTACCAAAGACGGACCCATGCTTCTTAGTGGCGGCTTCTATCATATGAGAGGTGGTTCGGCTATCTTTCGAGCCCTCCCCCAACTTCCACCTCCTTCGACCTCACCTCCACCCTTTTTTTAAAAAATTCATATATATTTCAAAATGTATCTTACTATTAAAAGAAAAACAAAATATGTTTGGCAACAAAAAAATAAAATAAAATAAAATAAAATATAATGCATATAAAGATTAGATATATTTGGAATGTAACTGAATTTCAAGGAAAAATAATGTTTTAAAACACAAATAAAACATGAAGTATAATGCATATAAAGTTCAAATATATTTGGAATGTAATTTAACTTTAATAGAAAAACATAAACTGCCTAAAGGCACACAAAAAATTCTAAAAATATAATGTATATAATGTTCAGATACATTAAAAAAATAAATAAATCTGACAAATATAACTGACTTTCAAAACAACAAACAAATACTGTTCAAAATCACACTAAAAACAAAGAGTATAATGCACATTAAAATTCAGATACATTTGAAAATGTAACTTAATTTTAAAACGTTAATGAAAAACATAAATTGCATAAAGACACAAAAATATAATGCATGTAACATTTAGTTACATTTTCAAAAAAATAAATCTAACAAATGTAACTGACATTCAAAACAATAAACATAAATTGTTCAAAATATAATGTATATAAAATTCAGATACATTTGAAATGTAACTGACTTTCAAAAAAACAATTGTAGTTCGATATCACATTAAATAACATTGAGTACAATACATATCGAGGAAGTATTTTTCCCCTTCAGTCAACTTAATTGGTTAGAGTCTCCTTTTATAATCCGCATCTAGAAGAGTATGGACCCTACACTCAAAAAGAAGAATCAAGGGGGACACCGGTGTAGTGCTGGCCAAATGGACTTTGAAGAGATGTATCAGTAAGGGAATTCAAAGGCTTATCTCACTAATAAGGTGGCTTGATTAAAAGATAACCCATACCTTGGTTTGCTGTTAATCTTCCCTTTTATAGGGCTCATGAGCTAAATAACTGTTGTCGCTGGTCTCATAGCCGTTGTAACAATTCTCCCTTAATGGCTCCTTAGTGGACGACTTTTGTGATAATCACCCTACTTTATTATAGTTGAATGTGTCCTTAATTACCCACGTTTTATGAGTAATCGGTCTTAATTATTCACCTGACAGGTACTAGCGTTACGGGTGTCTGACCGTTTCCAAGGTCCTCCTCGCGGTCTTAGTCTGGTCAGGTCACGGAGTCCTGCTCAGCGTGTACCCAATCATTCCTTCGCGATGTGCGACACTGTCTGACCAGACTTGATTCAATCTGGTCGAGTCTCACTTGCTTGGGATGGCATTCGCCTGCGAGGTGTAAGACCGTCCGACTAGACCTGGCTCATCTCAATTAGAGGCCAATCAGGTCGTGTCTCACCTGATCGGGAGTGTCTCCTCGTAGCTTTGCGATTTTATCATCGCCAAACCAGGTTGTGGGTTATCGAATGTGATGATTTACATTCGTGTAATTCTAGACATGTGTCACTTATTGATTGGGTACAAATTTTTTCCTCCACACATATAAAAATTAGTTATATTTGAAATGTATTTAAATTTTAAACACCAAATTCAAATATCAACACTATATTCAGTAGGTGATTACACCAGTGAAAAACATGAAAAACAGGGTCTAAACTTGAATCGACCGACTTTAATGAATTATAATCAAATCGATCAAACACAAAGCAGTAGCCGATGATCATAAAAAAAAACAAATGGAGAAATTAATTAGGAGTCTCTATGATCACCCATCTATTATTTTTAGATCCTTTGAATTTTTCAAGTTTTGTTTAGGTCTCTAAGGTGGTGAAAAATTATCTTATGTCTTTCTATTTGGATGTTGTTCAAAAATACCAAAAATGTCCCCCGTCCAATTATTTTAATACACTGTTAACACTCCATAGTACATTGTTAAACATCTTCAGTATACTGTTAACACTCCCCAATATATTGTTAACATTCGTCTAAAATGCTCCCCACCCAATTATTTATAATTGGGCGAGAGCATTTTCAATATTTTTGAAGAACATCCAGCTGGAGAGACCTAAAAATAATTTTTCACTGTCTTAAAGACTTAAAAAAGACTTAAAATTTTTCAGGGACCTAAAATTAATAGATGGGCGACCATAGGAACCCCTAGTCAATTTTTTCTAAAGAAATTGAAAATGCTATTCACATTATAACATATACGATTCAATTGTTGAAATAACAATGTGTATAAATGAATCAATTGGAAGTAATAAAAAAATTCAAAAACTTATTTTGATCGGCTCATTGGTGTTTCGACTGCGTATTAAATTCTTCAATCGGTAGAATATCAATTCGTATATAGGATTGGATCCAAAAAAAAAGAAGTGAAAATAAATATTACAGTTACAAATATGAAATAAACAAGAACCATAACTACCTCCTTGATTTTTGGGGATCAATTAACGAAAAAGCCAAATAAACTATATAAGGGTATACTAGGAATTGTACTGTGTTATCATAGTGTATCGGGCTAGAGACGGGGTTGTAAAATGATTTGAGTGTATCAGCATTCAAAAGGAAAATGTTAGATTCGGTCATTTTTATAGTCCAAAACTTATATCACACATATTTTTAGTTTTAAAAAAATATTAAACATCACCTAAGGAGGTATAGGTATATGTTTTGACAAAAAGTATATATCGCTCCATTTTGAGTTGAATGAACTAATTTTAGTTAGTGTAAGAAAAAATTTACCAATGTATATATATCGTCTAACAATGTATATGTTTCACTATATTTTTAACGAGGTATATAAAAATGTTTTTTGACTGTTAAAAAAACTGAGTATAACTAACTCATCAATAATTCACACATGTATATATTTCTTTAAAAAAATATATACTTCAAAACAAATCGAAATACTGTAAATAATTGTAGGAGGACTGAACATATCATTTCCCAATCTTATGAGAACATCTGGCTTCACCTTCAAATTCACCTGGGCTAGATAACAAACATGGACCAAACTGTGCTTATGGGCTTGATGACTTTTTTTTTTTTGGTATTCTGGCTTGCTGACTTATTAAATGTTTTGGTTTTTGACCTAATGTTTCGTGTAGTTTTATTGAGGGTTGATGCAGTCAATTTATTTTACAGTCCTATATATATTATTCTATCTTAGTCTATGAGATTTTATCATAGTGTTGATGTAAAAAAATTATCATTTTTTCAACGCAACAAAAAATGCACTAATATATCTTAGTATATACTTTATTTCATATCACAGCATGTATTTCAATGCAAGAGTGTATGATTAAAAAAAAAAAAAACCGGTGTGAACTATAATTGATATTGTAATGGGGACTGAACGTATCATTTTCCAATTTTATTTGCGATCTCTCTTGTGATCTTTTATATGTTTATATTTTTATTAAAGCACATATTGGATTATATATGTTGATGGGGCCATTATTTCCTATAGTTACTCATTTCACCACTTTAAAAAATAAAATAAAATTAGAAAGGGAGAACCCCCCTCCGCCCGACCGTCTCCTCCCGTGCCTCCATATCCTCCCCCCTCCCCCTCCGCAACCCATCCCCCCGACCACCGCTCCTTCTATGCCTTCGAACTCCCTCGCGCCAAAGAAGTGGTACTGTAGCCAACCTCCACCATCAACAGCACGTCGGGGTATCTCGACTTCAGATCGACAACCTGCTCTTCTACGGGGGTGTAAATGTGTGATTCGAGGAGGCTCGGGGTGGGTTCCAGACTTTCCAAATATAAAAGTTTTATTTTTCTAAAGGGGTGAGGTGAGTAACCAAGGGGGGTTGAAAATAATTGCTCACAATTTTTATGCCTTTGATTGAAATTACAAGAATATCCCCTTCATTTAGTATACGCTATGTTATAGATTTGGTCATTTAAAGAATTTTATAGGGTCAAGAAGGGTAAATCCACAAAATTTGGACCAGGTTGTTTGTCCTATATGGTGCCCATATATAGTAATAAGTAATAGATACATGCATACTCTGACATGTAACTTTTTATATTATAAGAATATGAAAAGTTGAAGATAATGATTTTCGGAATATATTTAACAGGTGAGAACATGAGATGGTTATATCCACACCGCTTTATTGGAAATCCAAGCTTTATTGAAAATCCATCACATTATCTTATCCACCCCCATTAATTTTTTGCATTCACTGGACCCAGCCCCAAATAAATACACACGACCTGATAGTAGAATCTCATCCAACCATTTTCCATTTACTGTTTCTCTTATCCTCTATCTCGCACTCCAGCTGTCTGCCTCTCTTCCGGCCGCCATTCATAACCTTCATTCCTGCTTTCGATTGTCGGTAAGGACAGTCATCATCATTGACAAGTCATAGCTAGCGGTATACACATTCTCTCACTCCTCTTCTTCTTCTCTTAGTCGCCATTATGTCCTCCGGTCCCTGTACCTTTCTTCATCCACCATCATGTTTGTCCCCGTTGTCTTGGCCATCCCTTGCCCGTCATTGAAGCTGAAGTTAAACACCTCATCTTTTTCTCTTTGTTCATTTTTCTTAAAAATCCTCAGTGTTGAATGTGTTACATTTGTTGTTGAATTGTTGTATTTGATTTTAAAAACTCCATATGTTCTTTGAAACCTTAAGTGTTGAATATGTTTACATGATATTGTATTTTGTAGGTCTTTATTGTCAGTTTGACAAATGAAGTATTGACTTGCGATTGAATTGGGGACAACTAGTCTGTTGACTTGAGATTGAATTGGTGACAATTGACCTGTCAACCCTCCAGAAAAACTTTTAACATGGGTATTGTCAAACTTATATATACACCGCGACATTAATACTGTCAAATGAGTGGATTTTGTGTTTGATTTTGGGGTGGGGTGTGCCTTTACATTGAATCCGAGGGGTGAAAAGTCCAAGGGGGTGGGGTCACTTTACACGGGATGGGTTAGGGGTGGGTTTGGATTCTTTTATAAGAACATAAAAACATTTTTTTTATACTTTTCTTTGGACTGGTGTTGTCATTTAACAGAGTGGGAATATAGCTCCACTGCGTTGATATTTTGCTAGAGAAAATCTTGAAAATTGATAAATTTATTGATGTATAAATATTTTTTTTTATTGATGGATATCATTTGATTGGAAAGATTGATTAAAAAATAAACTAGGATTAAATTTGAGATATAAAAAATTATAAACATAATCATAAAAATTATTCATAATTAAAAATTAAATCAATTATAAAAAGCACTCACCGGTGCTAACAAAAAAATATGAATGTGAAAAGTTAATAAGTTAATGATAGGTGTCATATATGTTTAAATTGAATATTTAAATATGTTCATCCAAATGAATAACAAACAAGTGCATATTATTAAATTTAAACTAAATTTATTAAATCAATATTAATCAATAACAAAAAAATATTTTGTTAGTGAAAATTTACGATGGCTAGATATAATTTATTGATAAATAAAAATATATATTTTATTAATTTAAATGGGTAAAATCATCTATAATTTCCCTTTTAACTTGTAATTTTTATAGTAGTATAGATTAGAGTTCTTATCTAAGGTCCCATTTGGATTGAGTTTAGATAGATTCTGCGTTTAAAAGGTTAAAAATTCTCAAACTCTGATCTAAATACATTTTGAAGTTTAGCTTTTCAAACCATCTTCTTCTTTTTTTGGACAAAAAATCTTGCGATTGAAAATCTAATAAAACATAGTTTTTCAAAAATTGAATTTAAAATACAAAATTTTTAGAAATCATAGTATTTCAACCTCATATCGAAACACGCAGCTTAAGACGTCTAATGATTGCATTATATTGTATCACTTTAACAAGGGTGTTATTATTTTTGTAATGATTATGTGATAAAAAAATTCAATTAATTTGTTGTGGTTCACACTACTCTCAAGTTAAAATGGGATATCTATTAAACTTTAAGCCCCTGTTTGGTAGCGACATAGGTAAAGAATAAAGCAAATAAGAAAAAATAAAAAAAATAAAAATGTTTGCTTACGCTTTGCAAATTTATAAATGAATATAACTATATCAGAATATGTGAGAATAAATTGATATTAATATTGATATTTTAGATCATCTCTAAAACTATGTTATTCTATCTAATTATTTTATTGGTATAAGAGACTCTTATATTAAATTATTTTTTTATCCCATAGCATTTATATTTTATCCATTATTTATTAATCGGTGAATAAATTTTTTATTATCAGGCATTCGAATTATAATAATTAAAAACACAATCTCATCTATTTATTTTTATCTGAAATAGTAATCTCCGTAATAACTTACAATCCCTAATTAAACGGCGGCCAAAACCCATACTTTATTTTGGATTCCAAAAGAGATAAGAGACAAGTTTTAACCTTTATTCCTCCCGGCCTTCGCTTTCTTTATCGTTCGATTCCTCTCCATTATTTTTTTTCTTTGTAGAGAGAGAGAGAGAGAGAGAGAGAGCAATCCCTCCAAAACCCAGCAACGAAAATGACGATTGGGTCTGGTGGATCGAGCATCGTCGGTACATCTCTCTTTTTTCAGTTCTATCGATTGAATCCATTGATGGGTTTTGTTGTATTTACGGATTTTTTTGTTTTAATTGTGGGTATTTTTTTTTTCGTTTTGCGATCTTACTGTGTTGTGGAGACTGTGTTTGTCATTTTCTTGGTGGATGTGCTTTGGACTCTTCATGGATCTGCTAGTGTTGTTTCTAAATTTTGAATCAAAATCACATTTTTTTTAGGTTTTATCAGTCATACTTGTTTGTGTTGTGGTTATTTTATGTCTATGGAGGATGGACATAGACACAACACAGAAACGACATGATACAGACATGGTGACACAGAAAATTTTGAAAAACTAGGGTGATAAGACATGTCAATGAATAAAAAATAATGTATGATATTACTATGATCAGTGGCGGAGTAAGGAATTTATTCTAGTAGGGGCGAATCTTAACTTTGACCTCTAATTTTTTTTCCTAATTAATATTAGTTAGATTTTATTTCAAAGTATATATTCATTTTCATTGAACACAAAAGAGGTTTAAAGACTTGGTATTACAAGGTATATCTGGACAAAAAATAATAATAATGGATTAATTTTTTTAAAAATAATTTAAAAAACCAAAAGAATGATAATGCATGAGCCTCATTTACAGTTCTAATGAGATAGATGAGTGATAAAAAGAAAGTTTTATAAGTTAAATACAAAAGACAAAAAATACTATCTAAATAGATAAAGAGATATTGGCCAAATAGAAAATCATATAATTTTTCTTCATCCCCGTATGGCTATTTTATATTTGAATTGGCTATTCAATAACCATACAAGGTTTAAAAAATTAAAAATGAAATATCATGTATGATATTAAACATCAATGTCAAACAATTTAACTAAAAATCAGCATCTCTTAATTAATTAAAATCTATCAATGTATCACCAAATCAAACCAAACTACATTAATTGGTCTTAAAAAAATGAGTGCCCCATTAAGCTCCTCCCTTGATTACAGTGGTGTGTCAACTATCAACTCCTTTAAGATTTTTTCATTTGACTTCATGTGAGTATTAACCTTACAATATATTATTATTATTATGTTAACATCATTTTGTTTCATGCATTGTGATTTACTCAGTGTTCATCATGCGTTCAATACATGTCCGAAATTCAAAAAATCAAATTATAGTTTACTTTTACACACGTGGGATGTCCCCAACACGTGTTCAACGCATCACGCCATCATTGCGCGTCTCGTGTCTGATATGTGTCAACGTGTTCATTGAAGTGTATGTGCTTCCTATTTTTATGCATTATTTGTGATGTGCAGTTCATCATTGTAATATTAACTCTCATTATGTTATTTTTTGCAATTGAAACAATTGTTGTTTTTTTTTAAAATGAGTTCCTGAAGGGTCAAGTTAGGTTTTATGGGGGTGTCATTGCTATTGAACAATTTGGCAATTGGGTTTAGGTGTAATGGAGTTAAGAGTAGTAACTTCATGGGATGCAGGGTATGTTTGGGGTTAAGGCTTTAAGTTTGATTTTGGATAAATGTTGGTTTCGTTCTAAATTTGTTCCCGATTGTAATTTTTTGTGGGATTTGGAGCTCTACTGCTTTTGTCTCTCTGATATTTTATAACAAATATTATCATTGTCTTCATTGTTAGTATCATTTTTCCATCAGTCCATCTGCTCTGAAACTTCATCGTTCCATCAGTCACATGTTGCTTATGTGTTTTCTATTGCTTGTCTTCCATGTTTGTTTTTAATGCATTTTTTTTTCTTCTGTTTAGCAATGTTTTTAAAGAATATTCACCTCTCGTTTGTTTAAGTGTCTTACTTTCTCTTGGCTGTAGTTTATGTATGTACACTCATATGTATTTTGGTAGGGAAGGCTGAATCAAGTAAACAGTGAGAGCTATATTTTTATCATATATTATATCTCATCAGAAGTTGTTGAACAAGGTTTAGTGATGATATGAACTTCTATTGCAGCAAATTCCAACAAACAATCACATTTTTTGAGTGTTGCATTATAAATTTCTTGAATTGCCCAGCTCAAAATAAAATAAAATAAAAAATCTCAATTGCACACAAGTGTGACTCTCTTTAGTTTTTCCTACCTACAAAAATGATAAGCAGTGGGAGCTTAGAAGGTCTGAGAAGCATCTATACATAACTTGTTGTATGAACTATCACGAAAGCTAGTACAGATGATGGATCCAAATAAGAGAACATAGTGTAATAATGAAATAACTTATAATTTTTCCTCCTCCAATTAAGAGGTGCAACTTGTGGGGTTCTGTCAAACAGCAGAATAGATAGCAAGCCCTGAGACCCTTAAGAAGTTTGGAAGGTTTTTTAGTCCTTTTATCAAGAGGCCTATTTGCATATATGTGGCCTTATATCTTCACTTTAATTCTTTATTTAAGATGGAACATAATGGAAGTAAAATTCCTAATTGAGAAGCCGCATGGCCATTTCATTAAGCTCAGGTTTGTGAATGACATGCATAGCCACAAGCTTGCAGGTACAAGATAGCAGGATGGGACTCTTGTCAAAGAACTTCACTGGGACACTTCTTGAAGTTGAAATTATTGGGATTTAAACATTCTATACATTCTGTTTGGAATTATTGCAAAAAATATTGCATACTGAAATTATTGATTTGTAGATAGCTTGTGCCGTGCACTACGCTACTATTCAAACCTGTTTTCTAATTCTTGTTATGAATTTAATCCTCATTGGCATATCACAGAATCATGTTCCTTTTTTTATTTGGTTTCTTTAGGAAGAGAACCATACACTTCATTTGATGAATGCACCATACACTTCATTTGATGAATGCCATGTTATTCCTTGTCCTTGTTGAACCTGATTTAGTTGTTAGATCAGGATTATGACCCTTGTCTGGAGTCAAGATCACGGACCCTGAGATCCGGACCGATCAAAATATTCTGATTACACTGTGCACATTATGATGTACTATAGACTATAATAAACAGACTATTGTCAATTTGCCAGTGAAATTTTTTAGATTAACATCCGCCAAACTGTTTTCTGACAATTTCTTTTGCAGTGCCTCGAAACTTCAGATTGCTAGAGGAGCTTGAACGTGGAGAAAAAGGCATTGGAGACGGTACGGTTAGCTATGGAATGGATGATAGTGATGACACATACATGCGTTCCTGGACCGGTACTATAATTGGCCCTCACAGTGTATGTCTCTGGTCCCTTTTTGCTTTTATAGCTCTATATAGTTCCAAACCAACTATATTATGTCATTATACATGAAGAATCGCTGTGAGGATAGTTTGACAACTGCATCAGATCACCAAAATCTGATAATGGATGAAAAATAGAAGAGAGGAGCAAAGTGGGTGTTAATAAAGGAAGGATGATGAATTATTTTAATGAAGGATCACTGTGTTATAATAATGGAGCTCTTTGAGTGGACGACCTCGATTGGCTTCCAATGGTGAACACCCAAAGTGATAGAACTTACAATGGACCACAAGTGAGCTCCATTCATCAGATGGACAGGATTTAAGAATCTGCCAAAGCACTGGTTGATCATACCTTTTTCTTACAGTTTGACATATGAATTCTACCATGCTAGTCTCCAACTTGAGAATTCTAATGTATATACAAAACTTTTCCATGCCTTTTCTCTTTCATCTCGAAATGCACCTTAGTCATATTGTAAATTTGTAATTTCTCCGTGCATGCATGTCATTTATCATTCCATCTCTTTTACTTCGAAGAAAGCCATTTATTTTTTACATGTTAGTTGAATTTGAACCTTTTTGAGGATTTAAGTTGTAATGTATAAAAGTTTATCCTTAGATATGATCTATTTGAGAATTTATGATATTTTTCCTGTGACCTAATGAATTTTTGTATGCATATTAGATGCAAGTGCATTTTCCTCATCTATCTTTGTTCATTATTTTGTATGGAGTTTTTTTTTTTTTTTTCTTTTCTTTTTAATTATGTCATTTTACCAGTGAATGAGGTAAACAATTATGAGGAATGAAATTGGTTTTGGGAGCAAGCAAGTGCTAAAATCTGTATTGATATCTTTATATCTTATTAACTTCATCTCTTGATTGCAGTCTGTGCATGATGGTCGAATCTACCAGTTGAAACTCTTCTGTGATAAAGATTACCCAGAGAAGCCACCAAGCGTTCGTTTCCACTCGCGGATCAACATGACTTGTGTGAACCACGAGACTGGAGTGGTAAATAATTAAAGTCTAGGATTTCCTCAGGTTCTAATAAAAAAACATTGAATTTACTTTTTGAATACAATCATTTATCATATGATATGCATCTGAGTCTATGCGGGCACCGGCATGGGTGCTAGCAGGTCAACCAAATTGATCTCACATGGTTTATTTGTTACTTTAGAAATCCTAGGATGTTAGTCATTAACAACGAACTTTGGGACACGGGGTGTCATATTGATGCCTGACCATTAACATCTTGACATATGTGATTTTCCTTTTTCTTTTTCTTTCTTTCATAATCACATTGAATTATGGTTTTTCTTGGTATGTAAATATATATATATATATTAGTTGAATCTTACCCTATTTATTAGGATAAGGGGATGACTGGTGGACTAGGGGGATAAATGGTGGGAGAACAACTTATCCAGTTTTGTATAAAAAATAATCAAAATAAATGGGGCCAATTGTCTTGATTTTGAAATGAATAAGAGAATATTTTGCCCCACCAAAAGACTAGAGTAACATTTATCCCTTTTTTTTTCCTGATTTTGACAAATGTGAATAAAAACATAACTGATACACTTTTTTATCCCCTTACCATGGTTTTTTCTCTTTCAATTTCAGGTGGAATCGAAGAAGTTTGGAATGTTGGCGAACTGGCAGCGCGCATACACAATGGAGGACATCCTAAAACAGCTGAAGAAGGAGATGGCGACCCCACAAAACCGAAAGCTGGTCCAGCCTCCAGAAGGTACATTCTTCTAGTTACTGGTGTACTGTTGAACTTGATTCATAATGTGCACACCAAGATGTGAATTGGTCAGAAGAAAATTTAATTAAGATCCTATGTGCCGCTTCGACTGTGCCATGGGCATGCAAGTTTGTTGAAGTGGGATTGATTGTGTGCACATATATCCTGAAAGGAAGACTTAATGCACTTTATCCTTCCATATATAATATGAGTTTTTGAATAAACATATGTAATATAAGTTTGGTAACTTTCGTGTGTGGAATTTTATTGTGTGAGAGATTCAAGGAACTGAATTGTGGTTTATGTTGCTTTTTTGTTGCTCTTATTACCAAAATGCATCCTCCTGGATGGAAAAGAAACTTCATTACACACCTGGAATAGAGCAGTATTGCAACTAAATACCAAAAACCAGAATTACCAAAAGAAACTAGAATTTAACCTAAAGTTGGATGAGGTTAACCCAAATCCAGTACAACCTGATCATCAAATCCTAGAAGGTTAACCTCAATACAACTTGTGAGGTTCAACTTGGGTTTGGTTTAGATGTTATTCTAAACAATTCAAATTCTGCATTTGACTAGTCGGCCTAACGGAGGAAATAGCAAGATGAAAAATGAGAGGAGGCAAAAGAGAACGACGAAATGAAACTATGAAAGTGTGGTAAGTTATAAAGCAAAGAACAAATTAAATGATTCAGATTTCCATCTCGCAGATCAAAATTTAATATTTAAACAGTTAAAGAGTGTTTGTTACACAAATTTTTTATTTCAGCCCCACTTTTAGTTTTCTATGCGTCGATAGAAAATTATTAGAACATAAACTCACTTTAGCGAGGTATATGTTTTGATAATTTTTTTTTACATTTTTTATAAATGCATCTATGCAATTCATTAGAGTATATATTTTATTTTTAAAAAAATATGTACTAGATTATATGAGGTATATTATTTTTAAAAAATTCAAAACATTTGTAGACTGAATTTAAGGTCGGAATATATGAGGTATATTATTTTTAAAAAATTCAAAATACTTGTAGACTGAATTTAAGATCAAAAAATGAATTAGATGTAACATTATCTTTAAAGTTACTACACAGTTATCTAGTTTGGGTTGGACCCGGGTAAAGCTGACTCCTTAGTTCAAGTCCAACCCAAATTGGGTTGGTATTTGTTTGGGTACGAATTGAATCTGACAGTTAATTAAGTTCTTAATGGAAATCTGTCCAAAAGTTGGATTGGGTTAGTTTAACTGAAACTTGCATGACTAAAAATTGAGAATCTTCATGCCCCTAGGTAGGTCTGTTTGGAAACTCGATCAAAGAGCATTTTTTTGTACTAAAAAATAAAATAAACTTTATAATTATATATATATATTTTTTTGGAAACAAATAAATGTTTGTGTTTTGTATTTCTGTAAAAGTGAAAACGTGTACAAACTATGTTTCCAACCAGTCCTAAAAACTATTTATAAAATATGAGTGAGGACAAAGTCAATGTGCTTGAACAGTTTTTTAAAGGAACAGTCATTTTATGAAGAAGAAAAGGCAAGAGTCCTGGTTATCCAGTGTGAGATGCTTCCATGAAAGTTCAACTATTCAGCTTCTGTGAAGTCTCCATTATTTTCACCAAAGAAATGACACAATTGGAACGAGTCTTTCTATTCATTTCATCAATCACATGACACGTAGTATATAGTAAAGTCCACTCTTCAGTCAACCTGTCCTGTCTCCCCTCTGTTCTCGCTTTATTCCTATACCGCTTTCACAACAACACAAGTCAATGTGGTTTGCAAGGGAAAAGTACTGAGAAATCTCTTCTACTCTGTATCTCTTCTTTGGTTTGATAAATAGATAAATGTTAAAATAAGAGATAATTATAAAAATAAGTGAATGAGATAATAACTTATCTTTATTTATTATAAAAAATATTAAGGACAAGCCATGGATAGTTGTCTTAATTTTAAAATGAAAATGAAAATATTTTATTCTAAATAAAGGTTGGGATATCATTTATTCACATTTTTTATATCAATTTTGACAAATGTAAATATGAGCAAAATTAATAGATTTTTATCCTCTAAAATTAGAATAACTTATCCTCAAAACCTTAATCCCTTGTCAAACTAACCCTAAGGCCTCGTCTGGTTCGTATCATTATGTGATGGAAGGGTTTATGTTTTGGGCAACCCATTTTTTTCAATAAAATTAAGAGCGTATGCTTACTTTTTTCTTAAAATAAAAAAAGGAAAAAAAAAGTGATTTACATTGTAAAGGATATTTCACTTTAAAATATATATATACACACACACTCAATCCATTAAAATGCGTACTGTTATATACACACACACATATATATAGAGAGATATACTCTTGTATTTTTCTTAAAAAATAAAAAATAATAATTTTCTATACTACGATAATGCAGTATACCATAATGGAACAACATATTGCACTAATGCGGTCCTCTTTGATTTGAGAATTTGGCCCAAAATAAGTGAGAATTAATCGAAATATCTTCAAAATGAGTGTTTTGAATATTAAAATAAATGAGAATATGTATGTTAGAATTAATTGATATAAAATGGTATATGGATTCTTGCCGACCTCTGGAATTAAATTATTTTAGATTATTCAACCCAAAAAAATATCTAGGCCCACTATCAAATCAACTGTCATCGTCTCTGATAAACCAATTGTCATCATTTTTTTATTTTTTATAAATCTTTATTCACATCTTATTCACATTTTATCCAAACAATAAAAATTTTATTATTACATTTTTAACAAAAATATATATACATTTTTATGTTTATTTATATTAAAATAGTCATAAATATCTAAATAGCTTAATTATCTATCCAAAAAGGGTTTTTAGAGGTAAGTGTTTGCCTGACATGGCCTGTGATAGGTCACGGAATGCTTGAATATCATAATAATCTTATCTAGTATAGATTGATATTTGATAATTTGAATAAATAGCTATATAGGGCCGTGGATTCCATTTGGCTGCTTTTATTTCAACTCATGCTTTCGTTAATAAATTAATTTACTCAAAAATAACTATTAGTCTCGTTCAACACTACCCAACTTTTCTCAATTCCAAATGGAAACAATCCCCAACAGAATAGCAATCCCTATTCCACATATAGAAAACTCTACAGTCTACACTCCCCACCTCAGTCAAACCACACACCCCTTCAAACCTCCGGTTTGAGTCAAACATGGAAACCTCGGTCAATATAAACCCCACTCAATAATGATAGTATTAACTATCCTCCCCCCTCCCAAAAATAATAATAAATAAACAATAGAATAACTATCCCGATCAATTCGCACACGCCTTACACATGTTCTGCTGACTCTCCCTCAAATCACAACCGTCCACTCCAACAGAGTCCACCGATCCAACGTCTCAAAATCACTCCCACCAAAAAAAAAGCCGCCAATCCCAACCCCACCTCACCTTCTCCTTCCTTCAATCGTCCCTTCCACGCAAGACCCTCCTCTCCCCACTATAAAACCCTAAAAAAATCCCCAATTTTTTCATCAAATCAAAATCGAAATCGAAATCGAAAATCAATGGCGGTCCCAATCGAACCCAAACAGACACCTTCGAAGGTCCGATCGGTCTACAAACACAACCTCGAAGAGGAGATGATTCGGATATCGCACCTGATCGACGACTTCCCCTTCGTCTCCATGGACACCGAGTTCCCCGGCGTCGTCCACGCCCGGACCTCCCGCGCCGCCGACGAGTGCTACCGGATCCTCAAGAAGAACGTCGACGACCTCAAGCTCATCCAGCTCGGCCTCACCCTCTCCGACGCCTCCGGCCTCGTCGCCGGCGTCTGGGAGTTCAACTTCGCGGACTTCGACGCCGCATCCGACCTCCAGAGCGCTCCGTCGATCGACCTCCTGAGGCGGCACGGGATCGATTTCGAGCGGAACCTCGCCGAGGGGGTCGAGGCCGTCCGGTTCGCGGAGCTCGCGATGTCGTCGGGGCTCGCCTGCAACGGCGACGTGACGTGGATCGCCTTCCACGGATCGTACGATTTCGCGTACCTGGTGAAGGTTCTAAGCCAGAGGCGGCTGCCGGAGGAGCCGGAGGGGTTCTTCGAGGCGATGAGGGCGTTCTTTCCGAGGTTCGTCGACGTGAAGAGGATGTGCTGCGACGGCGGCGTCCACGGTGGGCTCGATCGGGTGGCGGACGCCGCCGGGGTTCGCCGGACGGTCGGGGGGAAACACCAGGCCGGATCGGACAGTCTGTTGACGTCCGACGTGTATTGGAGGCTGTCGGAGACGTGCTTCCCCGCCGTCGACAGACACGTTGGGATTTTGTTTGGGTTGGAGAAATTCTGTTATTCTTATTGATAATTTTTTTTTAGAATTAATTATTTTTTAATGGAATATATTATGGAATTTCTTTTGAGAATGTGGATACTGTATTTTGGGGGTTTTTTTTTTAATAGAAGAAATCAAGAAAGGGAATTAATTAATCCATTTATTTACATAACATTGCTTTCTTCATAATAATTTTGAATGATTTTAAAAGAAATTATATAATAGAAAAACAAAAATTCCATTTAATATGTATTAATACTAAGAGATATAATCATGTATAATTTTTAACAATTTGGATGGTATAAAAATAAGAAAAATGATATGTTCAGTCACTTTTACATTCTATCTGCATTCCACGGGTTATTTTTTTTTTTAAATTAACGTGATTTGTATAATAATTATTATACTTCATCGTATTAGTCATGGTGTGAATGAGTATTATTGCATGTAACGGCTTGTGAAATTTTTTTGATTTTCAATTGCAAATTGAACAAATACGAATTCACATATAAATGTAATATAAAAAAGGGATAGAATTAAAAGTTAGACTTAAAGTCAGAAAATAGAGGCAACCAAAAAGAAAGATAGGACTGCTCGTTTGTAATCTAATTATTAGTATGCACATATTTTAATTTTTTCAAAAAATATATTTTTAACTAATCTATTATATTCTCTTAAATAAAATGACACATGTACTTAATAATGATACATATAATATAATAAGATAATGAAATATATATAATACATGATTACATATATTTAATTGTAAGACTGAAAAAATTCATCAGTGTATCAGCACACAATTAAAGAAAAAAATAAATAATAATGTGACTGCAAACAATGACTTCAAGTTTAGACCAGATGAAATGTAACTAGAAGTCCAGCAGTTATTTTGAAAGAGACAGATTGAGTGAACCTGGAAAACATTACATATTCAGAGACGGCTTCGTTGAATCTTCTGATTTTAATCGTTTTGATCAGGTTCGTGCCAGGTGTCAAGACCTGACAAAACATCATATATGCATTGAATGAATTTTTTCTTTTTTAAAAATCATGCAGACTAATCTAGATTCTCATGTGGCAATGCTTAAGGGATGTGCATTGCGTCACGTGACAAGTTAAGTCCAAAATATATGGGTTTTTATATTCTTTATTTTGGTAAAAGATATGACTACAAAAAAAATATTTACATATCTTAATATAATTCATCATCCACTTGGACTATACAAGCTTATCAATTCGAAGGAAGATTTTTTTCATACGGGCCAGTCATGATCTGTTGAAAAATGTTGCATACGTTTTTACAAGGAGAGGAGATAATTTTCTCTTAAATTTATGGATTAAACTGTCTGTGGGACTACAGATATGACACTTCCTTTTAGATTTTAGGGTTGTCTGTGAATCTTATATGAAAATATACATAACTCACAAAAAAAAAAAAAAAAAAAATTTAATACATGAACGTAATGACATAATGCCCCTTCGTATAACACAAAATTATAGAAAAATATTTGTGACATTTCCTTTTTTTTCAAGGGGCACTGTCCCTCTTTACCCTAGCTAGCCACGTAATTCAACCCGTATTTTATAAGGGCAAATAAATAATATTTAGATTATGGAATTTTTTTATTGTTGTAATTCTTCATTGATGATTCAAAAATAATAAAAATGCATAATATAAACCCAACACAGATCTCTTCAGACAGCATTGTGTGATCCGAACCTTCATATATTCTAAAGGACCAAAGACTATCATTCTCCACTGACCAATCTACCGTGACCCTCTGCCAATTTTCTTATCCTTTTTTGTCACAAGGTGTGTCCGATCCTATCCGATTTGCATCTAATCACATGTGTAATATAGTTGATCCGATTTGGATCTGATCCGAAGGACTCGAACATACAAATAAGTTAGGTCCGGATCCATCACGCCATGACCCGTTGGACCCAAGACCTGAATGTTTTATTAATATATGCTTATATATTACAAAACTGTTAGTATTAGTTGACCCATAATTTTGTTTCTTATTTATCAAGTTACAAGTATAAGTTTTAACTCATTTTTGTATCCATAAGTCCATAACCAAGCTCATAAATCATAACCCATAACCAACAAAGCCCGCCCGTTGACATGCTTTATTAACTTATTAACTTTTGAATTTGTATAATTAATTGGTTTGTTGTATGATTTATGTTTATTATTTAGATTAATGTGTTAGTATTTATTGTTTTGGATGTTGGTTAGGCTAATATGTAATGTTTATTGTTTTGAATGTTATATGTATTGTTTTTTTTTATTAACCATATTCGGGTTGGGTCGGACTTGAGTTCAACAGATCCGGGTTTGGGTCCATATTTCCAAGGATCCGCTAAGTCCTGGGTTGGATCTGGACCCACCGGGTCTTGTAACGGGTTAGATCTGGGTCCACCCTGATCCGACCTGACCTGACCCGGACCCTACCCATTGACAAGTCTATTAGGCCAGACATGACCAAAAAGTCTGTGCCAAATACAATGATAATGAATGATTCCCGACTGAATAAAATAAAAGTTTGAAAAAATGTTTAAAGTTGATGTGATAAAGGGTTTATAATTTTGTGAATAAGTTATTCTAATTTTAAAAAATAAAAATTCATTAATTTTATTTTTGTTCACATTTATTAAATTCTAGATAAATAAAAAAATGGATATTGTGTTAAAAAGAGGAGGGATGTGAGAGTGGAGGCTAGAGAGAGAGAGAGTTAACTAGGGAGTGCTGTTACACAATTTTTTTTTTTCCAGTCCCACATGCGTTGATTGAAAATTACTGTAACATATACTCACATTAACAAGATATATGCTTCAATAGAAATTTTTTAAATTTTTTTATAAGTGCATTTGCATCAATGCAATTAATTGAAATATATGCTTTATTTTTATAAAAATATGTATCTTATTAGATGGTGTATACTGTTAAAAAAAAATAAAAATACGTGTAGACTTGAATTGAGGCTTAAAAGGGGTTGTACGTGACATTATCTAACCAGGGGTCTGTGTAAATAATCCAACTTAGATTAATAAAAGACTCGTTCTCCAGGCGCACTTGCGCCGTTGGAATAGAGATTGAATTGGTAAATATTCACTACGGAATTAGATAATCTTGAATTAATGGAACCCCAGTACGGGACACAAGCCGATTTCCAACAACAACTTCGTCAAGCTACGAATCATGTGAAAGCTTTAGAACATCAATTGGAAAAATTCCGGGCTCAAAGAGTACGAATTCAGTGCATTCGAGATGGGGATCGAAATGCAAAGTTCTTCCAAGCCCAATGGTGGAAGTATTCTAATGCTTCGTGGTCCAGATGGACAGGAATTGAGCCAGGAGGAGGAGGATATTCGAAATCATATTCTAGATCACTTCCGGCACCATTGGGCTTCTCGAGGTGGTTCTCTTAGGGATGTTTACTTCCACCTGAGGTGGCTGCAAAACTAGAACAGCCTAAGGATAAGCTGTTGGCTAAATTTCTTGTTGCTCTACTGAAACGGGTTTTGCCCTCTAAGAGCAATGGGCATTTATACCCGGTAGATCAATACATGGACATTGATGTTGGTTAAAGATATAATGCATTCTCTTATGGTTCAGGAAAGGAAGTCGAGCATTAATGATGTTGAAAGTAGACTTTGCCACAGTGCCTACGACTCCATTGAGTGGGACGCTCTCCTTCGGATCATTCGTCTAATGGGCTTTCCTGAGCAGTGGTGTCAATGGATTCGAACATATATATATTTCACAGGTACGGATGACCATTTTGTTGAATGGGGACTCCTTCCACATGGTTTGAGATTGGTAGAGGGTTGGTTATAACTGGGGGACCCTCTATTCCCTTCTACTTATTTACCCTTGTTGCAGATGTCTTGTCCTCGTTGTTAAGGAAGGCACATGCTATAAGTACATTACTAGGATATCAGCCGGATAATAGACTTAGGGGGCGCTTTGACCCGCCAGGTGTCACACGTGCTATATGCTGATGATTAAGCCTGTTAATCGAACAGATATATATTAGATAGATCTATATCCGTATCCATATCCGAACTAGATATTTGAAAAAATATCCGTATCTAACGGATATTGAAAGTAAATATCCGTATCCGATCCAAAAATCTGGATTCAGATACGGATAATTATCTAAAATATCTGAAAATTCAAAATAAATATGGAATGACTAAAATATCCAAAGATCCAATATTCAAAAATAAAAATCATATATCTAATATTTAAAATATGAAAAAAATATAATAATACCTAGTATAAAACATAAAATTATAAGTATATACATAATACTTTAAGTAAAAAAAAAACTCATACTAATTCTAAAAATATAAATATATAATTAATTAAATAATAATATTTTTGAATATGGATATTTTTCGGATCGGATACGAGCATATCCGTATCCGATTCGATTCGGATATGGATAATTTTTTTAGATTCGGATACAGATTTTTCGGATATCAGATATTTTCTGGATTTTTGGATACGGATTTGGATCGGATACAGATATTTTTTTGAATAATTGACAGGCTTGCTCGTGGTGGTTTCCACCCCCATCTCAATGTGTTACAATACGAAGTGTGCTTGATAAAATGTCTATGTACACTGGAATGAGGGCTAATTGGTTGAAGAGTGTGCTGTTAAGTTCTCCTCGGCAGTGCCATTGAGGTTTGGTCCCGGAGACATCAATCAGAATGCTGTATTTCGTTCCCGGCATTTCTCCTATGGCACCTATGGCGAGCTAGAAATTCTTGTGTAGTCCGTGGAATCACTACGAATGCTCGGCTGGTTGTAGTGCGAGCTCTTGCTAATTGGAGTGAATGCATGGATGCTTTTAGCATGTTCATACTTTCTCAAGACTGATTCCTCAATTTGAACAACCTACAACTAATTATGAGTTTTTTTTTATGCTACTAGACATCCCATGTTCCTTATAGTTGATGAAAGTGTTGCGAATAATGTCAGAACTACAGGTGGAGGTTATGTATTACTGCATAAAGAACCTCAACAAATTCTTGGTGCAGGTTTTAGATTTTGGCCTTGGGCTTCCCCGTTGCAGGATGAGGCGGAGGTGATCCGGTTTGGGCCGCAGTCTGCAAAGAATTATAATGTGGAAGAATTTACGTTTGTTCAGATTCTCAGTTGTTGGTTGAACTCTTACAGGAATCGGGTCTTGGACCACAACATATTGCTTCCTATGTGGAGGAAATACGAAGCTTGGCCCAATCTGTACACCCAGTATTTTTGTTAAGGTTCCAAGGGACGTTGTTAAAGGGCCAGAGGTTTTTGATCGTTATGCGCGGATTGCTCGCTTGAATGGTGATACCATTCAATTACATGATTAGAAGATCCGACAGTTACTACTGCTGGTTGAAGCATCTTTTGTTGATTGTATTCAGTATGTACTGTGTAATTACCCTTTTTTGAACTCTTTAGAATGTATCATTTTCCCACTCAATTCGTTTTACATCCCCATATTCTATGATAATATAGTATATACTGTACCACTATCATATTGTATGAGGTTCTATAATAATATATGGTATAAAAAATTTTTTATCAATTTTTTTAATTAAAAAAAATATACTAATGTATTATTTTCCTAATAATATAGATTGAGCTCAACATGGGCTTTTACACCCCAAAAAAAAAAAAAGACACTCGGGCTCAGACTAACATCCGGCGGCCCAAACAATCTGGGCTCAAGTTGGGCCGGGTCGAAACTACAAAGGGCATAAGCCCCATCGTCGTCGTCGCTACAAACGACACACGACCGGTCGGGGACTGACCGTCTCATCTAGGGTTTCCGTTTCCGGTCACTCTCTCTCTCTCTCTCTCTTTGATTCCAGGTATGTAAAACAAACCTTTCTAAATTTCTCTTTTTAGGGCACAATTCGGGGGCGTCGTTGTTTGGAATTCATTTCACAAAGGAATGCATTCACAGTGGCAGTAGGAGTGATAGAAACTAACAAAGAAATGGAGATTCGGTTGGTCGGTCGCATGTGAATGAATTGAGTGGTCGATGTTGAAACGCATCGTTCAGCATTGCATGCCTGCGTTCGAAATTCACTTTAGGAGGAATGCTTCGGATTGATGTGAATGGTTTTATCACTTCCAAACCGTTCAACATGATTTGAGTTAAGCCTATTAATTATTCAAAAAATATTTGTATCTATTCGAATATCTGGAGTGCATATGTGGATATTAGTGAATCGACCTTCGTTAATTACAATCATGATACTTTAAATAGCTATTGTATATTCTACATATGATATCTGAAAGGGAATTTAATTTTAATTCTCATGTCTCTAACGTAGTACTTAATCACCCAAATTATTATTTAAATTTCTAGATGACAATTATCTAATTATCTGAAAAATATGCGTATCTTATTCTTGTTCGAAGAGATCTGAATTTTGCAAATTAATATCCGTATCCGAATGGTTTAGGATTGGATACAGATATGACAGGCTTAATTTGAGTGTCGAGAGAGATTGGCAAGCAACCAACATTTATGATGATTCATCTTCTGAACCATGCTAATTTTTTTAAATGAATAATTGATGATGAGAATGATGATCGGAATCATTTCATGTCGCGTGTTGGACATGTGGTACAAATGTCTCACATGGATTTACCAAATAAAGTTGGTAAGAATGATCCCAGCCAGCATTGGTGAAGCCTACAAAAATCCCCACTGGTTCCCATGCTAGGAACTCTGTAGCAATAACGGGAAATGCGTGTGGGTCTGAAGCACTATGGACCTCCCCTGCAAGAAGATGAAGAGGATACGCCAGAGAGCTCATACTTCGGTAGTAGTTCTCGCTTGTGGTTGTGGCCATGGAAGATGGTTTACTATCGGTGGTTGAACAAGGGTCCAATATCAATCGAGAATCATGCTAGACGATTTAAACAAAACAGAGAGTCTGGCATCGTTAAATATATATGTCAGAAGCAGTAATGGATGATGCGAGCACGACTGATGAGTTTGTCCCTGACGATTTCCACAGGGCTGTTTGTATTTTGTGCCTCTGGGCTTCTCTATAAAGACTCAGGTAATATCTGGAATATAATCTAATTTAATTTCATCCTTTTTAGTTAATGTCCATGTCATCCTTTTCAGTTATTTGAAAGAAATAATTTTCTTAGAGGTTAGTTATGTAGTTTTAGGAGTTGTATAGGTTGCCTGTTTTGGTAAAAATCTTTCAGCATCTAGCTTTTCACAGTTATTTTCAGGATCATATTTCAAACCTTCATAAGGTCATATGAGTTTTGCTTGACTAACTAATGGGTTAAGGTTCGATGATACCAAACTCAAGAGCCTTACAGTATATATTGTTTCTCTGTAGTGGAAACTTGACATATAATGGTATTAACTCTTAGTTACAAGTGAAAGCCATGACTGCAAAGTTTGGCCTTAGCATAAGACTTTGGATTATTTGCTCATCTGAAATAAATCCAGTTTGAACTCTTAGATGAAACTGAATCCCAACCTTCGACACAATGTTATCTAATACACAATGCCCAACACATCTAACACTAGAGAAATGTCGGATAAGATAACTGACCTTTTCTATGGTTCATATAAACTTACCTTTTCTATTAAATATGATTGTAACATTTGGCTAAATTTCATTGTTGGCTGCTAGGTTTCTCTGAATAAATTATCAGTTTATCACATATGTGGAGGAAAAGTTTTTGCTAGGAATTGAGATACTACTGCCTTGTAATACTTCCTGGTAATTTGAGATTTTCAAGAATTGCTGTGTATTTTAAATTCGTAGAGTAACTTTTTTTTTTTTGTTGAATTAAGTGGTGGATGGGCCCCCTGTACCCATTCTTGAGAACTGCTTCCAGCTAGGAGATGGGACATTTGGTTGAATGTGAATTTTTTTTGTCTGGGAAGTGCGATAAGTTTCCCTGAATGCACAGGTGACACCAGATAGTATTGTTTACACTCCAAGAAAAATTGCTGGTTCAGTGTACACTCAACACTGTGTAGTAGGATTAGGCCCACTGATCAGTGAGGAGCACATTATTTGGTGCATAGACGTTATTCACATGAAGCATTGTTTCCTGATTGGAGACAGTGTGTTCTAATAAGATTTATTTGATTGCCTCGAAGGATGGACTAGTCAAAATCTTCACACTTTTCTGTTTGTAGTGCATTTCAAGGTTTGGAGGACAAACCTTCCATCTCTGTTACCGCTTGTTGTCAAATGTGCATGGGCTTGGATGCCTGGTGGAGCACGCGCATGTATACACAGGATCTTGTGATATATCCTAATGAAAATTTTTGATTGTCTCATTTCTTTCTATTTTTTTTCCCTTCGATTTTCTTGGTGCATAACTAGCATCACCTATAAATTCCTGTTACAGTCTATCTGTGTAGGTTCTAAATCCCATATAATGGAGAAGATGATCTCGATTTAAAGAGATGCCTTTAAATCATAGTCCTTGGCATGAAGACATCTATGCTTGCTTGCTGTTTTCTTGAATTCTAATTTAACTGTTGTGTCAGATTTATTGAAACTGTTGATGCCAGTTTCTGTTCTCATGCTTTTATACTCTTTTATGAGCTTATCTGAAATGCTTACTATTCAATTTTTGGCCCTACTTTTTTTCAGTATAGGTACTCTTAGAATAGCGCATTGCATAATTGATAAAATATTGGCCTCTTCCTTCTTGTCCCAATAAAGGTAGTCTATTGACATGTAAGAAATCACCCAATTTTGTTTCTCACTTCCCATGAATCAAGTTTTAACTATGCATCATCGTGTTGGCTGATCAAATGGTGTGGTCACTGTCCATTTATCCGCATATAGCTCAACATTTTGAAGGCTCTTAATTACAATCTTTTCTAGACAAAGTTGCTATAAGTTAGTTGATGCATCATCTTGTCTCCTTTAATTGGTAGGTGAAGGCTCATGCACAATGCACATCAGTTATAAATTCAATGTACAGCGTATTATGTTATATTGATTCCTGCCAATCCTTGTTGAAGTAGAAATTGCTCCGACACAAGGCCAAGAACTCATGAGGGGAAGTAAGTATGGACCCGTACTAAGGATACTAGGAGATCTGAAGAAACAGTTATTGAATGTTTTCTTTTCCTTATTTGATTATGATATTTGTACTTTGCTGTATATTCATACTACCCCTTTTGAAGCAGAAGCTGTCTCTCTCTCTCACACAAAACACACTCAACTACTCCAAATATTTCTGATTGGAACCCCACAAGTAGCTAATGCCTTACTGTTCAGGATTTTTAACTCCCACACAGCTTTACGTGATATTGGATCCCATCTGAGACACCCACATGAAAATATTTAAAAAGCTGAAGCGTACAAAGTTTTGGAAACAAGGATGACAGGAAAAATGGGGAACTATGGTCCATTTATGAGGTATTAAATTTCACTTAATTGCTGCTTCATTGTTTGCCAGCCA
Source organism: Acorus gramineus (assembly GCA_030737835.1). NCBI lineage: Eukaryota > Viridiplantae > Streptophyta > Magnoliopsida > Acorales > Acoraceae > Acorus > Acorus gramineus. Next base: position 24,469,623 of record CM060849.1, read on the forward strand.
GCTTTGGCTCATGCTCACTAATGAAGGCTTCATTTCTTGGATGATTTGAGTAAATTGTGATTTTTTCGATTTGTCTTGATATACTTGAATTGAGATTGCATTGAAGAAACAATATTTTCCAGCTCTTCCAGATTCATTGAAGGTTGATGGTGTAGGTTGCCCAGATGGAGAGTGGAAACAGAGGTGGCATTTAAGTGTGTTTATTTGATATTGTTGTGTGTATACGTATTGGGTGGGTATATATATTGGTATTTAATAAAACTGACGTAATACGATTTTCATTATTCCCAACTGCCTCAATTACTCTCTTTTGCATTTAATTGTTATTAATGGAAATTCAATCCCAAACAGTCTTTTCTTTTCAATGCCCTCCCTAACCACCCAACCCCACCCCACCCCATCCTTTTTTTTTTGTTCTCTTCTCTAACCAACAATCTCCAGCTAATAATCTCCCTCTCCTTTATCACAACACATGCACACACATTCGATGATCGTATCTGCTGTTTGATGAAGATCTAAGGGTGTATAGAAAGGCTTTGTTGAGATCTTCATGGTCCCCAGTTGCATGAAGTATTAGAAGGAAAACTTGTCTCACTCTAGTGTCTCTACCAACTGTGATTCACGTGCATGACATGTGTAGTTAGTCTCCTGTTTTTATGTACAAATTATAAATTGTGCATAAAACATTATTTTTAGCAATAGCATACCCTTTAAGCTTTGCACCACTAACAATCACTTTTTTTTTTTACATTAACATAACCAGGGCCACTTTTTCATTCAAATTTAAATAAGCTTGAGGAGAGGGACATAGATTTGTAGATGTGGGCCATTTTACATTTTCCACCAGCTAAACAAGGATGACACAAGAATCCCCAAAAAGAGTGAAATTTCTTTTGTGCCCCCCATAATAAGCTATATAATTTGATGAGTAAGGGTTAACTGACCATGAAATGGTAGGTTTTTCATTTCATGGTTTGCTAACCATTACTCACATTTTCATACATACCAAAAAACAAAAGATGAACTTCAACAAAAACAAAAGAAACCTATAACAGGAGAGAGACCACCAATACTAATAATCCCCTATATTAGTCCCCTAATAAACACTGATCATCACCACTTGTCTCAACCACCACCACAAGAAGAGCAAGTTCTCTAGCTCTTCCGGTTCTTCTTGCTCTTGCTGTTGTTGTTGTTGTTGAAGTCAAGCAAGACTGTACTCTTGCACTTGGGGCATTTGGGGTCATCATCAGAGAGCATGACATACATGAGGCACCTCGGGCACCCGGCGAGGACCATCGACATCACTTCTGGGCTGTTCTGTTCGGACTCTGATGAGACGCATGAGCTTGGCGGGGACGATGAAGAGGACGACCTATTCGGTGACTCGTTCATCGAACGGTTCGGCCTCGGCGGCGGTGACAGGTTCAGCTTCAGGTTCAGTCTCGGTCCCTTCCCGTTCCTGCTCATCTTCTTCTTCTCTCCTAATGTCTTGTCCCTCTCGTAGTACACCTTCCCTGTCTGAAAAGATACAATCTTTGGTCAGTGAAACAGATACCCAGTTGAGCAAAACTTGTTTTGAAGAGAAATAGGTACCATGTTGAGGAAAACATGTTTTTGATGAAGAAGAGTAGATACCCAGTTGAGCAAAACTTGTTCTTTTTGAATATTTGATGGTAGAGAAAACATGGAATGTTAGATACCCTTTGTGAATCTTTGATGGTAGAAAAGAACAGAGCATTTGAAGTGGGATTGGAGAAAACATGGAGTGTTAGTAGTAGGAGGAGTACCTGAAGGTCGAGGTGTCTGTGCCACCCAAAAGGGAGGGGGGAGGGCTCTTCCAATTCGACGGAGGAGCCGGCGAGAGGTCTGTTGGAAGCTGCACAGCTGATGCTCTGAATTTGCTGCTGTGGATGTTGTTTTTTCTGGTGGTGGTGGTTTTGGTTGGGAACCTCTATTGCCATTATATAAGGTGAGAAAAGAAGAGGAGAGAGGGAGGTGTTGAAGAGGTGGGGAGTGATGGGTTTTCTTTAATTGTTTTTTGTTATTTTGTATGTTTAGAGAGAGAGAGAGAGATGTAGAGAGAGAAGGAGAGGATTGAATGGAATTTAAGTATTGGTAGAAGAAGAGTGTAAATTGAGAGAGGCCAGGAAATGTATTAATTGTTTTTTTGGGGAGAAAAAAATGTCAAGATGATGGAATTGCATTTTTTTTTAATTATTTATAATTACATGTGCAGGGTCTCCATCCATTCATTGCCTTTCTATTAGTCTGTTGAACTAATTTATTTGTGTATACTAATGCATTCCCACTTAAATGTTTAGCATGAATAACATCATGAGCTGTATTATTATTATTATTATTATTATTATTTTTGAACTGTTGAAGGATTCAATGGTAAGAGAAGTGAATGCTTGTTTTTGAGGTTTCTTTTTGATGGATTTGTTAGCTTATGATGATGGGAGTCTAGTAGATTTTGTTGAAGATGGACAAAAAAGAAATGATTATGAACTTCTTGCATTGTTCTATATGGTAAATGTTTTACATTTTAGTTTTGCTATAATAGTTGGTTCATCTATGTTTGTAGATTGCTTTGATGTCAATAATGGGTAGCTTTGGGCAAATCTTTATCCACAATATTTCATTATTTGTTGCATAATTGTATGAACATGCCAAGTGAGGAATTAATGATAAAACAGCCATTTAATATCTCTATTTTCTCATATTAAAAAAAAAAGATCACTATTTCTCTCTTGTTTAATAAAATTAGATTTAACCATTACTACATGATAAAAGTCCTAACCACCATGAGTAAAAAAAAAGAAAAAAATTATGCTATCTAAATATTTCATTAAAGATAGATAGTGAAAATCTTATAACCCATGTTCTTATATTTGTCATTTTCTTGCTCCTTTTATGTAATATTTCATGCCCTCTCAAATTTCTTTTCTCTCTCTGTCTCTCTCTCTTTAATTATTTATCTTTTTTATGGATTTGAAATAATTATTTTTTTGTATGTGTAAATCTGTACATAGATATTTCCAATTATTTACTGCAATGGATTTAATGTCTCAGTTGACTCCAAAGATTCTCCAATAGCAAAGTAAATGAAAAGAGTAAATGAATCACTGGTTATATCTTAGTAAATGTCACCTTTAATTATATACCACTTTTTAGTAAATGAGTATTCACTGCTCCGGATTGAATGAAAGCTACAAGTCTTCTATGGCTTCTTCAACTCACTCTTTTTTAATTATTATTATTTTATTTAATGAAAATTGATATGATAAACACACATTAATGTCACTTGTTATGATCCATGTGAGGAGGGGAGGGGAGGGGAGGGTTTTTCACTTGTTTGTGAGTGGCATTTGTGTCAATCACAGTGGATATACGTATTTTTATTTCTAGGTTTTGACCTTATACAGATTTGGAACTTAATTGTTAGGGAACAATAATGGGTTGACCCTAAATCTGTGAGAGTATATGAATATTGAGATATTTAGTTCATAATCTATGCATGATCAATTTTTAAGCAAATGTGTTTTGTTAGTCTTTGTGATCTTAACTTAATATATAAAATATTTATTAGGAATAATGAAAAAATTTGTGCATTCAATTCATTTAGTTATGTATTTCATTTTTTAAATGTATATTATGTAGGATCATGAACAAATATGTGAATGTAGTTTTTTCAGCTTGACTGTAAGATCAGCCACAAAAAGTTCTTACGATAAAAAAAAAGAAGTATTTATTCCTTTAGAAAGGTATATAATGTTGTAAAATGTGACTAATTCATTTTTTATTAAAAAATGGGTCTTGTTACATAGACCTTAAAATTTAAGCTCCATTGAGAAGTCTCAATAGGTGTCATTAGCTCGTTGGTTCTCATTTTCACTTTTTTAAAATGTAAAAACAACGAAGACAGTACTATCTTTACTTTTATATTTGAATTTTTCATTCTAAAAAATAATCCCTCATTAATTAGGATTGCATAATCGCCTCTAACACTTCCTCTTTGAAAAATTTCTTTTTTACCCTCATAAAGCATCCATCACTTCAAAATTTTATTCCGGTCGGCATCCTCATCTCCGGTGACCGGTATCACCACCCTTGTATTGCTCTCGTCGCCCTCCATCATATGAGAGGTAGATCAACTACCTTTCGAGCTCTCCTCCGACCTCTATCTCCTCCAATCCTCTACCTCCGTTTTTTTTCAAATACAGTTACAAATAATTTCAGATACAATATTAATATGAAATTCATATGAAACAATTATTATCTACATGCTAATGAGGCATTAGTTAGATGATTAATAAAAATCTTTAAATATACTTGACAAAAAATAATTAAATATTATTCAGATATACATTAATCAAATTCATCGGAACAAACATAACAATTAGTAAATTAGGTTGGATAAATTATTCAGATACACGGGTATCTGGAATCTGAATTAACAATTTTACATTAGATAAAAATATATCTTGAATCTATATGGGTTTTATAATGATCATGCAAGCTAAAAAAATATACTGAATAACTCAATATACATAATTATACACACACAACAACAAAAACGATTATACAAATCGTACTTATTCAAATCTTAAAAATCGTATTGAATAGCAAGGCTAAAAATTCAGATATAGTGGTCATGTATCTGAATTTAAATTAAATCTGATCTAAAAAATATGATGATTCAAAGATGAATGTAAAATCAGAACAATATGTTTTATTCAGATCGAAAAATCTAACTTGAATGAATCGCCATTGTTTGCATCACAATCAGGTCGCAAATAATAAAAAAAAATTACTCAAGTAATTATAATCTTGTCCTTCAATCTCTACCAAAACTGAATTCGGATATTTGCTTTCATTTTCACAGATCAATCTGAATAAAAAAATGTAAATCTTGTTTTTTTTTTTTTTGCATCCAATTGAATTGATTGCTTAAAAAGAGAGAAAATATCCCAAATCGTAACCACCTCGATATTTAAGGAATCGGAAAAAATCTCTTCATTTAGATGGGAAGGGTAAAATAGGTAATTCAATTTTGTCACCTAATGGGGCTTGAGATGAGGTCTACCACAAAAATCATTATTGTTAAAAAATACATCAGAAAAAGGCTTCGAGAAGATTTTAAAATTTTCAATTTCTAAAACAAAGTATGTTAATATAAAACATATCATATTACATACTGAAATATTTCCTTTGAAAATGATTTTTACGCCCCAAAAACAAGTTTGGCTATGATTGATGGTGGGTTCAGAGCTCGTAATGGATTTCACTTTCATGGAAGGTCTATGGCTTGCAGGTAGGAACCTATGCTCTGGACGGAACAAGAGTCTAAAGGCTAAAGAATCACAGTTCCTTATCCCAACGGTGACTTGGACAGTATGGCTTGCTTGAAATCATTTGGTATTTAGGGGAACTCCAATATATGTGGAGAATATTGGGAGATAGTTATGTTTTTTTATAAAATCATGGGGCGTCTCTTGTGTTGGTGTTAAGAGAATGAGTTTTGTTGGGGATAAATCATTTAGTATTTAGGGGAACTCCAAGTTTGGCTTGTATTACCAAGAGATATAGTAGATATCTATTATACTTCTATCTCTTTGGTGGGTGATCTTTTTATACGCTCATGCTTTAGACAACTCTTTTCCTCAAATAAAATTTAGGGCACATGCCTACCGTTTCTTCAGGGAAAAAAACCCCAAGATTAGGCCCACGTCATACGCCCGGTATGGTAAAATTTTTGTTATACTCTTCTAAGTCTTCCACCACTTTAAAAATTCAGTTACATTACAAAATCAAATTACATTTCACTCACATTTTACATGATATGAAATTTACATACTAAAATTTAGATAAAATCTTTCAGATTTATTTACATTTTAAATTCAGATATATTATATGAAATCTACGTATTGAAATTTAGATACAATTTTTCAGTTACATTAAGTCCATTCCTAAAATTGGATCCACCAGTGTGCCTATTGGAGGCATTGGGTGGAAGAAATGTGGGGGATGTAGATCGATTAACGATATTCTAATCGCTATAATGATAAAATCACAAGTACACATGACCAATTGGACGCCCTACAATGTCCGAGTAGGTGAACAAATTAACAAGGATTAAAAAATTTCATTTGAGTTGTTAAGCATGTATAGATATAATAAAGATCAGTTTGACATCCATTCTCATTTTTCATCTACTAAAACACCTACATAAATGGCATTTGCAATCTTCAATTTATATGATCAGTCTTAAACATCTCAAAATTTTCTTCATTCTTCTTTCTTGTGAATATAACCATAATTGGATTTATGGATGAGAGTCATCAAACCAACAATTAGTATTTCAGACTAGCCTGACATGTTTCTGACTAGCCTACAAGAATAGGGATGATGCATCGCAGTGGCAAGGGAGGTCTCGCTCCACAACGGTCGCCTGTTGGTTCACAATGTGTGAGGGGAACCAAAGGAACTCCCTCGGGCTAGAACTCTCATCTACTTGGAAGTCGTCCTCGGGGCGAGTCTCATCTTGTCGGTCTTTTCTTTTCTTTTTTTGACTATTGGCAACCCTCTCCTATCCTCTCATTTTCGTTCAAAATTTGTAATTCGATATTCAGCAATGAAATTGGATAGCAAATTATTACCTTTCTCAAAAAAAAAAAAAAAAAAACTATTTCAGGAGAGTAAAAAAATGTATTGATCAAGAGTTTTTACTAGGGTGAAGAATAATTTGGTCATTTGATTGCTTTAAAAAGGAGCAATGAAGCCCCCCTTATTATTATGTCAAAAGGTGGAGAAGGGTGTTTTTTTTTTTTAATGAGGGGAGGAGAAAGATTTAATTGATGTTTGTGTGAGTACATTTAACACACAGTCAATGTTGCGAGCTGGAAAAATTGAATGTGAGGGAGGGGGAAATGCATTTTAATTGGCCCCCCACCACCCATCACGATTTCAATTTCACAACCCCAAAATTTTAATATGTCATTATGTCACATTTAATTCAGATCTCCATCTAAACCAAATAATGATACTTATATAATGAAAGCCAATCCAAGATTAAATTAAAAAACACAAAATAAAAGCTGATCATTAATGTTTGGACTTCTTTTCTTTAGTATGTACCACCATGATTACTTATATTTGAAAATCAATGAACTATTTTGTATTGCAAGTAAGGTTTTCACATATGCATTTTTTTAGAAAGTAAAAAAAATAAAAAAATCATTTTTTGTTGATATGTAAGGGTATTTTTGTATTTGTTTCATGGTTAAATCTATAAGCAACCGCAAGATTTGAACTTTGGAATCTTCAATGAAATTAAGTATTTTTGTAGTATTTAAAAGGTTTTGTTATACACAATTCTTATTTTCAGTCTTGTTTGTAGTCTCATATCTTTAACAATGTATATGTTTCAATATATGAAACATGTAATTATTCACTTTTTCTGCAAGTAGGTCCATGCAATTTATCAGATTACATGCTATATTTTTATCAAGATACATGCTTCATTTTATGAATTACTTAAAAAAAGCAAAACATGTGAGATTGTTATATTTATTTTATTTCTAGTGAAATAATGCAAAAGTTGTACTTCGGGGAAAATGAAAATATGATGACTTATGAACATGTAATATATAAGGGCACCGATATTCCCATCCACATAGTTATTCAACCCACCCCTTTCAAAAAATCAGAATGTGATTTTTTTAAAGAGTGACCCCACTCCGATCCATTCGACTTTGTGAAATCGTCTATTATGTGATAGGTCGACATCACAGAGTCGAACTGATCACAGAGATCTAAGGCCCTTTTTGTAGCTCATTCGACTTTGTGAAGTCGTTCATTATTTCACAGAGTCGAACAGTTATAGAGACCTAGAACCCTCTCTACGGCCTATTCGACTTTGTGCTTTGAACAATGTGTTTGCGTGTTATAGCATTCTCAATGAAATGATATCTTCAAACAATGGTGCATTATTCAGTATCATGAAGGACAAATCACATGATACAGTGTTTGGATATCTCTTTGTGATGTCGTCCATTATGTCACAAGTCGAATGGGCCGTAGAGAAGGCCTTAGGTCTTTGGGATCAGTTCGACTATGTGATGTCAACATGTGATATAATGACAATGTTTTAAAAATCGAACCGTTCAATGAATAAAAAAAATGAATGAGTCAAGGGTCATTGGTTCAACTGTTGGGTCAACCGGATTTAAACTATGACATAATTATAATATAATAATTTTTTTCATTATCATTACTAAATAAAAATATAAAATATTGTAGAAAATCTTTGCATAAATGTTTTATTTAACATTATACTTGACGATTTCACAAAATCGAATGGGTCACAGAGACTCTTTCTGTGACTAGTTCGACTATGTGATGTCGACCTGTGACATAATGGATGACTTTACAAAATTGAATGGGTTGGGTGAGTTCACCTCTTAAAAAAATTATATTTTTATTTTTTTGAGATGGGTGGGTTGAAGAACCACCTGGGTGAAAATATTGGCCCAACATATAACAGGATTTGGACTAATCTCCCTTGCTTTTAAAGGAAAAATAAATGAGATGCATTCAATGTTTCAGAGCTTCAATTTTCCTTAAAGACGCCAACCAAGTTGAACACCTGCTTTTATATGGACTGTTGCAAAAAGTATTAAATAAATACATAGAATAAAACTAAAAACAGTACTTATTGGATCAAATGTTTTATGATCCAAGAAGCTTTTATTGAGTTATCATCACAATATTTACACACCCAAAGCAATATGAGATTCGAATATTGGGATTTGACTTCAATAGTATTACTTTATTATAACATTTATGTGCACTTTAAAAAAGGTATTAATTATTTTGGGATCCATGGCTTCAACATATGAAAGTGAAGAAGCATTGGAGTTTTGTTCTAACAGTTGTCTCGTGACATGGGGAAAAATACATTTATCAACAAGCATGACCATGCTTTGCTTGACAGGCTGATCCCTCTATATATGGCAATATTAACATAGTCCACTAGTTTCATCCAATCCAAGACCCGGCGGGTCCGGAAAAATGTGGACCCGGACCCGGACCCGTCTGACCCGACCCGGATGGTTGGGTAAAAAAAAAAAAGAAAAAAAGAGAAGAGCTCATGTATTTGTTTGTCTTATCATTCTATTTGAAATTTTTTGTAATAAAACATTATTGTTAATGAGACTATGTTTGAATATAATTTTATACAATTCAAAAGAAGTAAATGAATTATTAAACAACATCCAAAACAATAATCACTAACATAAAAAAACATATTAACCTAAATAATAAACATAACTAACCTAAACAACATTCAAAACAATAAACACTAACATATTAACCTAAATAATAAACATAAATCATGCAACAAACTAATTAATTATACAAATTCAAATGCTAATAAATTAATTGTTCAAAACAAACCGATTTATAGGCTTGTTATGATTATGATTTATGAACTTGTAGATACAAAAATAAGTTAAGTAAGAAATAAAATTATGTATCAACTAATACTAATGGTCTTATAATATATGAACATATATTAAAAAAAAGTCGGGTCCAACGGGTCCAACGGGTCGGGGCGGGGTGGACCCGGACCCGACCCGTTTGTTTGTTCGGGTCCGCCGGGTCGGGTCCAACTCGGGTTGGGTCCAAATCGGGTCGGGTATATTACACGTGTAATCGGGTCCGGGTCGGGTCGAGTCCGGGTCTGGACCCGACCCGTTGACAGGCCTAGTTTCAAGTAAACTTTACATGCTTAATATGTGAGATATAAACCTTTCAATTATCTAAGAGACATTAGCATTCAATTTAAAATGTATATATGAAAATCACAAAAGTATCTAAATCTAATATGTATTATGAAATTATATATGTTTGTATTTTTTTTTTATTTTTTTTTGAAGAATGGTGCTACAGGTGATTTGATCTATCATTGATACTCTTTCAAGGAGATGAGAGGTGCTTACCGACTTAATTAAAGTTCAATTCGCTATATATGTTTGTGTTATATATTGTTTAGATTCAATTTATTACCTGATGATCTTCAAAATTTAAATAACGATTATGCTATCTTCATACGATCTCTAAAATATGATCTCAATCTTATTATTTGATTTCTTCAGTTACATTTATATTATCCCATCTTTAATATGTCACTTGATCATCACAGCTAGTGCTTATATTAAACATATCAATTATGTAAAATTAATATCCGTACTCACGGTGAAATCCAAAAAAGTTTTGAATTTGAATATTAATTAATATATTATCCAAAACATTTATCCCTGTTTGAAACAGGAATATGATTTATTCTTATATATACATTTATTCATGCATAAGTGAGTATAAATAAAGATAAAATAATTTTGTGTTTGATTGTGTTTTGAATTATTCTCGTTGGTAAATATAAGAATAAATGTTTGGTTATTTAAGTAAAATTTGAATAAAGTATGAATAAAGATTTATAAAAAATGAAAAAATAATGATAGTTGATTTGATTGGTGATTTATAAGAGGTGATGACAGTTGATTTGATAGTGGACCTACATATTCTTTAGGTGGAATAACCTATGATAACTTTAATTCTAAGGATTGATTGAAATCTATATACCACTTTATACTAGTTTATTTTACATATGATATTTCAGGATATACCAGTTAAACAAACAAGTTAAAATCCCTAATCTAATCAATACTAGGTTATCCAAGAGCTTATTCCCGTTTCAAACAGGGGCTAGGAAGAGACATAATATTAAGATATCAAATTATGCCCGATGAATGAGTGAGATTGCGAAAGTTCTTTTTTATTTTAAGTTCTTCATGCATCAATCTTTCTCTTACCAGGGATTCACCAGCCCTGATGAGACCTCAGACCTCACCTAGTTGGATCAAATTTAAATACACATCAATACAAACTCTGTCAAACTCCCACACATCTAACTTAAATACACATCAATACCAACACCTATTAAACCCATCTGTAAAGTCTTTTCCTATAAGAGAAGGCATTTCAATGCCAACCCATCACAAACACATTTAACCCTCTGTACATCACCATATGTAACATTTTCCATGCTATAGTGCATGGATGTGACAACTAATGCTACTACCAATTAGTAGTGAGTATTTGAAACCTCTAATTGATTATATATATCTACATAGTATATACTCATTTAGAAAAATATAAAATTATATGCATTCAATTAATTCATGTATGTATATCATTATTTTATAAAAAATTATGTATTTCATTAAACAAATATATACTTAAAAAAAAAGTGAGTGTGACTACAGCAATGGCTAGTCATGTGTCATTATATCATATGAAATCTCTAATCAAGTATATACTTTGATGAGGGTTTCATAACCCAATCAATCCAACCTTCTCTCTTCTTTTTTCAGTTACTTGATACCTATCACGTGTATCAAGAGATGATCCTAAAAAAAATCACCGAGTATCAAATCTTACAATCTTACAACATTGAGACTTCAAATGGAGTCAAGCTTTACCGAATCCTGGGTGATCGTAGAATGATGAATTCCAAGCTCCAGAACAGATTCAATCTTCCAGAATCTGCTGTCCCTCGAGATCACTGATATTTGCTGTCAATAGACCTCCTCTGGAGGGGTTGATAGTGTTGTTATTGCTGATGCTGATGCTTTGACATTGAAGCAGCTGTTGTTGAAGACTTTGTACCAGCTCATTTAGTTTGTGAATGGTCCTCTCTTGAGATAAGATTATCTACAGAAAGGAAAACAATAAGCTCAAATCATACTTATTCTTTATATGATACTTAGCATCCTATTATCATTTTCAAAACTTGCATCGCAAAATGCCTAATGATGAGTAGTTGAAATCTTCACATAATAAACTGGTAATGTAACAGGCTGAGATACCGTAGAGAGCTGTGATGGAAAAGCAGAATACTTTTTCAGATATAATCTTAATGTTGCTTATTAAGGGATGCAACTGGGGTAGGTTGAACTCGACTTCACCTGAATTTTGGCCGGGTTCAGGTTTTAGCGGTTGGATTCAATCTAAACCCGAGCAAACTCGAATCTGATTCGGGTTGGTTTTAGGTTGATAATCGGGATTAACCGGGTCCAACTTGAACGGATGGGGGTGAGAGATATATTAAAAATGTTCTAGACTGTTCAATCAATGAGATGAAATATAAATCATCCAATTTTTTTGCCAACCATTAAGCTATGGGTCTAATCCCCCTGCAGGAATCAGGCTAGACAACTAGTATATGGGTAAGGGAATGATTTATAGGCTTGAAACTATACATCATCATCATATCGAGAATTTGACTTCTGCATGGCAAATATTGCCATAGATTCCTGTCAAAGTCCATGTCCAGTGTCACCATATAAACTTTAACATGCTTATAATACTTGAAGTTCATCAAGATCTTCCCAAATCATATGATTGTCAATCTTTCCCCATTTACCAATAACATCATTACCCATCTGGACTGCATGTCTAAAATAAGCCAACTACCTCTATTCATTCTCCATAGGTTTATTCACTCAACAAGATAATTCTAAGTTCCTAGATGACTACATTATCAACACTACCAAACCTAATTTGAAAAGGGTCCAACTTAACACCCTTAATTGAGTGACATCCAACCTGTTTATTCATTAGTTAGAACTGCTGGGCACCTTCATCTATACAAAACAGACAAAAGGAGGATGAAAGGCCACATCCAAGCAAAATGGAGATGAACATAAGACCTTTCTCTATGGCCAAAAATGTCATCAGGTAAATATACCCATACAATAAAAGACAATATCACATGGATCCCAAACCTCATCAACGAAGAAATACTTCAAGATTTGAGCCTTAGTGATAATATCACAACCTCACAATGAAAACAAGGATGACATAATGTTATGTAGTAAATCCTTAGGAAAATTAACAGAGAGGAAGGCCACCCTTTTTTTTATTTACCCCAGGCGGGGGGGGGGGGGGGGGGGGGGGTGTGGTGGGTGGGTGGGTGGGAGAGAACTCACAAAATCCTTTATTGACAAGTTCAGACAGGGTTCCATTTAATAAATTTTCTGTGTATCATAATAATGGGCACTTAAATTAGTAGCAGCCATAGTGATAAACCAAAGCAGAGGTAAATGTTTTACAGAGGAAGTGCTGGGTCTGAACATGTTACTCAAAGGAGATTGGAGCCGGTATGAGTCTAGAAGATCAAAAGAAAGGTTAGTGAAAAATTGATGTAATGATGCAATCACTGCAGATAACAAATAAAATAAAATAAAACTTGAACTAATATATAATCAGTAAGCTGAACCGATTACAAAACATTAACACAGATGCTCTATAATAGATAACAATAAGGTCCTCAATTGCCCCCAAAATCTGAAATCAACATATTCCACTCCCTACTTGGAACTGTCAATGTGAGGATAAAAGACTGCACATGATTGGAAATATATTAAGAGAATAACAAGTTCTACTGAAACATAAACAATTTACAGCAATGACTAATGGTATGGGAAGCAATCAAGTCAAAATCCACAGAGCTAACTTCTTATTACCTTATTAGAGACAATTTTGTCCTAATTCATGGGAAAAAAAAGGCCCCTTTGACCACTCAAAAACCCAGTTTTTGTGCCAAACAAGGGCGAGAAATTTTTTCATCATTTTCCTTTCTCTTTTGTATTGTTAGAAAAGAAGATTAAATTTTCACCTCTCCATAGGAGTGAATATGATGGACAATAGAATCACTTTGTATCACTTTTCATCACATTCACAATTAACAGAAAAACTGTTCAATCACTATTCCGTTGACCCAAATTCCTTCATTTTCTTTCATTTTCTATCCACAATTGTGCAAAAACACACCCGAATTCAAAGCATGCAAGTAGGTAAGATCAAGTCACATTATCACTTAATTCTGCAGTCATGGACAAATCAAGCAAGAACAACCAAATGCGCAACTTATTTTCAATAATCACAACCAACAAGTGTTATTCACCAAACAATCATCATAATCTTAAAAAAAAAAACATCATTGATCACACTCCACTCAACATGATCAGCAAATCAAAATCACGCAATCACACAAGCTAATGAATCCTGAATCATAAAAAAGCCATTACCTTCTCTTTCACAACCTCCTCCTTCTTCAGCGCACTCTGTTGCCTCACCGAGAGCCCCCGTGGGAGGGTTTCCATCTCATTCATAAGCGGCTGCTTCCACTCGAACTGTGATGTCACAATCAACAAAACAAGCAAGAAAACCAAAACCATCGGCCTCGGCATCACTGCGACCGACGGATCCCACAAAACCTAATCCAAAAAGACCCAAAAATCGGTCAAAACTCACAAACCCATCTCTCAATCACGAAATAAAACATAACCCAAGTCGATTTTTTGAGTCCCAATTCGAGTTCGAACGCATCAATTCAATGGATTACGCATGTAATGTAAACGATGAGTTTTTGAGGGGTAGAGAAAGAAGGGACGGGAGGACTCACAAGAGGGAGCTTCGACGGCGCCGCATTCCATCAGACGGCCAGGATTGGAGGATCGGATTCCGATCGAAGGGTGGGCTTGTCGAATGAGATTCTGCGCCACCTCCGCGTCGTTTGGACAGTATCGGCATTTATTTATTTATTTATTTTTGGTAAAAACTACAAAGATCTATAACTTAAATAATGTGCCGTAGAAATCCATTAAAATTATTCATATGGATTACCTCTTAAAAAATTGTTCAGACTACGCATTTTTAAATTTTTTAAATAGTAAATATTATCTAAGAAATTATTTGATTTAATAAAAATGCATATCTTTCCATTCAAAATGGAAAGATATACATTTTTATTAAGTGTAATAAATATTTAACCACATATATACATTCTGAACCATATAATTTAGTAATTAATCCCTCCATTATCCATATTATAGATTAAATAAAAGAAAACCAAATAATTTAGTATTAGGTCCCTCCTAGGGACTAATAAGGAATATATTGTTTAAACTTGAAGACTTAAAAGGAAATAAAAAAAAAGAGATGAATAGATCACTAAATCATTTAGTTTATGGAGACTTAATTTTTTTTTTTTTTTCAATTATGTGGAGGAGGGCTAGAGGTGGACACAGGTCCGCCATGCCGAGCTTTGGTCTGGTTCGGGCTTAGGTCATCATGGGTTATGGCTGTGTTTAGTTGTATGATTACAAAACTGATTCTAGGCCAAAGTTAGCTTTAAAATTGATTTTTCAAGAAGCTGCCTCTCCACACTTCTGGTGGGGTGGTAAACAAGCCAAGCAGCTCGGGCTTGGCTTGTTTAATGCTCGTTCAGGCTCATTCATTTAGATAAATGAGCCGAGCTTGAATACTTTTTAAAACTCGATTTGTAAAAAAGCCGAGCCTGAGCCCATACGAGCTCGTTACTTAAAATAAAAGAAGAAAAAAAAATGAGTCAAGCTCGAACTCGAGCTTATGTTATTTTTCACATACTAAACAAGATTTTTTTTTTAGCTAAACGAGCCCGAGCTGAGCCTTGGCTCGAGCTTTGGCTTGGCTCATTTAACAAACAAGCCAAACCGAGCTTCAACTGAGCTTTTCACGAGTTGAATGAGCCGAACTTGAATATGAAATTAAACTCGGTCATGTGCTGAGCCGAGCCCGAGCCGAGTCTGAACAGGTCAAGGCTCGGCTCGTTAGGATCGTTTACCACCCCTGGCTTCTGGAAAACTCAAGTTTTGGGCACTTTCTAATAGAAATTTGTCTGAAGTTTTTTACCCCACTTTTTCTGTCAGAAAACAGGTTTTAAAAAAATAACTTCTTACAAACCCAAAAGATGCTCAAACCCGTTTTCAAACGGGGCTTAAGATTATGGTGCATGTGGTGTCGGGATCGGGCCGACCTTTGGCCCGAATAGTTTATTCGCAACAGGCTCGAGCTAGGGTTCACGGGCCAATTATTGGTTGCTGGTGCAGGTTAATGTATTCTTTTTGGCTCGTTTAAATGGGATTGTGGAAGAAGACAAAAGTGTTAGTTTATACTATGTTGATGTATTTTGATTAATTTATTTTGTGTTATAAGTTAACTGAGATCTCATTTGGATCCATGCTGGACAGATTCCAAGGTGAGTTTCACGGTCATTATTTTTCGCAAACGAAAAGCTCTAGAAACGCTTCTCTACCATGGCTCTCTTATCCAACAAGATTACTCTAGTTGCATGGATTTCTTGTGCATGAAGAAAGAGAAAGGATTTTTTTTTTTTTACAATAAAAAAATTAGTGTTAAATAAAATATTTATTTGTTTATTTTGTTTAATTTTGAATGATTGCTATAAAAAATTTCCCTCAAAGAGGATTTAAAGAAAATAATATGTACAAACATTACATAAAAATTGGTTGAAGAAAAAATATTTTATTTTCTTTGACCTATATTATTTTCATTCTCTTTAATTTGTGTACAAACACAACTTATATATAACCACCTAGCGTGTTTTTTTTTTTTTTAATAGAACGGTAGGCAATCTCCTTAGTTTTATTCAAAGAAAGACGACGCCTAATTGAAAATTACATACCTACATAACTAAATTCCATAATCAGGATGAAAGGTAGAAAAGATATAACCACCTAGTGTTGTATAGAAAGCTGAGGGTTCTATTATGTATGAGACCTTACACCTAGTTATTCTTGTAGTCAACACACATTTTTAATATTTTTAAAATAGAGACCTATCTAATAAAATACATACATTCACAAAAATACATACATACATTCTCAAAATGTTGGATTAAAAGGGTCGGTGCCCATTTCCATTGCATCGAACAAGAGGTAACCCGAATGATTCATTCTAGATCTTGATCTATATGATTCTTCATTGGTATTAGAGCCCATAAAGATGTTTTTGGTGCTTAAGTGAACGATTAGAACACATACATGCCAAGAGATACTCAGTCTTTGGAGATAATACATGGTATACAACTTGAGGACCCTTCAATGACATCTTTTTCTACGTTTATTATTAAATACTTAAATTCATGTACATGTAGCCCCATATGTATGTAAGAGATTTGAAAAGTTTTATGATTTTATATGCATTATAGAATGAGAAACATTAACATACATGTTTTCAGCCCGAAATGTAAAATCATATACATCGTTTCATATATATATTTTTGTGATCTAAAGCATATATCAGTTGATTCTACTCATGAAGAGGATTTATTTGATATATGATGGGTTATAAATGATTTTGAAATGGGAGAGAAAATCGAAACCTTAGTCTTTGACCATTTAGTCTTCTAGGATTTTTTTGTCTCTGTGAAAAGGTTCATTATTAAATATACATGCATTTGGAAATTGATCTATGAGATATTTTTAAACATATGAAGAATTCATCAAATGGTTAACAAAAAAAATTTTCTAAAAAAATGACAGACTGTGTTGTTGTGAGGTTGAAGATGACTTCCCATGCACGTGTGATCATGTGTAGTGTTTGCGCTCGATGTGATTTGCACGGTATCACTCTCTGAACGATCACCAAATATTACGTTAGATTCATATCAAATTTTAGATTTTTTTCATATAATTAAATTTTTTGGGTGAAATTCTATCTTCATTTAGCAATGTACTAAGTTATTTAAATGCGTATTATGCATAGTTGTAGAAGTGACGTATCCTTTTGATTTATCATTGATTAGATATGGACTGGATTCTAATTATGATGGTTTGTACACATTGTACTATGCATTCTGTGATTGCAAAATGGATCCAGGTCAATACAAAATTCATGAACATATCAACTATGTCAATTATATGTATCAAGAACTGTATTTGAGAAATATAACTTTCACATCAGAGTATAGGAGCAATGTTCTCCTTATTCCTTGATAGATCCGTGGAAACCAATTGTTGAAGATATTAATGCCCTATTTGGGTACTAGAATAACAGAGAAATACACAGAAATTAGAAATAATAGGGCTATAAAAGGTGTTTGGTTTGATGGAATAAGAGGGTATCTAGATTCTAGAATGTAAGTTGGTATAACTATACCTCCACCACCATGGGATAAACTAATTCAACTCCCAGGATTAAGTGGGACCCACCTGTCCCATCACCTTTTTCATATATCCTTCCCACTGTTCACCACCCTCTCATGTCAAATTCAACCCAATATGAAATTGTTTGATATTTTTTTTTACTGTCTTGCATTGTGTAAACATTGTGTTTATCATGTTTGCTTTATTAATTACGCTTTTCATTTAGTTAATTAACATTAATGTCAGTTTTATTAAAAGAAAGGGTGCCTTGGTAGAAACACTGAATTTTATTGAATGAATGTCATTTTATACATGTCCAGGTTATTCACAATAACACACATACGATGGTTTTTTTTTAAATTTTTTTTTATTATCCTTGGGAATGAAGTCAAAAAAAGGTTTTATACATGTGAGGGTAATAGTGTTATTTTAAAAAGTATAAATAATTATTTTACATTATTCACATTTTATTTACACCTTATTCTTCATCAACCAAACAACACAAACTAGAATAATTACATTTCACAATGTGAATAACTAAAAACAAAATCAAACAGAAAATCACTTATTCTATTGGTATAGCAATCTATCATTGGAATAGTCATAAACACCAGAATAACTTATTCCTATCTAAACGCCTCCTAAGAGTAGACTTCAGTTATCCAACTATTGGGGTGAAAAAGCTTCAACTAGGAGAAGAGCACCAAATTTATAGAGGAATTAGACGATCTACTGTATTGTCTCAATTTTTAAATCTCAATAGCACAATGCACATAGGCCCGGGCTTAGGCACAGAAAGACTATCACTCAATGAAGTTCTTGTTTCAAGGAATGAACGTCATATAATTGAATTGTTGAATGATATATGAATTTACAAGTGCATGTTTTTCTGTGTTTGTGTTACACTTTTATTGAATGTAACACTCTGTATACATCATGATAGTGTTCTTCATATGGTTGAGTTACAATGTGTTTATCCGAATCTATTGATTTACAATCAAATGAGAATAACTGGGTTATTAGATTTGTTGATTTTCTCACTTGGATAATGTTAGGCGTATATTGACTAAGTAATGATGATATGATATTTATTGCATGGGAGATGATTGTGTGCAATGCAAGCTTTCAATCTTGTGTCACGTATCGAATCATCATTGACTTAGTAGAATTTGTTGCAAACATTATAATATATGTGTGTTTAGAAGTGTAAATGTTAATTTTTGCATTATGTCTATATGTTGTACGTAGTAAGTATAGCTTCTACATCCAAAAGCATTATAGCTGAACTGAACAATGGAAAGAAACTGAAAGGAGATAATTTCAGTATTTAGCATCGAAAAGTTCAGTATATTTTCGAAGAACAAGAAGTTTTGAAAACTCTAAACCAAACTCTAATAGAACGAGAAAATGAAAACTCAGCACAACAAAGAAGAGATCAAGAAGCTTTCCAAATCTAGAAAAGAAAGAATAACATTGCTTGCATTAAGCTGTTGAGCTATATGCAATATGATCTCATGTGTGAGTTTGAGAAATATGACACAGCTCAAGAAATTTGATTTGTCTTAAAAGAAAAATTTGGAATGACTTCGGTCACTAGAATTAGACAGTTCACTATCAAGTTTGAAACCTATGTGAAACGCCAATATCATATCATGAAGCAACATGTAAGGTAATTGCCAAACATAATAAGAGTGCTAATTAAATTCTGTCGGGCATATTCTCACTGATGAACAACAAGTTCATGCCGTCATCCAATCCCTTCCTCAAAATTGGGAACACGTGAAGGTAACATAATGCACAATGCAAAAAAAAAAATTAAAACCTTTATTGATATTGCACGTCATGTAGAGTTGGAAACTGAGTGCCTGAAGGCCGGTAAGACTACAACATAGGCTTATGTCACTGAGATAAGTTCCCATAATGCTTCGACTCTAAGTGAAAGGGAAATAAAAAGTCATTCAAATTTGGAAAGAAAAAAAAGAGGGGCAGTTCCATAGGGTAAAGGTAAGAAACATGAAACCGACCAGCGCAAGCTAGGCAAGCGCGCGCGATGGTGGAAAGAAGGACAAGAATGAGATGAAATGCTACAATTGTGACAAACTAGGTCATTCTGCTTGTGAATGCACTGAGTCTCAACGTGAATCTAAGAAAGACAAGGTACTTTCTCATTCTACTCATTTCAGTTATGTTTCTAGCAGTGTGTTGTCTGACCACATAGCTAAAGACAGAAGAGCATTCGTATAGTATTATCGTGTCCCAGTGGGAGCAAAATCGATTTATATAGGAAACAATTCTAGAGTAGAAGTTAAAGGAATTAGCACCTGCAAGTTGGAGTTACGTAGTGGACATACATTACTCTTGCATGATGTATTTATGCAGCAGAGATACGACAAAACTTAGTATCAGTAGTACTCCTTCTAAATGTAGGTTTTAGTATAAACTTTAATGTCTATTGTGTAAACTTATATTTAGACAATACTTATTATGGTTCTGATTATTTTCTAAATGGTTTTATTGTTTTGGATATAAAAAACATATTAATATAAACATAGATTGTTATTTCTCTTTAATTGCATCCTCTAATAATAAAATATTGGATGTTAATGTGTGGCATGTGAGACTGGGATTGGACAAGATAGAATGAATAAACTTACTAGAGAAGGCATGTTAAATTCACTTGCTAAGGTTGATTTACCTGTTTGTCAATATTGTGTATCTGAAAAAAACAACAAGAAAACCATTCGGAAAGGCTATTAGAGCTAACACTCCATTGCAATTAATTCATTTTGTCATTTGGATTCAATGAATGTGAGGGCGAGACATGGTGCCTCATATTTCATCACATTTATTGATGATTTCACACATTTTGGTCATGTCTATCTAATCTCCTATAAATATGAAGCATTAGATTATTTTGGAAGATACATGAATTTGGTTGACAACCAATTAGACAAATGAATAAAGCATTTCATGACAGACCGAGATCGTGAATATTTTTCAATACAATTTAAAGATTTATGTGATGGAAAAATGAATATTTAGACAACTAACTATTCGTGGAACTCAACAACAAAATGGTGTTGCAGAAAGAAGGAATAAGACTCTTAGACATGGTTAGGTCAATGATGGCACGTACAAACAAATCTACCCATTTCATGTTGGGGAGATGCATTGCTAACAACAACTTATGTACTTAGCCACGTGCCCTCTAAATCAATAGCTGCCACTAAGCTTGTCAATCGGATGGAAACGAATCGGATATGGTAATATCCATATCCTAACTTTCATATTCGGATACGGATATTAATTTTCGGATTCGGATCCCTTCGGATACGGATCGGATACGGATATTTTTCGGATAATTGACATGTTTGAATATTAACATTGATTTGGATAATCAAGTGATATTTTAAAAAGATGTCAAAATTAAACTTAAGATTTTAAGGCTTATTATCTCTTTCAGACATCATACATTGAAAATTTAATAGTATTATAATATATTATCATTGTGATTAATCATACAAGATAACAATATGGGCAATATATAATACAAATATAAATATTTTTGTAATATATGTCGAATACGGATATTTTTCAGATCGGATAGATCGATATCCATATCCGCACTCCGGATCTTCAAATATTGGATATTTCTAAATTTTTTGATACGGATTTGGATCGGATTCGGATTTTTATCGAATAATTGACAGGCTTAGCTGCCACTCCATATGAACTTTGGATAGGAAAAAAGCATGACGTAAGTAATTTGCGACCATGGTGTCAGCAACTTATGTTCATGATTCCTCATACAAGCATAAGAAATTTGAACAAAGAAAAAAAAAATCAATCTGTATAAGATATTCATAACACTCCAAAGGGTATGTGTTAATAGGTGAAACAAGTTAATGGAAGTTTAATTTATTGAATTTGAATAACGAGATGCTACATTCTTAGAGAATGAATTTACTAGCAAAAGTGAAGCTAATGATGATCTGATCTTAAATGAGATAAAAGATCTAGGAGATAATGTTACTACAAATCTAACGGATGAGATGGATGATGATTTGTCTCAAATTTTTTAACTTAGTGGGAGTAACATATCAATCAATAATTCAGTTTCACAAGAGGGTCAATTGCATAAAAGTACTCATAAAAGTACTTCTCGCCGATGATTTGAGATTGAGTAAGAAACTTTTATGATTATTCTAAAAGATGAGAATGAACGAAGAACTGTAAAGGAGGCATTTTCGTCCATTACTAAGGAAAATTAATTAAAGACAAAGGAAAAGGAAATGGAGTCTATGAGGATCAACCATGTATGGGAATTGGTTGATTTTCCACCTGGACGTAAAACTATTGAGAACAAATGGGTTTTCAAAATAAATGTAAGCCGGATGGATCCATAGAATGATACAAAGGCATGTTTGGTAGTTAAGGGTTACACTCAACAAGAAAGAATAGACTGAGGAAATCTTCTCTCCCATGGTGAAGTTTGCCTCCATATGTATAATCGTGTCTATTGTTGCATATTTGGATTTAGAATTACATCAAATGAACGTGAAGACCGCTTTTTTCAAGCATCTTCTCATTCGGTTCATTTCTTCTATTTTTAAAGGTTGATCACAATCGGATATCATCTCACTTGCATACGCACACAGTTAAAAACAAAAGAGGGTACTTGGATCTTCAGTTGTGAGGAGTCCAAATATCTTTTATGATTTCTCATCACCCGTGAAGCACTAAATCATCTAGTAGAGATCCATTTCTACTGCGTCAAATTAGAGATAACTCGAATGACTCATTCTATATCTTAATCTATAATTCTTAAAAAAAAAATACTCAAATAATTCAAATACTTTTTTTAAAAAAATTCTAATAATATACGTATACTCTAACCTATATATACTCGATTTGATATAATCGTATACATGACCAATTTATAAGAAATAAGTACATGCTCATATAAATTAAATGCAATTATTTTTACGTTTTTTTTAATATATAATAGAGTATATCAACGCCTTCTAAAAAGTAATGATTTTAAATTGAAGACAATTTATTCATTCATAATATTTTCATAACCTCTCATGGCAATCCATCCCTCAAAATATAAACCTTTAATTGGGATAAGGAGACAAGTGTTAAGATTAGTTAAAAAAATAAACAATTTATCCTGTTTAGCATAACCTATAATATATACAAAATATGAATTAACATCCCGATGCTGAAATAAAAATGATGATTTTTTTTTATTTCACTTTGATAATTAAATTGGTAAATTTTTAATCTCTTAATTTTAAGATAATTTATTCTCAAAATCTTAAATCATCGCACAGTTAAATCGCTCTTACTTTTGTTTGACCATGCTTAGGGACGGATTAACAACGGAGAACCCCCCATCCACCAACAGATTGTGCCCGCTAACATACTTGGCGTCGTCGCTCGACAGGTAAAGCACGGCGTGCGCAACGTCCTCCGCCTTCAGCGCCACCCCCTTGAGGTTCCCACACCCCATCGCAAACCCGTTGAACTCCTCGTCACTCAGGTTCCCGAACCCCTTCGCGAGCGGCGTCGCCACCGCGTACGGCGACACGAGGTTCACCCGTATCCCGTGCTGCCCGAGCTCAAACGCCGCGCTCTTCATCAGCCCCAGCAGCGCGTGCTTCGACGCCGTGTACGCGTGCGTGCCCGTGCCGCCCACGACCGCGCACACGCTCGCGGTCGACACGATGCATCCCCCGCGCGCGCGGGGGACCATGACGCGGGCCGCGTGTTTCGTGCCCAGGAAGGCCCCGGTCAGGTTGGTGGACACGACGCTCTCGAAGTCGGCCTGGGAAGTCTCGGTTATGGGCTTCGGGACGTCGATCCGGCCTGCGTTGTTGTACATGATGTCGAGGGTACCGAAAGCGGAGACGGCGGCGTCCACCGCCTGTTCGACGTCGGGCTCAGAGGTGACGTCGCAATGCATGTAGAGGCACTCCGACGGGCCGCCGAGCTGGTCGCTTATGGACTTGCCGAGGTCGTCTTGGATGTCGGCGATGACGAGCTTCGCACCGTGAGCGTGGAAGAGGCGGGCCGTGCACTCGCCGATGCCGCTCGCGCCACCTGTGATCAATGCCACCTTCCCTTCCAACCTTTGCATGGCAAAAAAAAAAAGAAAAATTTAAAGAGTCAGTTGTCTAAAATTAGGGCAGTACGTGACGCGTGTCAATCATTTATTAAAAATATAAAAAAATTTGATAGGATCAACACTGACTCTGACTAAATCCCATTCCGAAAGAAACGTGGTTCGTGTAAGATGGATAACAATTATTTTGGACAACATTAATCTAAATCTTCGGATATATTACTAGATGTATGATATATATCCTTGTATAACTCTGACTTATGAGACAATCTAGAGATAAAAATTTCAAGAGAGTTTACAAAACAACCACTTATTTAATCATTCGATTCAGAAATTCTACAAATCACTCACACAAGAGACATGAAATTCTTTGGAATAACAGATTAAAAACACATAACATGTAATTTATAATTATTGAATGAGAAGAATATAAAGAAAAGCATACCTTTTGGCGACTACGGAGAAACCAGAGTCGCTTCCCATTTTTTGTTAATTATGATTTGTGTGGGATCAAAACGAGGAACCGAAGATCCGTTTTTATTGAGAGAGAGAGAGAGAGATCACATGGGGTAGTGTTTTAACTTTTTTTTGTTCAAGTTGGAGATAATTTTTTGTTAGGGTATTATTAACTCTTAATGGGCGGCGCATTATATGTAAAGCGCATTGGGCATGATGTGGGTTGTTTGTGGCACGTTTTACAGTCTTTTACATTTTGATACACTGCTATAGCTCAGTGTATTATTTTAGTGCATATTTAAATTAATGTAGCAGTATGTAAAATTTTAAAAAAAATCAAAATAGTTGGACACTATGGACAAAGCTGCTGTATAGAGGATGAGTATATCATTTTTCAAAGTTTGATCGATGCGAGCAGGGCTAGATAGTAGATACCCCAACTTGTTAACTGAGTTGAAAATGAGTATAAAAATCAAGAAATTTGTACACGTCTTATTTATCATCCTTATTCATGATGAAGATTAGAGAACTCTTGTATGGATCAATGAGAATGTGATACATATATGACACAAAATCGTTTGAATCAAACATGTTTAATTTTTATATAAATGTTAACTAAAATGAAAATATTTCTATTAAGTTTTTTTTTATATCATTTAATCCTGAACATATATTTTTTGTGTTTGTCACACATAAAAGTAAAGAGTAGGACAATATTTTTGTTGACGAAGAACCCAATGTTAGTTGAAAAAACCCTAGATGCACATAATTACACACAGATCATATGCATTATGAGAATATTTTAATTACATGAAACATTTTTTAACAAAAAAAATCACCTCACCATCCTTTGAAATATTACAAAGAAAGCAAGCTCACATGGGAATCACAAAGTTCAGATGCTGAAGGTGGTCGAAGGTCAATGGCCTTGGCACCATGTGTATATAATAAATAAGAGCATGGCATATGTTCATTTATTTTTGTTGGCTATGTGTATTTATATCATATAGAATCAACATAGATCATTCCAACTTTGTTTGTATATATTGCAATAGTTAGAGGAATCAATCAATGCCCTTCCAACTTTATGGAATTCGTTTACACCAAAAAAAAAAAAAAAAAAATTCATGGAATTCGGCAAAAAAAAGCGCTTTGATTAGTATGTGGAGGATTAGGAGGATGACCATTTAGATGGATGGGATAGTGATTGTTGGATCCTATTAAAATTTGTCAGTT
This sequence comes from Acorus gramineus, assembly GCA_030737835.1. Classification (NCBI taxonomy): domain Eukaryota; kingdom Viridiplantae; phylum Streptophyta; class Magnoliopsida; order Acorales; family Acoraceae; genus Acorus; species Acorus gramineus. Next base: position 24,495,498 of record CM060849.1, read on the forward strand.
CTCAAATGAGAAACTGATAAGTATATGAAATTACTATCAAATCTCACATGTGAATATTATACTTACCAGGTCATTATTGAGACTAGCAATGGGATCCAACATTGATTGTTCGTCTAAGTACCACCCCTTGGATTTTTTTTACCGTAAATGACATCTAAGTCGATCCCTACAAACACCTATAAACCCACATAAATCCTTGTAAATTGGGTAGGATGTACATGTCACTGCAAACATAAAAAATGTCATATAAATCCCTACCATTAATAGCTATTAACTCACCTAAAGTTAAAATTAATTATGGGTGTAATTTAACTATTATACCCTCTAAAAATTAAAAAAAATCTCTATTATGATTTCTGTTGAAGCTTACAAGTTACAACGCAAGGATTCTCTGAATCCTCACAAAGCTTTCTCCAACCTTTAATGATTCTAGTTTGTTACTATATTCTTCGCAGATTATTCCAAAACTAAATATTTGGATTGAAAATCAACTCATAGATATACTAATGTTCCTTATAAATAAATAAAAACCTTAATTGACCTCTCCGCATCACATATTGTTTTTTCACATCACATAATTTTTTTGCCTGTTAATGTTTTATGTGCACTTGTATGATTTAAAACTCATAATGACTGTGAATGGGGTTGCATGCAGGACTCGACAATAGAAAGACGAGGAAGGGGGAGGAAGAGATTGGATCCGATCCGTCAAGCATCACTGTTGTTAAAATTCCTCACCCTCTCTTAGTGGTAAGATTAGTATAAAAAAAAAAAAACAAACAAACATTTGCATAACAAAAAAGAATAAAGTGTCAGTTGTCTAAAATTACAGCAGTAACATGTGTCAGTCACTCATTAGAAATGTCAAAACATTGATGGGATCTGGCATAATGACTCAAATTGGATCTCAATCCCAAACAAACATGGTTTGTGTAAGATGAATAACAACTATTTTGGAGAACATGAATCTAAATCTTTGGATGTAGTATTACTACAATTATCATTGTATTATTCCGACTTATGAGACAATCTAGAGATAAAAACATTTCAAGAGAGTTTACAAAACAACCACTTCCCATAATCATTCGATTCAGAAATTATACAAATCACACACAAGAGACATTTGAAATTCTTTGGTAGAACAGATTAATTAAAAACACAAAACTTGTAACATATAATAATTGAATGAGAAGAATATAAAGAAAAGCATGCCTTTTGGTGACCACGGAGAAACCAGAGTTGCTTCCCATTTTTTTGTTCTTGGGTTTGTGGGGGATCCAATTTACAAAAAAGAAGAATCGAAAGATCTGTTTTTATTAGCAAACCGTGTGTGTCTTGTACAGGGAGACTGTAGTGCTTGGGAGGGGGATGACGCACGTTTGATCTTGATCGGACGGTTGTGGTGCTTGTTTTAAGTCCAAATATGAGAGAGAGATCACATGGGGTAATATTTTTTGTTCAAGTCCAAATATGAGAGAGGTTGTTTAAGTCCAAATATGAGAGAGAGATCACATGGGGTAATATTTTTTGTTCAAGTCTTAACCCTTTTCAATGGGCAGCAAATTGTATGTAAAGCGCATTGGGCATGATGTCGGTTGTTTATCAATCTTTTACTCTTTTACATTTTTATATTGTACAGTCTATTATTTTAGTGTATGTTTAAAGTTATGTAACGGTATGTCCTTCAATAGATGAGTGTCTAATTTTTAAAAAAGTTAAAATAGTTGAAGACTATAGACAAAGCTGCACAGAGGCTGAGTATATCATTTTCCTTATGAAAATTATTTACTTTTTCACTTAAGATAGCTTATAAAAATAGCACTTAGACAATTTTGTTGGATTTTTGAAAAACTACTTTTTATTTTTTTTGTTTTCTTCAAAAATTAAGATAGTTGAATTAAGATTTTTATCAATGCAAGCAGGGTTAGATACCCACCCTGTTAACTGAGTTAAAAATGAGTATAAAAATCAAGAAATTTGTACATGTCTTATTTATCATCCTTATTCATGACAAAGATTAGAGAATCCTTGTATGGATGAATGAGAATGTGATACATATATGACACAAAATCGATCATTTGAATCAAACAAGTTTAATTTTTATATAAGTGGTTATTAAAATGAAAATATTTATGTTAAGATTTTTTAGATTTTTTATATCATTTAGATCTAAATATATATTTTTTTATGTATGTCACAGCTAGGAAACTAAAGAAGAGGAGAATATTTTTGTTGACTAAGAACCCCAATGTTAATTGAAAAAACCCTGGATGCATTATTGAGAATATTTTAATCACACACACATACCATATGCATTATTGAGAATATTTTAATTACATGAAAACAATTTTTTAACAATAAATTATAAACCACCTCCCCAGTCACCATCCTTTGAAATATTCCAAAGAAAGCAAGCTCACATGGGAATCAAAAAGTTCAGATGCTGAAGGTGGTCTAAGATCAATGGTCTTGGCAGTGTGTGTATATATAATAAATAAAAGCATGGTATATGTTCATTTATTTTTGTTTGGCTATGCGCATTTATATCATATAGAATCAACATAGATCATTCCTACTTTGTTTGTATATATTGCAATAGTTAATGGAATCATGACCTTCCAACTTCAAGGAATTCGGCATCAGAAGTGCTTTGATTAGCATGTGGAGGATAAAGATGACCATTGAGATGGGATCGGGATTGCTATCCTATCAAAATCTGTGAGTTCTCAATGAGGAACTGATAAGTGCCTGAAATTATCATCAAATCTCACACGTGAATAAACATTGATTGCTCGTCTAATTACCACCCCTTGATTTTTTTTATTATTATTGTTATGACAACTCCTCTTGCCTTTCAAGTTGTACATGCTTAACTTTAAGAGGGATCAGGTTAGGTCTAACATACGTTGAACAATTTCATTGTCCAACGCGTTCATGATTGTCCAATCTTATCGCTTTGAGATACGGAATATAATTGAATCATGAAAAGAAAGGGTTATAATTTAAGTAAATTATAATATTAATTTTTCAATCTTACAGAATATCTCAATCTATTTCAAAGTGATAAGATCAAACGGTAAGGAGCACGTTGGACCTAACCTGATTCCACCTTAAGAACTCTGTCTTGGATAAAATTATAAAAACAATCTTTGTTTTTTGTAACACCAATTTTTAATAACAACTGCCAGGCAAATGTTTTTGAACATCAATTTTCTGAGGTCCCATTTGAATTCGTTGTGGGGCGGATTTTGCAGCAGGAATCTCCGTGTAATGTCACAGCGGATCCAAATGAAAAAACATGTGTCTATGTTTGAAATTGAAAACTTGCGTCAATAGGGGAAAAAGGCTCGCATTTGAGACGCTGGTCGCTTTATTGAACACGGAGATTGAGGCCGTGGTCCTAAATAGGCCCTTTTAGAGTATAAATTATTTATAAAAAGAAAATGGCGCAAAATGTGCTAAACCCAGATAGCAAGTATGTCTTGTATGTCTGCTAATTATCCAAAAGAATATGGAAAATGATATGTCCAAGCAGCCCTATTTATAGTCCACACCATTTTTAAAAATAATTATACACTCTTCAATTGAAATACATACGTAATGAGGTATATACTAAAATACGATAATGTATTTTTTCTCTTTGAAAAGTAATTTTTTTTTACTTCATACACTATGAGAGCATAATGTATATTTTTTTGAGAAAATGTGAGCATGTGAGCATATCTATTTTAAAAGATCAAAACAGACAATGTTCAAATGGGGGTTATAGGAAAAGAAGAAGAAGAAGAAGAAGAAAGCAAAGAAAATATAAGAGCGTGGTGGATGACCCTCATCGACACTCTAAAGATAATGGAGTTGGGTAAATAAGTGATCTACCCAAACTCACATTTTGTCTCTTATGCTGTGATACTCAGAATATTTTCACCCACATGAACTCGGGCTACGTATACACCCGCCAGTCTCGTGCCCCACTCTTTGATACATAAGATGACTTTATCCCACACATTCTCAAAGTAAAGGTGGTCCTCTTGAACACCATCTCGTTTCACGTTCGTCAAATCGCCCAAGTGCAAGTGGGCGTGATCGAAAGCATGACCTTGCCCGATTTGCTCTTATCTCCCTTCTTCTTCATGCGGGCAGCCATCTACCAGAAGTCCTGGAGTGAACAGAGTCCCAATTGCCTATTCAAAATATGCTAGCTCCACCCACCGCCAAATCCGCGCAATAGTTGGGCACTCACAGAAAAGATGGAACATCATTTCCGACATCCCGTGGCATAGAACACAGACCGATCGATTGGCCCATCGGCCTCCTCTTCGCGCGAAGATCCATTGTGACGAGTCTTTCGTGAAAGAATATCAACATAAAACATTTTACCTGAGTGGAATCTTTGCTTTCCCAAATAGACTTAGCTCTCTGAACGAACAACTGCTCGGCCAAGCAGTGGTGATCCCACCAGTCATAGCACCAGTGGACCTCATTTGTCTTCCCCAGCAGTGGTTGAATCCCCCCGAGCATGTCAAGCATGCAAGTGAATTGGGAGATCTCGACTTTGCGAAGACCCCGATGCATGCGGGTGTCCCAAGCATCCCCACCATCTTTTTCGCATCCAGAACTATTGGACAACACCCTCGCGTCTCTCCGCCTTGCCCCCACAGCCTTGGGAAAAAGACACTTAGCGTGCGATCAGTGCACCAACAGTCTTCCCAAAAGCGAATACACGAACCATCCCCAATGGACCACTTGAATCCCTCCACGAACTGCTCCCAAAGGCAGAAGAAGCCTCTACTGATCGAAGATCAACTCGCGAGCATCGTAGGGACCATTTCCCCCGACATGCTTGGGTTTCCATGGCGCTCTTTAATTAGCTTTACCCATGCCGCCTCTGGCTTCGCGACCCAATTCCAAGACCACTTTGATAATAGGGTTTTGTTCATGGTGTCCAGATGTAGGAGGCCAACCCCGCCCTTTGAATGGCGCATACATACTTTGCCCCAACGAACTAGAAAAGGGGCTTTCGAATCTAAAGAAGTCACACGCCAGAAAAACAGCCTGCGGATGCTTTCCATATGTTAGATGACCCCTTTAGGCGCATGGAAGATCAAAAAAAAAAAAAAAGATAGCGCTGACAAGACCGACTGCAGTAGGATCAACTTCCCACCCCAAGATAAGAGTTTACCTTGCCATCCCTCCAATCTTTTTGCCATCCTATCGATCACTAGTCGCCACTCCTGTCTCGACAACTTGGATTTCATTAACGATAAGCACAAGTGTCGACAAGGAAGCTGGGAAATCTGGCTACCGCCAATGTCCGCAAGACGCATGGCCTGCGCTTTGGGCACATTTAGCGGAATGAAGTGGCTTTTCCTGAAGTTTATGCGAAGCTCTCGGAGATCCACTCAGAGCACCGGAGGATAAATCGCTTCCCATACATCACGCTTGAGTCGGGGCAGCGAGGAGGAGCGTATCATCCACGAACTGGACGTGAGTAATCCTCTCCCCCGACGTGCATCCCGCCAACCCCTGATACCTGAAGCAACGATCACAGCTGCCACTCAGGCACTTTTTTATTTGTCTTTTGTTCTCTCCGCAATTAGGTCTATCAACAGGTAACGGGTCGATCCGGATCGGTCCTGATAAAAGGCGTAAATACCCAACTCGAAGAACTCAACAATCAAAATGAGTCAGGTTTGGGTCCACCCCAACCCGATTGACCCAACCTAAATTCTATGTGATTTTTTTATTTACGATCCAACCCAACATTTATAAATACTGAATAATTATTTAAAATTTTATGCATTTGAAATATTTTTATAAATTTTTGACTTCATGTAAAAGTAGAATAATCCAAATCGTATTTCAAATGTTTTATCATAAAACATTAAAAAATTAAAATAATGAAAAACTATTTATAATACACTTGACTCCATTTATTGGGGAAATTAATTAGGGGTCTCTAGGGATACCATTATAATAACAATATGTCTCTTCATTTATTTTTTTTACTTTTCTTTAAGTCCCTCTATCCATCCATCCACTTTGTTTATGTCCATTCATCCATCCTCGGCTAATCCTACCCTTTTTTTTTTCCTTTTTAACCCCAACCCTATCTCTTCTTTGTTTTCATCCCCTCCCGACATAACATAAAATATAACAGTGTACAAGATAAACATAACAATGTTCAAGACAAGCATAATAGTGAATTTTAGAGTTACATATACTATTTAAATTACCATCATGAATTTAGATCATCTGCTATTTAAATCACCATCACAGATTTGTAAAATTACCAAAGTAATATTTACATATTACTGACAATGTACAAAAAAATTATGTTAGAATAAATGGTCAACAGTCCCCCAGACCAATGAAAAGTCTTGAATAATATTAATATACTACATAATCAGAAAAGGATTTATCAGTGTACATATATATTTCAGTGTACTAATAACAATGTAAACCTTATTTTCAAGAGATTAATGATGTAGAAATGAAGCATATCAGTGTCTACAAGTTGGGAGTCCAGAAGATTACTGCTCCAACTATGAACTTGTGCCTAAAAGCCTAAGTAACTCTTTGAGCATCTAGATCAAAATAAACAATGCTAAAAAAAATATATACATCCTAAAAGCCTAAAAAGAAACTATCTTAAAAGCCCACGTTTCTACATCATATTAGGATTGTGCATATTAAATATAAAATATACTAACCAATCTTCATAAATAAAGCATAAGAGGAGCATAACGGAGAAAATATAATAGTGTGCAGAAGGAGTATAACAGTGTACAAGAGAAGTATAACATTGAATTTTGAAGTTCTTTTGTCATGTTGATACCTATAGCTATAAAGAGCACAAGCAAAAAACTCGTAAGTTAAAAAGTTCTGGATACTAAGATGATCAATGTTAAGCTAGTTTCTATATTATATTAGGATTTTACATATTAAATATAAAATATGCTAACCAATCTGTACAAGAGAAGCATAACAGATAAAATACATTGACCAATTTGTATAAGAGGAGCATAATAGAGAAAATATAAGTGTACAGGAGGACCATAACAGTGAATTCACAAAATGTTCCAAGACACAAATAAATCAATATTAATGCCTCACCAAGACACTAGGAACGCGTCTGAGAAACCTCTTTCCTATATAGGAAACCGAATTCTTCATCTGTAAATCAAATGAATTCTATATGCTCCACAATGTTTAGCAAACCGAATTCTTCATCTGTAAATCAAATGAATTCTATAGGAACACATGTAAGATCAATCAACTGTCAATATCGACTAAGGGACTGTTTACTGTACCAAAAAGCTCTGTTCCGTCAATTTGGATTGGCCTAACTAAAGGGCTGACTGGAAAACCAATGATAACGAGTGAAAAAACAAAGGACACATTCACTAACGATTAACCTGGTGGATTGCTGATAACATACAAATCTTAAAAGAATCAAATTTGCAATGCCTATAAAAAGTTCCATACGCAAAATGAATCTATAATACTTTACCCGCAATTGAGCCACATAAGTGAGGTGGTTGAAAGGTAGGGCAGGATCATCTGCTAGGAGAAGAGCTAAAAGACCCCATATATCTGCAACTGAGACAAAAAATAAATTCAGTCAGCTTAAGAACATTAAAGTAAGACATAGAAAATCCACATCTTTACAATCATAGCAGGTTATAACAGAACAGAGATCTTACCAGCAACATGACGTCAAAACAATGGGTCTCCATGCATTTTCATCCACTCATAAGAGTCAAATGGATAGACAGGAAAAGCTGACCAGTAAAAAGTTTGCATCACAGGATTAAAAGTTTGCATCAGCTCTTCCCAACCATTCAATCTGCATCCAAATAGTCAAGTGACATTTTGTAAACTCGGCATTGGACATATATGATGAACAACAATCAGCCAATGCATGAAGCCTACATACTGGGAAAGTTTTAGACACCTTACACTAATGCCTCCACTTTTAGAAACCCAAGTCTAATAAACAATCATGCTTTCTGAATCTGGATCCTTTAACTGAAAACCCATTCATTTTATTAATATCGGGTAATAACAGAAAATTCTTTAATCATCTCCACATATTTACTGCCTACAAGAGAGGTTTGGAATGCAGGACAGCCATACTATTCAACTTCATGTAGAATTTATCCATTTAAGTTTAGCAAATATCCCTCAAAAACCACAAAACTAATATTCTCAATGCCATTTGTCTTGCAGGTTCTATTATGATTTTATTTAATTATTCAATGTTCTATCTTTTTCTCTGAATTTTATATGTCGGTTATTTTTTACTAAATTATATTCAATCCCAGATTCTCATCGTATCAATAATACTTCAAAACATGTCTGATTAAGCTAATACCTTTTCAATGAAATCTATATATAAAAATGAAAAATATATTCACTGGTAGGCTTTGAGATTTATAGATGTTTCCTTAAATATGGCATATCATGGCATTATTAAAAAATGATCAATCCATCATATAAATTAGATGTCATGGAAGACTATAAAAAAAAATTATATCGCACTTTTTTTTTCATGAATTTTTATTTATTCTTTCAATATATTTTATTATAATTCTTCAATTTTAAATTCCACTCACTCACATACTATGTGATCCAACCCCTTTGACCTTCACATCCTCACCATCTCTCCCCAAATATGTTCATCATATATATAAATACTCTCTCTCTCTCATCTTATCTACCTTTTCATATTTCCCTTTTTCACGTCATAAATCCAACCAATCAATTAAGGAATAAAGAGAAAAATCAAAAGCAATAAGATAAGAGATTGGAGAGCATACGCGGAGGAGATCCGACGGTGGGGCTGCGAGGTAGAGATCGGCCCGTGGATGGCGGAGATCGGAGGTGGGGACGACGGGGACAGCACCGGTGGTGCCGGTGGAGACGGCATAGGTGGGGCCGGAGCCGGAGCCGATGTGGACGGTTGGGGACGGAGCCGGAGCCGATGTTGGGGACGGAGCCGGAGCCGATGGGGACGGTTGGGATCGGCGTCGATGGGGACGGTTGAGATCGGAGCCGGTGGGGACGGAATCGGTGGGGATGGTTGGGGAAGGGGCCGGTGTGGTCTCGTTTAGGTGGGGACGGTGGGGGCTCGGTTTTTTTTTTTTTTTTTTTGTTTAGGTGGGGACGGGTATAAATAAATGTTTATTAGGTTGTAAATGTTTTGTAACAGTGGCCTCTCGGTTGGTTTTTTTTTTTTTTTTAAGAAAACAGTGGCGTCAATGTTTATTAGGGTTTTGTTAATGTGTTTTGGTGGGTAGTTAGGGATTAACTTAAAACCCTTTAATCTCGGTATGTTTTAAACCGTGATCGTATGATGACTTTTTATCACAAAACAAAGAAACCGTGATCACTTATTAATGTAAAAAAAAAATTATGAATACAAAACCGAGATCTTTTACACGTATATTTCATGTCTGTTTCATTTTCTTACCAGACCGTGATCAAATCTCATATTTTAATTGTTTTAAAATTTTCAAAAATAATTTATTCAATCACAGAGTTATATAAACCGTGATCTTTTTACTTCTTGATATAACAAATAATTTTGAAAACAATTTTTAATCACGCTTTAAATATCACCGTGATCGTAGATTATACAAACCGTGATCAAATATGGTTATTTGATCACCGTCCACTAATATTTGATCACGGTCCACTAAAACCGTTATAATAGAGTAGATTTCATCACGCTTTTTGTTGTAACCGTGATCAAATGGTAATGTCAAAAAAACTTAAAATTGATTTTATACAGTCAACGATCACGGTTTAACGCAAACCGTGATCTTTAATAGCTATTATCACGGTTTAACGCTAACCGTGATCTTTAATGCCGTGGGCTATTACACTTTTTGTAGTAGTGTGGTAGATAAATATCAAAGCACGATTCAAAAAAATCAAATACATGCAACACAATCTAATAAATCAAAACAGTCTCAAGCTACAAGCACCAATAAAATGGAAGCACAAGCATAAGCAACCACCTAAGCTTTCTATTCCATGTATCCCAAATGTGAGAAAAAAACAACAACATGACAACACTCAATTAATCATGACCGTTTAATTGAAAATTGTTTGCAATACACGTAAGAGATTTCAAAAGTGAGCAAACTCATAAGATAGAATAAATCACAACACATCCACTTCATCCCAATTCAGTAAAACAGATATAGAAGAAAAAATCTTATTCCATGGAAGACAAAAATTAGAAATAGCTAAAAATTTTCACAATCTAGCCACTTTGAAACCCAATATCTCTTTCAAGAACCATAATAACAAATAAGAAGAAATTGAACTATATCCAATTATAACACTAGCATGGAGAAATCCATTCAAAGTACCTCAAGCAAGTATCATCATCACAAACAACCGTCGACAATGAGACGATCGGTAGTTGCAACCATCGACAATGGGGTGATCAGTCGTCACATCTGTCGATGATGAGGGGACCGGAGGTCTCAACCGTCAACAAGGGGTGATTGGCCCGTCAACAATGGGGGAGGGTTTGGGAGATTAGGTCATTTGATGGTGGTGGGGAAGGGTTGGGAAGTGTTTTTTTTTTTTTTTTTATGGGGGGGGGGGGGGGGATTAGCAATTCTCAATAGCTAGGGTGTGATAGGGAGAGACAGGGATCTCAAAAGGGCATAACGGCTAACTCACTGGATGGATGTAATAAAAGTTACTGCTAGGGACCCAAAGAAAAAACTTTGGGGACTTTAAGGACTTAAAAAAAAACTTAAAACAATCTAGGGACCAATGGTTAATACATGGGTATCCCCAGAGATCCCTAATTAATTTTTACTAATTTATTCAAACTCATCATGTAAAAATAAAAATGAAAAAAAATTTAACCAAGAAAAGTGTGGCCGCCACTACCCCAATGTGTAGTGCTCTCTCACTAAATCAAAACCATTTTTACATTCTTCTCTTCTTCTTCATTCCCTTTGTCAAACCCTTTATTTTTTTTCAACCAAAAAAGAAGGTAAGAGAAAAAAAAAATGAAGTCGCTCTTAAAAAGTTTCTTAACCTCTCTAAGTCCAACATCTTCTGGTTCGACCTAGGATTGTTAGTGGGGACCCGCCGACCCGAGACCCGATAGGAACCTGACCTTATCCAGACCTGACCAATTGACAGGCCTACTTGCAATAGCGCATTCAATATCCAAGGTAATCACATCACCACCGTAGAGTAACACATGCGACTTAACACATTCGCCGCTAGCGTAAACAACACCAGCGAAAGAGGATCGCCTTGTTGAAACCCGCGGTTTAAGTGAAAATAGCCATGTGAATCACCATTCATAACCACTCCCACTAGCATAATGTATATTATATTATATTAACATGGCGTATGGGGTTGGAAAACGGATTGAGTATATCACTAGAATATATGCATATCCGCTAAAAATCCATATTCACAAATATCAGAAATTACTCGATTTCCAATAACTAGAGTGGAGATACATATATCATCCATCTCTCTAGCTAAAATGTCACATAATCAACTCTATGTATTTAAATATGTTAATTATCCAAAAATATATATATATATATGTATCCACTTTAAATCTAAAAAGATATGAATTTGAATACTAATAAACATTTCTGAATGATTTAGAATACTAATAATCGAGGAAAGTTGACTAACACCCTTTCTTCGTAAAGGATGATCAATGATCAAATCCTGGAGGCACCGATCTTTAAAAATTTGCGAACCGAACTTTAGTAAATCGGCTAGCACCCTTTGAGGTCAGGGGAACATAACATTGTAATTTTTTTTTATGAATAACGATTTAATATTTATACTCAATATTGAATTTATATTTGATGTACTAATCTAGTTATATCAACCATTTATAATTTTATTAATTGCATGTTTGGTTTTTAAAAATCCATTAATTTTGTCACATTATCAAAATTAGGACCTAGATATTGTTATATCCTTTAGGTGGAATAAAAATCCTTATTTTTATTTTAAAATTAGAACAATCATATGCACTTTATCTTGATTATTTTTCTTTTATAACAAACTGGAGATATAACAATAAGTCGTTTTCCATTACTTATCCCCACATTTATTTCCTTATCCCTCACTTTTCTCCATTTCAAACGGTCTTAAAGATTTATCGATCACTTAAAGTAGCATGACAACGCCCCATGTCTGTGCCATGCTTCAACTTATCAAAAGGAAAATGTTAGACCCTGCCCCTTTTTCAGCCCATATATAGTTTTCGTATCTTTTTTATTTTAATGTATTAAAAATCAATAAAACAATTATTCAAAATATAAAGATTGAATTGCATGAGAAAAAGATGATATCAATTAAAGGGGAAGATCCACTACACCAAGCCTCCTCTTTGTAGGATGATAGAAATTTCTCTTCTTTAGTGAAAGGATTTAGGTTAGATTCTTACCGTCTGTTAATAAGGAAAGATTTGATCAAGAATAAATAAACTTACCAATAATAAGAAGAAAAAAGATCCATTGAAAAATTAAAAGAAAAAAAAAAGGTAGATTGCATTACTTCAGAGGTACATGGATTCTTTTGTACACACACATCAATTACAAATATTTGGCATTTCAAAAGTAACCTTCATTCCTCCCTTTGAAGCCAATCTGCCCAAAAGTGAGGCAGACAAACAATCCGAAGTGCCATGTGATCAACCACAACCTGTAAAAGTGGGAATAAAATATTTTAAAGCCTAGTAGGGTTCCCTTAATCGAGCAGGATTGTTGCTAGGTATTGTTCAATTTATATAGAAAAATGATAAGTATAACTACTTTTATAATCTTACATGCAGTCTAAATATGATTATTTATTTTTTAAAAATAAAAATGTTATTTAATAAGACACATATTTTTAGATAAAAAATGTACATACATTCGTATCCGTAACGAATTGAATGTGAAAATCTACACGCTAATGTAACAACGCTCATTGTATATTATAACCGGCGGTAGAGGTATCCCCTCTTCACAGGCCTGACCAATTCAATTAGCATGATCTATAAGCACATGTTTATGCTAGATTTCCCATAGTAGGTGTGACAACCTCAAGATAATGTTAGTCCTGCATGCAATTCCATATTGATTTGACTTTTTAAATGTATATGTAAATTGAAATATGTATTTCAATAAATTATATATATAAACTATATTTTTGGCTTGTCTATCAAAACATAGAGATTAAATGTGAGGTTCCCCAGTTTAAGGCTTGTAAGACCAAACTAAGGCCTTAAAACATATGGGGTTTAGAACTTGGCCCAGCCTTATCTAAGCCCAACCCATACCTGGCCCATTGGCATGGCTATATAATAATGGAAAATGACGTCTCTCCCTTGTACACCATTGGTTTTTTTTTTAAAAAAAAAATCACACACTTTTCTATTGAAATTTATGTTATATAAAATTAAGTATATATTGAGATACATTAATGTATTTTTTATCGAGTTAAAAAAATGATAAATTTTTTTTACATTATATAATATGATATATAATCACATACACTATAATAACGCAGTATAGTACAATATATGCTGCATTATCATAATGTATGAGGCTGCAAAACAGACTAAAAAAAGGACTCTAGTGTATGAGCCCCCGTATTGGGCCACATGTTGGCTGAGCCATCGCAACTTATTATGGGCCATTTGAAATGGGGGGCTTACCAGAACTGGGAAGTGAGGGCCGGCCCAGTGGGCCAGTGGGCCAGCTCCTCGCCGATGCTCTGGAAGAAGAGTCCGGTGAGGCTGTTGCCGTTGATGGCCGGTATGCTTGACGGCGCGAGCCACCCGATCAGCCCGAACCCGATCACGTTTAGGTCCCTCCTCAGCCAGTCCCTCTCAAAGCTTCACCAACCACACCACCACATATAACATGAAAAAAAAATAATGTCAATTCATATATATTGTTAATAAAGATCAGTTTTGCGTTCATTTTCATCTCACACTTCTGGAACACTCAGAAAAATCAATATTACAATCTTTCATTCTTGTGCTTACGAAATTATCAAACTATAGCCCTAAGTGAATGGTTGTATCATATGCATGAATGGACATGAATAATCAATTTTAGTCAAATTTAGTGCTTACCAGGTGAACCTTCCACCTGAGGCCACTGTTTGCTTCAACGGGTTCCTGGCAGCCACTGGGGACCTTATGAAACCTAACAAAGATCACCCAAAGAAAATCAGATATTATATTCAATGTGGGGGCTCTCTTATTATATGATCAAATGACATGAAATGATGAAGTGATCCTCTCACTGGATGCAAGAGATGGCTTGTTGGATGGGCGAGATGGGGTGAGAGAGGGAGTGCCCAGGCCTGCTATGTGGGTTGATGTTGCCATGGCTGCCATTGTTGCTTGTGCTTCTGATTCTCTCTCCCTCTCTTGAGAGGTTGAAGATTAGGGTCAGGATTTGTGGGTTGAGGAGATCTTTGGATGGATTTCGAATGGATGGAAGATTCGGATGTTGGGCTAATGGGTAGCTGCCACGTGGACATTTTCAGATAAGCTGAGTCTTCTTGTCCACTTGTTCTAGCTAGTTTTTGGGTCTGGGGCTTGGGAGGAACAGGGACCTGGATGTACGTGTTGGCCCACAAGTTTAGGTAATTTACTGAGTCCAAGATCTTCCTCAAGTGAAAAAAACGAATTTTTAGATCCAATCATTTTTACCGATCAAAATTCAGGTCTTATACGTTTTTATTTTTTTTTAAATAGTAAACATTATTGATTTATTGAAGTATATGTTTTTATATCTTTCCATTTTGAGTTGAATGAAAACGTTTTTAATAAATAAAAAAAATATTTAGCAATGTATATTCTTCATTGAATTTCTAACGAGATATGTAAGATTATATTTTGACTGTAAAAAAAACTGAATGTAATAGTGCCATGAAAAAATATCTCCCAGTAATAAAGATCTTAAACTATCGAGATCAATGGGAGACTATTACGTGACATATTCTTGAGCTGACATGGGGCATGTATGGATGAAGTTATGCATCCAACATAACTTCTTTATTTAGTCACGCATCTTTAAATAAATTTAATCAGGTCTTAAAATAGAGGGTTGACCAAATGAACACCTTGGGCTATGCATGACTAATTAATCAAATTGTCATAAACTCATTCGATTCGTAATAGCACTTTAACTAGTTGGGTCATTCAATATTGCAGAATTCGCTTGAACTTTCGTGACAAATGGCTAATTGATATAGGATAAATTTAAAAAGAAATCATTGCATAATATTTGATTTCAAATCTGTCATCAAATAAAATTTTATGACAAATCTCATTATTTAAAGTCATATTAATCATCTTTTATTGGTGAATTAGGAATTTAGGATTTTTAGGATTTTATATGTTATTTTATTAAATTTTAATAATTGTCATTGTAATTGTGTCTTTGCTATTTTTAATAGAGTCATAATTGACATTATGAGCATGTATTTTTAATATTTGTAGCCTATATAAGGAGTGCCACTATATTTTGTAAAACAAAAGCTTTTGATCAATTAATAAAATTATCTCCCTTTTGAGGTTTTTCTTCCTTGTGGATTCAAGAATTACTTGTGGATTCAAAGAGTTATGAGATCTTGACGTAGATCGGATCCTTTTATTAGTTTCACACTGCGTTAGGTGGTATCAAAGCGAGGATTCGCCTGTCTTCGATGACGCATAGCCGTGTGAGAAACAACCATCCCATTGACGGTGATCATGGGGTGCAGGAGCTGTTTCGGCTGTTGCGGGAAGACCAAAAGCCACTTCGAGAGGAGTTTCATCAACAAACGCGGCAGGCTCTTCGTGAGGTGAAGGTTGGCGTGAATCTCAACACCGACAACAAACAACCTGGGAGTGACAGGATGCACGTCAAGGGATTAGCCCGAGGCCAACCTGTTGCTTATAATATTATTCGATGACATTCTCATTATCTACCAGATTATGAGGATGGCTCAGATGATAAAAGCGGTGAACTGTATGACTATCAGCCGAGAAAGCAACACACATACTACTACAATTATTTTTCAAATGTGAACATCTCCTATTTCAATGGTGATTTGCCAATCGATAAGTTTGTTGATTGGATCTTAAAAATTGATAAATTCTTTGAGATAATGGAGATGTGTGAAAAGGAGATGGTCAGATTAGTGGCGCTTCAACACCCGAGTAGTGCCACTAATTGGTGGGACCACCTTCAAAGGACCAGACAATGACAAGGAAGAGCACATATTCGAACATGGAAGAGGATGAGACAACTTCTCATGGATCGCTTCCTTCCTCTAGATTATAAACAATATTCATTCTAGTTGTACCATAATTGTCGCCAAGGTAATCGTTCCGTATTCGACTATACTGCTGAATTTTTAAAATTTTCGGGTTAATATAACCTTGCAGAGGCTAAGTGGCAACGAGTGGCCCATTATCTTAGTGGGTTGAGGCCATTAGTGCGAGATCGTATTGCTTCACAAGAGATTTACAATTTGACGGTAGCAATCTCGACGGCCGTAAGAGTGGAATCACAATTGGAGAGATCAAGGGTGCACATAGTGTCCAAAGGCTCTTCCATGATCAATCCGCTAAATGTTACATTAAGTCAAAATATGGTTGATGGATCGATAGAGAAGATCAAAGAAAGTCCACCAGAAAATTAAAAGAATCTAATGATTGACCACCATGATTAACCTTTAGTTGAATCAGAAATTGATGAGGACAGCGGAAATAAGGAAGTGAAGGATGTTGTTTTCTCCGTTGAATCTGAAAAGATTATTAGAGAATAACAAGAGAAGTCATTTTCTTATTTCTTAGTGGTGACATCAGAGATAGAAAAGCCCCAATAAACGTTCGTGTTGCAGACTACATATCACATCAACATGAGCGTTTTTTATGCTATCGTCGACAACAATAATGATGGGGACATTGCGACTACCACAATAGTCGATTTGATTGAGAAGGAATTTAAAATCAAGAAGATGTATTTCCTCTTGCCAAAGGTCAAATACAAGGATGCATCAATTAGGATGGAGAAAAATATTTTAATCTCTTCTATTGGTGTATTTGATTACATAAAATATCATCCTCCTGATCATCTAAGATTCTCTCATCTTAAACTCGAGAATGGGTTTTTTTTTTTTAAAAAAGGAGACTAATGTAGGACAGATTTGAAAAGAAATCAGTGCAGAATATTTGATTTCAAATCTGTCATCAAAATAAAGTTTTATGAGATTTTGTCATTTATTGACAAATCTCATTATTTAAAGTCATATTAATCACCTTTTATTGGTGAATTATGAATTTATGATTTTTAGAATTTTATATGTTATTTTATTAGATTTTAATAATTGTCATTATAATTGTGTCTTTGGTATTTTTAGTAGAATCATAATTGACATTAGGAGCATATATTTTTAATATTTGTGGCCTATATAAGGAGTGCCACCATATTTTATAAAAAAATGACTTTTGATCAATTAATAAAATGATCTCATTTTTGGGTTTTTTCTTCCTTACGGATTCAAGGAGTTATGAAATCTTTACGTAGATTGGATCCTTTTATCAGTTTCACGCTGCGTTACTAATTCAACAAATGTGTAGCACATCAGTTCTCTTGTGAGAGCTCTTTATTTTTCATCACTCAGAAAGCATAAAACAAATTTTAGTTATATAAAATAGGGTTTCAGCATTCTAACAAAAGTTTGTTGCCCATGAACCAGTTTCAAAAGCTACTTTAAGTTAAAATGCGTAACTCATTTTCCCCTGGCCTTGGTATCTAGCATACACTAGATTAATATAAATATGTATTTATTCAATTTATTCGAGTGTGTATTTTATTTTTTTATAAAGATATGTATTTCTTTTATTGATTACATATCTTAGGAAAAATATCATAACATGGTGATTGCAAAAGCCATTACATAAATGATTGTCTCTAAAAATTTCATAAATAAAATATGGACAATCTATATACGCTTTCTAACAACGGTGTTGTTGCAATCTTGTATTCAGTCTTATGTGTAGTCCTATTTTATTTAACGAGTATATGCTTTGTTAGATGAAACATGTGATTTTTTTTCTTTCTAAATGGGTAATATAATTCAGTAGAATATGTATTCCATTTTATATAAAGTATTTAATTTACTACATGAACTATATCTTTCAAAGAAATCGAAGCATGTGAAAAATGTAAGAAGAACAGAGTTGCAACTCTTAACGCCACTCTTCTAACAACTATGTTATTGTAGGGCTAACATTGGTGGGTTGGACCTCATTTTGATTGGGCCAAGGCCCAGAATGACAAACCGATGCTAGAAATAACTAGACAGTGACTCAGGGAGTCAAAATATTAATGCATAGCTTATA
The DNA here is from genome assembly GCA_030737835.1 of Acorus gramineus. NCBI lineage: Eukaryota > Viridiplantae > Streptophyta > Magnoliopsida > Acorales > Acoraceae > Acorus > Acorus gramineus. The sequence goes on from CM060849.1 coordinate 24,513,895, forward strand.
ATCAATTCAGGGCCATTGAAAACTGTTCATATCCACTCATAACCTTAGTCACAACTTCTAACACTAATGCATTGAAAGAAGAAAATGATCCCATAATAAAAAAAAATATTATCCAATTTCGAGACCCAAAAACAATGTGAACCAATCACAGAAGTCACAACACTCCCACAAAAAAAAATGATAGCATATCCTCTTATGATTGTATGAATCCCCTAATCCACTAAATTTTTTGTCAACATATCAGGACTTTGAAAGAAATAAAAATAAATAAACATGTAGACGAACTTGAAAAGTGAGTAATACATTTAAAAACACATCGAGATCCTCTGTGTTAAAGATTGAGAGAATTACTGTATATGTCAATTATAGTATGCCAATAACACAAACTCGTTAATGGTCAATCAATGTTTTGGTTTTACATAAATGTTGATTTAAGTGAGCATTTTCATTACAAAATTATTTTTGTCACTTATACGGAATTTTGTCATTGAACCACACAAAGATTCTGTACTCTATTAGAATATCTCCAACTGGCGTGCATACCCAAGATCTTTTCATTTTGCATCCCCCAATACCCATTGGCCTCTATATTTTCAAATGTCCCATTACACTCTAAAACAGTTCAAGTACCTTTCAACACCTTTTGTATAAATGATATTTAATTCTTATGTTATTATGAATCCTCAATTATCATTTGTATTGAATAAAAAGTTAGAATTCATATGCATATGTTTCGTCTAATAGTGCATATGTTTCATTGGATTTCTAATTATGTATATAAGAGTATATTTTATCATTTAAAATAGTGATTTGAATATTTGAACAATAAAATTTAAAATTCTACTATTGGAGTTAATGGTTTTTTAAAACATCAAAATATTCAAAATGAAGACTATTGCAATTGTGGGGTATTCAAATTGTTGGGTGTGTGGGCTTTAGTCTACCCCATATGAATCCAGCCCATGAGGGCTTGGATATGCATATTCCTGCATGCGCGTGGAATATAGAGCCCATTAGGGCTTCTCCTCTTCACGTCAATCACAACGGCGAGAAAGAAAAAAGGGTTCGGCGGCGTGTGTTTGGTGCGGCAGCAGTGTAGAGAGAGATAGGAGAGAGGAAAGAGAGAAGAAGAGTTGTTCCTTCTTCAGGTTCCTCCGCGGATTTCGATTTATATCCAGATTGGGTTCTCCATATTATTTGAAAGATTATTTATGGTTTCATTGAGGTAACCATGTATCCCTCTTTCATTTTGTAGTTTTCAAATTTTGAGCAAAACTTGAAAGGACATTATTCTCATTATATTTTGGTATAATAGATTGTTGTCAGAGTGTCCCGTGGATGTAGCATTAAACCTAACCACGTTAAATTTGGTGTTTCTTTGTGGTTGTTTGCTTTTATATTTTTCTGATTGCGTCGGTGATTGATTTGGGCTTCGTATAATATTATTCTATGATTATTATTATTATTATTTATTTCACACAAATAAAATTGTTAAAAAACCAAATACAAATGTTCAAAATCTTTAATGTGAGTCTTCAAAATGAAGATACCTCATTGCAGATACTCTTATGAAGGGTTATTTTGATGTCCAGTCATGTGCTGCAGGCGATGGTTTGCAAATTGCAATGGAGGCTCTGATGTTGAGAACATGGTGAACTAATTTGTCTTCTTTTGTTTGTATGAGATTATAAATATATGAGTGGTCTAGAGATAAGTTTGGAAATTGAAGCTTGTGTGCTTGTTTGTTTGTTTGTTCATATTTATTAATCCGAGTGAACTAATTTTCAAGAAGGTACATGAAAAAACAAAGTTCGATGTCTTTTTTAAAGAAAGATTGAAAACTTATGAATAGATGGGAGGACAACCATACTTCAAAAGGAATTATTATTATTATGAGCACTTAAAGATGTACTTATCCATTAATAAATACTTAAAAATATATTAGGATTTGCTTCTTTGTATTCCAATTACACCCCCCCCCCCCCCCCCAACACACACACAAAAAAAAATTTCACCTATAAAACTAAGCTATTCAAATTAATTTATTAATATAAATAAAACTACTCCTACTCCCACAATTTGAGATGTTTTAAATTTTCAACCACAGTGTTCCTTGTTAATCAATAAGGAATTAAATTAAAGAATTATAATCTTGTGTTATATAGTAATATAATCCTAAAAAATACATTATGGATTCCATTAATAGTAAATCAACTCCTTCATTAAACATTATAACATATGATTCCCCTATCTCAGGTTATATTATTTTTTTCATTAGTCATAATCAACACGAGTTTCAAAGACACATTATAATATAAGTTCTTAATCTAAACAATTAGTACAAATCATGGGTCCCATGCTTTTTTTTTCAATTCCAATTTTTTTATGCCCAATTGGGAACACCATATATGGTCACAACCAAGGTATACTAAAATAAGTGAAACACATCATGAAAACCCTAATTATTGGTCTTCACTACCCAGGTGAGGACATGTTTTAAAGATTCCAAGCTTCATATCCTGTTATATTTTTTTTAGCTGGATTTGGATTTAATATTCCCTCCTGATCAGTGTCATGTTTATGTCCCCCAAAGCCCTCATTTAGTATTGGCAAGTGTTTTTGACAAAATATTCCAATTGTTCAAACTTTAATGGCAGCCAGGGTGGCTACGTACGTGGCTATCTTGAATAAAAAAATTAAATTAAATTAAATTAAAATATGGCATACAAAGGGCACATGTTTTGTGCTTATCCTAATCACAATGATTATTTCACACATTACATTATATTTTAATTAATAATCTATATGGAAATTTCATTTCCTTTCATTACCAAGAGTAACATAGTGATAGATGCGATCTCGGCATAACTACTAAAAGAATTAATAAAGGGTTTTGTTAACGAGTGCCTTCATGACACTGGTTAACCCACATTTATTGTTATCTTTTTAAGCAACCCAATAAATTAATTATGATATGAGTATAAAAAAATAAATTTTTTTTTAAAATACCAACAACACCCCTAATAAATTCACAATCTTTTTTTCTTCTTCCCTCCCATACCCTATTTTTTCCCTCTAATATTTTTTTCTTTTTCCCTCCCATGTCCTATTTACTCATAAATGATATATAAAAAATTAACTTTATATACAAAAAAAAATATTGTTCAATTGTTTGGTATACATACTTTTTTTTACATAAATAGGACATTTTTCCTGAAAATATATTATTTATGCTTGTAACATATATTTTTTATTTTTAAACATTGTGTAAGAGAGGGAAAAATTGGGTGTGGGAGAGAAGAAGAAAAAAATGTGATGAATTTATTAGGGGTGTTGTTGGTATTTTAAAAAATCTTTTATTTTTTTAATCATATCATAATTAATTTATTGTGTTGTTTAAAAAGGTAACAATAAATGTGAGTTAACGCCTTGAGGGCACTCGTTAACAAAACCCATTAATAAATAATCACAAACTTTATTTTCTAAAAAGTAAATATTTTGGAAAATTTATATATATACCCCTATTAAATCACATTTTTAACTTTATACCCCATTTTAAAAAGGTCATTGCATGTTACTCTTGAAAAAAATATTCATATTGCAATTATACCCTTCCGTCTATCTCCGGTATCCTAACTGATTTAATCACAGTTATCTATCTAACCATGCCCCATGAAATGTTTATTATACCCCTAACTAAATCTTACCCTAAAACCTCAAACAGATGCCTCCCTCCTCTCACACCACCTTTTCCCCAATAAAGCCATAAAATCAAAACCAAATTAAAACCTGTAATTCTTCCCTCTTCCAAAAAGCTAAGATCCCCTCCTAGCTCAAACCCTAAGATTATCGTATGGAGAAGGACGAAGGGCTGGTTGAACAAGGAAGAAGGGTATTTTGATGCTAGAGTTTTTATTTCAAGAGAGCAACATCTTTAGTAAACTTAATTAGTATATAATTATGTTGAAAATACCCTTAAACTCAGGTGAATAATAGATTTTATTTGCAGGCACAAAACTCTTTCCATCAGTCATAGTGAGTTTTCTTTAATAGAATATTTTTAATCATTATATTTCTAAAGCATGAATATCCAAAACCAAACATTTTACATATAATATTTCCAACAAGAAAAAGGCTATAATGGTAAACAAATAAGAAACACTACCAATAGAGCAAACATGTTATGATATATTTCAACCATATTACTTAAAATTACTTAAAAAGATGAGCATTTACTTAATTGTGTTAATTTCTTGTCTATTTAGATTTTCAATTATAAAAAACTAATAAATTTATTCTCCTAGGTCTAGTTTGGTAAAGGGATAAATTTTTAGGATAAGTTAACCTAATTTATAGGGATAAAAAAATCATTATTTTTATCCAAATTTGCATTTGGTAATGTTTTTTATTATCCTCATTTTTTATTTTCTTATCATTAATCTTGCATTTGGATTAAATATGAGATAACTTCAAATTTTTTAAAAAAATATCAAATCTACCATTCATATTAATAGGGCATTAATATTGTTTAGTGGAGCACATTCTTTCTTTTTTTGGTTTCATTTATTTTCTTGGAAAGGGTAGTAATTAATAAATGTTATCCCAATTTTACAAAATTGGGATAAAAATTTGAGACAAAGTCTATTCCATCTTTTACCGAGAACAAACTATCCCTATTTTTTTTTCTCAAAATGTGGACAATTGTCCATATTTTATCCCAATTTTTTTATGCCATATGGGATAACAAGGGATTTAACCCAATTTTTTCCTTATCCTAACTCTTTATCCCCATACCAAACTAGGCCGTATGGTCATAATTAAGATGCATACCACTAGTATGTTCCTGCCTCCCCTTTTAATTTTCTCTTCTCCCCCCCTTTTAATATTCTATTTGCTTTGAGGCAACTTTCAAACTTGTAACATCTTCTAAAAGTTATATAATCTAAGTTTCTTTAAAAAAAAAAAAAAAACTAAAAAATTTATTGGTGAAGTTATTGTTTTTTTCCTCGGTATTGTTTTTTTCCTCAGTAACACCATAAAATGCCATTCTTTTTCTATTTTCATGCATGAAGAAGTGAAAGGTATCAAAAGTGAGAGAAAAAAAACAAGAGAACATATTGAAAGACATCCAAACAAAGCCAAACACGGATCTAAAATAATAAATAAAAAAGAAACATGTTTGTGTTGGCTGGCACAATGGGAACAAAAAATAATGCAGCAGTTGTACTGGGCGTAAGATGGAAAAATAGGAATGTGAGGACTCAATTCCTACACGACATAGAAATTAAAGAACACATAAAATTATATGTGATAAGGACTCCAAGAACATTATCTTTTATACTGTCATGGCAAAATAGTATGTATGGACTCTCATCTGCTCAGTACTGGTTCCACTACTGGTTCCACTGAGACTAATAAATCTTATAGATAAATATCGGTGACTGACACATAACATCTCACAATATTTCACTTTTTCTTTAAACACCGCGCAATAGGTGGGGAATAGGATGTAGTATAGGAAAATAAGCTTCCACACATGTTTCTCTACAAGAAATAAATGGGTATAACTTAGCTATAATATGTGATAATAAACTAATATTAATATTCTAGCTAGGTTTTCATTCAAATTGTGTATGAGGGCTTACATATCAAATCATCTGTCATCACCTCTTATAAATTGAAAAACGCACATGTTAAATCAGTTTTTCATTTTTTATAAACTTTTATCAACATCTCAATCACATTTTATCTACAACTTATTCATTGTTAAATCAAACAAATAGAAACTTCATTATTATAATTTTTGACAAAAATAACTAAAAATACAATAAAATAACTTATTTTTTATCAATTCCAAAATATCTTATATCGTGACCCGAACAGAAAAATTGTTTAGTTCAAACTTTAAACTATTCGATTCAATTTATAACTCACAATAACTGAGTTCATGAGTACAACACAAAGTTCTCTCTTTCAAAGTAAATCTCCGAGACCATGTCACAGTTCTCTGCATGTAGTCCTCATCTGCTACCATTTTTTTAAAAAATATGTCTCGAAATCCACAAAAAAATATATTAAAAAAAAAGGTCCAAATCAAAAATCTTCATAATGCAGGCAACCAGCACGTGATGGGGATATATATATATATATATATACACTTATATAATTTGGGAGAGGGACCATCAGAGACAGATTCCGCGAGCAATCAAAGGTTGATCAAACGGTGGTAATTGAGAGTTCCTCTGGATCTAACCATAGATGAAAATTTGACCAGGTGGTCAAAGCAAATTAGCTACATCATCCATCCATGTGTCACCTAGTTTGCCAATAATATAATCATAGAAGGAACTCTTGCATTTTAGCCCTTGAAGAATTTTTGCTCTTACTAGCTATTTGATAGGTTTTATATATGTAGTTGAAGCCCATTCTTTCGTAATTTTGTTTGCAGTTTAGGGTCTGGGTTTTCGAGTGAAACTCACATAAGTATCATCGTTTTACAAAAAATGGTTACAAAATTAAACACCCTTGAAAGATTTTTTTTTTCACCTTTTTTTCTAATTAAAATTTTCATGTCAGCAGAGTAAAACTATAACATTTTGTTTGGCATGGTAGGACTTATAGATATTTTTTTGTCTACTTATATTATATCGTGATATTTTATCGAGCTAGTTACGTTTTTGAGTGATGCATGTGTGGTTTCTGGAAAAAAAAAAAAATTATAGTCAAGGTTAAATTTTATAGTCATGGTTCTACCATTCATCACGTATATAAATTTTAATACTAAAATATGAAACATATGTACAAATTAATTATGGTATTTCATATTACCTCACTTTGGGGAGCTTATACTTAAATATAAAAAATATAATATAAATTTCCATTATTACCATTATATAAATATGTACATGTACGTGCATGCATTTTATTGCGAATATTAAAGAAGAATACGACTAGCATAGCATATTGCATTCCAACTTAGCTAGCTACAAACTTCGAGTCATGAACTTCATATATAAAACTTGAAAATATTAGACACGGTCTATTTTATTGTCTAAAATGGAGCGCCTATTTTTTTAAATATTTTTGAAATTATATATCTTACATAACAAGATATGCACTTTAATAAAAAATAATTTATATACTTCAATAAATTAAATAATCATTTGTAAAAAATATGAAAAACTTTCAATAAGATATTTACTTCAATACACTAAATAGATGAGGCTATTTAATGAAGTATATATATGAGACTGAAAAAAAAAGTATAATAGCACTCAAACTAATAATTAAAATATCAACTAAACAGCCAATTATAGAACTTTGCTCAAATCTCACCTTTATTGATGGGACAATACTTTATAATTATTGTAAAGAGAAAAATCTGTATCCTCTCAAAAGACGACACATGTCAAAGGTTAAATGGGTGTGAATCGGCGCGCCTGAAAACCAATAACCCAATTTGGTGAGAGCTGAACAGACGAATAACAGTTAGACACTCCCGAACAGGTGAGACACGACCAAACTAGTCTCTACTCCGCTCAAGGTGACTCAGGTTTGATAGGGCAATTCTTCACCTCGAGGGCGAATGTCATATTGCATCTAGTGTAAAACCCCGATACCCGACTAGGTGAAGACCATGAACAGAATCACTGTAACAAAGTCTACTCAATCTATAATGGTCAGGCTGTTGATTAAGTGGTCAGACTGTTGATTAAGTCCCATTGCCCGTTTAATACAAATGATTAAGGACACGTTCACAAGCTATCCACTATGGTGGTTACCATAAAACTTGCCTACTACCAGCCATAAAAGGGGAAGACTATTACAACAGCTACTTGGCCAGTGAACCCTCTGAAAAGGGAGAAGGTACAGAAAATCAAGGTATGAGTTTTATCTGCTAACAAGCCATATTAAGAGTGAAATTATCTTTTTGAGTTCCCTTAAGATTATCTTTTTGAGTTCTCTTACTGACTTAAGCATTAGAGTCCTTTAACTGGCACCAAACCGGTATCGCACTTACTTCTTTGTGAGTGCAGGAATCATATTCGGTCAGATTTATATTCGGCAAAGAGACTTTATCCATTTACATTGATCGGAGGGAGAATTTACCTCTTCAGTTATAATTTTTTTTTTATCATCTTTCTATAACACAAAATGTTCTAATAATAAGATATATATATATATATATAGACAGACTACCATATATGTTGTGTATCTATCAAAATGTTACTAAAGAAACTTCCCCTCAATATATAGCTAGAACAATAAAAAAAAAATGATCAGGAAATTAAACACGTACACATACCCCTCAATAATGCAAACATCCTTCCATGTAAACATAAATTTATGTGATCCGGATTACAAACTGAGAGATCCTTTTGTATTTTTTTTTTAATGAAAATGCCTTAAATTTAATATAAATACACATGAAAGCCACAAAATCCAAAGATGTTTATCTTAATTAACAATTTTATGTCATTTATACTGACTCACTCTCATTAATCCATACAATTATTCTATGATGTTGGATAGGAGGATAAGTGCCACAACTAAAGAAAAATATCCTATTTATGTTCAAATAAATAAAGACAAATGTGAATAATTATTTTGATTTTAAATTAAAATATGATTTTTTTTTTTATCTCAGGCAAAAACTTGAATATATTCTTTTATATCCAGATTTTGAAAAACGTGAACAAAGATAATAATGTTGACGATCGTTTATTGCGGCCGTTCGAAACCATATAAAAACTACTAGAAATGTCTATAAAGATAATAATGGTAATAATAATAACTACTAGAAATGTCTTTTATTGCGGCGGTTTGAAACCGTCGCAATAGACATTAAACCGCACCCATATCGTTTACCGACACTCCATGATACGCCTGTATAACAGGGGTCGTATTAAGTTATTTGCTGCGGTCTGTCATTTATCTGTGGCGGTTCCTGTTGCGACAGTTTTACAAACCGCGGCAATAGGTTACATACGAATATGCTATCGTGGGATTTTTTGTGGCGCTTTCTGTTCAAATGCAATGGTTTGTAAACCGCCACAGAAAATGCCACATACATTATACTTGGGTTTGCAACCGTTTTTCATCTTCTTAATAATAACCCGGCACCATTAATTAATTTAAATCCACCCAACAAAATTAATTATCATTATATATATAATGAATGCCATTGAATAACAAAACAAATTTCATAAATATTGCAAAACCCAATTTCAAATAATATCGAAACCATAGAACATGGAAGATTAAAGAATTGTTTCTTACAAAGAAAGAAAAGGAAAGTATTATATCTTATAAAAAAACAAAATTACAAATCTATGCCTCTACTGACAATTGAAACGGAAAATAAATCGATTAGGCACTGAAACTAAGAAAGCTGATTAATTTGTTCTTGCATTTGTTTCATCTTCTCTTCTTTTTGTTGATCTTGTTCGTGCATTTGTTGTATTTTTCTTGCATCTATTGCGTATGGGTGCATCTATGTCCTTGTTCTCTCTCCCTTGCAAAGTATTGTGTTGGTGTAAGTGGAGAGACAAACAAGATATACTAGTAAAAAATTCAAAGTCATTTCTTTCAGGTGAATAAAAAATCATATAAAACTAAATTTAAAGAGATGCACAATAAATAAATTATTACATTATGCTAATAACAAATCCATATAAAAATGCTAAAATATAATCAAATACATCAATTGCTTGGAACCCTAACTTTTTTAAAAAAAATACAAAATTATAAATAAAAAAAAGAATAAAAATATCCTTACAGAATGGAAGATCCGCGTGAGCCTGATGATTCATGCAAGTTTTAGAACCAACAAAGAGGAGAGGAGCCCGGTGGAGAAGGTAATATATCATGGGAATTGCACACAACACAATGAGTTGAGAGAAGCCATGTAAATTATAATAGAAGAAAATATGGGAGGGTGTTTTGAAGAGATTGGCCGAGAGAGGAGAGAATATCACCTGGTGCATGGTGTATTTTTTTTTTTTTTTTTTTTCACGGTGGGCTTGAGAGGGCTGTGTGGAGACAAAAGGTAAAGTTGAATTTTAGGGTAAAGTAAGAGGAGAAATACTAATTGTTGATTAAAACTAACAAATCATTGATTTGTGACAAGTGTCTATATTTTTACAACATTAAAAACTTTTAATGGCGCCAATTATTTCGCCAATTGTTCTAAAAAAATTATTCCGCCAATTTTTCTTATTGTTTTTGCTATTTTTTTCAAATGTAGTTATAAATAATATTAGCTAGCTACATTTTTTAAACGTAGCAATACTATATATGGTGGTGGTTTATTAAAAAAACGCAGCAATAATATTATCATTCATTTATCTCCATAATAAAAGTGACATTTTGTTGGCAACCACCGGGATAAAATATGTACAGTTGTGTTTTAAAAGAATCACAGCAAATAAAAATGCCTCTATAACCCCTTTTATAAGGCGACTAAAAGCAGTAGAATTCGAAAAATGAATTATCTTCAAATTTTATCATCTCATGAAACTAGTCCTACTAGCCTTCAACAGATATGACTCACAATCATGAGATAGAAATCAATGTGTATAGACCCAATCAGAAAAACCAAAAATAACATCTAAAAATATGCTTCTACTTTAACCACTATCCACAAGAGAAAAAAAAATCATGCATGCACAGCCTAAAAGTATTATATTATAGCATAATGATTCAGGTTTACCTATGTTAAGGGTAGATCTTAGGTTCGAATATTGACGCTGACTTATCTACCTGTTTGTTGGCGAGTATTCGAAAGAATTTTTCATAGGACTGGGACAAACAAGAAAAGGTAGTCTTCCCAGCTTGACCATATAAGTCAGTCACAGGGATCCCTCGGATATTAAAAACAAAAAAAAAGTATTACCTCATCTACAATCCACATGATAGTTTTGATAGACCAACATTTCTCTATGTCTACAGGGATGGAATATTTCAATTAGTGCTAGATCTTTCAATTTTGAATGAGGGATGTCACTCACATGCTTAACATGCTTTTCATGTTCTTTAAACGCATCAATTCCTCATTAGAAATTGTCAATAATCCTAGGGATCTAACAACAGTACTTGTCAGCGTCCAAATGACTAGAATAATCTAAACTCACACGTTGAATATTTGAAATTTTAGAATGAGTTTAGATAGTTTTTAAAGTCTCATAATTGTTATTGACAAATATAGATGAGATTGATATCCAGTTAACCCTGAAACAATGATCCCATCACATTCGTCAATTTAAATAGAAAAATAACATATGCAGTCCTATTTCTAATACACACTATTTTTTTTAAAAAAAATTATACATTTTTTTATAAAAAATATATATATTATTATATAAAATAATATATATATTATTTTTTTTTTAATAAAATGAATTTTTTTTTCACTTTTCTACTCATTTTCTGTAGACTCCACAACCCCTATTACATTTCTTGCTATTCTTGGTTTTTTAAAATGGAAATGACCAGAGTTTAATAATAATAAAAAATCATAATGTATGAGAGGGTGTAAAATGGATTGACTCTCGTATAAATATCTCTACAAAACACACAACCCCACCTCACCAATCCTCCTCCTCAATTCCATACACCCACCCACAAAAAAAAAAAAAAAATGCAGACAAAAGCAGCAGCAACCCATGGCCAGTTCCCCACAGACCTCCAATGGAGGAGCACTACTACTCCAACCACCTCCACCAGCAGCACCCAAAACCCTAATTACGAAGAACAACTGATCATGGAACCCATGTTCGAGAAACCACTGACACCGAGCGACGTGGGTAAGCTGAACCGGCTGGTGATCCCAAAACACCACGCCGAGAAGCACTTCCCCCTCCTCTCCTCCTCCTCCTCCTCCGATAACGACAACTCCCTCTGCTTCGAAGACGAGTCAGGGAAGCAGTGGAGGTTCAGGTACTCCTACTGGAACAGCAGCCAGAGCTACGTCTTCACCAAGGGCTGGACCCGCTTCGTCAAGGACAAGTCCCTCCACGCCTCCGACGTCGTCTCCTTCGCTCGCTCCACCCGTGACCGCCGGAGGCTCTTCATCGGTTGGAGAAGGACAACCCATGACGTCCCCACGACGATGCCTTCTTCCATGGCGGGGGACCAACAACACCACCATCTGTGGGGAGGAGGTGAGACAGTCGGCTACGTTCATTATTCTCACCGGCTGGTCATCTTATTTACCATTCATTCATTCTTTGAATATAATTAGATTTATTTAAAAAAAAAAAAAAGATTGAACTGATAAAAAAAAAATAAAAAAAGTTGAACCAAAGCTAACTAAATACACTACAAATGTCTGTCATTATTTCTTTATCTAAATAATTAGATTTGGAATGAAATTATAATTATTTGTTTAGAGTATTTTTTTTTTCTTGATCAAATCTTTCCCCTATATCAATAAAGGGCAGAGCTCTTATTAAAGATGGCGGTGTTTAACTAGAGTCATTGATTAAACAATTCCATTCGTCACATGCTTGGTTCACAAATAGTTTATCAAGACATAAACTTCAAATATCTTGTGGTCATTGGATTTATATGATACATATACATAATTATGATAAATTTTGCACGCATGAGATTTTTCAAACAAGGTTTTACTTTCTGGTCACCAGAATAATCAGAATGTGATCAAGACATGTAACATGTATAAAAAAAATCAGTTAAATCTGAAAACTTTACTTTTGTGTATATATAAATATTAACTTTTTATTAGAAATAAAAAAATTTGATCAGTGAGGTTAAATTAATGTTCATATCAACGTGGGCACCTCTAATTTGATTTTAATGGCTAAATAGTGAATTATTATTAAACCGTGATTTGTTTATGACAAATAAATGGATGGCCATGATGTTATGATTAAAGTCAGTTAGATCTCTAACAGGTGAACCTCCGGTGATGTTAGAGTCAGCTGTACCACCGGTCTACTCGAAGCGGCTCAGGTTGTTCGGAGTCAACCTCGACTATTTTCCGGACCGGGCCGAACCGGACCCGGTCCGGACCCGCCAACTCTTCCACGGATTCGAGAGTACGCATACACAAGCACCGTACGATCTTCATCGGACGGTTTAAAAACCGAAGTCGTTCTTTTTTATTTTTTTTCAAAGTGGCGAGGAAAAAGAGGAAATTGGGGGCCACGTGGCGCAATCGGAGCAGTGACGATTTTCATTGATTTCCCTCGATTTTTGGGGTGTCAAATTCAAATCGTACGGCGAGGATGTGATCAGATGGGACCCGCACCTGGGATGACGTCAGGGGACACTGGATGAGGGGAGGGGGCAACCTGACAACAGCCAAAAGTATGAGTGAAAGTCAAAAGTTCCTGTATTTTTTTTACACCAATTTTTACTTGCATGCAATTTAGAGTGGTTTCAGACATTTATAGTATAGTCGATGACTATATATATATCAAGGTTGGCTGAGAGCCTGAGAATCTGAGATGAATATTTTTTTAAAGGAATATCACTGAAGATGATTCGTGTGAGATATTGAGTTTGATTGATGACTAGTTCAATACAATTAAAGTTTTATATGAATTGAATTCGGTTCGATATAATGTTTATTTCAGTTAAATTCAGAATAATAATAAAAAAATTATTTCAATGTGATTTTTTTTTTAACTAAAAAATGGAGTTTCACAATATTGTATGTTAAGAGTAAAAAAAATAAAGCAAAAAAGATGTGAATGGATTTGCTGTAGCTGGTCATGAGGATTTTTGGACACACCACTAAACCTGCCACATGGGAGACTTTTATTGATTTTAAAAAATTAAAGTAAATGGAAACAAAGTAGGAAAGACCAAGGCCTCCAATAAACATGCTAAAATGACATTATTTCGTAGGCCACTCAAAACACCTTCAGAATCAGTGTAATCTTAATTTAATATACAGTAGTTAAGTTCACCTCTGTTTTTTTGTAACATTACATTGTTTAATTTTATTCATGAATTGTTCATTTCAAAACATGATTGTTAAGTTTGATTCACGAGTGAATGAATATATATAAGTTCAATTTATTATATTACTTCAGGGTGAGCGCCTGGTTATCGGGCGTAGTTTGTTGTGTGTGTTTTTGTGAGGATGGATGCAATCCTAAGTAGTTCTCTTTGCTACTTGGGAAGCATATTTCTTCTAACATTGCTTCTTCTTTTTTTTCTGGGTCTTATATTATCAATATAAGTGCGTAGCCTATCATTTCCATGAAAAAAAAATTCAATTTGTTACAAGATTTCTCCTGTGTCAATGTGGAGTGAGACTTCATTGAACTTTCATAATAGGATAATTGTCTTGTACGGATTTTTTTTTTTTTAAGGGGTGAAAGTTAATTTATTAATTTGTTTGTTTTGTTTACATATATATATATGGTGGGGTGGTTGGGTTGTGATCAGGAGATTCCAGGGTGTTGTGTTGGAAAGGGCATGTACATTATTTCCTTGAAAAGAAGTAGCCAGATTTCAGATAACACGTGGAGTGCTTGATTATTATGATAGTGGGTACCAGAGTCTGCACATGATAATTTTTTTTAATAAAAAACATGTTTTTACTTTAAAAGGTAAGCTTGCAGGGAGCCTTTCTTATGTATCAGTTCATCCAAGGTCTGCATAATTTTATTTACTATCAGATATGTCATTAAAAAAATAGAAAAATATCAATGCAACTCCGAGAAAATTTATCAAAATCAGATAAGGTCCCTATGTGAGCCGTCCAGGGACTGATCCAAAAAATTTAGTGAAACTAGTAAAATAACTCTCTTTTCATGAAAAACAAACACAATATAAGCATTGAAATAGTAAGCAAGATAGATAAAGAGCAATGGTCATCAAGTAAACCATAAATAAAAGCAAGTAAATATGGTTAGTAGTTCTTGGAAAGATCCCAAACTGGAGGAAATGGAAAGTATTCTGCTTTGCCCTTAAATGGACTCACGGCTTTAAAACACGTCTTAGTGTGTAAGAGCTGTGCTCACATATAAGCACAGACTATCTCCTCTTATTAGGCGATGCGGGACTAAACACCAAACCCTCACCCTCACCCAATCCATGAACCTCTTAGGATTGTTGGGCTTCCCCTCAACGGGCCGAGCGTCACACAAAGTCCCTCGTGTAGGCCGTCCGTCAGGTGAATATTACTTCCAAACAAAAAAGTTAATCCAACGGATATACAACCACACACACACACACAATTTGATTAAACCTGCCCTCCATTTGATTAATGAGAATATAAAGTTTTGTTTACAAGGTTTAAAAGAGAGTAGAAGCTAGAACTTCTAGTGAAAACCATTGAAAAATAAAATAAAATGAGGGAAATGGAGATGAGGATGGTCAACGAAGGGTAGTGTCGGTGTGGATTTTTGACAAGGGATGTCGTTAATCCAGGGTTCCTTCGAGTTTGGTTTTGTCATGCGCATGGCATTCCGAATCATTATTTGATGGATCGTCCAAGGTTACCCGATCGCTCAAAATATAACTACTAAAACTTCATACCAACCCAAATGCACCATGTGTCCACTCGGATCGGGTAAACGGAATACCCGTCCCGACCCAAAATATAACGACTAAAACTTCATACCAACCTGGTCCATAGCCCTAGGGCAGCTCGGACAACCAGATCCCTTGCCCGACAAGGACAGCTCAGACGACTTGGTCCTTCCTCTCAAGAGGAACTGCTTGGAAAATCTATAGAAGAGGAGGTGACGACCAGATCATTGGCGGTCTGAGGAGGATCAAGACTAGTCACGCAGTCATACCCTCTCAAAAGAAAGGTCGTCAGGGCATCTTTGAAGCACCGAATAGGTCTAGGCTCAGGTCTTAGCCTAGCTGCAGATAGAAGGGGACCACTGCTACCAAATCATGAATGCAGCGAGGTCAAGACTACTCTGCCTAGCACAGTTGGAGAGGCGCATCCTAGACCTAACAAGCAAACTACCACAGTCTGCCACAATCATTGGTGGCACGATTGAACCAATGCCATGTGGCCATGACGACAAAACAAACATCCAGTTTCTGTTCCTCACGGAATCTTTATTGTCATAGGATATTCACCGAATCAAAGGGACGGTTGAGGGGAAATCTTGTGGCCTTCTCAGCCATAAAGGGGACACACGCAAAAGAGAGAGGACAAACTTGAGTAAGCAACACTTCTACCCTACCAAAATTATCTAGTCTTCTTCACTAACTTGAGCTTCAGAGTCCATTTGGCTAGCACCACACCGGTGTCAATGGTGTTTTGGGTGCAGGTTCACTCTCGGGAGTACGTGGATCCTCACCTGAAGGCGGAACCCAGACGAACCTCTATTTGTTGGGGGTGATCACCACCTTCAATAAAGAATTAAATGAATTTATTTATAGCAAATGTAGGAAGAAAAATTAAAAAATATATATCTCAATTAATGATGTATATACCTCATTTGGAGTCACCACTATCTCAGTATATATTCCGTTATGAAAGAAATATAAAAGACATGCATTAAATTTGTATGAGTATGTATTTTTTACAAAACAAATGTACTTAATTAGCAATATTTAAAAAATTGAAACATGTTTGAGCAGCAAATAGGACTGCAAATAGGATTAAACATATCATTTTGTTTTTCAGAATATATTAAGATTATTTATTACCAATGACCACCCTAATCATCCTTCTTGTTTTTTTGGATTTTTTTTTTTTACTTTACATAATGATAAGTCCATCCCTTAGTGCAACCTCAATAGCAGCCCACACTGTTTTTTTCTTTTTTTAAATCACTCTACCCCGTTAAAATACATGTTATTATACGAAATGAAGTGTATTTTAAAAAAAAGTTATGCCACACATTATGATAAAATCTCAAACACTTTAATAATATAGTATATTATACATTATTATAACATAGTCATATAATAATATAGAATAAACTATATTATCATAGTGTATGAGATGGCAAAACAGACTGAGTATTTCAATGCCCTTATACTTTTGAGAGACGTGAGCAATGGGCTAAGTAACCACATTGCCAGTCGTCCGAGGTGTCCATGTGCCGGCCTTAGTCTGGGTCGAGTAATCTCTAGGCTTGGATGTGACTGGGTTGGGTCCTGAGTTGGGTCTTCTTATTAGATTGTAAAATGTTGGACCCAGTATTTTTTACAGTTTAAAAAGCATATCACACATATTTTTATTCTTTTAAAAATAGTAAACATAATTAAACGATTCATATGCTTTGATAAAAAATGTATATCGCTCTATTTTGAATTGAATTAACTCATTTTTAATAAATGTAAAAAAAAATTCATGATGTCTATACCTTTTCTAATGATGCATATACTTCACTAAATTTTTAATAGTGCATATGAGACTGTATGTTGACTTAAAAAATGATTGAGTGTAACAACGCCCTTTTTCTTTAGGAAAAATGTTAGACTCAGTCATTTTTACCAATCAACACTTAGACCACACACGTTTTTATTTTTTAAAAATAGTAAACATCATCTAGTGAAGTATACACTTTGATAAAATGTCTCCATTTTGAGTTGAATGAACCTATTTTAGTAAGTGTAAGAAAATATTTAATGAGATATATATCGTCTAACGAGGTATATGTTTCACTGGATTTTTAACGAGATATATAAAATTGTATTTTGGACTGTTAAAAGAACTGAAAGTAATAGCACATTTTCCTTTAAGTTACAAGACAAAGCCCAAAACTAGGCCATTGTTAGGGGTGGAGCCCATTTTGGGTGACTGGGCTGGGTCTGCACTCAGTAGTTTATACGGGCCGAATGTCAACCCATGCCCACTTGAAAAGAGAACCCCAGGTACCCGTTTGCTGTGCACATTTTTTAAGCGTTGATACATAGTTAGATTTGTAACCCTGCCTACAATTTAGAAACAAATTTCAACCATCTATATACTGTATACCAGAGTGTATATGGTATTATACTCTTACATTATTAGTTCATGTGTGAAACGTCCGTTTATGTGGGGCTAATGGATAGTTAAATTTTCCATAAAACTATTAGCTTTTTTGTTGTATATATTATGGTTTTCACCAGTCAACCAGTTGATTATAAGGGCTAATTTGACGTTGTTCTCATTCTTTTTCTACTAGAACACTAAAAATAATTTCGTTGGAAATCATTCATTCTTTTGTTATTCCTGATAATCCCACACAAAAAAAAAAATTCTTCTATGAAATTTACGAGAAAATATTCTTGAAAGGAGTAATTTTCTGGTAGTACTAGAGTATCCAAAATGGCTTTTAAATGAGTTTGTTTCATTGAAAGTTTTTCTTTATAGAAAAAGTAGATCAATACTTTCTACAACCCCGCACACATTTTGATATTTTTTTTAGATATATAGTTCGATAATGAAGTACATCTTCGATAAAAGATGAAATAAATACTCATATGAATTGAATACATATTTTTTTATATTTTAATTGAGACTAAAATAAGTATATTACTACCCTTTGCTTTAGATTGAGTTGGTGAGCGTATGTAAAACTATCAATGGATCCAAGGACTGGCCCATCATTAATCTGTTCATTTGCCTTAACATCATTTTTTATTTTTTTAAAGCGCTGTTACACTCAGTTTTTTTTATAGTACAAAATACAATCATATATAACCAGTTACAAATCCAGTGAAGCATATACCTCATTGGACGATGTACATACCTCATTAAATATTTTCTTACACTTACTAAAAATAGATTCATTCGATTCTAAATGAGGCGATATAAACTTTTTATCAAAACATATATCTCATTAGATGATGTTTAGTATTTAAAAATAAAATAAAAACATGTATAGTTTAATTTTTTATTAGTAAAAATAATTGAGTCTAATATTTTTCCTTTTTTAACCTTTTAGGGACATGCCCATAGCTGCCCCCACTGACCCATGCTGCCCCCATCAACAAAGGCAAAGCCACGTTGAGCCGAGTGGGGGCAGCTGCCCCAACTAGCCCATCATTAATTTTTTCATTTGCCTTGACATCATTTTCCATTTTTTTAACCATTCAGGGACATGCCCAAATCCGAGTCCAACTCAGGACCCTGCGGGTCTGGGGAAATGTGGACCCGGACCCGGACCCGGACCCGTCGGACCCGGGTCGGGTCCGGGTCCGACCCGACCCGGATGGTTGGGTAAAAAAAAAAAAAGAAAAAAAGAGAAGAGCTCATGTATTTGTTTGCCTTATCATTCTATTTGAAATTTTTTGTAATAAAACATTATTGTTATGGGACTATGTTTGAATATAATTTTATACAATTCAAAAGAAGTAAATAAATTATTAAATAACATCCAAAACAATAATCACTAACATAAAAAACATATTAACCTAAATAATAAACATAACTAACCTAAACAACATTCAAAACATATTCAATATTAACCTAAACAACATTCAAAACAATAAACACTAACATATTAACCTAAATAATAAACATAAATCATGCAACAAAACTAATTAATCATACAAATTCAAAAGCTAATAAGTTAATTGTCCAAAACAAACCGATTAAACGGCTTGTTATGATTATGATTTATGAACTTGTAGATACAAAAATAAGTTAAGTAAGAAATAAAATTATGTATCAACTAATACTAATGGTCTTATAATATATGAACATATATTAAAAAAAACATTCGGGTCCAACGGGTCCAACGGGTCGGGGCGGGGTGGACCGGACCCGACCCGTTTGTTTGTTCGGTCGCCGGGTCGGGTCCAAATCGGGTCGGGTTCAAATCGGGTCGGGTGCCCAAAGCCCCAACCCTTTATTTTTCTTAATTTTTTTTAACTCTTTAGGGACATGCCCATATCTGATTGATTTTGTTTAGTCTGGAAGAGAAGACATGCAATTCAGCCCCCGTGTATGCGTACGCGCGCGTGTGTGTGATAAAGGAGATCTAAATAATTTTTGTTCGGTTGATATTTTCTATGTTCTAGATAAATTTATATTTTATATTTGTCTTCCACGATTCTCTCACACACCTTTTCATTTTGTTAAAATTATAAATTGGAGGGACAGAATTTTAACTTACCGGATCCGGGTAATCGGATCTGTCCGCTCCCACTCTCCTCCGCTTGTTTGATCGTCGTTCACCGGTGAGCATCTCTCGGACGTCGAAGACATAGGGAGGTGGGGACCTGCAAAAGACCCTCTGACGCTTAAGTCAGTCAATATAGCCAAAGAATTGCTTTGTAGAAAAGCATTGTGCATAACTTCAGAGAGAGGACTTGTTCCCTATTTATAGAGGTTTCATGATGGTTTTAGGGTTTCTGATCACCTCTTCCCATCAGACGGACAAAAATCGATAAGTCATCAATGGGAGACCAAAGATATATTCTCAAGATTTGATCAATTATTCTCTAATAAATACATCCATATTTAATTGGGATTTCCTGGATTTAGTCAATGATGATTTGATCTTATGATATATTGTCATTGATTGGATTTGATAATTATCAATCAATGAAATATATCCAGGGGGATCAAGGAAAAATATGGTTGGATAAGTACTGACTTGGAATGTGGTCGTCGGATCTAGGTGGGTTGTTGGGCTTTATTTGGCCGGGTCTGGCCCGGTTGTGCTTTGAACCTGTCCAACTGGATACTGGACTTGCCGGGTCCGGCCCACATTGATGAACCCTGGAATTTTGGCGCCCACACAAATTATGTTGATAAATAATCATTTTTCGACTTATGAATAGTTGTATGTGTAATGTCCTTTCTATAGTCCTCTTACCTATTTAATAAAAATAATCTTACTTTTAATAAAAATACAAAATTTGATTGATTGTTATTTATAGAAGAAAAAAAGTTAAAGATTGTATTTAAAAATCGCTTTCACTAAGATAAATTTTGCCACTGTCCAAGGAATTCATTGAAGTGAGCCAGTATCACAATTAGTCAAACTATTGATGACAGTCATATTAATGAATATATCAGATAAAGGTCTTCAAATTTGCCAAAAATAGTCTTTTAATTCCTTCCATTAACAGAGTCCTATTACAAAGGACACTTACATGTGGGCACTGAAAGATATTTTATTCTCACTTCAGATGGCATGGACAACATCACATATGAATATTATTTTAATCACAAAACCTTCAGAAGATTCACTTTGTCTGGAGACACCAATTCCCTTTAATCAGATCTTGTTTGTTAAAGGGATGTTATTTTTATGTCCATATAAACTATGCTATTTAATAATCGATCTCTCATTTCTTCGTATTTTATTTTAAATCTCTAATTTTTAACGTTTTTTTTTCATTTTTAGTTCCTACGCCAAATATCCATCAGAAAATTTAAAGAATATTCCATTTAATGTTAGTTTGTCAAATTAAATTTTTATTTAAATCTTTTTTTAAATTATGTTATTTAGTTATTGATCCCTCTCTCCTTTATATTGAATTTTAAGTCCCCACATTCAAACACTTTTTTTTGTTATTAGTCCATGAACAAAATGTCTGTCTAATTTTATAAGTATTTGAATATCTGAAATTTTTATAGGAAATGTTTGGTGAAATGTATATATATATATATATGTATGTAAATGTGTGTGTGTATAACATGATAATTTCTTTCATGAGTTAGGAATAAAAAAAAATTTCATTGACTTTCTTCCACTTGCGAAATCCTTCAATTGTGAATGTAGTTCATCCAAAACGCCCATTAGGTGCCTTATTAAAAACAAAACATGGTAAACAAAATGATGCATCCTTTGTAGGGTGATACTCACCATGAAGAGAATTTTCCAAGCCAAGAATACTGAAACTTGCTTATTATGTTCGTTTGATGTTGGATAATCCAAAAGCTTATGTTGATAAGGTCCGACCCTTTAAGATACGCTCGATGAAATTCATCTTGTTGATTTACTAGATATTATCAAATTTGAAAGCGTAATCCTAGACCATGTTCTATAATCGGAAGAGTATCAATTACATCTTTAGTTTTCAGACGTTTAAGTGAAGGACTTTCAATAACTGGATGTAGATTAATATCAAAAGAAGAAAGTGAATCAGCTTTCGGATTGGAGTAAGTTCCTTTAAAGAATGAGTCAATCGTTTTAAACTTGTTCATGATTGACCTAAAAGTTTAATTAAAAATCAACAAAATAAAAAAAATCTATCCTAATAAAATAAATAAATAAATCCCCACAAAGACATTCAATTAGTTTGTCTTGAAGGAAAATGGGAGTCCAACATAATAATAATAATTAAAAAAAACTAGTACCCATAAACATTGTTGTTAGTGTCTAATAATTCAAGATTGAAATTTTCTAACTAAAAAATTACACCTGTCCATGGGACTACATCTGGGCTATATCTAACATTATCCATAATTTTAAATTTTTAATATGTAGTTTTAATCAAATTTAACAAAACCAAAATTACTGCAACTCCATGAAACTTAGCTCTAATAATTCTTTGGGTACGTTTGGATGTGAGGTTGAAATTATAAGATTCTTAAAATTTTATGTTTCAAACTCAGCTTTTGAAAAGGTATGTTTTAATAAATTTTCAACCGTAAGATTTTGTGGCTTAAAATTAAAGATTGTGGTCTGAAAAGCTAAACGCTGAAAATGGGTTTAGATCTGAATTTGAGAATGTTCAATTTTTAAAACGCAGAATCTACCGAAATTCATATCCAAACGGACCCTTTATTCAATCTACCAAATCTAACCCAAATTTATTCAAACAAATACACACATTAATCAATTAAATTCCCAACAAATATATTAAAAAAATAAACGAATATTACTTATACAAAATTTTGAAGAATTAAAGATGAACTTGATGTTTTCAAATCTTCTTATCCAATCGACAAAAATAAATCAAATCCACCAATAGAAAACAAACACAGATTAAATACAAAGAAAAAATAAAATCAAAATCAAGTATTCAAAATATACTTCATTCAAAAAAAAAAAAAATTAAAAACATACAAGTATCCAAGAAGAAGGGTTAAGGCCTTAAGGGTGGCTGGGGAGGCTTTCGATGGGGTCCGACTTCCACTGCCGGTCAGGAGAACTGGAGAAGTAAAGAGAGATTGTTAGTTTTTTTATTTTATTTTTTTGTTAGGCCCCATTATTAATTAATGGAAAAAGATACATAAGTCTTCATTGTAGCCCCAATTGTAATCTATCTTATTTTTTTTCTTTTTTTTTAAAATCATACACTCACCATTTGAAGTGTATGCTGTTATATGAAATGAAGTATATACTAAGATACATTAGTGTATTTTTTTTCATAATGAAAAAAAAATTGTGTCATATACTATCACATCCATACACTATGATAGTACAGCATATACTACGTTATCATAGTGTATGAGTCTGCAAAACGGATTACAAAAAGGACTGTGTGTATCAGCGCTCTTAATTAATTGATTTGGTCCATACAACCATATTCAGTTGGATGATTTTGTTGGGCCCATTTTTTTTAATTTTAATATTTATTTTTATTTTTATTATTTTTTCTTTATTTTAGAAGAAGAATAATTACATAAACAAATTATAAGAATTTTTAAATGATTTTTGAGTTAATAAAAATGTTGAAGAGGGTTTCATTTGGGATTTCTTTCATTTAAAGGATGAGTAGTTTATGAATTTCAGTTATCCATTAGCCCCAAAAAGATGAACATTTTGCACAGGAACTAATAACGAAAAAATGTGTTTGAAGTTTGGGACTTAAATGCAATATGAAGAAGGGAGGGATTGATCACTGAATAGCATAGTTCATAGAGAATTAAAAATAAAAATTTCAAATGGTGGTTTAGCGATTTGAAATATTTGTTAGCCCCAGTAGATGGACATCTAGCGAAGTGATTAAAAACGAAAAAAGCATTAGATGTTGAGAACTTAAAATGAAATATAAAAAAGAGAATGATCGATTATTAAATAGCAAATAGTATAATTTATGGAGATTTAAAAATAAATAAACCCAAATATGAGATGTAGCCCAATATGACCCTATGCAAACTACTAAAATAGAACACACGTGAATACGCACATTTTTTCTTATCTTAATAATATTATGCATGGTTCTTTTTCTAATCTCAAAAACAATCCGTGTATGTTTTGATTCTTTTTAAAAATCTATCTAATGATGTATATATTTTTATAAAAGATGAATTATATATTCTAATAAATTACATTAACTTATATAAGAAAATTTTCTAATGAAATATATACTTCATTATTGTGAGTGTAGTTAAATAACGAGGTATATGAGACTGAAAAACACATTGGAAAAAGAACTCTGTGTAACATCGTTAGGTTTTTTTGGTGATTAATATCACAATTTTTTGAATTGTTTCTTAATGAACCATATAAAAAATTTATATGGTTGACAACATTAATATCGCAATAAAATAGGAATACATAAAATAAATAGAAAATAAAAATAAAAATATTAAATGATACATATGTTTATAAAACAAAAGAAAAGGAAAGAAAAGAAAATAACAGATAACCCAATATGATTTTGTTCTTTATTAAATAAAATAAAATCCCAATAAATTAAAAATAAAATAAGTAAACAACAAATAAAACTAAAAGATGAGAAAATTCCAATTCTACCTACATCTATAAATTTGGGGCGCATTTTATTATCTCTTATTCTCTTACCTCCCTTCTAGGGTGAAAACATGATTGAAGAATAAGGGGAAATAGAGATAATAAAGGAAAAAGTAGTTAGTTTTTGAAGAATAAAATCAGATAACAATGCTTTGATAAGCTAAGAGTAAAAAAATCAAACGGATAAAAAAAAATGTTTATTCTGCATGAATGAATATCTATCCTAGTGTAGCTATTGGGGACGAGTAATCTATGTCATACTCTAAACGAAATATTATTCTTATGTGAATGTATACAGTTTATTAAAATATATGTCTTATTTTTTATATATAAAAAAAAACACATTTCGTTTGTTTAATAAATTAAAAATCAAACCACCGTCGCCTGTGGGGATGCTTCACAGGGGTCTGTATGTCACATAACACAATCCAAATCAAAATCATCAATGTTTCACAATTTGCTGTTCCCTAGATAGATTATGGGGGACAAAATCTGGTGTACGTTCTTTTACTCCAGCAAACCAAAACACAAGTGAATGCAAGAAGCTCATCGAAGAGAGTCACTTTCACACTTCAGTCAAATCTAATTGAACACTCATAGATTTCTCAACTTTTTGGCCCACAAACCTCTATTTCCCAAAATTAAAAGTCTTCTATTTCTAAGACACATGTGACACTGAAAGTTTTTTTTTTATTTCTCCCTCGATGAAGATATTTCTTATCTCAATATTGAGTTTGAACATAATCCATTTACAAACTCAATGTATTTTATAGAAAAACTATGCATCCAATTTTCAAGCATGCATTGTATATGTTAATAACTTGTTGAAGCTGTAAATTTTGATAATGTCTTATGCTAACCCGAAATGTTTAAATTTTTAAGCATGTTCCTTTGTAACATTTTTATTTTCAATTTTACCCTTAGCAGGACTCATTATGATATTTGATTTTTTATTAGAATAAGAATGGAAAATATATATTTTTATTACTTTTATATTGAGATAGTGATGAAACAAAAAAATATATCTATTTATATATGTGTGTATATATATAAATTGGATAATATCATATCCATATCCATCAAATCTGAATAATTTTTAATGGATTTTTTTTTCATATACACCCCTCAAAAGGACAAATATCCATGATGATTTGTTTTTTTCAACAATACCCTTAAAGAGTTTAAATTGGTTTAAGATTTTAAAATGGGAGATTTTGACAATATATGCTTAGTTGAGGGGGTATATATATATATACAAAAAAAACTATTTTCTGCTATAATATTTTTCTTTTATTTGTAAATTTATAATAATAATTATTATAAATAATTTATTTGGTAATTATTAAAATTTTATTATATTATTTATGTACATATAACATAATATATAATATCGCATATAAATGGGTCTAAAGAATTAAGGGTGTGATTTTGTGATGATTTTTTTTAAGTACTTTTTATTTACACGCACATCGCTTGCGTGGATGAAGACTAGTGTCTATTAATTGAATTGAAGATCTAACCTTCAGAAGATATATTTTGCTTTATGTCTAAACTATGGGGTCATCTTGTATTTTTAGAAACACGTCATCATCAGAACCCTTGTGATTAAGTTTGTCAGTTATCCAAAATATATTTGAATATGCTCTTGATTTGTTTTGAAAATAAGAAATTATTCGAATATATGAAATGTGGATACAGATATTAGTGTATCGGATTATTTGAATACGACACATATTATAAATTTAAATATGTATATGATATACTATCTATACTCATCATCCAAAATAATATACATGTATAAAGAGATGAATGATGCATTTGGCTGCTTATGCTAATGTAATATTGGATATATTTAATATTTTATTTGTAAACTTTAAATATGATTTCACGTGCATTGTCACGTGTAACAAAACTAATATATATTAAGAAAAACACCCAAGTTCATTGTCACGTGAGACATATTTTTAGGATTGTGTCCCGTATGATATGATCATCCATATGTCTAAATTCTATATATGAAATTTGGTATCATAATATTATCTGTGTTGTAAGTTAGAACCTGATTTGCATTAACTGTTCAGATTCGCGTAGGAAATGACCAATTTCTGGAAATATTTTATTTCGGCCATGTAGAAGCCAAATCACATTATGATGTCTTCAAGGATTATGATCCTAACATGTCAAAGAACGTGTATGATTTATTTTAGAATTATTAGATGTGTATTTGGTGCTGTGGAGATTAAAGTTTAGGGTTGGTTGTAGTAGATGTACCAGTTTTACTTGATTGTGTGTCAAAGAGCTATTATGCATGATGTGAGAACCATCAAGAGTTAGTGTCTTCATGAAGTTGGCTTGTATGTGTGTCAGGAGACTTCATATTTTAATTGAGCATCATTGGTTGTGTTTTACAGCTTTCGTTGACAGAACTCGCGACGATTCGGGTAACAGTAAGTGGTTCAATCCACCCACTTAGAAAGCGCGTAATACACGTAGCTGTGCTCCATGTATTCTAAGAGCGCTGTAGTTATGTAGTATTCGTATAAATGAACGTATTATTAGGATTATAACTTACCATGTTAGATAATGCATACATATATTTATAATTTGTATTTTGCGTAAACAACTTATATCGTACCCACTACTTGTTTGTATACTATAATGCATGCATAAATAACCGTATTTTTATACAACTATTGCTAGCATGATATTGTATCTTATGTATCTAGTATCATAGAATATGACATGCCATAGGTGGTTCGTGTATCGAATTTACTCCATGATTAGTTAAATATGTGATATGCTATTTATCATTACGTTTGTATAGTTCCATACTTTTCTTTGACATATTATGGAATGTTAAAACTAAATACTTGAATATTAAACTTTGCCTATCAGTTATAGGTGTGTGTAGGACCCGCCTTTGGGTCATGCTAGGACATTATTCAATTGTGAATATAATTAATTTTCTCACATCTGAGGGATGCAACTTTATGGGAATTCATGAGAATTCAATAGCGTATCGGTAATGGCTAACCGGTGGTGGAGGATTTATAAGGGTTATATATATTGTGAATGTAGAGTGTTTCTTTTACACATCATCGTGTGTTGAAGCTGTCCAACGTCGAAGCTTTCCTGCATGGTGCCGCCATGATGTTGGAAGGCCGCCAGGAAGAGGGCTACCTGGAATCCATGACCCGATTATCAAAAGCCCACAACTCAAATGATCCACAACTTGTGAATCTGGTCCGACAGCCCGTTCATATCCGACGACCAATTTATTTTAAATCAGAATCTGGGATCAAATCTCAAATCATATATTTGATTTGAGACAATCAGATTCTTCAAATTCCTAAATTATAGATAAAATCTCCCCTAAATAGAATATCTCTCCCCATCTGTCCGGTGAAGGAGAGATCCACTGTCAATTTTAGGGCATCCACCATCTATAAATATGAAACCAGCTCTAAGTATGTGAGAAATCTCTTTTTACAACACAACCATAAACTTCCATTGGTTGATTTAAGCGTCGGAGGATTTTCTGCATGTCACCCCCACCCCCTTTCGATGATGCTCAAGTACTAGGATCACTGGCAACCAAGCGATACCCATTGGAGGATAGCGGAGCGGGGGATTTTCCCAATTTGTCAACTTTTGTCCCTCCAAAAGATATTTCTTTTCTTCTTCTTTTTTGTTGGGTAAAAATATTCCTTATCTCAATCTAACATGGACATAATCCATGTATAAACTCAATATATAAAAATTTTAATATATATATCATTGTATAGAAAAAGTATACATCCAATTTATTCAAGCCTGCATTGTAAATTTAAAAACTTGATGAAGCTGTAAATTTTGATAACATCATATGTCTACTAATTGGAACATCTAACCATTTGTCTAAACTATGTACGGGGTTAACTTGTATTTTTAGAAACACGTCATCCCTTGTGATTAAGTTTATCAAATATCCAAAACATATTTGAATATGCTCTTAATTCATTTTGAAAATAAAAAATTATCTGATTTTCAAATATCTGGAATATTAATACGGATATTAGTGTATTGGATTAAAAAATTATTTGAATACAATATATATTATAAATTTAAATATGTATTTGATACACTATCTATACCCAGCATCCAAATTAATATATATATATATATATGTATCCGGTCTGAAAATAAAGAGATATCAATTATTAATAGGATATCGATATCATTGTAGTTAATCCGATGACAGGTTTACATGTGATGCCTCACTGAGAGGGACTCCGTCTATGGCATGCATCTGGACGTGCCACGTAAGCACAATCTGCACACAACGGGGTTTTCCCGTGGAGTATCATTAACCCATAATTTTGTAAATACAAATTAAATTAAATTAAATCCCAATAAACAAAATTAAAAAAGAAATAAATAAATAAGTTTTTAAAAATAAAAAAATACCAACAAATAAGAAGACGGGCCTAAGGTGCCGTTTGGATAAAAACATAAGTTATTCTGGAAATTATTACTGTTCTATGAATAGATGACTGTATAAATGGAACAAGTGATTTTTTGTTTTGTTATGTATTTTTAATTATTCTAATTGAAAAAGTAATAATAAAGCTTTCGTTGTGTGGTTAACAATTGATAAGTTATGGATAAATGTAAATAAGATGTGAATAAGAATTTATAAAATATAAAAATATGATTTAACATGTAGTCCCTAATATATATGAGGTGATTGATGACAGTTGATTTGACTAGTGGATATCTTTTATACTAATGGAATGAATTGACTAAAATAACACAATTTTAAAATGGCTTGATATACAAATATTAACTTATTTTTATTTATTTTAACATAGCTATACTTATTTATTTTTTTCACCCAATTAGCCTTTTTAGATTTATTATCCTCTTCCTGTGTATTCTCACTTATGCCCCGTTTGGTTGCGCGATTGGACGCGTTTTTGCTTTTTGAAAAGCTGAAAAGCTAAAATCGTGTACCCAGACGGGGCAGCTTTTTGCAGAATCGAAAGCTGAATTCCTTTTAATTTTTCTCTCGAAATCTGTGTTTTAAAAAGCTAAAAAACAACGCTTTTTGGTCGGAATCGATTTTTTGAATTGAAAAGCAACTTTCTCTTCCAAACATTAAATTCTTTCAAATATTGATTCTTGAATTAAAAAAAAACATCTAAAAAAATCAAATCTAAATCATCTTAAAAAGCAGCTTTATTTTAAAAGTTACTTTTCAATATGTGTTTCTAAACGGACCCTTAGTCTACCACAAATTCCACTACCCAACCACCACCTAAACGATGCCTTCCTTTGACTATGGCCGGCCATGACCGCAAGATCACGTCAATCAGATTAACTTTCAATGTCAAAGCATCTGATTCACTTAACAACATCCACAAATTAAAAATAAACAACCACCTTTAATAATAATAATAATCAAATCAAACAATCAAAGTGTCAAATATGCGACAGAAGAGTCAGAAAGCAGAGTAGAAAGGGACCCATCCATTATATAAGAAAAAAACACATGAAACCAGTCAAATTGGCCTGCCGGTTAATATATATAATTTTTAAATTGTTTTTTTTATAAAAAAAATTTAAAAAAAAATGAAAGATTCAATTGAGGTTAGCATCTCACATTCACACTTGTAAAATAACAAAAAATAAATCTGAGTGGGGAAAGCGATTTTCGACTGACTAAACGTGCATGTCATGGGTCATGAAACTGATTAATATGATTCTTTGGAGTTAATAATTTTAAAAATAATAATAATACAATAGACCACAGACCTAATTTGATGTAATCTCTTTGGGCTCCATCTCTCATGCGTATCTATACATGCAGAGAAATAGTTTTATATATTTGGGTTCTTTTGTATTTAACCCCCTGTAGAGATTTATATTTATATAGCCTTCTCTGCAGTGGGAAGAATCATTCACTATATTTCTTTTTGAGATAACTGTGGGCAATATCTACTTTGATAATTAAATTAAAACAGACAATGTTCAAAGTGAGATGAGATAGATAAAAAAATAAAAGCAAAATAAAATAGAAAAAACATGTGACTGGGTAACATCACCACAGCTCGTCGAGGAACCAAAACCTAGCAGAAGAGGCCTCTATCAAGTTCCACCAAACCCTCACCTACCCGATAATGCAAAGAGCGTCCTCGTCCTAAGTGAATGCGGGAAAACCTCGCCACACTAAGCCTCGCCAACCAGAGCCCCACTCCACCACACTAAGCCTCGCCATCTCCCATACATATATATATATATGCATACCGGATTAGAGACGAACGTCCGCATAATTTAAATTGCATATGTTCGTCCTGACCGTCCGATCGCGTAAGATCAGACGGTCTCCAAAAATACATTTAAACTTTTCTTTTTTTTGGGGGGGATCGTCTGATCTTACACGATTGGACGGTCATGACGGATGTCCGGAATTTGAATTCTGCAAACATCCGTCTCTGATCCGGTCTCTGATCCGATCGTGTATATATATATATATATATATATATTGAAATAAAAGGTGGAGCCGCTAAATACCACTTCATTCCTCGCTCACCAAATCATTCGCTATAATTCTATAAACCACAAATACAACGTTTCTTTAAATCTTCTCACAATTGTTCCTTTCACCCTCCCTCTCTCTAGAGGAGGCCAAAAGATCAAATCCTAGGGGGACTATTTCTCAAAAAAATAAATTAAAAAAGTTTTTCCTTCCACGCCTTGCTGCCTTGCTATCTCATTCTCTTTCTTCTTGATCATTTAGGTAAATCCAAATAAGCCCCTTTTCTCATCAATAAAAAGAGGAGAGTTTATAAGCCTTTACATGTTACATCATTGGATAATATGATTAATGTAATTATCTAAGTATCCCAACAAAGAAAAAAAAACATAATTAACCGTTTGGATATGTAGTGGAGCGGATTCTACACCAGGGAACGCAGTATGAGGTTTGGCGTTGGCATTATGATTTCTGAGGGTGGTGGTGGCGGTATACGGCTTTTTTCGCATTTAAAAAAGCTTGAAAACACCGCTTTTCAACCACGATGTTGAATTTTCAAACGCAATGTCCTACGTCGCAAACCCAAATGGCTACAGTTGGCATAAAAGTCAAACTCAAACATATCAAGTGTATGCCGGTCAATTATCCAAAATATATCTATATCTTTTGATGTATAAAGAATATATAAATAATTCATTAACGAAGTATTTGTAATGATTTAAAAGTGAATACTGATACCAATGTCCTCTCCAAAAGAACATTAAAAAATGTTATATAAAAAATAACATATATAAGTTTCTGTCGTGTACTTTTTTTTTAAAAAAATGATAGAAATAGTTACCACGATTTCATCTCTGATTTCGAAGTACAATTCTGATTGGGGTGAAAAGACATAGAGAAAGAAAGAGAAATACAAATAGGAGGTCCTGACAGCCAATTTCCTAGTTAAAAGAGGAATCTAACCCGAGCCATGGGCCGTCACACCTTCCTACTATTTGATGATCGTCATGTGCCCATTTGGGAAATTCACCTCCCTCGCTCCACCTATGAAGCATCCTCAGTCTCGAATGCAACAGCAAAAGTGCTCCCACATGTTTTCCCAGTATACTCAAGTACCACGAAATAGTGCGGCATTCTTGGTAGGCCAGATGGACCAGACCGCCGCTGGGACTATCAACTGTGTGATCCGAGCTGTGCTAGTTCTGTCTCTTGACCTCCTCAAGGCTTTCCCTACTCGCCAAAGTCCCTCCATTGATCCGAAGTGGGAGAGTCCCGTTCTCGCGCTCACCGCCGCCCATAGTTGTCTGGAGATCCTACATTGGTAGAAAAGATGGCCCATCGTCTCGGACTCCTCTGCGCAAAGGATGCATGTGGTCAGGGAGGAAGGATCCCACTTGGCCCGGTATGTCATAGTGAGCAAACGCACATGGTAGAACAACCACATGAAGACCTTGATCTTAAACGGTATTTTTGGCCTCTAGATCTGGATCACTTTATGTATGATGGTTGGGGCACCCGCGCGGTTCCGACGCCACCAGTGGTATCCTTCCTTGACAGAGAAGGCACCCATCGGATGTGACCTCTATCGTGTACTCTTAAATTCAATTTTTTCTACTTTTCAAATTAGTAGCATCTACAATTACTTTTCTAACAAATGACTAATAAACTTCTTTTTTTTTTTTAGAGATATCGCTGACAAAAAGATTTTAACATGTATATTTTAGAAAATAGAATATTTTTAGAAGTATCTATACAACGTATCGCTCACTCCACTCGAGACTAATACTACATATCCTTGCTCCAATATTATGATCGATTGTCTGGTGGCTAGACAGGTTTAGAGTGCCATGGGGATGGCTATAAGCCTTGTCACCCAGTTCTCGACTCTTGAAGAGCTGTTAAAAACTGGCAAGAAGCTTTCAACGTGCAAGGACAAGTCTTTTCGGGCTAAAGTGTTTCGCTCCATTATCCCCGCTGCATTTTGGGCTTTGTGGTTCTCCCGGAATAACTTCATTTGTAGAGGGACAAAGGTGAAATGGTCTTTGAATTTATTTAGGAATGTGGGTGCAAAAAGGATTAGGGGGTGTGTGTGTGTGTTGGGGGGGGGGGAGTGTCCCTTTGTATTGAGGAGTAGGACTAATGTTTGGGAGTTGGATTCAGAGGCATGGATAGATAGACAGACCTATCTTCTACTCTACTCTTGGATCCAGGGTGTCTCATTGTAACCTTAGGCATTCCCTTTTCTTTTAGGTTTTTTTTTTAGCAATGAAAATAAGACCGATGCCTACCTTTCTTATTAAAAAAACAAAAAACCCAAATCCACCCAGCTTTTCCTAGAGGATATCTTATATAAATATTGAATCACCCAAGGGGTTTTACTATATAAAACAAAGAACTATAAACATCAATAGGAGAATAACCCAGATCCCCCAATATTCAACAATTAAACCTTCAACTCTCATTACCCCCATCTTTATTCATTCATGTTCTATTTATAAATATTAAATCGTCCAAGGGGTTTTTACGCAAAAACGGAATCCCATTTTTAAAATCCAATATCAACTCCGCGTGCCCCGCAAACTGAAATGCGGCCATGGCGGTACAAAAAAATCTTCAATTATCCCAAAATAAAATAATAATTATTATTATTACAATAATATAATATAATAAAAACCGTCCACACTTCGAGAAGATGAGATACAGAGACGTGGGCGTTACAATAATAAAATACTTCTCCGGTGGCAATACCGTAATTACGTGACGCATCAGAGGTCATCCACGTCTTTGCTCCCCCCCCTCCACTCACCCTCATATATATACTCTCATCTTCTCAAAAAACACCAAACTCAAAATAGATAAATATATATCTATATTAAAAAAAAAAAACTCTTCATCGGCACGGCCATGGAAGACCTCCACCCGGACCTCCTCCTCCAGATCCTCCGCCGCCTCGACCCACCTTCCCTCGCCGCCGTCTCCGCCTCCTCCTCCCACCTCCTCCGCCTCTCCTCCGAACCCCACCTCCTCCACCACCTCTCCCTCTCCACCTGGCCCTCCCTCCGCCACCTCCCCACTCCCCACCTCCACCTCCTCTCCTCCAAATCCTTCCTCTCCGACGCCTTCCCCTCCCCCTCCTCCGCCGCTGCCGGTTCCGGCTGGTTCTGCGGCGGCGACCTCATCTCCGCCGTCGATCTCTACCACAACCACGACCTCCTCCTCTCCTCGGTCATCGTCACGGACACCTCCGACCCCTGGTTCTCCACCTCCCCCTTCCGAATCGACGCTCCGGCCCCCGC
Organism: Acorus gramineus; assembly: GCA_030737835.1. NCBI lineage: Eukaryota > Viridiplantae > Streptophyta > Magnoliopsida > Acorales > Acoraceae > Acorus > Acorus gramineus. The sequence continues at coordinate 24,548,292 of CM060849.1, forward strand.
CGCGGACGCGCCCGCCGTCGATCCGGCAAGGCTGCGTCTGACGTGGATAGCGATGGACTCGGGGGGTGGTGGTCGTCGCCGCCGCGCGGCGGACCTCTCGTCCGGCCGCCCAGTCTCCGTGCAGCGGCACTGGCTGACCGGAGATATGCAGGTGCGGTTCGCGACGGTGCTGGGCCCCGCGGCGGTGGCGGCGGTGGTCGTCACTTGCGGGAGGCGCCGCGGGGAGGGGGAAGAGGAGGGTTGTTGGCACGTGCGGGAGGCGATTCTCGTGGTGGAGGACGTGGAGGGGGTCTGCCTGAACGGGAGGGAGGGTCTGGCGGTGATAGAGGCGGCGATGGGTGGAGGGAGGCGGAGGGAGGCGGAGGGAGAGGCGGAGGAGAGGTGGTCGGAGTTTCAGAAGAGGAGGAGGGAGAGGAGGGAGGGGAAGCTCAGGAGGGAGAGGAGGCTCGACACGTGTTGCGTTCTGATTGGCGTGTCCGCTCTGGTCTCCTTTTGGGGTCTCCTCCTATGGTCTCACCTGTCGGTGCCGACATGTTAACACACACTGCAATGTATAAAATGTCTGTAATTTGTTTTTGTTATACAAACTCTCTCTCTCTCTCTCTCAGTCGTCCCAGGCGGAAGGACCGCCAGTTCCGATATCCGAATCTGTTGTCGAGATGAACTGAAACACGGCGCCGCCCTCGATTTTGTTCTTGCGTGCCTTGTGTTTTTTCTTCGCCTCCTTTGAACTCACATCCGACAGATCACCAAGTGGTTTCGCTCCTTCGCCTTCCATAGCATTGTCTCTGGCACTCTCCGAGAGCACGATGTACATGAACGGGGCGTCTGCGTCGTCTATCTCATCAAACTTGGGGTTCTTCTTGTCAGCCTTCCGCTTCTTTGGCTTGGTTTCCTCGACCTGTGTTTCAGCTGACACTTTCGCGCGCTTCTCTCTCTTTCCGTGCATTATGTGTGTGTCAGAACGATCGATCTTGCTCTTTTCGTGCACTATGCGAGTGTCAGAATGATCAATCGAATCGATGGACCGGGAATTGAATACCTTGAGTTTGGGTAACAGTTTCTCGACCTGCAGAGTTAGTTGGGTGGGGGAGGGGGGATTAGATGGATTGAAAGAGATGGCGAAGAATAGAAGATTGTGAGAGAGAATTGAAGTGTCGGTGTCACAAACCTCTTTGGCGAGTTTATCATTTTGGGCGATGGGGTTCCCTAAGAGATTGAGGTTCTTAAGACTTTGTAGGGAGGAAATCACCTGCACATTTTTTTTTATCTGAGTTGTGTATTTATTTTTTATTTTTGGGTTCACGTTTCTTTGGTGGTCCAGGAAATGGGCATTAAATTTGAAAGAGATGTTTCCGGATCAAAAACTTTGAATGGCTTTTGCATACCTTTAATTCAGAAAATCTACTGATGAGGTTGTTCCCCAGATCAAGATTTCGGAGCTTGGTGTTCTGTGACAGCTCGACCGGTAGCGACTGAAGAAAAAAAATAAAATAATAATTAACATCTTAAGATGACTGAACCGATGAGAGAAATAATAGCAAAACAAGATAAATGAACATCTAAGATAATATAGATTTGATAAACTGATGGATATCCAGATTGACCAAAATTTAAAGTCTGTAGAGCAATCGCCATTACTATAGAGTATAGACTTAATGGCATGGCAGAAAAGTAGGCCTAATACCTTTCACACAAGAGCAAGTGAGAAAGTAAAGTATCTCTCAGACAACTTGATTGATTAAGTTGCGCGAGGCTACTCCCATCTGCTGTCCCCGCCCCGTTATTCGTCCCATCTCACCCAATCTTTTGTAACCCCTAATCCCACCCTCGTGCTATTTCAGCCCTAACCCCGCCCCATTCATTTCTATATAGTATATACGTCTCTCTCTCACTAACTCGCACTAACAATTGGGAGGGACGCATAGTAGTATCCCACAAAGCGAAATGGGAGGTTCACTAGGATCTGGAGGGTGACAGCTTCAGATACCACACCAACTATGTTTTTCTTTTTTTAAAAGAAAAAAAGAAAAAAAAAAGCAGAACTACCCCTAACCTCTCTACCATCACCACTACCACCATCACATGTAACAGTGCAGTTTACGCCAAACAAATTTTTAAACAGTGCAATGATATTCCCTTGTAAAACTTAAATAACAATATTTTATCAATGTCAAAAGCAAATCTGCAATAAATCCTTCTGGATGTACAATGTTCAGAATTTCCAAGACAAATGGATGATGATCAACTGTGACCACACAATTTATTCATTCCAAGGACAATTAAGAAGTTGACAAAATGTCCAAAGGTCAAAAAATCCAAGACGAAAGATAAAAAAAAATATTTGGGCTATCAAATATGGAGCATTTGAGAACCAATAAGCACCAGTTGGGATTAAGATAACAAATTTAATGGTGTTCAAGAAGAAATTCATAGACTTCGGAACCAAAGAACATACCGTGATCTCATTGTGAGAAAGTCGAACCTCCTTCAAATTACTGCACAACATTATAGAAGAGCCGATGCTTTGAATTTTACAGTGGGTGAGAGAGAGCTGAAACAATACAAGTTAGCAGCAGGAATTGTATTTTGTGTCATAATTTATAGTAGTGAGTTAGAAAAAAGGAATTGAATAGACTCCACATTCATAAAAATTTCTTACTTTGGTTAGAGATTTTGCTTTTGCCAACGACACGCCAATGTCATGAATTGGGTTCCGGGAAAGCACTGAAAAAATGGATGGAGAACAGAATAATTCACCAAATAAATATTCCCAGGATAATCAATATTTATAACAATGTATCCAGTGGTAAGTTGTGGACCAATTACATGTTTTCAGAAGTTAAATCTTTTTGTCAGAAAGTAAGGACCTGTTCTAACTTCTAACCATCAAAAAAATAAGAAGAAACTGATTTGATGCATGGAACATTGCCCAGTATGTATCGGTTCACCAATCAATGAACGCGTCAAAAATTTAAGTGCAAATAAAAATTACCTTTCCTGTATTTGACATAAACTGCAATTGCAAGATAAGTGGCCAACCAATGTTGTAGTAGTCACCTCAATATAACTGGAAGAGAATCAATACTTTTTCTATTTAAGAAGGCCTTAGAAATGGTATTTTGGAAACACCAAATGTGTCTAGAACATATTTTGGGATTTTAAAAAAAAAATATCTATTTAAGCAGGCCTGAGATACCTTTTTCTTTTTAGAAAGATCATGTGCATTACATTGACTGATAAGATATAAAGGAAGAAAAGATGCAGCAATTACAAAACAAATGCACAGGTTGGATACAAGTTAAATTCACCCATAGAGACTGTCCCATGGAGTGCAGCCCAAAATTGAAACAACTATTTACTCTACAAAAAACTTTCCGGCTATTGATCGGCACCTTCGTGGCCCTGAGAATATGTCTACTCTGGTCCCCAGACACAAAAAATCCAAAAAGACCAGAACCTATCTTGGGATGATTTTTGGGACAGCAGTCATAGTGGAAAACCTTTTTTTTTTCAGAAGACTTTATTTTAGAACATGAGAATTTAAATAACACTTACCCAGAGTATTCAAATACTCAAGTTTATCAAGCTGACATATAGATGATATCTCATTGTCTGCAAAACAAAAGAAGAGGGCACATTTAGTTGGAAATATAGCAATATCATGTTCAAACAAGACAACAAACAAAATTGAACATGAAACTTGCCATTCAGAATCAATGCCCCCAAGCTTGTAACATGTTTGACCTCCTCCATAGACTTGATCTTATTTCGACCGGCATTTAATACCTGGCAAAAAAGGCAAAAAGAAATATAATATGTTTTATCCCTTGTTCAACACAAAGGTCACAATCAAGACAACATGAGCAAAGCAAATGCTGAAATAGCATATATAAGATCCACAGCCAAGTTGTGGGCTTCAGTTCAATTTCTACAATCAACTGAATCAAGCAACTGAAACTCTGGTTGGAGACATCTTATAAGAATGGTCAAAATGCATTACATTATATTATCATACAACTCACATTGACATCTTAAATTACTCACAAACAGTGAATATCAACCACAAGATCCATGCCAGAGGTGCGAGAGAACAATCAATGAAATAAACATCCCATAACCAAATTGGGTTAAAACCAAAAATAAAAACAAAACAAAAGAGAGACATGTAGACATGCAAGACTTTAGAGGCATGAAAGAACCAACCAAGCACCAAAAACACTGGTTGAGGTCCTCTAATCACTCAATTGCACCAAATTCACACAGAAACATATTCAATATCTCGATTTACTCACAAAGACATCAAAATCGATCACAATACAATGTAAAACACATGCATTTCACTCAATCCGGTCATTTCTTAATCATGTAATTGAAAAAGAGATGATATAAATCAACAACCGAACATCAACTACTTCAGATACGCATAAGAACCCACCGTAAGCTTTGGAAGCCCTTCGATTCCTCTCAAGCTCTCGAGCTTGTTCTGTACGACAGACAACCACTTCAAATTCACGCACGAGCGCAACCCCTGCACACAAAAAAGCCACTCCCTTCACATTCTCAAAATACGGTCTCAAAAACCCCAGAAAATCAAAAGATTTCAAAACCCTAACGACACCTCAAGATCGGCCAAGCTGTTGAAGCTGAGGTCGACCCTCTCCAGGTTCGCGAACCCGCCCAAACACGAGACCTGATCGAAAAAACAAAAACAGTAAGTGAGCGTGAACCCTAAAAAAAAGGTGTGATTTTGGGGATGCTTTACGTCGGAGAGGGCCCTGTGAGAGAGATTGGCGGAGATGACCGAGGAGGGGTCTCGGTCCTCCTGGTCCCGGACGACCTGATCGGGGCTCAGCCGCGTCATCTCTTCCGCGCCGTCCGATTTGGAGCGCTCTCTGTCTCTCTCTATCTCTCTTTCTAGGAAACGAAACCCTAGATCATTCAACGGGCCATTTAGGTATGCACGTGCAAGTCACGCGCACAGGGGGTTTTACCCTCCACGCTCTCTTCCTGTAATTCTCACGCCATCACTCTCACAGTGGTAGTGGTGCAACTTTGATCAATTAAATCCAATATGAACCGATTCAAACTGAATTTTTTTTCGGTTATGGTCAATAGTTTTTTTTTTTTAGATATGGATTGAAAACTAATAAAGTGAATACTTTAGTTTGGGTTTAGTTTTATTTAAAAAAAAATTGAGATAACCAAATCAAACCGTATTAAATTTAAGCACATGTATTTATAATCAATATTTATTTATATCATTCTTTTTATATTAAAAACTATATAATTGTTTTACCATTAATACACTAATTTATATTATCAATCCTAACATTTTAGATATTTATGTAAAGTAAACCACCCTCCAAAAAAATGTTAACCAACCAAATTTACAAGAAAAAAATATTGGGTATATAAATGTTTATCTTTAACTGTTCGGTTCGGTTTAATTCGGGTTAACAATATCGGTTCAATTCAGTTCGGGTTTTCGATTCGATTCGGTTATCGGGTTGAGTGTGATTATAATTTTATTCAATTTGGGTTTGCGAAAAAACGAATCAAACTAACCGAATTGCACCCCTGAGTGTTGGCCATGGGGGCAACTGAAGCCACCCCTCCGGATTGGAATCCCACCCCTAAAAAAACTAAAAAAGGGGATGGATTCCTCCTCAAGGAAAAAGGAGAGGCAGAGAGCACTGACAATAATGGTGGGTGATGGGCAACAGGTCAAGGATGACGACTAACCTTTCTCTCTTTCCTTTCTCTTTCTCACTCCTCCTGATCCCTCCGCCCATCCATCCGTCGCTGTCACTCACCATCGCTGTCCCCTCTGCCACTGTCGGTCACCTCCGCTCTTCTCTCACTCTTCCTCTCTCTTTCTCTTTCTCTTTCTCTTTCTCCTTCTCCTTCTCCCTATATCGCATCCTCTCTTGTCGCCGCTACCTCCTCTGCTTGCCTCCACCACCCTAAGCTCCCCTCTAGATCCAGAGGCGGACCTAAAGGTTGGTCGAGCCGGGCTGTAGCCTGCCCGGATTTTGTAATTTTTTTTTTTGTTATTGATGATATATATTAGGATAATGCTACATACATCTTTTTTCTAGCCTTAATCCCAATCTATAAGTGTTTTGAATTTTTTAAAAATAGTATACCTCACCAAATGAGATAAATACTTTTATAAAAATGAAATACATATTCCAATGAATTACATGAATGCATTTATATATAAAAAATGTGAAAATCAAAGTACTCAATTTTAATAATATTTCATTTTCTTCACAAATATGTCTTTTGAATATCATATATTTGGTATATAAATAGTTACATCAAACATAAAAACAAAAAAATTATATATAAATATTAAATACTAGCCCACCCAAAATATTGTCCTAGATCCGCCCTTCTCTCTCTCTATCTATCAATCAATCTATCTTTCTTTTTTCTTGAAGATGGAAAACCACCCCAGAAAAAACAAATATAGTGGTGGGTTCCATCTTTAAAGGGTTTATTTAACCCTCCCCATTGGCCATAGCTGAAGATGTTGAAGTGAGGATTGCTAAAGTTGAGGTTACAAGAAAACGCATGGTCATGTCTATAGATGAAAGGATGGTCACTTTAAGAGCATTGAAATTACAATATATCATCTCAAAACAGTGATCTTATATGATTCTCATGTTGTTCCTGCTTTTCACCACTTCAATATTCAAGTTCAATGACATATAGTTAAGTAGATATAATTTTTTATATGCTTTAATTTTTTTGTGATGAGACATTGAAAACCCTAGAGAGATCATCACGGCGTAGTATCATACTATTTTTATTGATATCTCTTAGGTCTTGTTTGGATCCGCGGTCCCGCGGTTTTTATGTTGTGAAATCTCAGAAAACACGAACCGTTGATCCAAATGTGTCATAAGGTTTGTAAAGAAAAAAAATGCCTCCCGCATGCTTTTTTTTTTTAAAAAAAAAAAAATATTCTCAACGCCCTCAAACTACTACGCTTTCAAAAAGCGAACATTGCAATGCCGCCGTCAGTCTATAAAAGTACCATATTGTCCTTAAACAATTTTCAAAATTATCCATTATGTTCCATTTCAAAATAAAATCTCTTTGAATAAAAATGGTATTCTTGTAATCATCCAAACGAATAAGCTCAACGCAAGTGTCGTAGCCAAACAAGATTTTATTTTCATTTTTGGAGGGTTCTGAATGCACCCCACTCACCACCTAAATTTGGAGAAGCTGTGTATATGGAATCTCGAGTTGGGCACTTTACATCCAAATGAGCCATAGCGTATCATCGTAGAAGATCTCACTGAAGGAGCATCTATAAAGAATTGAAAACCCTGGAGAGGAGTCAAAATCACCAATGAAGGAGAAATGAGTCCATCTTATTCATATCCGTTGAGTCCATCTAAACCAATGATTTTTGTATATGATCCGTCGGATCCTAATATGACTTATATCCGGTGGACGTTTTAGGGTGTCTCTAATTGCATCCCTCAAATTTGGGTGTACACCCCTATTTTTACACACCCATCAATAATCAGTGGATTCTTTTAAACACCCCATGTTTAAGTGGAGCATTTAGTTTTCAAAGCACACCACACCCTTTCAAATGCAAGTTGAAACGGCCCTCTCTCACCTCTCTCAAACCCCTTTCAAAGCCTAAACCTTCCACCATCCCTCTTGCCCCTCTCTTCGTGGACACCCCTCGCGCGTCCGCTCATTTGCTCACCGTCGTCAACCTCCCCGTGCAGACGTCATCCGTCCGTGCTCTCCCTCTCCGTCCAGCATCTCTAAATGGCCCTCTCTTGCTCTTTCTTCTCTTTCCATTGAGATATTCTATAAAGAGATTTATTTATTTTTGTGATTGAATGGTATAATATAATGAGCTTGATGATTTTTTTTAATATATATTTGTGATTGTGTCCATTTTCATGAATCGGATGCCATTTTTTTCATAATAAGTCTACAAATTCTATTTGCATTTAAAGTCCTATGAATATTGTGAATTGTGTGTTTAGGGTTTCATGGATTTTTGCAGTGGTTTTATGGTTTCATTGTTGTTTAAGTTTCATTCATGTTAAAAAGTTTATGGTTGTTATTGAAATAGTTTTATTTAAATTAAAGGAGATGTGGCCCAATATAGCAAATTCAGAATCAGAGGAGATAGTGTAGCCTCATTTAGTACCTTTGTCAATGTGGAGATAGGCTAGCTAAGGCTATTTAACTATAATCACAACATCATTGTAGGCTGCTTTTTATTAACAACAACATCTTTGTTTCCTTCAAAAAATTTATAATCTGAACATAAATTCTTTTTCCATAAATTGGGTTTACCTAGCAATTTTGTTGATTGAATCATGAAGGTAAAACAATAATGTCACAAATGCCTGAAGTCATCATTAAAGCAAGTTAAATTAACTTAAAGTTATATCAAAATCAATATTAGATTTAATGTGTCAAAAATATCCTGTCTCCAGCATCGGAGCTGTATTAGGCCTTCCATATCCATGTTGTGCCCTATGCCCTCACACCTGCCAAGTGCCAACGTAAAAATATTGTATATTAGGCATTCCGGAGGTGCAATATCCAATGCTCATGGTTTATGTCTGATGCTGCTAATTTTCTCCATGTCATTGAAATATTTTATATCTTCTGGATGATGCTTTACAATCAATTGAAACAGATATATGATCAAGGCTCCATAAAAAATTATCCATCTTCTTCCAAACACTACCAGATTGTTTCAAAGACCTCATTACATTGCATGTTTGCGAATTCTTGCTACGTTGGATCTCATGTATATACTATTATATATATTCTTGAACATTTACAAAATTCAGGTTTTTAGAAGCATTGGACACGTGTTTATTCTTTATGAAATTGAGTAGCATGATTTTGTATATGGTTAGTGAAAATGATTTATTCATACAATATGAATTTGAGAACCCTGATTAGGGGAGAATGATTTATGACAATCATTTATTCATACAATACAAATGTAGATTTTTTTTTCCCTGTGTGTGTTTTAATCCTTGCTATGTGGGGAAATGATACAGCATAGCCCCTAAAAAATGTATTCGACTGACAATCTCAAACAGGGAGAATCAATTTAAAGATGTAGGCTCTAGTTTCAAAAATATTGAAGTTGCAATCGAGCCATAAGAGGAGGAGCAAAGGGAAAGTGGTAGAGGTGGAAGTAGACTCAGATATTGATGAGGCAAGTAAGAAGGGTCTATTTCCTGGTGGACCAATAAATAACGAGCTTCTTGTTGACTACCTGCACCACTTGGCCTATCGTATTTGGAATGGAAATGTATATACAATTTGGAATAATAAGACAACGCACCACTATCCACGCCGATTTCTCAACTTGTGTCACCCGTTCAAGCACGCCGCAATCAGGGTAATGAATATTTAAATGATGTTCGATGAACCTTTTGTAGAACAATGAAATTGATTTTTTGTAACCTATGGTGAAACATTGGGTAAGTCATCAATGGTTGTATGTATAACATTTTGAAAGCAAAAACGATAAGGCATTTTACTGTTACTATGTGTATAAATTGTGTCTATGGCTGAATTTTACAATATTTGTATCTTTAGGTTTTAATGTCTCAATGTGTGAATGTTTGGACTAATGTTTCAATGCTTGAATGTTTGTATTAATGTTTCAAAATGACTTAACAAATTTCTATATTCAACTCTTCAGGTTGATGGTTGATTGAATTTTAGGTTAATTTCTATACACAGCGTTTTTACTTCACAAATGCAAATACCTTTTTTTTTTTTTTTTTATCTAGTGAGGTTGAAGTAGAATAAATGGGATGTGGTGGATATACGATGAGGATAGATTTAATGTGGAGCGAGGAATGATTGTCTCCCTTTTGTCTTTTATCATGCATAAGACACTCAAGTCTCTCAAACTATGTCAATCCACGCAAGTGATGTCAACGATTACCCTATATATCGACATTAGTAGTGTCACAAAAATTTTAGTTGCTATGGATTCAGTTATGTGATCCTTGCAACACAAACAATGTCGATATAAATAAAGAATATCAACGTTAGTAGTGTCGCACATGATCCAGATGCTACGGGTTCAGATCTGTGATCCCTGAGACATATATAATGTCAACATAAAAATCAAATGTCGACTTTAGCAATAGTGTCGCACATGTTCCAAATGCTATGAGTTCAATTAACGTTAGTAGTTCAGTTCTGTGATACCTGCGACACAACCAATGTTGACATAAATAAAAGAAAATGGTGGGTGTTTAAATAATGGGGTGTGCACATGATCCTAATATAAATGAATCTTTTATACGCTATCCGTTTACTAGAGCTGTGCACCTCAATTTGAGGGATGCAATCAGAGGCACCCGATGTTTTATGAGTCAAGTCGGATCCATCGTTATCTAGTTATACCATATAGATTTTTTTAAATACATAATATACATTATTTTTTTGTTTTTTGGTTACCATAATTCATAGAGAACATTATTATTTCTTACCTAAATAATGTGTATACACTTAGGCCATTTTAAAAAATAAGATTTTGAATGAAGTGATTTAAATAAACTTTAATTCTTAAAAAAAACATTTTTTTTCATCAAAAATTGTAAATAACTCTTAATTAAGTTAAAAACCGGTTTGATAACACATATGTGATTTCTAATTAATTAAAAAAATAGGATCACCCTTTCAATCTATTATCAAATGGGCCTTAGCATCATCTAGCCATTAACATAAGGACGGACCGAAGACGCATACAGCCGCGGAGGTGCACATAGAGGGGTGACGATATCAATACCCCTGCAATAAAAATCTGGACTTCTTCAATGATGTCAAAAAACATAGGACACCTGCGTAGTCTCTCTCTCTCTCTCTCTCTTCAATGGCTGGGGGAGGCCAAGGTCTTGATTCGATCTCGTCGGCGGTGGCGCTGATCCTGGTCCTATTCGCCTGCGTGGAGCTCGGCGACGCGGCGACCGCCGTCGACGTCTACCGCCTGATCCAGTACGACCTCGCCGGGTCCCCGTTCGGGTCCCGTCTCGCCGATCTGAGCCACCACGCAGGGTCGGCCGCTTCCGCCGTCCCGGGCGCGGATCTGTCTCGGACGGCCCTCATGGTTCCCCTTAAAGATCTCGATCTAGGTTTCTTGCGAGGTGAGTTTCTAAGGGTTTCCATGATTGACTTTCTGGAATAGTTGCCTTTGTTGTTTTGGTTACATATGTTGACTTGGAATGCGTGAGCGAGCGAGTGAATTAGGTTAGAGACATACATAGTCACAAAGTACTTCGAACTGTTACAAACATTCACAAAAGTTCGGCAACCCATAGGTGATGGGTGGAACATACTTTTGCTCGTCGAACTGTCTGGGTAAACATTTAGTTTGGATGATTTATCAAATTCTTCATAATTTAAAAACTAATAATTATAATTGTCGACTCCGCCTTTACACCCAATATAATAGTTTTTGCATGTATTACTTATAATAGTGATAGAATGCATCTAGAAAATAGTTTAATTATCTCCATATTTTTACCGTACTTATTTTGTATAATTTATTAAAGTAAATGTACCATATTGAATGAATATTTGCCTTATATGAACTTTGTGACTATGGTTAGAGAGTGCCGATGGAAGTGGAATTTGGTGCCTTTTTGGGATGGGATTGTAACACACTTGTTGGTAGAGAAGTTCATTGGGTTTACGATGAAATGCTATGAATTGGTGTAGTGCATGGTGTTTGAGCTCATATTCTTTGGTTGGGCGTCGTATGGGAATGTGTTGCTGTTTCACTATGTGTTTCAATTCCTAATATGTTGTCAGGATTGTTACTTTTGGTTGAAGATTTTAGGGAATGCTAGAGGTGACCCAAAAAATTGCCTGAAATGTTGCTCGCGCAGTTTATATATTCTCTCCTAAATGTGAACATTACATACTGCTAGTGGGTGTATGTGTACTGCTCAAGTAACATTTTCAGCGATGACTGTACATAGCAGAATTCATGATTATAGCTGCTGTGTGCTTCAGTTCACAATTTGCTCTTGCCACTCTTCATTATGGGACACACCCACTAATGATGCACACCTTAGCACTGTGGATTTTTTTGTGCCTATCTGTATGGTTTTTGACTAAAGAGATTGTTGGAACCAGCATAGTTAGGTGCCCCATTATATCTGCTGCATTTCAATATTTCACATTCTCGGCTGAAAATGGAGTTATTTGAAGGGATACTCATGTTCCTTTACATGATGGAAATGCACCCAGTTGCATATTTTTTTAATAACATGTTTCATTTGACACAGCATCTTGGGCTTCAGATTACTGCCAAATATTGTCACTCTGACTTCTTGTTTGATTTTTCCATACTCTTGCATCTAAAAATTCAGAGTATATTACAAATAGGAAGCCGTTGGGTGGATTAGTACTGCTTCTTCCTCAAAAATTACGTGAGAAGATTGGAATTGCTGATGATGACCAAGGTGATGGGCTAATGAGAAACATGTTATCTGAGATGGAACAATTACTGGTGCATGCCAACATACCTGTAAGTGAAATGTATTAACTATTTCTTAAACATTCCTGATTTGTTGTCTCTGATTCTCTACTAAATCATCCTTCGGAGAATACATTGATGACATGTCAATGCGGAGCACTATAAAAAAAAAGTTTTGGAGATAAAAAGTGAAACTTATTGCACCATAGGTACACTCTAATTATATGAGTTGATCAGAAGGTTTTCTTAGCTTCTGATACTGCCATGCCCAAGCTATACTATTCTCAGTTAACTTTTTTAACTTCTTCAGAAAAAAATATTTTTTTTACATATTTTTTATTTATAGAAATAGATTGCCATCTCATATTGAACGTTGTTCAGTAGTCATGCATGAATCTGACATATTCCTGCATAAAATACAAGGGAATAAAAGGGTAAAAAGGCTTCATCATAACTTATTCTGATGTTTGTAATCATCTCCATTTTCCTGAAAGTAAAACCGCAGTTACTTTATAATCCAGCTATTATGCCCATTTGCGTCCTTAGACGTCCCTCATTATCTTTCATTATCTTTTTAGACTTTTGTGTGCTGCCTACAAGTATAATTGTTGTATGTGTTACTGCAGTATCCTGTTTACTTTGCTTTTGAGAATGAAAAAATCAATGAGGTACTTACTGAGGTGCAAAGTAATGATGCTACTGGTCAGCCTGCTACTGCAACCACTGGCGGGTTAGTTGTCATCATACATTTTTTTGTAAATAATTGATGCAGCAATCACTTGCTTTAAAGGATGTCATTTCATGCTTAAAATGCAAAGTTCTTGTATTGTAGGTACAAGCTTGTTGTGTCCACTCCAGAACCCAAGAAAATTGTTTCTCCTGCCATCACGAACATTCAGGTCCATTCTTCCTCTCACAATATTTATTATGTGATTAGCTTTTTATAAAGGTCACTTTCATGGAAACTGTTGTATTCGATAACCTTTATTACATGGGGTCTGCTCTTTGCGAAAAGCTGAATAGATCATGTCGGTTGTTAATAGACAGATTTGAAAGATTTAGTTTCAGGAAAAAAGTTTTTAAATACTATAGGGCTGCAAATTAATGTGGCTTATTTATATCTATGATTCTTTTCTAAGAAATTGGTGTGGATAATGTTATGCTGCATGGATCTTGCATGTCGTTGTTTTTCTCTGCTGTATAGTGTGTTGCATATATGGTTGTTAAGCCTTCCTGTTACTTACGTATTGTACAGACTTTTTATCATGGTTAATTATAAATCTGTTGTGAAGAATTTTTTTTTTTTGCATGACAGGGATGGCTTCCTGGATTGAAAGGCGAGGGGGATGCTAATCAGCTGCCAACCATCGCTATAGTTGCATCTTATGACACATTTGGTGCTGCACCGGTATAAAGAATAACATATTATGGAATTATATTCCACATATGTCTGAATGTCTTCCTATGATAGTTTTAATTCACATAAAGTTAAAGATGTTTTGCTTGGTCTATATGATTATTTTCTTCCAATGAAGTGCTCGCCAATATGAAGTCTTAGACCATGTCTGTTCTAACCTAAAAGTAAATGTATAGTGACATCAAGAAGTACTGACTTTTTGCAATAACCTTCCCCTAGGACTTACTTAACAAGTCATTCTTGATGACTTCATTAAACTATGTATCTTATCCATGGTCTACATGTTGACTGCAGGCATTGTCCGTGGGAAGTGATAGTAATGGGAGTGGGGTTGCTGCTCTTCTGGAAATAGCAAGACTCTTCTCACGTCTTTATTCAACTCCAAAAATGAGAGGAAGATATAATTTACTATTTGGATTGACTTCTGGTGGACCTTACAACTACAATGGAACTCTTAAGGTTAGTATGTCCTTGTTTCCATTTACAGATTTTTCCGACTCAATTTTATCACGTCCAATCCTTTTCTAGCAGTTTTTTATTTCATTTTCCAGTGGCTCCGGAGTTTTGATCAACGCCTACGAGAAAGTATTGACTATGCCATTTGCTTGAATAGCATTGGTTCCTGGAGTGATGAGTTGTGGATTCATGTGTCAAAGCCTCCTGAAAATGCCTATATAAAAGAAATATATGAAGTAAGTCCAAGAGTTGATATTCACTTGGATAAAACTATGCTTCAAGTTCTCATACTGGATTATTTGGAATGCAGGGTTTCTCAACTGTGGCTGACGAATTGGGATTTAAGATAAACATAAAGCAGAAAAAGATTAACATTTCAAATCCAAGGGTAAGTGTATGATAGAGCTTAATTGCAATAATTTAAAGCAATGGTTTTGCAACATGTTAAAGACTACGACATTGTCGTATGTAATATTTGGGTAGGTTTGGTGATAAAGGCATTCAAAATTTACAGCAAAGACGATATTCTATATCTTTGGGTATGAATTTATTGATGACGATGAATTAAAATGTGTGTGTATATGTGTGTGTATATGTGTGTGTGTGTGTGTGTGTGTAGGATAGTATCAGTAAGAATTGATTTTTAATGCTGTTTAGTGTTAGTTTGAAGAGTACTTACCAAGTCATTCAATATTATGTTGGGAGTAAATCAATGTAGTTCATGGTTCTTGAGCAGTTATTTCCCTAATATCACCTTCAAACACCATTCCAATTGGCCTTTTTTCGTGAGTAATATATTCTCAGTTACAGAAACCTCTGAATCATAAAAGATTTGTAGTCTAATGGATGCTTTGAACCTTAAGATATAAGAAAGAGATGTATGATATTTGTATTCATTCAATATTGTGTTGGGAGTAAATCAATGTAGTTCATGGTTCTTGAGTAGTTATTTTCTTAATATCACCTTCAAACACCATTCCAATTGGCCTCGTGAGTAATATATTCTCAGTTACAGAAACCTCTGAATCATAAAAGATTTGTAGTCTAATGGATGCTTTAAACCTTAAGATATAAGAAAGAGATGTATGATATTTGTAGTCATTCAATATTATGTTGGGAGTAAATCAATGTAGTTCATGGCTCTTGAGTAGTTATTTCCCTAATATCACCTTCAAACACCATTCCAATTGGCCGTCTTTCGTGAGTAATATATTCTCAGTTACAGAAACCTCTGAATCATAAAAGATTTGTAGTCTAATGGATGCTTTGAACCTTAAGATATAAGAAAGAGATGTATGATATTATGTTAGATGCTGTCCTGGTTCTTGTTGTTTTTCAATTTTGTCAGAATGCTAGAGCACAAACAATGGTCATGTATTTATGCCTTTTCTGATTCGTAAGGAAGGTGTTGTGCTTCTGCAGGTAGGTTGGGAACATGAGCAGTTCTCAAGAGTAAGAGTTACAGCTGCCACTCTTTCTGAGTTATCTGTTGCACCGGATTTCTTAAAAAGCTCTGGTGGTCTGTGCGATACCAGGTTTGTAAACTTCATTTCCTCTCTTTTTGAATGCAGCTTATCCGACAGTATTAACCCTTTGGCTTTAATGTTATTCAGGAGTTTAGTTGATGAAACAGCAGTTTTCAAAAGTGTCAAATTGGTTGCTGAGAGTCTTGCGGTAAGAATTAGGATTATTTGTCTCATGTAATGTGGAGGTGTTATTCTATTATATTGCATCATATTTTTCTATCACATTAACTAGTAAAAAAAATGCTCCAGAGTAGGCATTTTTTGTTGTTCAGATCATGCTTGATACCCAAAACTTAGGAAGCTTAACATAGAAAATTGTGCTGTCTTGTCATGCTAAAATTACGCATCTAGTGCTAGATGATTAGTTTACGTATTGTGAATGTTTACTCTCTGCCATGCAGAGACATATATATGGCCATCGAGGAAGGGGTATTGAGATTTTTGCAGATAATAGTAGTTTGGCTATAAACCCTTTTCACATAAACTCATGGCTGGACTTTTTATCGCGGACACCTCGAGTGGCTCCATTCCTCTCAAAAACTGATCCATTTATCTCTGCGTTGAAAAAGGTATAGTATTTCTGAAAAAATCAAATTTATATTGTTCACAGAAATTAGTTCTTATTCTTTCATTATATGTGCTGATGCCTGTTGCTGGAATCGCAAATACTCTCACTACAAAATATAACTCGTACACAACTTGATGTGGAAAATGTTACCTTTTTGTGTATTCCATATTGTATGCATGTAAGAAGGCACGCTAGTGTTAACAGTGTTCTTTTTTCACATCATTCCTATGTGCAATTGTTGGGTCATGCTTCCAATTTGATACTGCACTGGTTCTTTTTGTTTGATCTTTATGAAAAGTTATATGCTCTCCTTGAGTTGGGGAATGGGGGTGAATGCTCTGTTTTTATGTCATAAATAAGTATGATTTTATGCTAAGGTCTTTCTAGGATGTGAGTTCTGCTTGCAAGGAAAATGAATACTGCAGTTATATAATATTTGTAGTCCTTGCAGTTCATGTTTCTGGTTGGAAACTATTATAGTTTTACTATTTGGGTATATACTTTTATTATTGGTTTGGTTTTTGGAGTCTTTTAGGACTGAAGGCAGATATGGCTTGGATTTGGGATTCTATGAATGGCAGATTCTGGGGCGCTTGCCCAGTTGCCCTGTTAAACTTTTTGGGGGTGTTGACATGTTTACTTTATTAGAAGATGTGGGAATTTGCCACATTTAATTTATTGAAAACTATTGTAATCTTGTACAAAGAGTGCATTAAGGCCTGACCTCCAGAGAAAGAGAGGACATCAAGTCATGACACTTACTAGAATCTCAATTTGAAAAATCCCTAAACTAGGAACAATCTGTGAGATGACAATTTGCAAAAAAGTTTCAAAATTTCATCATCATCTCCTTCATTGCCAGCCAATCATTATGTCTTTGGTACTTGAATGACTAGAATTGTTCATACACAGTAATTTCATGGATGTTATCTGGTCAGTAGTAATTAAGAGTTATTTTAATGCCAGATCATATCAGCCTGCAACATATTGTAGAGATGACAGCAGAATAGCATTTCTGCAATGAGTTTATGTAATATTGAATTTCATAGAGCTTGCTAATATACATTGTTACACCATTGGTCAATGAGTGGGTGTAGTTGCTGTGGCTTGCTTTATATACCTTTTTTATTTTTATTTTTTCAGCCTAGAAATTTAAATACTGATTTGAGTGTCGCCTATTTTGTTTTGTTTCTACAGTCCTGATTTCTTAGATGCAGGTTTAAGTGTGATAAATTTCCAATGCTATGTTTTTCATAAATGCAAATAATGAAGAGGCTAGAGCTAATGATGAGAGTGTGATGTTAAAGGGATCTGTGGGCTAGGATAACTTCCCTCTTATCATTGGATCCCTGAGATCATCTGAAATGTGTTAAAATCTAACTATCCTGAATTTCCGTCTCCTGAAAGGGAGGGCACACAATCCTTGTATACTAACCATGCCCAACATTGAAAGCTGGAAAGGAGTTGTATCTTGAAATATCAGAAAGTGTAAAAAATATTTCCAGGTTTTCGGATTCTCAAGTTCGTGATTAGACAACTTCCAAAGAAAGCAACCAAAATTTTCAGAGTATGGTGGATGAAAAAGCCGAATGGACTGTGTGACATTGGGATTGTTTTTTGTAGGTTGACATTACATTATAATGATGTCTCTGTAATTGTACTTGCCTAGTTTGCATTGATAACCCAACTATTTGGCTGACTTACTCTCTCTTATGTTGGTAGATAAGTAGATGACTATAACCTCATGGCAATTTGCCTGAAGAATAACAACTACTGTTAGTGAAAACCACTCAATATCTCGAAAAAATACAGTTAGTTGCCATTGTTTATTTTACTTGCATTGAAAGTTGCTCCTATGTTTCCTTGTTGAGTACGTACATGTCATCTTCAATGATTGCCGGTAATGCATCACTTTTTTGTCCACGAACAATGATGCATCATAATTGGGATGATATGCACCAATTCTTCCAGTGTGCATCTAGGAGTGCTGTTCAGCCTTATTTTTATTCCTGCAACTCAAAGAATTCTTGCAATTTAGTGGCATGCCAATATCACATATGATCTTCAACAAGACGAACCTCCATTCATATGCTGGATCTGTTTTTGGGGCAGGAATTATCAGACCACACAACCGATGTGAGTGTCCAACACGATGTGCTTGATGGGATCTTCACTTTCTATGATCAAACAAAAGCCACTCTCAACATTTACCAGGTAACATCTCTGTCTAAGAAAAATTGAATAATTGATTCATGAGAATTGCACCCATCACACCGCACCAAACGAATAGGAGAATTTTTGTAACTCGTCTTTTGAAAATAAAAAATACATACAGTTCTCTCTGTGTTGAGATTTTCTGCCATTCTTTGCAATGAAATCTCTGATCACCTGGAGTTATCACATCCCAGATATTCTGATTCTTTATCTTGCAGTGATTGCACTGACTCTATTTGTTAGCCTTGAGCAGATTATATCCAGGATCTTGTTCCCCCAAAATGTCTATCCACCTATACTTTTCTTGTATTTTTCTGTATGATGCTTTAGCTTTGTCCCACCTGACTCTCAACTTTCTTGCTTTCCTATGAATCAAAAACCTACAATTTTTTCAACCAGGACAAGTTTAGTCAAACGACAAATACTATTTTCTCCTTCACCAGCACAAATACGTTGCAAACCCATGTACAAAATTATGGAAGAGGTCTAAACTTTGGTTAGGCATTCATTGGTTTAGATCTTTTCGTCATTTTGTTGATGAACAATAAACAAAGTAGATTGATAGGGCACGTTCATCGGATCACTTATTCAGAGATCACTTGGTTACTTCGTCTTTGCTCTTCTTTGATTTTTGGACAGACCAAATGCTTTTTTATCCCCTAGTACATAGATTGACCAATTTGTCTCTAATCATCTTCTGAGATTTTTTTTTTTGTGAAAAAATATAGCTTCCTTTTCTTGTCCTGATTTTTAAAATGACCGAATTAGTTTTGGTGTTCTCATGTCTTGCATACCATCCTTTTCTGGAGATGGCTTTGCATGAGATAATTTTTACTTGGTGATATTCCAGATCATGTCAGATTACTTTCATACAATGTACCTTACATTCAATATGCAAGATCACACATCCATTGCCAAATAATCCTACAATAAATTTTAATTTTTAAATTCATGTTGAAAATACTAACAGCAGAAAAATCGTTTAAATTTTAGTTAATCATGGATTGAAATCACCAAAAAGTGATACACATCATCTACTTCCAAATCCCACAATGCCTCACCGGATGCCATTGTCCATGAAAATTTCAGGTAGCGAGTGTGACGTTTGACCTTCTGTTGCTGCTCGTGTTGGGATCATATTTGATCATCCTCTTCAGTTTCCTTGTCATCACAACACGGGTACACATATATCGCTCATATTTCAGTTTTGTATTCTATCCAAAAAATTTATTCTTAAAAAATACAAGCCCCCAATACATCGCATAAATCCACACAGGGTCTTGACGATCTCATCAGCATATTGAGGCGGCCACCCTCCCGTAAATCCAAGGCAGCTTGAGTTGCTCATCCACAGATGTAGACTAATTGTTTTATATTGTTTCATGAGGGGAGGAAATTAGTGGCTACTTGTTAGAGCATAAAATGAATTCTGATGCTGGAAAATTTTTGGTTACCCACTGTTTTATTTCAAATTTTGTGAGAGCTGCATAGGATTATTCTTTTGATGACTAACCGTCAGTGGTCGCACTTAATTGACACTGGCTTTCGCATTGGCAACGAATGTAAGTCTCCTATTCAATACCTGTTTTGATCATTTAGAAGTTTAGACCACATTTTTACAGCCTTTTAATGAAAGTGTGTGAAAGATAGGTTATCATCTTTCCCTTTCATTTCTGTGATTGGCTTCTCTGATTTTTCTTTGGAGGCGAATGTTATAGATCTGAAATATTTGGATCTATTCTTTGTTCATAAAATATTTTGGCAAATCATTTTCACCCAAATTATGTACAACTTATTCAGTTCCAAGAAGCTTTTTGCATGCTGAAGTTGGAGAAAAAGTTGGGCCATTGGGAAAAGTAGGGATAATAAAAGGAAAATGAATATTCAGTTCACACTGTTTTTTTTTTTTATAAACAAAAATTATACTCTTCAATTGAAGTCTATACTGTTATATGAGTATATATTGATATATTAATATATTTTTTCAAGTTGAAAAAATGAAAAATAAATTTGTATCATATACTATATAATTCTATATATTATGAAGCTGTAGAACATACTATATAGAATTATATATATTAATATATATAATTCTATATATATATATAATTCTATATATATAATTCTATATACTAAGTGTATTTGTGCTCATAATAAAATCATTTCATTTTGGACCCATCTAAATGAAGGTATATACTAAAAGGAAAATGTTACTTTTGTGTCATTCTTGTAGTCTTTTTTGTTGTTGGCATGTTTAAATTTTTTTTTAAGTTAATATTTTGTTTAATGTACTACATATTTTTCAAAAAATAAAAAATCCATATTTGAATGATTGATTGTTTTTTTTTCAATTCCATTTTTCACTTCAAAAGGTATAACGAAGACATGAAGGACGAAAAGTAAGACAAAGTATATCTGGTCAGTGATTATTGCATTATTGGAAGGATGTAAAAAGCTTTTCCAAAATAAGTAGTGGTACATAGAGAGCACCTGGTTCAACCTGGTTTGCTTGTTAAAGGATTGGTGTAACCATCATTTACCAAATTGTCATCACAGAATGGTGTCTTCTAATACTGTTCTTTGGGGTCCATTACAAAAGCACATGTTATGTCATCACTTTTGGGTTGGTCCACATCAAATAAGAGCCACCAAGTTAGTAAAAACTTTTGTTCACTAGGGGGGGGAGGGGAGGGGGTTTGTTGTTTTGGCAACGCTTAATAAAAGATATTATGTTTTTAATTAAACAGAAAGCTGAAAGCTTAAAATACAGGTTTAATAAAAAAATTACTTACAACTTTTAGTATAAAAACATTGCTTTTTAAAAAGTGAAGAAAATGCGCTTTCCAGGAATCAAGTCTATTTAAAGGTCTGTTTGAAAACACGTATGAAAAAATAAGATTTTGAATAAAGTGGCTTAAATAGACTTGACTCCTGAAAAACGAATTTTTTTTTGCTTTTTAAAAATCGACATTTTTGCATTAAAAGGTAAAAGTAACTTTTTATTTAAATCAATTTTTTAGAATGTTCTTGACAACACTTTTTAACTTTCTGCTTAATTAAAAACAGAATCGTTTTAATTAAGCAATACCAAATAGAACCACTTTATTCAAAATCTTATTTTTCAAACATGTTTCCAAACGGATCTAAATCATTATCGTTTGTTATGACATATTTCTCATGGGTTGTGGCCAAATACCAATATTATTCTATCCGGTATTTACCATATTATTGAAATAGGAAATGTGGACTGCATCTTCCAAAAACATATTATATGGTACTAAAACGAAAAAAAATCTCAAACTAAAGAGGACATACAAATAGCTCATTATTCAATAAATCATTTCATGTGCTGTTTATTTAGCTTAGAAGGATGTGTCCGCACCGGTTCTAATAGAGTATATGATGATTTCTCTGAGTGTACTCTTAATTAAACAAATATACACTCGGTCAGACGAAACAAAAAATTATGCATTCAATTCAAGTATTTCCATTAAACAAGAATATACATTTAAAGAATAAATCGTGACCACAGGTAAAAGTCTCTTATCCCTGTATTTGTCCCCAAACCATCCATCAACATTTAATTTTTTTTTTTTTTAACTTCGTTGTTATAAAAATTCATCCCCACCTAGATGATAATTAGATGATGATGAACATGTTATACAGCACTAATACTACGTCATTTGATGAACACAGCAAATGACAAAATAAATTTATAGAAAGAGAGAAAGTATAGCTATACAAAAAGAACCCTGAACCCAGACTAATAAACAATGTAACAACACAACATCTCATCCACCATGCAACACCAATCATGAAGAATGTGAGTTCAACATCTCCCGATACACCATGTCAATGAAATTATCATTCTGTTAACACAAAATAAACCAAGATTTAGGATGAATTTGACAAGAAGCATCCCTTGATAGATGAGGGTTTATCATCATTTAAGAAAGATGGGTGGCAATTTCAGATGTCAAAAGGAAGAACAGGCACCTTAGGAATAGAAGATCATGATAATATCATCATAATTTAAATAGGAGAAGTGCATTGTTCAGATGTCACAGCACAAATAGATTGTGCATATATGTTTATTAAGAGTGAACTTAATATGCTCAACATCGAATAAACGGAGTAAAAGGGACATATGAATCATTAAGTGATCCATTTCTCTGTATGAAAGGTAAATCAACAGTCAGAAGCATAAACAAGCTTAGGAGCCCAATGTGTAGTAAGTAGAAAATATAACATAAAAAAATACTATAAATGCATGATATCTTATGATAGAAAGTAAGGAATACTTGTAGGAAGCCACCTATAAAAAAAAATTAGATTTATGTCGAAACCAATGAACCCATTCAAGCAATCATGTCCCAGATATCGAACCAGGGCCGACCAAGATATAGACAACCAATTTGGCCACTAAAATTTTTATTTTATTTTCAAAAATTTGAAAACATGTACACAATCTTTGCTATTATTATATTTTCCTATTTTCTTGAGATTTTATTTTATTTATCGTTTGATTTACAAATAAGAAAATCTTATTGTGTTATGTGTTATTTTCCTTTTTATCTATTTTCATTTTTGCTTTTTATTTTTCAATTTTTTCTATTTATTTAACATAAGTGCTATTTTTATGCTATTAAATTTTATTTGTTATTTAATTCTTTCTATTTTACAGGATTCAAAATGTTTTATTGATAAAAATCACCAAAAAAAAACTTGATACAAATTCTCATCTTATGACATCTACCATACAATGGCAAGTTGATCAATCATTAAGATGCAAAAGATTTTTTAATGACTGAATTCATACATTAAAATTAACATCACCAAACTGCAATGCACAAAAAATCATACCTGCACAAGCTTCAGCAGTGCATCACGCACTTTGTCTCTCGTAAAAACAGGTCCATATGTTGGGGCAGGAGTGAGTGATGGAGGTGGGGTTGGAGGGGGATATGGTTGGAGTAATGGAGTGCCATGCGGGTGTTGCATAGTCACAGGAGGTTGGACTGGAGGAGCAGAAGGAATAGATGATGAGACTGGTGGCATTATCAACGGGGACAGAGAAGAAGGTGTGAAAAAAGAGGGCTTCACTAGATTAGCCTGGTTGTTAGAATCACTGCCACTCAAATCAAGATTGTTGGGGTTCGGAACCAAAGGAATTGATGGAGCTGGCAGAGGAGATTGTTGAAGGATAGGCGTGGGAGAGGGAACAACATTTGGTGTGTGTGAAAATAACGAAATTGGAGGGCGAGATAGTTGGGGTGGTCCAGGAACTGTTGAACCTGAAGCATTGTTAATATTCATGGTCGCCTGCAGAAAAAAATAAATGATTAATTACACCGATGTATTACAAGGCTTTTGAATTGTTTACTGCCATCTGTTCATTTAAACATATAGAATTGACGATATCATAAACTCATTGGGCATGAACACAAGTTGACCTCTACATCTCAGAAAAGTAGAAAACCGAATCCAATTGCATAATTTAATAATATTCTAGTAGATGACACAAAGTATCATTGAGCCAAAAAACTATGGTCTCATCATCCAAATGCATTTACCATCAAGGTATTATACATTAAATATTAAAAGAATGAATGAGAAGGGTTCAACAATAGACAGAATTATCACATGCATAAATGTAAAAGTATAAAAAAAGGATACATACACCAAAAAATGTCACAAATGAATCATCCGGAACATTTGAAACAGCGGGGGTAGATGATGCAGGTGGCTCCAGAGGACCTTCAATGAGATTGGAAGTTGGAGCAGCTTCCAATTCCTCAAACTCACTGTGAAATATTAAATGACAAAGATAATAAAACTATTACACAATTCACTAGTCAGGAGAAAAATAGTTGGGTGCATTCACATGAAGTGTTCTGGAAATCACGTGTTTAATGCGGATAATGTATGCATGATAGAGACACGATCCATCAAAATAGAAGCTTAATGAAGTTAATTGAAACTAAATTGGAACATGATATCAGATCTGGAGGAGAACACATTATATTTATGAACCAAAAATTCAATGTGCTTACCAATTTTCTTCACAGCCAACATAAAAGTACCATTTGACTTGGTTAAAAAAATGGAGAATAACTGAACTTGCTGTTCATATTTGAAGCAGGGGTTCAATAGAAGGGAATATAATCATAAGATTAACAGGTTTCAATATTTCCCAATAGTTATCCATTACATGAAGCATAACAATTTGTAAGACAGAAATGCCTTTACACTCTCCCAATACGAATAACAACGCAAGATCCGTCTTCTAATCCTCCCAAGTCTTTTTTGAAGAAAACTTGGCGGGATGAAGTGTTCTCAACACTTGTCGAACCAATAGGTTTTCAATTTGGGTGAAGGGGGTTTGACGGGCTCTTTTTAATGGTAGACTTTCAAGTGGGGCCTAGAAGGGCTTTTGGGAGCTAAGATGTAAAGCTGATCTCTCTCTCTCTCTAAACTCTTATCAACTACCTACCAATCTCTCACCCCCCCCCCCCCCCCACCTTTACATGTGAAAAATCAGGTTTTGAGGGTGAGAAAATATCCAAAGCACTCATGGTTTCTGCTTATGTTCCATCAGATTTGTTAGGAAGCGGGCCAGCTACTTTCATTTAGCCGACGGGGGTTTTGCTCTTGGGTCTAGGTCAGTGGGTCGGCTACTTTTGTTTAGCCGGCAAATATCCAGTGCACTCATTGCACTACTTTATGTCCCATCTCCGAGGGGCGGTTGGGGGGTCAGCTGCATTTGTTTAGCCAACGGAGTCTCTAAAGGGGGGACTTAGGTTGCTGGACCGCTATGTTTGGTTAGCCGGCAGTCAAGGACAACTATTTTCTCCAAGCTGGCTGTCTACAAGGGGTATAAGTTGTTTTCTATTAGGGCTGCAACTCGCTGGGTTGGGTCAGGTTAGAGCATTGTCCAAACCCAACCCACAGGTTGAAACCCCCAACCCGAACCCAGCCTGACCTTTAACCCACAATTTCGGGTTGGGTTCGGGTTAAACTCGGGTTCGGGTCAGTCTTGGGTTGGACACATGGTTTTTTTACAGATAACATTGAATTTCATGTATATCATGAGCATATGACAACCAATTAACAAATCAACAAAATCTACATAGATACACCATTTTCTGTTAATGATAATACACCAACATACACCAATTAAACACAGACCAAAGAGATGTGCATCTCACGCATCACACCTCTTCTCTGGCTCTCCAAAAGAATAAAAGAAGCTGGGAACTCCAAGCAGATGCGGTGCTCGCAAAAGAAGATGGTGTGGCCGTGCATGCTGTTGTGATGTGGTGGAGGCTCTTTTGAATGCTTCTACACGTAGGGTTTTCATATGTGAAGAACTTATAAAATTTAATTCTGACAAAACAAGAGTTTGATTTGGGGAAGACAGAGATTGGTGGTGAATATGGAGAAGAGAGACTTCGGATGAAGATGGAAAGTGAAAAACAAGTTGGCGGCACAAATGAAAAATGTAGAGAAAAGAAAGAATCTGGTGAGATTCTGGGGTTACTTTTGAATGAATGGTTGGGATTTCATCCCCACCTAATCAATGGTTTAAATCATGTGGTGTGTTGTAATGGCATAACATTATATTGAGAAATTAGAACTCACATAATTTCATTGGTACTTCGGGTTCGGGTTGAACCCGACTAACCTGAGCCCACCGCCCACGAGTCGGGTTGGGTTGAGTTCAACCCGCCCAAGTTGCACCCTTAATTTCTATTGGCTTCTTGGAGGGCATGTTCATTTTGACTCAATTTGTTTTTGGGTTTAAATACTGCCTGGGCTAAGTTTCGTGTTCTTTGGCCAGTCAAAACCGGAGTATCTACAAGCACAAATACATATTCCCACTGGTGCATGCCCATTGATTGGCTGATGTTATTTTCCATGGAAAGTACAAAGACGATGTTCTACAAAAGAACTATACATTACTCTGCAGCCCCTCATAAAAACATCATATATGATAGTACTTGCTTTACAAATGTATCTTTCCCCATTACTATATGACTAAAAGATTCAATCAAACTGGTATATATATTTCATAGCTATACAGTAATACATGTTGTTACATAACACAATGCTATCACCATCATCCGCAAGATATTGTACATATTAATCCTGTCCAACAATATTAGCCTCAAACAGTGTTATGTAAGGTTCAATCATAGGGTGGCAACAAAAGGCTTATAATTCACTTATCCTCAAAAAAAAAAGAGCCTTCAGTTCACTGAAAATAGATTGAGGGAAGAAGCCACATTAAGCTTTACAGTGGTTCTATGAAAGATGTGAGCATTATTCCTCCAAGGAGAAAGCAAATGCACATAAAGATCCACAAATTCCTCAACATTTTGTAGTAAATCATAGATTTTTGTGCAATTAGGATTCAGACTGTTACAATAAACATATCCACGTGTAATTCTGTTACTAAAATGATAGCATTAAACACTAAAAACAACACATCAGAGAAGTTTTGGACTACATGAGATACAATATTAATCTTAATAAAAAAAAAACATGTGGAATCATTTATCAGAGATGTCATCACATGCAAAAGGCACGTTTCTTTCTAACAATAGAATAAATTTTTACCTTTTAGAAGATACTCTAGGCTTGGGAGGCACTTTGGAAAATGCATTAAATATCCTGTTGATATAAGATGGGACATAAAATAATCAGAAATTTTGGGGAAAAAATAAGTTGGCACAAAGCACATACACATCAATGTAAAAAAGAGAGCAGTCTCTAATGTATAAGTAAGAAAGTGAAACCATTAAATGAACATTAACAAAGTACCAGATAAGATACATCAAATGGATCCATACCTGCTGAAAAGAGCTGCAACTGCCTCACAATCTTGAGAATTATAGAACCAAATGCCATTAACTTCTTGCGCTGCATTGCGATACAACAAATACGGAACCTGGAGTTCAAACTCAAAATCTCCCAAAAGATCTTCAACCAGATTGTCTGTTATAGCAAATAAAATAAAATAAAAGGAGGCCAGTTTATACTTGGATATGCGAGTTTTCACTATATCTGCTTATAAATACAAGGACTAATTTGCTAAAACTAACCAATCATCAAAAAGGAAATTATTTGAAAAATCACTTAAATCAATTTTTTGAGAAGCTTAATTTCAACAGATTTAAAAAAAAAAAAAAAAAACAAAAAAAGGAAAGATTAAAACACCATTTTGCACACAAAACAATCCAACCACAAGCTATTATCTGGAAAAGATTAATTCAGAACCCGATTGTTCAAATGCAAAATCATCCAAAATTGATTCCTAAATGTGCCAAAATTGAATTGAACCTAAGCAAAGTAATCATATCTATCCCAGAAGGAGAAAATCCATAATTCAAAATGAAAGAAAACCAACCAACCAGCCAAACAAACCCAGTTGATTTTTCAATCAAACCTGTGTTCCGCCGATTCATCACAATAAACTGGAACCTCGGTTGAGTATTCCTACAACAAATTTTATTTAATAAACTATCATCACTTAAAAAAAGACCTCACATTTAAGCCACCAAATGATGAACCCATCAATGAATTCTCGAAATACCAACCAATTACATTCAAATCCAATCCTCACCTTTTCACAACGAAGAGAGATCCCTCAACGTCTTTCCGTCTCTGCAACCAATCCATAAACCCTCAAATCAATGAACCCCTAAAGGAGAGGGAGGGGATCAGATAGAGAAGTAAGTACCCATTGATTCTGATCGATGTTGAACTCGTATAAGGTGACGTGAGTGGCGGTGGTGAGGATCTCCTCCACGAAGGGGTCGACCCGCTGGAGCACCGTCAGATTCAGGGCTTTCGTGCTCTGTTGGTCCAGGTTTGGCATCAGCTTCCCGTTCTGCGACATCTCTCTTTCTCTCACAAACCCTATAAACCCTTAAAAACCCTAACCCTTTAAATGAGTTCTTTTTCTTAAAAAATAAATAATTTTGACTGAATGAGCAGTTCGTGTTTTGTGATTTACAGCTTCTAATCTGAGAGCATTCAATTTAGGGATCTTAACATTTATAGCCGATGGAATAATAGATTTGAATAGTGATGAATAAAATGCTCTACCAGTTTATATTTCAAAAAAAAGAAGATTTGAATAGAAAAAAAAAAAAAGATTTGAATAGTGGTGAATAAACCTAAATTTTTTTTATTTTTTATTTTTTGGTTAGTTTACATGGAACCAAATAGGTATAACTATGACAAAATATGAAAAAAAAAATTGGTAATTGATATTCATGGTCCATCATGAAAAACAGCTAGAAATGGTTGCTAATATTTAGAGTGTGTTTGTCAAAAGAAAAAAATGAGTGAGGAAATTTATGTTAAAAAAAAATGATGAAAAATAAAAAAATAGTGTATTTATGCATGTGTCAGGCACTGCTCTCCTGTCACCCTCAGACCCTTCGCCGAAAGCACTGACCTGGCCTAGGGACGGGGCCCCTCGGTAAGCCAGTCTGTCCAGCACGGCAGGGATGGCCTGACCAAGTGCAACATCATCTCTCCCGGGAAGATCACCCTCTGTCTGAAAAGACCGGTCCGTCCTTTGTGGAACAAGGACCACTGGCTCCCCCCTCTCCGGTGCCTTTCCGACCCTGCTCTGTCTCATCATGCCGTCCTCCGTCTGGGAGACACTGCACCCCGCCAGGGCCACCCCACTCACACCGGCTCCATCCGCCCAGACGCCCGGTGGAGACGCACCGCGTGGCGCGGCCACCAACCCGACCCTGTAAGTCTCGTCACCATGCGAAACCATGAGCTCCTCTGGGAAATGAGGACATCCCACAGTTACCACCGTAACCTCCCTCACCGAACGGCCTTCCCCGTCCATGCCCATTCGGAGCACCTCTTGCATCACCCCAAAGTTCGCCACAATATAGCTAAGACACCCTGCCTCCAACCTATGAAATGGCAGTCCCGTAAGCTTCAAACCCCACAATTGTTGAGCTCCGCCAAGCGTGCCGAAATGTGGAGACCACTCAGACAGATGAACCCCCCCCCCCCCTCGGCCACACCAACGTGCGAAGACGAAAGGTAACGGACCGAAGGTGTGGGTTCTTCAAACTGAAGCTGAAGAAGTTCTCTCCCAAACGACGCACCCGATCGACCACTCCCACGCCACCCTCCCGCTCCATCGCTTCCCTTAAGTCCCCCAGGGTAGGAGAGCCTGACGCCGAAGTCGCCAGGATGCATCCCTTCAGGAAGACCGCCTCCTGAGACGCACTGAATTCGCCGGGCAGCATCACTGCCTCTGTCGAGGATCCTACCTTCGAAATCTTATGTCAACCCAAAGCCCCGAGCCGCTTCGGGCACGAAGCCCCCTATGACCCGTTCCCTTACAACGCCAACAGAGCAGAGGGTCGCGGCAGGCGTTGCTCTTGTGACCCAAACACAGACATCGGAAGCACTGTATCTCACGCTCATTCAGACGCCATGTCCTTCCTTCCGTACTCGACCTTTTCCTTTCTCTCTTGCCTCTCACTGTCGTCCATCCCCGATCAATTCCGTTGTCTCCTGGTCCGCCTCCTCCAGAGCCGCCACTCGAACTTTCGCCTCTCATCCCAGTCATTGGTGATGTAAAGTTAATTGGTGATTGTGGAAGGTTTATCAAGCATAAAAAGTATGTGCAATCATTAAATATTTTTTGTATTAATCGAAATACACACAAATTGATACATTTATGCGCACAAAATAAAATAGAGTTGATACGTGCGTGTACATTTTTAATAGTATGTTATAAAATGGAGATGGTCAAATTTTAGAGAAGCGGTGGAGAAACCAATAATTATTTAATGATTTATAAATGAATGACATATAAGAGCGTCGCGCCCGCATTATTGCATAATCCTTTGTTAATTTGTTGTCGTTAATTCAAAAGGCAACCATTTCTCGGAGGAAGGTATGGCCATGCACATAAAGTTTCTAAGTGACATTATTAAAATTATCACCTACCATTCTTTTCAAATGTAGAAATCTATCCATATATGGTGTCTTAAAATAAATTGTTTCATCCAAATAGTTAGGAGAGAGCATTGTATGGGAGCATCTCCTTTCTTTTTTTTTTTTTTTTTTTTGAGAAAAATGCATATGCATATTACACCTCCTCCTCTCTCTCTCTCTCTCCTCTCCCCCCCCCCCCCCCCCCCCCCCCCACGAGCATATGAAAATGCAGATAATCCTATGCCTTTTTTCTAAATCTAAATAACCCCCACAAACATAACTAAAAACCAAATCACCATTTCTATTAGTTATTTGGAAGAGTAAAGTGAACAATAGTCATTCCAAGTGCAAGAAACAAGCTCCAATAGGGAAGCTGAAGTTGCTTGTCGAATCCTTCGCATGCCATTAGACCCAAGCCTATCATTAATGTTAGTACAATGTAAATCCACCATTGCAAGACTTGGGTACAGTTCTTCATTAATCTGGCATATACATCATTGTTTCCTTCTGCGCTGATGTTCCACAGTTTTCAGATTATTCTGTAGTAAAAAAAAAAAAAATTGGTGAGTAAATTTAGTTGTATTAATTGCCAAAAAAAACATTTACAATTCCCAAGCTAAAGTAGGTAATCCAGGAGATAAAACCCCTTGCGCATCTATATTCAAAATGGAGGTACAATACTACATTCACTACACAACAGAGCCCTCAGTTTGATATGGAACAAAAAAATTGTAATACTACATTTACTATAAAAACAGAGTCATTTGTTTGACCTACAAAATAATAACTACAATTGAAGATAAGATCTATGACTGAATGGTAGCAAGTAAAACACACCTCCCATTGAAGAGAATCACATGAGAGATAGTTGCTACAAGTATTGTGAATTCAAACCCGTAGAAGTACACAAAAAATATGCCAAGATTGATCTCACTATACTTCTTATACTTGCCTACATTTACGTCCAGTCTTGACATATGCGAGATGTTATATTGTTGTCCGTCAAAGCTAAAAACATGCGAAGAGAAAATGGAGAATCTCTTCGCATGGTAGGCGTTCGTCCAATACGTGACAGGGATTTATACATACTGAACAAGAATCCTATCATCACATTCATGATGGCAAACACTGGGGGTGTATACTTACAATATAGAAGTAGAAGAGCATGCGTTACTCTTCTTAGCTATTTTATAAATATTACAAAAGACTTAAACTGATAGATAATCACTTACCATCCAGGTTCTTTTTTTTTTTATAGCTATCTTCTCTTACGGATTTTAAATGATTTGAAATCCAATGTCGCTTTCTCTTCGTTTTTTTTTTATTATTATTTGTCAGCTTGGTGGGGCATCTTTTTTTATTTGTCTTTCTTGGATGGGTTATCTTTAATCATCATGGAGCATCTTTTTTCTTTCTTTTTTCTGAGTATCTTCAAAAAAAGTAATGACAATGTTGAACCCTCCTCATTACCTGAAAAACCGCCTTCCCTAAATATGAAAAAACATCTATATCTCAACAATTGAAAAAAAAAAAAAAAAATAGTTCTAGGTCTCTCATTCTCTCTTTTTTAATAGTATGGATGCAAACACAATAGTTCAATACTTTCAAAACACAAAGAATCACAGAGGAGAATTGCCTCAAACTGGTGTATAAACCATCTTCCAAATACTTTTTTTTTTGTGAATAATGCAAAATGAATTTTTAGAATTTAGTTATTTAAATTAATTTTATAAATGATGCAATGTATATTTATGGAATTTTTTTGTATTTTTTAGTAGTTTCCCCTTTCCCCTTAATAAAATCATGGGCTTACCACTGAGTGAAGGGAATAATGGGAAGCATCTTTAATAGTTAAAGAATGTACTTTGTAGGTAAAATAAGTGGGGATGTACTTCTATTTTTCCAATGCCATCTCCTTGTTAATCCTTCTGCCATATCATGTTCATTTTCTAGGAAACCGACTGATATGTCACAATTTTCAGGATCCTCTCGCCTAGTTCCTTATGAACTTATCACATTTTATTTTGAAACTGATGGTAGATATTTACTATCTGATTTCATCACTGAATATCGAATTACAAACTGCGAAATAAGATAAAGGAGTAGAGACAAAATACAAAACATAAGAAAGAAATAAAACCAAAACCCATCTGACAGGCCCAGGTAGAAGAGCCATCTAACCTATGGGCAGCGTCAAACCACCCACCATTACGTCTAAAGACCGTGCTCCAATCATGGAAGGCAAAGGCCCGGGTGAACTTGTACCACATTAATCTTGAAATGCCTCACTTCGATATTTAACAATAAATCAATATCTCAAATATTATAATGATGTCAATAAAGAAGCGTGCATGCAAGACAATAATATCCATGAAACAATGTGATTTTAGTAAAATATGCAACTATGCAAAAATGATCTCATATAATAAAAGCTAAAACAATGAATCAAAACAATCATGACAGATTACGGCTGAATGGTACATATGTATTAATACATACTTGAACAAAAAATTAATGTCCTTCTAGAGCAGTAAATGAGTACATAACCCAAAATGAACAATGGTACACATGATTAAAAGATCACAACACAAGGGGAAAATGCTGACTTGGCTTACTCACGAAGGCGATGTCGACGTATGAAACCCTCCAAGCACCACGATGGATCATCCCTTAAATCAGTATCTGGTTGGAATCTAGCTAACACTTTTAAGTGTGAGCTATGAAGCTTAGTGAGGGAAGACAGAAACACAAACACTAAACATGAGAATAAAAATATGTTTATGCCAAAATCTAAGTAATATTATGACTCTTGTGAAGATCCCATGAGTTTCAAGAACTAGGACAAAACGACAACCAAACAAGAAACAAGCAGCGTCCTAAATTAGGTCTTACGACACTCTAACATGATTCCTGAACTCACAGTCTGACAATACCTAATATACTCACAACAACAATAATATATAAAAGTCAAGCCCACTAGATTGACTAATAAATCTAAATCAAATCCTAAGAACTTCGAGTAATCACAATAAAATTAGGGCTAGAGAAGAACTTAACATACATACTGGCACACATCTTACATGTAACCCTCCAAAAGAAGAAAAAAAAATCTTACATGGTAGTGTAACCCCTTGTCCCTAGTTCGGAATTCGGGAATAATGCAACAGGGGCAATAATTCTCAATACGGTAAAATTTAGGAAAAATCGAAAAAAAGACCAGAAAAAAATCAGAACAATAAAAAATAAATTTAAATAGAAAATCCGAAATTTTAAATGTTTAAGACTTGAAACATAGTACTTTAAGCCAAACAAATTATTCAAAATATAATATAGACATCTACTAGTTTATAGTTCAAACTTCAAATGCATAATTTTTTTACAAAAAGTCAACATGCGTTTAATACGTGTTTAGTACGCATTTAATACGCACAATGCACGTTTAGTTCAATAAAATGCGTAGTTTTCTTTTAAGGCACAATCAACACATGTATAAAACTTTTTCTATTTAATGCGCGAATTACTCATACTTAGCGAACCTCAAATCTCATAGCAGTATAGGGACTTTTTCATTCTACCATCCACAATAAGACAATACAAAGGAGAATTCATAAACTGGACATAAATCCAACTCATAAAACCAGGATCAAATAATTCATCTGTAGTTTTGTTGCTATAGCGCTAAGGACAACAGTTTAATTATATGCCAAAAGAAGTCTTTATTGACAACGAAAGCAAAGCTAACTGATGAAGAATGATGATCCAAACACATTCTCAATCACAACCTCCAGATCCACATACCGCTACATGAATCTCTCTCTGAAAAGATGGAAAAGAGATGGATGAGCTTCAACATGCTCAGTGAGTGAATTTGCATTATCCAACTAATACAATTATATCCAAAATAACACAAATATACAAATGACCACGTAATGTATCAAGAGGGGAATATATAAAGATGATCACACAAACATGTAATAGCATATATAGCCATCTACCCAACATGATGCATGAATGCAAGGGACATGCATGCTCGCTTGAGATTTTTTTAAAAAAAAATATATACCTAAATACATACCTGCCTAATGAAGTATACGATTTTACAATAAAATAAAATACATATTCCAAAAAACTGAATGCATATAATTTTATATTTTTCAAAATTGAGAATATACATATTGCATTAGATGAATGACTGCAACAAGTGTCTTTTGAGTCTAACAGCACCCTAATTTTTTTTCTTACGACGGCAACACATTTTTACATGGCATAGGATGTAAAAATAATAATTAGGAATGAAAGTGCATTGACATTTGAATATAAAGCAAGTAAATTCAAATGATACATTTGGATTACACATGGGTTAGAACCACAGAAATAATGGTTAACAAAATAAACACCATTGATGTGATGTTAATGTGACATGCCTTTATCAGCAACTATGCTAGTGATACTTATCAAAACCAAACCAAAATACACAATGCAAAACACTCGTTTTGGATTCCATGAAAAGAGGAAGACCCATTGACTTTTCAAAACAGGCAATGACGTTCGCACAGACCTGCTCATTCACCAAATACAGTCGATCTTTTGCTTGCATTGCTTGCATGACATGATTCGATGATCCCCTTCTTTTTAGATGATGGAAGCTGTGTCTTTCACACTGAACCTCGCTCCAATGGAAGGATGTGTAAAGGCTTGTGTTTTGATCAACTTCGGATTGTAGTAACAAAAATCAGTTTTTAAAAAACTTCACATGATTCATGAATTGCTGAACTGTTGAATGGTGATGATCGAAAAACAAAAGCTCTTTTTTCTTTTTTGTGTTTCGGGAATTACCTTCAATAGTCAGTCCTCATCTGATTCAAAAGATGGGAATCTCCGAAAGCGTGCTTCATATCTCATGTCGATTGTTCCTGCAGGTTTTGGAGGTCCTGATCTTTTCCGATGAACTGGAAAACCATGCATTGATATGGAATCAAATAGAAATCCCATTTCCATCTTTTCTCTTTTTTCCCTGTTGTTTTCGTCATTCGAATATCTGGAAAATAAATAAATGAAAAATCAAGTCAAAACGGACACTTGTTGAACATGAGAATCTAATAATTTGCAGAAAAAAGGCGATTGATGGCCATGTATTCAATGGGTACCAAGATTCTAAAAAACTTTTATGTTTGGTGTGAATGCATTGAAGACAGATAAGGTTAATTTTTTAATTACGAAGAATGTGACAAACCATTCAAACTAAACGGGTACCCAGATTCTAAAGGTACTAATCGCACAGTTTGACAAACATAAGTATGTTTGGATGATATGTAAGGGAGGTGTACAATCATTAAACTTTGTAATTGTGGATGAGATGCTGGTATAAATATCAATGTGATTTAATTTGAATATGATTTATTTTGAATCAAATTGCAAGACTTACAACGCGCAGCTGCAAAAAAGAATTTTAGAGAACTATCCAACTAACCATGAAAAACATTATAGATGATTGTTTATTTAATATCTTTCAGGTACAATAACAACTACCGGAAGATTCATTCATGCAGATGGTATCTGTTATGAAGAAATACCAGTCATAATTTTTTAACCCTATAATAAGAAATAATACAGCATATGACTACTTGTGAGACTGAAAAATTTTGTGTAAAATAATGTAATGTCTACACGTAAATTTAAGTAAAATAGCATATCATAAGAATGACGAAATTTTACTTTTCCCGGATGATTTTGAAGGCTTCTTTAGTTGCATAAGGTAAACCAGTCTTTGGGTCACGATACCTGCAAAACCAGATGCAGCTGACGATAAAATTATCTATGGCAACACAAAAGGGAAGATCATACAGATATCAGATTGCTTGACTATGAAAGAAAGCCCCAGGACTGTAATACGACCCTCCCTCCCTCATCACAGCTAGTGTCATTTGGGTTCGCTTCGGGTTGAATCTCACTGCTAAAACCCTAATTTGAACCCTTCCAAAAGTTGGGTTGGGTCAGGTTGGGTCGGGTTCAACCTGCTCAAGTTGCACCCTTACCTGACCTACAGATCTTTTTCATGCATTCTTTGACTCTGGCCTACTGACTTTTTTTTTTTTTGGTAGGAAGACCGAGAAGGGCTC
This sequence comes from Acorus gramineus, assembly GCA_030737835.1. Taxonomy (NCBI): domain Eukaryota; kingdom Viridiplantae; phylum Streptophyta; class Magnoliopsida; order Acorales; family Acoraceae; genus Acorus; species Acorus gramineus. The sequence continues at coordinate 24,585,082 of CM060849.1, forward strand.
ACAACACGGCTTAGGCGGGACAGCAACCTGACAGACAAACTAATAGAGTACAATCAATCCACAGGGTTATATGCAACAGAAGCAATACACAACAGTGTCTAGAGCAACCAACTGCATTCCGTGCGGTTCGAACCCAGTATTGGAGTCATTATATAGGCCCGTTTGTCCTATTCCTGGAGGCCTGGGGTCGGGGGCAACGGACCCCGAAAGAGGCTATATGCTCCCCCCCCCCCCCCGGGCCGGAGGGTATTTTGGTCTTTTTATATTTCTAGGGTTTGTACATCTTATATCCATATAAGAGACCTTTCGGCCTCCATTATTCAATATAACATTATTCCATTTATTTCTTCTCCTAGGACCTCCCTAAAGGAGGCAATGTCCTTTTTTAATTATATACACCTCCATTTAGCATGCTTATCTTATAAAGGGCCCCAAGTTTGTAGTTTGGTAATCATCTCTAAAGTGAGTTCTTTTTAACTAATTGTACTTCAACTTCGAAAGTTCTCTTCATTAAAAAATTTTCATTAGACGGTGCCGTTAAAATGTAGGATTATAAAATTAATCAATCAAATAGTCTGATGAGGCATTTGATGATATTATGTGTTTGCTCATATTTTACACTATTAAATGACACATGACAGCCATCCTGTTAACATTTTATGGTAGAGGGCGTACTTTGCAGGCAATCCAGTGACCACACACATCGCCTTTTCTGGATCTGCAAAAATGGCAAATTTCAATTAGTTCCCATTGTAGGATGTCCTATAGGCTGTAGCAATAGCACAAAGTCCAATGTTTTCCTAATGAATTTGAGATGTTGTAAAGTGAAGTGAAGCAGGAGAGGAGGCCCTAAATTGAGTCTACATGTACCATAAGAAATGAAGGACTAAGGGAACAAAACGAGTTTCTTCAAAATCAAAAGTACCCTTTAAAAAAAAAAAAAGTACCCTTAACATATTTTGTCAATTCAACAGTTATTTGACCATTAAATTTTTCACTTGACTGACATTGAACTAATAAAAAAAGGTTACAAAAGAAGCAAAATATATAGGATCCAATATACGAATCATGAACCAAATAATCAAACTTTGAGAGATACAAATGGTTTCCCCATAAAAAAATAACATTCTTCCTTCCTGCACCATCTACTTTCATTTTAAAACAAACTTTTCTATGCCAAAAAAGCCTCCACAATAAAGAAAAGAATCTTCAACCATTACTTACATGGCACTGATGACGTGCAAAGTTCCGAATCAAATGACAAACCTTTGCTGAATTCTAAGAACGACTGGCCTGTTAAGAAAAATTTAAAATTAGCAAAGAAAAATTGAATGTACAATATTTCACAATTATCACCAAGTCCCAGTTACCACCAAGGATAGAAACAACAAGAAACTAATAATCATGACAAATGATGAGGTTTCACAAAAGGCTTAACCTAACCATAAAGGAAAAACATCAGAAACAAATCCAGGAACATCTTAAATTCGTAAGTGAAGCATCGTCATGAAATATAAAGAAATCATACCGAAAAGGAATAATCACCACATTCAGGGGAAAAAACAATGAAGTACTTGCCATCTCTTGAAATATATCGTATCCGGGGACCAGTATAAACTTCTTTATGCATGATTGCCTTTTTCTTGACTTCTTCCTCCCTTGCTAGCACACGCTCCAAGTTTCTCAAGTTCATAAGTTCTGCAATGTTTGCTCAACTTTTAACATCAGCCATCTCGATAAAACTGAATATTGATTTTAATGGAACAGGTAATTTATAGAAATGTGTAACACCTTATCAGATTTATTCATTGATAAGGCATAAGGGTCACAATAGCATCTCATCAACTAAAAGTACAATGAGTAGTCTCGTAATAGTAAGTAGGTATTTGCTCAAGTTTCAACATCAACCATCTCATGATAAACTGAAGATTGACTTTACAGCATCCAGATAACAGGTAGAAATTGTAACACCTCATCAGATAAGATTTATTTATTGACAAGACACGATGCTCAAAATAGCACCTCATCAACTAAAAGTACAATGAGTAGTCTCGTAATAATAAGTAGAAATATTTCATTTTCCATTATTTATAGTGACCCTCTGTTTCACTAAGAAATTTATTATGACCCTCTTTTTCACTAAGATATGACTACTTAATGGGGTATCAAAAACAGAGGATCACAACATAAGCTTTATAATTAAATTCCGAGCAATTAAAACTTAGTGCACCTGTCTCAGCGGCCTCTATGAGCATCTCTTCTTGTGTCATCCTTTTCTCCTCACCCTCTTTTTTTCTTTTTATTGGCTGTTAAACAAAAAAAAAAAAAAAAACAACAACAACAACCAACTTAAACAATGAAAAAACAATTTAGAAACTGGAAAAATGCTATAAAGGAAAATCGCAGCTTTATAGATTGGACATTTCTAATGTTCAAAATGCATTGTACGAAACACTTAAAAATTGGATACCTGTGCCTTAAGACCACAAAAAAGCCTGGACATACTGTATGTAATTTGAAGACATGGCTCTAGACCCTAGCACAAAAACTAACCTTCATGGTTGCTTGCAAAGCTGCACGTATGGCTTCTCTCTCTGCCTGCCGCACAACCACTGAAGTTCTGGTAGACTTCCGCACTGTTCTCTCACCCTCTAATTCGTCCGGGACCTCCTGAGGTTCAGGTTGGCTGGATGGCCTTTTCCTAATTGATTTTTCACCCTTCGTGGGCCGTTGAGGTATCACAGGTTCCTTCTTTTTGCTGTTCTTCTTTATCACTGGCTTTCCAGGAAATATTAATCGTTTCTTTACCCGCTCCCTGAAGAAAGCACCAAGCATCAATATCTACCAACAATCAGTATTTATTATTTACTCATCAATGCATATTTTCTAAAAATCAACCTGTCATCATCTGCCTCTTGTCCTTCTTCTTCATCAGGGTCAGGTTCCTGATTATGACAGAAATATGGTAAGTGCCAAACAATTATTTGAGATGAATCTTACGATCTAAAGAAAAAATGTCCTGTCAATTTTTCAAGTAAAACATCATATAAATAGTGGATGAGTACCATCTTCAGCTCTCTTACATATGATCATTTCATAGAACAACTCAAAATATGATCACTCACATCCTCATCAAAGTCACTGTCATATACATCAGCAACTTCCACCTCTTCTTCATATTCATCGTCGTTCTCTTCCTGGTTAGCATGGAAACAGAAATAGTTGGAGCTTAGAATATATATAATTGTGATAATACTATGAAGAGATTGAAAATTCCAAGCCATGGTCAAAAGAGGATCTCAAGCAACAACAACAAAACAATCACCATTGTCATTCTAATGCGGGCATGAGTTATCAATGAGTACCTAATATGTGCATATTCATACCTGTTATATCATACACCTAATCAATCTATAAAAGCCAAAAAAAAAAAAAAAAAAAAGAAGAGCAGTCAATGAAAAGGAACAAAAACATGCTCATCGGCTCCATACATCTTTAAGAGCTTCCTGGTTCCAAAATTGCTCGTCCTCTTCGATCTCATCATCAAGCAACCTAGTCATCCTAGCAAAGAAATAAAAAAGAAGACGACATTAACATAGGGATCCAAAAAAAAACCCATTTGCGAGTAATGTTAACAAGTCACAGGTTTATTTTTCAAACACCAAAGATTCCATCAACCAAAATTTTTGTATAATCTTATACGTGATATGCCAACAAATTTAACAAGCTTAACCATGTCTCAACAGCTTAACAATGTAACTCTCACCACACCATGTAATGTTAATCGGTGATATCTATATACACAGTAAGCCCTCGTTTTTTAAAGAATAAGCAAGTGGATAAGGGAGGAATAAGCTTCATTCTAAAAAAGTATGTTTGCTTATGATGAAAAATTTGTAATGGTCATGCCTTGATAAGTTAGAATAAATCATGATAGCTATCCACGGGGAAGGCGAGTATAGTTTATTTCTACTTATTCATCCAAAACTATAACAATATTCTAATATGACAAACACAAAAGGGGAAAAATACCCAAACCAATAAAATAATAACAACTAAATTAAAATTCATCTAAACCTCATTTGGGTGCAACATAAGCTTGTTCAAGATAGATTGGTATTCCGAGATAGACAGCTATCGAAACAATTTCTATTTGGTTACATATTTCTTATTCTGTCATCATTGTTTGGTTACATTTTCCTTATTATGGCATCATTAATGTTTTTTGGGGGCATATAAAGTATGGAGGTTATTCCAGCCCCCATTCCCCCCCTTAAAATTACTATCAAGACTTATGCTAACTTATCCAAACATACCATTGGTTTTATCAAAGCCTCTTTTGTGTTATCCTGCCTATTTGGACCTTATTCCGGTATCCAATGGGGTTCTAGTCTTCCTCTTTCCTCGTATAACTATTCCGATAATATATCTGCCTAACCAAACAGGGGGCTATGGAATTAGTTCATGATATCAAACCCTACTACAGCTCTACTTGTGCTGATTCCTTCACCCCAAATACAAAATTTCAGCTCATTCAAATCCAATTCAAAGTATCTATCAAAACATTCTGAAAACATAAAACATGCTTTCTTTCATTAAAAAAAAAAAATTCAATATTTTCCTTCTGGTTTTGCAATAGCCGACTCGGCCGCCATGAAACAGAGAGAAGAAATTCAAAAGGGCCCGCAACCCATCAATGAACAGGTGCAGATTTTCACGGCACGGAACAAAAGCCGGCGACTTTCCATGCCCAAAAAAACATATTCTGGACGGTAGGGCACGGATTTCCGAGAGAGAGAGAGAGAAGGAGAGAGAGAGAGCACCGTTTGCCCCTTGTGAGACGGGAGGATCGATCGAGGAAGGCCGAGTCTTCCATGGGATCCGCCATTGATTTCTTTGTCGAGATTCACCTTCGTTTTCCCCTCTAGTGTTTTTTTTAGAACCTCAAGACTGTTGGACTGTTGAGAGTCGCCAGAAAATTAAAGTGGGCGGAGTTGCACATATGACCCTGACAAAACAATATTTACTAAGAGGTCCCTATAGTCATACGAAATTACAAATCCAAACAAATCACTTACCTGTTTGTTTGTGTTTTTTTTTTTTTTTTTTTTTTTAAGAATTGATCCAAATTAGCATTTTTTAAAACGGAAAATATATAACTTTTATAGCTTGGTAAAATAGTACATAATGGAGAGATCATAGAAAAGAGATAGGAAAACAAGAAATACAACAGAGAACTCAGCACCGAGGTGGAGCCAAGACAAGTTTGCAAAGCTCCACCACTTACGAGACGACGTCCCCAGCTCTAAATGAGCTGCATAGTGAGATCACGGCCGGATATTTTTGAAATAGAAGTCCTATCTTTTAAGTTTAGTTTGATATAAAGATAAAGAGTTGGGATAAAAAAAAATTATGTTAAATCACTTATTATCTTATATGATATAAAAAAAGGGATAAAACATGAACAATTATCCACATTTTGAGATAAAAAATAGAGATAGTTTGTTCTGAATAAAAGGTGGAACAGACTTTGTCCCAATTTTTTATCCTTATTTTACAAAATTGGAATAACATTTATAACTACTCTTCCAAACAAAAAAAAAAAAAAAAAAAGGAATGTGTTCTACTAAACAACACTAATACCCCCATTAATATAAAGGATAAATTTGATATTTTTTAAAAAAATTTGAAGTTATCTCATATTTGATCCAAATGCAAAATTGAAGATAAAAACATAAAAAATAAGGATAATAAAAAGTATTAACAAATGAAAATCTGGATAAAAATAGTAGATTTTTTATCCTTATAAATTAGGATAACTTATCCTAAAAATTTATCCTTTTATCAAACTAAACCTTAAAAATTAGGATGTTTCTGGTGTGCCAGATCACCCAAAAGGCTACTGAAATTATGATTTTTGGTTGACATGATGAACCTTGGAGGAGAGATCACTTTGACCGCCATCATCTCTTCCCAAAGTTGGATGGGGGCGTTTATTTCAACCCCTTCAAGTATTCAACCCACCCCAAAATAATTAAAATTTTCATTTTTTATTATAGGAAGGAATCCACCCCACCCCTTCTCTCTCGGGCCTTCTGCCGGAAGCTTCTCACGCATCCTCTCTAAACCCCTTCCCAACAAACCCACTCATGGCCGCTTCGAAATCGCAACCGTGTCGATTTTAAGGCGGCCAAAAATTTTCAAAAACCGGTGGATGAACACGGGAAAGCGATCGTGGGGTCCATCTCCGAAGTGGAGGTCAGCGACATCTTCCGCTACCGGATCGACCTCTTCATGGTTGGTCTCCACCGTCGGAACATGACAGGGATCGATTTCAAGGGACGGCGTCCTCACGATTTATAATGTCTTCTCGGGTTACTACGACGACAGGGACGTCGGACGGATCTCGCCTACGGTGGAGGAGGTCATGGAGGAGGAGGGGGAGCCCTCCGACAATGCGGTTGATCCTCTGCGATCTTGTCCCTCCACCGGCGGGGGGCGGCGCAACTCACGAGGTCGAGGAGCTTCTACCGGAAGACCCGAGGGAGAGCTGAGAAGAGGTGGGATGGGTTCGTCTCTGTAAAAAGAAAAATGAATTTTAATTTTTTGGGGGTGAGTCGAATATTTAAAGGGGTGGAAATATACGCCCCCAAGTTGAATCCCCCCATTGCGAGTGAGGGCAACTTCATGGCACTGTAGCAGTAAGAGGGGTAGTCGATACCGATTTTGATGGATTTCTGTGGACATTATTTAAGTGATGGACTTTTATAGAACTTTCAGACTTTCACAGACTTTTGTAGACTTTCACAAATTGACTCCCATTGACTTTCACAGGCTTTTGCAGACCTTCGTAGACTTTTACAGACTTTCACATATTGACTCTCATAGACTTTCACATACTTTTACATACATTTGTAGACTTTTACAGATTGACTCTCATAAACTTTCACAAACTTTCACAGACATTTGCAGACTTTCACAAATCACTCTCATGGACTTTCACAATTTTTACAGACTTTCATAGATTGAATCTTTTCACATGTGGATTTCTATTAATAAACACAATAATATTTTTAAAATTTTAAAATAACAAATAAAGAACTCAAATATTCAAATTCAACATGAATTATTGATACCCAACATAAAATATAATTTAATATAGTAAATATCAATTTTCACATATCTGAAATGCATATTGCTAGAATGTCATGATAAAGACACCATTTTTAACTAGATAATATTACATTATGAATATTGATGTCATAGTCATCCCACATACGTTTAGCTATATTTAATCGCCAATTATTGGCATCTGGACGTTGTTGCTCTTGAGTTTAAACTTTCGGAGGGTCTTCATTGTCCTCTCGTTGTTGCTCGTCAGTTAGAACATTTAAAGAATATATATATGCATTTATATTGTACAATAATATAAACATTTTCAAGGAAAATCAAATCAAATATTATACATATAATCAAATATATGATAAATCTATATTTTAAAAAATAATTGTGGATGATCTACATATATATTATATAAAATAATCTATCATTCTCATATATTCATCAAACATATGAGGTGATAGGAATATTTCATACATATAGACATTCATAAGGAATTTTTAATTTTAAGTTCCTACGAACCATCATATTTATTGATCGATCTCTCCCTTCTTCGTATTTAGGTTTTAGTCCCTCAATTTAAAGGATAATTCATGGATAGGTCCCTCACAGGGATTAAAAAGTAAATTAAATAATTTATGGATAGACCCTCTCAAGGATTAAAAAGGAACTATCATTTAAATCTAGGGACTAAAATCTAAATACGAAGAAGGGAGGGATCGATCACTAAATATGATGGTTTGTGGGGACTTAAAACTAAAAATCCCTTAAAAAAATGATAAATAAAGAGAAAAAAATGTGAATAAAAATATTAAAGGCATGGATAAAAATCATAAAGGAGATTTGTTAAAAGAAAAAAAAAAGAAATATTCAAAATGTTGGAATAAAAGTCCATGAGAATCCCACCCATTTTGGGTGGGATTTTGAAATGATTTTTTCCTTTATATTTCTCTCTTAAAAGTTTACAAAAATCCACAAGCATCCATCACTTATGAAAGTCTTCACAAATCCTATTTAAATTGAATAACACATGACAAAATATCTACTATGAGAAGTCTCAATCGAATAACACTGGATTTTTTGTCCACGAAGTAATGTCTCAATTAAATAACACTTTACTTTATGTCCACGAAATAATGTCTCAATCGAATAACACGAGACTTTATGTCTACGAAATAATGTCTCAATCGAATAACGCTGGACTTTTTGTCCATGAAATAATGTCTCAATCGAATAACGCTGAACTTTTTGTCCATGAAATAATGTCTCAATCGAATAACGCTGGACTTTTTGTCTACAAAATAATGTCATAATTGAATAACAGTGGACTTTTTGTCCATGAACTAAAGTTTCGATTAAAAAATAACAGATTTATAAATTTATAGATATGGATATTTTATCCATTAAAATTCTAATTTACTACCCCTGTAATATGCTCCACGGTCTTTGGATGACTATGAGTACAGAAGATGCAATCAATTGTTTTCCCCGTGCATGCACCACTTCGCCTTGTACATCATTAGTCATTACCATGCACATGCAGCCACTAGATTTAGTATTATGTGTAGGTACAACAATTAAGTCCGTTAATCGGACGGATACGAATTGGATGGGCTAATATTCATATCCTAACTTTTAAATTTAAATATATATATTAATTTTTGAATTCAAATCCCTTCGGATATGAATATTTTTCAGATAATTGATATATTTAAATATTGATATTAATTTAGATAATCAAGTGATATTTTAAAGAGATGTCAAAATTAAAATTGAAAGTTTTGAGGTTTATTCTGTTTTTTAGATATTATATATTAAAAATTTAATAGTATTATAATATATTATCATTGTGTTTAATCATACAAGATAACAATATGGGTAATATATAATTCAAATATATATATTTTTATAATATATGTCGAATACGGATATTTTTCAGATCAAATAGACTGATATCCATATCTGCACTCTGAATATTTGAATATCGGGTTTTTTTTTTCGGATACAGATTCCGGATTCGAATTTTTTTGAGATAATTGACAGGCTTAACAACAATGTAGTGAAAATGACAAAATGTGCTCCAGTTGTTCGAACGACATTTTATCATTCAGTAATGAAATCCCAGTAGCAATATCCTACTTTCGTAAAAAAAAAAAAAAAAAAAAAAAAAAATTATTTTCTAACATGTTTAATTTATTGAATATATGGTACAATAAGATTTGATTGGTAGCTCTAATCCAGAAATCTTGAGCATTTAAGACATTTGGTATTCATAGTCCAAAAGGAAAATTTTGTATGTTTTCACCTTTTAGATGATTGTTTTTGTGACAAAAATAATACTTCTATTTTCTGTTTTTCTAAAATCGTAATTGTTATTTTTATCTTTATTTATCTGTTCTTTATATTAGCTCTTATTTTATTAGGATTTATTTTTATCTTGTCTATTAGAAATTGTGAGAAAATTTTTAAAAAAAATTTAGGGATTTTTATTTTTAAGTCCCCATAAACCATAGGATTTAGGGATCGGTCCCTCAATTCTTCATATTTTGATTTTAGTCTTCAAATTTAAAGGATATGTTTTTTTTAGTCCCTGAGAGGGACCTATTCTTAAATTATTTGATTTTGAAGTCCTTATAAACATGGGAAAATCCATATAAATCCCTACTAAAATTGGGACAGACGTACGAGTCCCTGAAAACTCAAAAAAATCCAATTATCATCCCTGAGTTAAATTTTCATCCAAACATAACGGAATATTTCTAGAATATTGCAAATTAGTCACTCCAAAAGATAAAATTGTCCCTCAAATATTTTTACATTAAATTGTGTACACATTGTAGTCCCCCTATAAACAATCATAAAAAGAAATTAATCTCTGCAAAAGATAAAATTGTCCATGAAAGACTTTTACATTTAATTGCACAGACATTACAATCCTTATAAATAATCGTAAAGACAAAATGGTCCCTGTAAAAGACAAAAATGCCCGTGAAGAATGCATTCTACCGGTTAAATTATTGTTTTTACATTCAAATTGTGATATTCAAGTGGAGTGTGATTGATAGGATAGAAGATGAAAAAATAAATAAATGAATTATTGTTTATAAGGACTGCAATATCTACACAATTAAATGTAAAAATCCTTCAAGGGTATTTTTGTCTTTTACAGAGACTAATTTGTCTTTACGATTGTTTATAAATACTGTAATGTCTATTCAATTAAATGTAAAAGTCTTTCAGGGATAATTTTGTCATTTGCGATGACTAATTTGTTTTTATGATTATTTATAGGGACTGCAAAGTATACACAATTTAATGTTAAAGTCTTTTAAGGACAATTTTATCTTTTGCAGGGACAAATTTGTCTTTATGGCTGTTTATAAGGACTTCAATGTATACATAATTATATGTGATGAAATATTCTGATAATATTCCATTAAGTTTGGATAAAAATTTAACTCAGAGATGATAATTGGGTTTATTTTTAGTCCCTCGTAGGGATTAAAAAAGAATATATCCTTTAAATCCATGGACTAAAACTAAAATATAAAGAAGTGAAGGATCGATCCTTAAATAAGTATGTTTACAGGGACTAAAAATTAAAAAACTCAAAAATTTATGATGACAATCAACAAAACAAAAAAATTTTCTAAAAGCCTGTGGGACAAAATCATGTAAAAGTTATTTGAACGGCAACAACTTCCTGCCTATATATAGTATAATTTTCGGTGCGGTTATTCTCACCAACCAGTTCATTATATTCGCTATCTAATATTACAAAAAAACCTTATTTATGTTTTTTCTTTGAAATGAATTATACCCACCACCTACATAAAAATAACAAACGCCACCATTTCTTTGTCATTGCATGCGATATTGCGATTGTTCTTCACTGTCCAAGGTTGTTGCCCACGTCGACGATCTAGCCGATCACCATCGATGCTCCTCCCTCGACAAAGCTTCGACTACTATCCTACCACACAAGAGATGATTAAATATGATGTTTTGGTTAATGTACATTTATGTAAATATGATCTTCGTAAACTTAATATATAGCTATGTAAAAATGGTTTTTATTAAGATTATGTACATCTTTTGAACCCTCTGAGTTTAGGAGTTCAAGTTCTACAACAAACTCGTGAAAAACCCTAAGTCAACAGATTCAGTGTCACCAAATACATCAAAGTTCGACAGAGCTCTTGTTAAGTGCGAAAGAGTCTGGTCGACGAACCCATTATCGAGTGTGAAAGAAGCTATTCGACGGACTCTCTGTCAAGTTTGAAGAAGACCATTCGATAGACACTCCGTCGAGTGTGAAAGAGGATGGTCGACACTGAACCTGTCAACCTAGAAAAATGTGGTTTTTCTTTCTTTCAAAACAAGCATTTAGCATTGCTAACACATTAGCTTTACATAGGCCATTCTTGAATTTCCATACAGATCAAACACCCTTGGATCAACGTGAGAATGTCATCCAAAATGAGTGAGAAAAACAAAAAGAGAAAATCCCAGTAAGCCAATCTTAATCCTTCAATATTCAGACACCCGCAAACAACCACTTTCAAATCATTATCAATCAGTCCATATGTATCATTTGTTTGACCAGGTGACGATTGGGAGATAAAAGTGTATGGTAACAAAAAAATGACGGCACAACTGCGAGGGAGGGGCAATACAGTGAGGGGTCATAGAGGTAGAGGATCGACGGCCCGACAAGAAGAGAGCGAGTGCACGATAAGTTACCAACACGAGAGTACAAGAGGAGAGAATGCAAAGAGAGGAGAGAGGTGTAAAACTTATGCTGGGTTGTGGGTTTGGAAAAAAATTAAAAAGAGAGGTGGTGGATTTAATTAGGTGGTGGGCAAAGTAAAATAGGTAGTGGGTGTATCCCCACCCCAATTTCCAATAAAAAATCAAGATTAACTTATCCACTGAAGGGAAGAAAATTCAAAACCACAGCCAAAACACTGATGCGTCTAATAACTTGAAAACTTCCCTTAATTGCCTCAAAGTATACCAAATCCAATATACACTGGAGGGCTTTTTTATACCCATTTTAATGTAACATATATTCCATCCATAATATGATAATAACAATAACTTATTCTAACCCCACCCCCCCCACTGTCTGAAACACACTATGCTCATTCCGTTGCCTTCCCTTTACGCCTGCTGACACTGGAACCGCCTCCATTGCCCATCTCCAATAAATAACAGAGCATCGAATCGACATCATCACCAAATATGCTGTAGGCCTCGACGACCTGCATGTAGCAGAATCCCATGGACAACATCAATTGCATGCTGTGGCTCAAAACATTGTTGCTGCTGCTGTTGTTGTCTGATGGAGGCTTCTCTCTTCCGGCTTCTGACATGTTAGAGTCACTCTGAGAAGGCCCAGCTGCACATAATCAAAGTCATCGTAAAGATTTGACAGAAAATGTCATAAATCATCATCAACAATGACCCAGGTAATGTGAGAGCTTTTATTTTCAATGACATGACATATCTGTGTCGAATACATACATGATTGGACACATGTGGGACGTTTCATGTGTCCAAAATTCAAAAATAATTTTTTAAATTTCAGACACGCATTGGACGCCAAAGAACAGAGTGGACGCACAACATTTATATGGTACAGCATTATAAATGTTTTGTTTAATAATTATAGTTAAGTTTTATAATCACATGAAGTCAAACGATATTAAAGTCTTAAATGGTTCACAGTTCACACACTATTGAAGAAGAAAAAGAAGCTCACTTGCTGCAGAAGATGATGGCTCAGCCCCAGAAGTGGAAGACTCACTGAAGCTAAGTTGCTGTTTGAACTTGTCATCGGCGAGATACTCAGCACGTGAAGCTTCCATTACCATGCGTTCTATCTCCTTCTCGGTCAGCTCCAAGTCTGAGTAGAAGCGCCCTTCAGCTAGAAGCGCCTGACATCAGATGAGATTTCATTTTAGGATTTCAATAAATGTGATTTGGAAGTACTGCATATCAAAAATGGTTAGCCTTGATCTCCAGTCAAGTTATAAAACTAAACCTCTTAAGAATTTAGAAAATGCCTGATGTTAGACGACCATTCCTTCCATGATTGAAAATGAATAGTAAAGGCACGTACAAAATTGACCAAGGCATATTGTGAATATGTGTGATAGGACAACATAAGAATAAAAAAAATATGCAATAAAGAGACGCTACTAAATGTGACCAATATTTCCACCATTTTAACATCAGCCATTGAAAGTGCAAAATATAACAATATATAAGTTACATTGTCAATCTGTTGGTCCTGTTGAGCTCTGATAGCAGCCTTTATCTGGTCCTTATCCACATTGATCTGCAATAAAGATAGGAAAGATGGTCCCAGTGGTGTATTATTAATAGCTATTTTCTGATCATGAAAGACTAGAAGGATTAAAAAAAATTAAAAGAAAAACCTATGCAACTTTTCCTTGAAATGACACAAGGAAATCCAATAATATGAAAAGATAATGTGATATTAACCCTCAAATAGATTGAGAATATGGAGAAATATTTATTTTTACAGGATATGTACTATGTCATGAACAATAGAATACAAATGTTCACACATAATACAGCACTTGGCTTAAAGCAAGCATGGTGCTTACATATGTTGTAGAGGGAAAGAGACCAATGTCAACTTTAATACTTACCTCATTCAAATTCAGGTTGAGATTTTTTTTCAAAAATAAAAGGCTGAGATAACAAGCACTTCCACTTTCAAATCGAGCATATTATATTTTTTCATTAAAGAGATACATAGGTGCATAAAAGGGCATGGGGCTTGATCAAGCATATGGCTTGTCAATAACACATGCACATTGTTCGAGTGAAAAATAAAGTAGAAGTGAGTTCGGTAATATTTATCGTTTGATCTACATGAGGTGAAGTGCAACCTATTAATCATTTTAAGAAAGACTCATCTTATAAATGTTATACATATAGCAAATTTACTGGCGGATCCACTTTTCCAAGACTCACCCCTTGCAGACTGCTAAATCCAAGACCAGCACCAACTGTCAATCGACGAGGATCCACAAGTGAATTGTAATGATTTCCGTGATGATAACTTAAACGAATCGGGGGTATATCCGTATTATAGCTTCCATGAAATATGTTAATGGGTTCTGCATGAAAAACACAAAGAATTGCTTAAATGAAACAACAACACAAATATCCAATACACAGCCAATCAAACTTCCCAATAGATGAGCACCTGTCGAGTAGGAATAAATATGGATAGGACGATTGTACATCTCAGCAAACGCTTGTATCTCCATATTGTTGCCATAGACCTGTAATGCATAGTTCATTATTAATAATATTAATACACGTCAATATATCTTTAGATTATCTGAATAAGATTATCCATTATATGAAATAAGTGCAATTATACACAAAAAATGGGGAAAAAGAGAATTGAAAGTGAATATTGAATAAAAAAAGCAGGATGGGCACTTCCATAGGTTTACCCGCCATCCACCCCTCTTGGACACCAGGCTGCTACCCAGACAGATTTGGGTCTAGATGGCTGTCTAGGTCGCCCTCCTAATACTTAATGTAAGGCGCCCACCTGGGTGATATTGGTCCAAAGGCTTCTGTTGCTGAAGAAGTCCTTAAGCCAAATATTCCCTTCTTCTTCACCAGAACTTCTTCCACCCAATAATATTCTTTTCCCTTCCTACTCCCAACACCCCCGGCCGCCTTTTTTCTTCCCATTTTTTTTCCTCTTCCCCAGTTGACCAATCCTGACCAACCCAACTCCCACTTCCCCTCCCCAGTCAACCATCATGATGAATCCCTTCCCTCCATATGAATGACCGAAACTCTCCTTCTCCGCCAGGTTGAACACATCCACCCATTACAGGCAGCAGACATTATCCCTTCCTAATCTGTGTTGTAGTGTAGGATGTTGATGGCTTGTAGAGGCTTGATCATCGAACTGTGGTCAAAATCATGTTCTGCTACCTTAACCCATTAGATATCCCAGTCTGGCAAGAATGAAAACAACCTAGGGCTGATATTCCTACAAAAAGAAAACTAAAGAACTTCAAATCTTCACCTCTCTAGGACCTGATCCTTAGAAAGGAAAAAAAAATCGAAAGTCATGGAATGGCAGTACCTACAGGGAAACAAAGAAACAGGTTGAGAGTGATATATGGCAAGGGGCGAAACCCTCTCTTCATAGTAGTGGAAGTCAATTTATTACTGACCTCACCCCCTCCAACCATCAGCAAAACTGCTACCAATCAAACAGATTGATCTATCATCACCCACTCAACTTGCTCTGTCATTTGCACATGTAATTTATTCCAGCATATCTAGAGATAATTTCTACATGACCTCCAAATTAAATGACCTTTTGATCACTTTCAAATTACTCAAATCTCTCCATTAAACCATGGACTAACCTATCTTACCATGCTACGTGACAGTATGGCAGTGATCGGTGGGTGAAATCAACTTGAACCAACTTTAAAGGACTTTGCTCCTTCAAAATCGTCATTCAATTTTCTCTCTTTTCTCTTACACCTGACTCCACTCCAACTTGGAGTCTCCAACACAGATTTCTTTAGGTTTTTCATCCAAGGTCTGGATCCTACATAAGTGAAAGATTTGTGGTGTCCCTCTTCCTGAGACATAATGATCGAGTTTTTTCATCATTTCTCATTTGTGGTCCAAAATGGATAGGGATAACAGGAACAAGATATCGATTCTACTTAAACTATTTAGATCCAAAGGTGGTATCCACTGTCCACCTAGACTCTCACCTAGTGCATTTTGAAGCATTGGAACATGGGACTGTGGGAGTGATGCGGATGAGGTTACCCATAGATCAACAAAAGAGAGTTTGGGTGACGAAGAACCCTAACAATTGGGAAAACCCTGCACACACATAATACTTAGCAAATGCACACGCTTTGGTTAGCGATTAGCACCCCCTATCACTGGAAAAGAGGTCAAGAGATTAAATCCCATTGTGCCAAATGTGCAGAGAGGGCACCAATTTTTTTTTTAAAAACCAAAAAAAAAAAAAAAAAACTACTACTTTGCACCAGCCAAGCATGAAGGATTAGAACTTGAGATCTATGAAAATCAAATGAACAGAAAATTGCAAACCCCAGAAAGTATTTTTAAAAAAAATATTTTTTTTTTAATCTGTTTAAAAAAATATTGACAACAGCAAACAAGGCATTGTACCCAATTTTGATTAAATTTGGTGGTGGAAGTCCTCCCAATTCTCGCTTAAAAAAAAAACACCAAACATATTTACACAAGAAAGATGGATAAATGAAAAAAAGAATATTTCTCAATTTCAAGTCTTCTGAAGAAAAAATATTTGGTAATATTGACCCAAAAAGAATCAATACCTTGTCCCGCCTCTTCCTCTTGCAGTAG
The DNA here is from genome assembly GCA_030737835.1 of Acorus gramineus. Classification (NCBI taxonomy): domain Eukaryota; kingdom Viridiplantae; phylum Streptophyta; class Magnoliopsida; order Acorales; family Acoraceae; genus Acorus; species Acorus gramineus. Next base: position 24,601,627 of record CM060849.1, read on the forward strand.
GATGTGAAGCCTTCGGTTATGAATTGAGAGAAATGATCCCTCTCCCTCTCCTGAGAAAACAAAACCAAATACATATTCAAATACATATTACTGACAACAATATAAACCACTATGTTTTCTTCAAAAAAAAATATAAACAACTATGAAAGTCCGAACTGCATAAAAAAGAGCCACATCAACCACAATAATTTCTAGACATTTTTACACAGTAAACATAATTCCATGGGAAAGAACAATCTTCATGTTTTTTTAATTAATATCTTCTAAAGATTATTGAGACACTTATTAAAGAAACTTTGAGTTATCCACATTGAAGAAACCAATCAGGACTTCCTTGTCTACAAAATTTACCATAAAAATAGAAATTCAAATAACCCAGAAACATTTGCATGCTTGATCAAATATTAAGCAACTATCAAACAGTTTGGCTCCAACATCTATACATGCTTAATTCAAATAGGTAGTGATATCCATAAGATAACATGGTGAATGGCAATTTTTCATTTTCATTTCCTTTTATACCAAATAGCCTATCAATTCAATATAATTAGAGAACACCCACTGTGGTTCAAAAAAAAAAAGGTGCATACCATATAATCAATGCACATTTGTCTGGCCAAATCATATGCTTCAGGGTCCCCATAAACCTGATCTGCTACAGCACGAAACAGACAATTCCCGTCCGTGACCATCCGCCTGACTTCCCAGCCTTTTGTTCTCCTGATATCAAGCTCAAAAAGGCGTTCCCTTTCCTGAGACATAAAAAAAAATGTCAAGGTTTTATTATGATAAATCTTGAAAGATGCAAGGTGAACTTTAGTAAATCAAGGTTAGAATAATGAGGAACATATGGGAGTACATGTGTGTATTCCACAGAAAAGAGTTCAGATCTAGGGAAAGCTTTAGAAGTAAGCTCAGCAGAAAGCACTCTCATGAGCAAAGAAATCTAAAAACAGCACACAGAGAGGCAAGTAGTTATGGGCCAAAGAGAAACCTGATAAAGGATGTAGACTGCTTAGAATTTACATTAATGGATTTGGACCAGACTAGAATTGTAATTTGCTGCCCTTGATTTCTATAAAAAAAAAAAATTGTTGTTACCGTGATTCGTGAAGTGTTGGCTCAGTGAAGATAATAAAAAAATGTCAATTACCACTAGGGGTGGTAAACGAGTCGAGCTTTAACCTGTTCAGGCTCGGCTCGTTTAGTATCAGGCTCGGCTCGGCTCGGGAACAAGCTTCATTTCGTGTTCAAGCTTGGCTCATTGGGCTTGTGAAAAGCTCGATTGAAACTTGGCTTGGCTCGTTTGTTAAACAAGCGACGCCGAAGCTCGAATCAAGGCTCGGCTCGGGCTTGTTTAGCTAAAAAAAACCTTGTTTAGCATTTGAGAAATCACATTTCACAAATCACAACACCTTATACATGTGAAAGTGACATAAGCTTGGGCTCGGACTCGGTTCGGGCTCAGCTCGTTCCCCTTTTTTCTATTAAGTAAACGAGCTCATCTAGGATCGGGCTCGGTTCATGCTCGGCTCGCTTACAAACCGAGCTTTAAAAATTGTTCAAACTCGACTTGTTTGTCTAATCGAACGAACCTGAACGAGCTTTAACCGAGTCGAGCCCGAGCTGCTCGGCTCGTTTACCAGCCCTAATTACCACCGCTTACATGATGGCTGGCTTTAAAACATTACTACACCATAAGTTGTAAAACAGACCAGATCATATAATTAAAACAGACCAGATCATATAATTGGAAAGGCTTGAATCAAAATAAAAAATTCTAAGCAGAGAAAAATGCACCTGAAAATTTTGTGTGTGTGTGTGTTAGTAAATATAATTTCATATATTTTAAGCATGTTTTGATAAGTTATTGTACTTTAATATTATCATATACCAATGCAAAACCTTGTACATTTTCCTTTAAATGTCAAAATTATACTCAGCAATTCACTTATAAACATATATAATTCCTTTATTGCCCATGAGAATATCCCTCGGTCATTTTGAAATGCTATGCTGCACAAAGCTACAGTATTCCAAAAAAAAAAAATCTAATTCATGTTAAGTGTATACTTTTTTTTATTTTATTTTTTGAAAAAGGATGTTAGTGTATATATTTGAAGAAAGGTGGGAACTGAGATAAGTAAATAACCACCTGAATTTTATAGAAGATATGAAAGCCTCCATGCAAGGAGAGGGACATGGAAGCTTCACATCAAACAATAGTAGGGAGTTATCACACACCTCATTATTGAGGAATAAACAAACCCATCTTCAACATTCAAATACCTTAGGATTTATTTCAAACCATGAATGTTTTATATACAAAAAGATTAAAACATTTGAAGCATATTGTAGGAATCTTATAAATTATTAGATTAGATACATAATGATTTCACAGAAATCTTGACTTCTGCAACATGATGCCCTTCTGATTAAGATGGAAGGCATGCCACCTGATATTTTAACTCCCGCTGATTCAGGACCCTAAGCCACCAACATAAATGGTGTTCCTCAAAAGAGAGGTCTAACTATCCTATGACAACACATGAATCTCTACAATGGAAGCTGAAATTAAAGCCCATGGAAGAGAAGAAGGAAAGAAAAAGACACCCACCCATTTCGGAATCTAGAATACATCACGATATATGGCAAGCCAAAAAGGAAAAAATGGGACCAAAGGAACACCGGAACATACAAAATGATGTTCCATCTCTATTATCAAGTGACATAATTCCTGCATTTTGTTGATTTGAATCGATGGGATTTTAATGGGAATTTTTGTTTATCTTTAATTCATTCCCCAACAAAACATGGGAATTCTATGGGTAGCAATGCCATAATGGTTCTTTTCTATAAGATCATTGATGTAAAGAACTTTGAAAATCAAAACATGATACATGGAAAATACATGCTAAATGAAAAATATATAGGGAAATCATGGGCTTCTTAAAGGCATAGGGTACTAACATCTTAGGTGCGACACATGATAAATCTTAGTAGAGATGGTAGGTTTGATATTGACTTAGATGTTTTCTTTCCTCCATTGTCGTTTTGTGGTACAGGCTGTCAGGTTGTGCTGATGAATTACAAGAACGTTATTAAAGGGGTGGGGGCAAGGTGTAGGTCATAAAGCAATCCAACATTGAAGAAGACATCCATAAGCAATGTTCTAAAAGTAACTAAACTCCTACAGTTCATACCACATGTAACCAGAATTATTTTATATGGAATGAGACCAAAATTTGCATTTACCATATCTTCAACATACAGAGTAGAAGCCCTTCAATGTCCAGCAGCATATAAGATGTCTCACTAATATGCTATAAACCTATGATGCAAGAATCCAACACAAATGAAGATAGACTCAAATATATATACCACTTTTTAAGGAAATCTCACCGCATCATCATAGGAGGACCCAAAGCAAGGACCTTGCTCATCCGCACTGTTGTAACCCTCACCCTCACCATAAGACCTAGGAGAAGAAGGCCGAGATCCCGCAGGTGAAGTGCGAGCCGGAACCACAGGCCACGCAGCTGTCCTCCTCGAGGATCCGATCCGCACTGAATTTGAACTACCAGATACCGCCCTCCTCGGACCCAACCAGCTATTTGAAGAGGGTTTCGGTGGAGGAACAGGTGGAGGCGGCGGGTACGAACTCCCAGTAACCATCTGGGAAGAACCCACAACTGAACCCTTCTCCACTTCCAAACCCATCTCCTCCATAACAGCTCCCAACTCCAACACATCATCTTTTACGTCTTTCTCTCTATCAACCAATTCATTCAAAGATGGCTCATTTAAGCCACCATGACCGATTTCTGATGTGGGTTCATCGCTTTTCACTGTTTTGTCATCGTTGTTTCCACAATACTCAACAATATCCACCACCGAGGCACAAGGGTCGTGTTGGACCTCGTCCACCTGAGGGGCAGACGAGGATGATCCGGGAACCGATGAACGGTTGGAATTCGAGGAGGAACCACCCGAACCGCGCTGGACAAAGATGCGGGTCATAGTCCCCAATCAAGAGAAACCGCTTCTGAATCCGTGCAAAAATCTCTTCTTTGCAGCTATAAGAGAGCGACCAGCCGTTTATCGCGAGTTCTCACTTTTGGGGCGGAAAATCCAATGCCTCGGTGGAACGGTCTCTTCCAGCTCGACGAAATCTGCTCGTGTACTGGTCTCTGCATCCCCCTAACAATTCTCATGAGAACCTCAGAACGAAACCCTCAATTTTACCCCGGAAAAACCCCTTTTTGAGTTGAGATCCCGAATTCACCTCAACCGAAGAGAATCCTCTGCAATCGCCCGAATTCCATCTGAATCAAAGCGAAAACCCGTTTTCACCTGTAAAAAAAAACACAATTCAAGCACGCAATCAAAGCTCGCACAGCGAAACAAAACAAAACAACCCAAAGAAATCCCCAAACCCCCCGAGAAACTGAAGCGAAGCAATGTTTTACAGAAACCCCCGATTCAGGACCCAAAAAAGATGAGTTTTTGAAGACTCAAAACGAAATCCGAAACGAAACCCCATCGAAGTCCAAGCAAGGAATCAAATCAGCGAGAAACGGAGAGAAGAAGAAGAATCCGAAAGCTTCAAAAGATGGATTTGGTTTACCTCTTCGAGATGCCAAGCAAAGCCTCCTCTTTCAACGAATCGGAGAGTTCCAGAGAGAGCGTGCTTTTAGGGTTTTGGAAGAGATTGGAAGATCAGAATGTCAAAAAAAGAAGAGTTTTTTTGTTTTTTGTTTTTTTTAATTCTATTTTGGTTTCTATATGTAGTGGAGAAGATGACTCGATGGCTGACACGTGTGTTCACGTGCTATTTTGGTTTGAAATGACTACAATGCCCTTCACGGATGTGGTCCCCAGTTGGTGCAACCACTCCATACGAGCTACATCTGTGTAGTTCCACATCGGCTATCTTTTCGGTGGGGATAATGCTGTGCTGTGTGCTGTTTGGTTGCTAAGGATAAATTGTTTTTCAACTTTTTTTTTCTTTCGTTATTTAACCATTTTTTTAAGGAAAAAATAAATATAACCCCCTGAACTTATGAATGTAATAAAAATTCATGTAAAGTCGGTAAATCTCTTCATATAATCTTATTAGATAATAATTATTTTAATCACTATTATAACTGAAATTAACCGAATATGTGGTTGATGCTAACAATACATTATAAATTACTATAATACACTTTTATACTTTACTTTCTTTCTTGAGAAAAATTGATATAACTCCCTGCAAACTTATAAAAATCAGAAAATGATCCAATAAAATCAGTAGGAGAATTTTAGGGATGACAAAAGATTGGGTTAGAGTTGGGTTTACAATAATCCAAATCCAAAATGTCTCTCCAATGTTAGACTCCATGCTGCCTCATCCCACCTCAGATTTTATAATTTGAAATTCATATCAACTCTCTTACATTTCGATTTTATATTTTAAAATCCATATTCGTCCCACCCCACCCCACCTCATTTAAAGTGAGTTGGATTACTCAGCCACTATATTAAATATAATAAAAAAATTTATATAACAAAATAAATTATTTTTAATATGAATGCCAATTATATTAATAAAAAAAGAAAAGGGAAAAATAACATACTCTAAAATATCAAACATCTTTTATTTTTATGATGAAAAACGATTGATTTTATGAAGTTGTGTATTTTGAATTTTCTCTGCGAGATAAATGTAAATGAATGAATGTAGAGAAAAAATGAATAGTGGTAGTTGATTTTAATTTTTAACTATATTATAAATTAATTTTTCTTTATAATTCATAAAAATTTAAAAAAATTATAGTAATGTATTTGAATATGTATTTCATTTTCATAACAATGTACTTTTACTGTATTTATAAATTAAAAAAAATCCAGTGTGGAGCGCAGATGGCAGATGCGACAGTAGAAATACATAAGTTTGACCCATCAAGGCCATAGATTTTCATTGACACTATCCCAGGTTTTACAAATCAAAGCCACATTTAAACACACAGCCAAAACAAACATAACATATGAACAAAAACACACACACACAGAGTGAAAGATTTGGCCAACATGAGTTGCTGCTGCTGTTGTTGTTCTTTCAACGGCGGCGGCGGAGGGAGAGGGCAGACATGACGATGAGAAACATGAAGATGACGACAGCGACGAAGGAGGCGACAACGGCGCCGCTCGTGCGCTGGCAGAAGTTCTGGAACTGCTGACATATTCCCACCCAATTGGCGCTCGCGTTCCCGTTGTGGGCTAAGTAAACGATCGCTGCCGCAGAGGAGGCTGCCGCCGTCGTTAGCGCCATCATCAACTGCCCCCAAAACAGCCACATACAATCAATGTGCATGCATGCTATCGTGATTAGAGTCAGTCTTGAACTTAGACGTGCTTAGTTATTAAAAAACTTGTGTAGATATGAATTAAAATCTGTGTGAATAGCGTGAAACAAGCTTCAAATGTGTTTATATCACATTCAAATTCAAATTTTCAAAATGATTTTTTAAAAACTTGAATTATTGTGTAAAAAATGTTTTGGGACGTCATATGAACATTTCTTGATGAATCCCATCTGTTCTCTCGTCAGTCTTTTAATGTGTGATTTATATGACAATCTAAGTCATCTATCAATCATTCATTAAGTACTAGTAAAAACTAAAAAGATCCAACACCAATCAACTCTCTTCTTAAACATTTTATTCTTTACGTTGGCATTATTATAATTTTTTAATAATTATTTTACTATTTACGCTCATACTAACTAATAATTGTCATGCTACTATAGTTATATCAATTTTTTTTTTCATTTCTCTAATATGATCATCTATTTATTCATTATCATGTTTTTTTGTCTTTGTTTGTTTCCCATGCTTTATATTGATTCAAACTCACAGTATCAAAGATGAGAAGCAAAAGCCTCGCCCCGACCAGCCTCGGTCGGATGATCGTAAACATGGAGTAGCAGAGCGAGAGAACAAGGTACCCGCCCGCGATGGCGTTACCGATCACGAAAAACCTGTCAATCAAAATAATACATTGCAATCGAAAACAAAATATAGATTATAACTTAGAAAGTATAGATTTCAAGTTCTTTTAATAAAAAGGACATATTTGTTATTGATGTTAATAAAAACAACAAAGAAGAACAATGAATGTTTGTCAGAATAAATGGTAAAATAATTTTTGCTTTACAGTTGTCAATGATATCATTTTAAGTTATGAAAGTGAAAATTTGATGTCATGTTTGTCTGTGATAAAGGAACAAAATTGGTATTCGTAATGCAGATTAAAAATATCCTATCTCTAAAATTGTAATTATATAAAATACTGCATAAGCTATATTCTCAAAAGCATCATTCACCAAGTTTTTTAAGTTGTTTTTAATTTAAGTAATCTACAATAAGTTCTAAACAAATATACTACATCAGCTTATTTTAAACTAAAAGTTATGCGTTTTAACTTATAAGTTTTAACAAATACTTATAAACAAAAGGGAAATACTCACATGAACGCGGGCATCTGGTCGTAGCTCGCGTGAAACTGAAAGAGCTGGGTAAAGAAGGGGAGGGTCTCGTCCGTCGTGACCATCGTGATGATGGCCGCGAGGATCGCCCCGATCGCGATGACCCTGAGAATGAAGTCGAACACTGACGACACGCGCCGCCTCCACGTTCCCATCGCCTTCGCCGGGCCAAACAATGTGGCTTTCGGGGCCGCCGCCGGAAGGGGCACCAATGGCGCTTTGCCTTTGTCACCTGCGCCGGCCTTGTCACCGACATTGATTGCGGTGGAGGAAGAGCTTTCTGGGGCGGCTGTGGTTGCCATATTTTGCCTGAGCTGGGTTTGTGATTTGAATTGGTTACAATGTGTTGAGAGGTTTATATATAGTGATTGATCGAGTGAGGGTGGATTACTTTAAAAACAAAATGGTGCAGTTTTGGGGATGAGAGGAGTTGTTGTGAACTCACTCCACGCATTGTGAATTATGTGTGGAATTGTTGTTGTTAGAAAAGAAGGTTTGGTTTTGCTTGTACTTTTTGCATGGTATGGAAGTGTGGATTTGTTGGATTAGTTAAGCTGTTCATCTGGGCTTTGTATGAAACTGTCCATGTGAACTTTAACTTAAAAAAGAAAAGTGATATGTCCAGTATTGCATGTAGTTCCGTCCATAGTTTTGGTGGTCTTTTTTTTTATATATATAAAATATACACTTATTTATTAAATATATATTGTTATAGAAAAAAATAGTGTATATACTAAGATATATTAATACATTTTTCTTAAAAATATAAAATATTATTTTTCTTACACTGCATAGTATAGTGTACAATAGTCTTAATAAATTTTGAAATTTTTTATAAATGTATGTGTATCGGGGTGTAGACCCATTCTTTATTAATTAACAGTAAAATTACATTTTACTAGGCGGGGATCATTTCTGAGCTTTTAGGGGATTGTAAAACAGAATGAATATATTTTTTTAAAAAAATATTAGACAATAGTATTTATAGATTTTGATTTTTATAAAGGTATATACATATTGCGGCATAGATCTATAGTTTATTAATTCATAATAAAATTTATAACCATAAAATTTTGGGTTCAGTCTCATAACTTACCAAACGTATACACACAAGATTGGGAGTACAGCTTATGAATTTTTTTACTCTGTTGTACTTATTTCACCATTATTTGTGAATTTTTAAAAATAGAATAAGTTTAATTATGTCACTTATAAAAATTTAAAAAGACAGAAACATTACTCTGGTTTTTTTTTTTTACAGTTTCAACGATTATGTGGTACATTTTCATGTGCTCCAAAAACTTTTTGTATATAATTTTAATTTTGTTATAAGATAGTTATAATTTCTAAGCACACATATAGTCAGAAACATGTATGTGGGCTATAATAAATTAAACATGTACTATAATAAATTATATGTACCTTTATATTGGAAAAGTGAAAAATTATGTGTTTCATCTAATGAAAAATATATACCTTATTAAATATATCATCTATGAGACTGCAAGTAAACTTGCAAATAAGGATTGCGCGTAAAAATGATCTATATACAATTATAGATACGGATTTCTATATACAATACAATGCTAAATTTATTATTATTGGATATAAGAAAGAGGCATTTTTTATACAATAATGACTAAATGTTATTAAGTTTCTTAAATAGTAAACTATTATATAAATCAATTTTTTTACAGTTACTGAGTGGAGATTTGCTTAATGAAAAAGACACAAATTTCATAAACCAATTTGTTTTCCTTTTTATAATCCAAAAAGAAATCTGATTATTGGAAAAAAGACAAATAAATTCATTCAATTGTTAAACTAGTCAAATTTGTAGTTTTTTTTTACATTACCAACTAATTACATTGGTGAATATTATACTTCATATGTTTCATGTGAACATGAAATGCTTCAATGCTTGCATAAAATACATTTGTAATGATGCACTCAATTAACGTTTCAATTCTATAACTAAATTGTGATATGAATTTAAATTTGAGCATGACATTTTAAAACTGATAATCTAGATATTGGAAAAAATAAGTGAGCGAATCAATTTTTATATAATACAAATGAGATTTTGGAAGAAACCTTGAAATAAAAATATTAAAATTATAATTGTAAGAGGTGAAATAATCTCTTTCTCAATCAAGATTCAGGTTGATCTGAGTAGACCCAAAAGAATCTTAATCTGAGCATTGAAGTTGATCTCATCTGTGTGATGTTGGTTAATGCACCTCTAACGCTCAAATTAATTGAAAAATCAAGCACAAGAATAACAACAACACTCCACTTTTATGGGTTTATCCATAATTTCATTGGAGGGTCTTACCAGAGACTCAACGGCACAGCCCGGCCCGACCTGAAGTGAAAGTCTGCTTCATTACCTCACATGCCGAGACGCCGAAAAACATTTAAACGTTCAAATTAAAATATTTATTTTGTTATTGGAATAATCGAAAAAATATTTAATTATAACGGGATTATAATTTGAACTTACCTAGCAAATAAATATGTAAAATTGTAATATTGGATATAACTATAAATCGTTTTATTATAATTAATTAATAAAATATTTTTTCAATAAGTCGGTTTTATTTATTCATTGAAAAATTTATCACATGTCCCATCTTATAAGCAAGGTGGCATAGGTGGTAATATCGAATTTGTCTTTCAAATTACTTTTGTAACTTCTCATCATAATTATGAAACGGTTAAAATTTCCTCATATGGAACCGTGCATGGAATGCATGCAATTGCCCTTTTTTTTAACTTATCACAATTAAATTTCTAATTGCTAATTGAATCAGCTCCTCAATTACCATGCTGAATATTCAATAATTGTTTTCAAGAACACATTGAAGAAGCGGATCTGAAGTTTGTTTTAGAGGTTTTTCAACCACCATTTTGATTTTTGGAGGGCTTTTTCAGCCTCTCATATGATAGGAAATCACAATTGAACATTTTGGCTACCATTTCAATGTCCAGCGATTCAGGTATCTTGTTTGTTAATTGTTTGTTTTTGCAGTTGATACAATTTGTTTTAATTCTTGTTTGTTAAATCTGACAGTTTCTGATATGGCCTTTTGAATCTGGTTTTTGAATTCAAATTTGGAAGTCTCTAATTTGACCTTTTGAATATGCTGTTTGATGTCAAAGTTTTTTATTCTGGCATGTGGTTGTATAACAGTTGAATGTCGGTTGCATTTTCATACCTTTTTTGGAGTTATGCATTTCTTTTCAAAAGTAAGTTACATTCATAACTAATCTTAACATTTATGATTTATATTTGTAAAATTTGGTTACATTTATGCAATGTAATTGATTTGTTTATATGGATATATAGTAAACTTAGGTTACATTCACAAATATAACTGATGTTTATATGTCCAGTTATATTCACAAATGTAACTGAATTTTTTATATAATATATTTTAAAACTAAGTTATATTCACAAAATGTAACTGACCTTTTATCTGATCATAATGATTCATCAAAAGTAAATTACATTCAAGATGTAAAGGTCGAAAAAGATGGAATCCGGAGGAAGGCTGGAAAGGTAGCGGAACCATCTCTCATGTGATAGAGGGCGGTGAGAGGAATCTAGTGATGGTGATGCTGGTCGCCAGAAATGACGAGGTCGGCCAAAATGATTTTTTTAAGTTATGAATGTGTACGGAAAAAAAAAACCATTTGAAATTTTTGAGATGTGTTTCAGGACCTCAAAATATAAGCTCCATTTACATGCCCCATTAGATATCATAATTTTATTGATTAATTGTTTAACTTTTAAAATACCTTAAAAAATCAAAATCCCTAAACACCCTTCTAACCCACGATTTTTTAGTCCGTTAAATATTCCATTTTAATGCTCGCAATGCAATAAAGTGAAACCAAAAAGATTTGTTGCCTTCAATTATGTAGTTTGGTTCGTTGGTTTTGAGCATATAATAATCACAACCCGGTACATATAATATGCTCATGAAATGCATGCATTAGTCTTATCTTCACAGTACCTTTTTTTATATTTTCTTTTACTTTTCAATGTTCATGTAGGTACAGAAGGTTAACCCCTCCTCATTGAAACCCTAGCGGGCTCAATAAAATTGAGCACCCATTCAAATTCAAAGAAAACCATCAAAAAAATCATTTATTTGATTTTGAATATCCATTTCATTGCGAAATCGATCATTTTCACTCGCCAAAAATACACAGCAATGACTAAAAGGGATAAACATCGTTTTCAAGGATTTTTTAAATTTTTTCATGGATGCTTTATACATTGATTAATCGAATCATCAAATATATTTTTATATATTTTTCAATTCAAAACCATCGATGTTGAAGCCTTCATTATTTTTTTTTATGTTTTATTAATCAAATCAGCCGCCATTGCAATATTTTTTTTTTTCGTTGTCTTTTCCAATCCATTTTTTCTTATTCTGAATTTGTAAGGCAACTAAGTTTTTAGATTTAAACATGCATCTAGATTTCATTAATGTGATTGGATCTAGAATAATATATCTAAATTTTAATTATAATTGAATTTCAGATATAACTGCATCTGAACGTGGAAAATTGTATCTGAATTTCATAGACTGTATAATGTATCTAAATTTGTAACACTGTATCGGAATTTCATAATGTAGATTTCATAGACTGTACAATGTATATGAATGTGAAAAATTATATACTGAGCTCCCAGATTATAATAGTATGTAGCTTTCTTATAATGTATTTGTATCTGAAACAATCAATTCGAATATAACTAAGTTTCCAAAATGCATATTTATCTAATTTTCATAAAAATGTAACTAGATATGAAACAATGTATCTAAACTTTACTTATAACTAAATTACAATACATTTGAACAATACATGAAAAAGTATATGATTTGCATTGCATAACCATTCAATTTAAATTTATTACATGACCCCAAAAAGATTAAAAAACCAAAACAGATGAGAGACGAAAACTATTACCCTCAATAGATCATTGCATAGGTTATTTGATACTTTTTCTGAATTTAAACTAAAAAAAAGATGAAGCATGCAATAGGGATCACTTCTGGAGGTAAAACAATAATTTTAGATCATCACATGGTTAAAAGTCATATGTATCTTAATTTTTCAGATAATGTATCTTGATTTTTAAGCAAATGTAACTAGATTAATAGAAAAAGACAAAAAAATAAAAAAAGGACCAACAACCAAATAAACAAAGTAGAAAATATAACTTAAAATAATATAGCTAATATAACAAAATAGTTATTCATTAAATAACATTACTTAAAATGACAAAAATATTTACAGAAAAACTTACATAAAATAATGAAACTGGTTTGTTAGATACATCTCAAAAATAAAGGTGGAGGTGGAGATCGGAGGATGGCTGAAAAGGTAGTCAAACCATCTCTCATATGATAGAGGATGATGAGAGAAATTCAGGGGTGATGAGGTCGATCGTCAAAGATGAGCATGTCGGCCGACATAATTTTTTGAAGTGGGAGATGGCTTAGGAGGGTATAAAAGGAATTCTACATATGCCACATCATGAGACTTCTAACGGGGGCCTAATTTTGGGGCTTAAAAATCATGTCCGTATATTGACACATAACGGGGCATGTGGTTGAAGTATAAATAATGGGACATGTGTGACAGAACTCTTATTCATTATGCTAATTCGGAAATAAAATAAAGAAAATTTTCTCATATTTCTTATTAAGAGATGAATATCTTATTCTATATGTTTAATATGAAGTAAACAAGTATGAATGGTATGTAACAATCTATTGCAGTACCTGGATGTAAGAAATTCATTACAAAAACATCGCCGGAGATCTGGGCATGGGCAGGGTGGTGGGGGAAGGAGCGAGTAAAGCAAGCGCGGTTTGGATCATAGAGGGACTGGTGGGGGCTACTGAAGGAACTGAAAGAATGACTGACTGACTGACTGAAGTATATATTTCTTTAAGTATGAATGCTTAATTGGATGCACTATATATACTTAGAAAAGGCAAGAACAGCAAATGATATGAATGCAATAAAAGACTACTTCTAACTTTATCTAAACAGAATATGCCATCCTCGTTTCACTACAATTTCCAAACAAGGAAAGATTAATCCATAATACAACAAGCTATACCAAAAACCATTTATTTGACGAGTATAATTTTTGTTGAATTCATCTTACATTCTCATTTAAATATTTTACAAGCCGCAGCCACAGATTTTATTAAACCTCTCTCTCTCTCTCTCTCTCTCTCTCTCAATCACATCAAAAACAGATACATCATCAAAAGCTATGACAGATTTAAAATTGTGTGGTGTAAACAGAACAAAACAAGAATGGTTTTCACTTGTCAGAGGATAGTATAGACAGGAGGGGCAAAAAAGAGGAGAAGGTCAATCTCATTAATGGTGTAGAGTCCATCCCCGTTCTGCGAGTGCTTCACGAACCCGTGACGCAGCTTCCAAGGTATCATTAAGGGGAGGGTAGCTCCAACTATCCGAGATCTGATTTTCCAAGAGCACAGATGAATGAATTAGAAATTGAATAGTTATTCCCCCACTTTAAAAGATGGAACAATATGTCACTACATTCGAAAGAGTAACTCATAATTGCGATACAATAGGAAATTAAGGAGCTTCAGCAATCATAAATATAATTAGGAAAACAACCAATTGAAACTGTTCAACAACTGAATCCAGAAAGATATAGGCAATTACGGCATGATGGTAGGGAATTGGATAGAAAATGTGGTATAAAATTATTCAAAGTCCTCAATGAAATATGACAAGCTGGGAAGAGATTATTACACACGTCGAATGGACTCAAAATATTATATAAATTAAACTAGACAAGAGATTGAATTAGCCAACCAACGACATATTTCATCTCACTTAATTGATCACAACTTATTGAACAAAATTATAACTCAGTAGGAAAATGCTGCAGAGTCTGCTTGAATTTGCGGATATAACCACTGGAATACAATAAGAGAGTACAATTTGCAATGACCTAATTTCTTGAGCTAGTAGATAGAAAAAGAAAAAAAATTACAGGATAAGCATTCTATCGAGCAATAAACCACATAACGGAATACAGAAAACTGAGACTATGGCATGACAAATCACAAAATAATCTATTCAGTTATCTAATCCAACAACTCAAGCCAATCCTAGCATTTGCCAGGGGTTTAGTATACAATTTTTTTCCTGAGAAAATTAAAAAAAAAAGGGCAATAAGAGTTGTTCATGCCAGAGATCAGTCTACTAATAATCCTATGACATTTCATCAGTCCTCAGAACCTCCATAGATAATCTCCTTTGAAGCCTCCTCATCTAGTGCTCTAGACCATAAATTGCTCTCAATTTTAAATATATATGATTGATAATTCAAATATCACTATCCATGTACTAAATTTCAAACTTTGGAAAATAAAAGGTCGACCACAACTGTATGATATTTAATTTAATTTGGGCTGTTTGATATAATTCATAAACAACAATATTTTCAACATTCATACAACTACATAAAATCCTTGTGTTTGATGGAGTTGGTGGTCATTGTTAGTGCCACCTAAGTATGTGATCTGAGTAGAAAGTATTGGTTAGATTCACCTCCCAAAAATGTAACATATTCTACTGCTACTTTGGGCCTTAATGGGCAACCCACTTTTGTGGAGGGGGTTGGACCTACCATGTGGTGGGTTTGGCCCAAAACCACACACAGCGTGCGCGCCACCCCACCCTGCCCGGCCCAGATCAGATCACACACGCAGAGCTTATTTCTTTTTCATCAAGAAAAAAGATGTTATTTATGCCTTTTTCAACACCTTTTCACGGGGTTGTCAGGTTTTCATCATAAAATATGTGGTGCTCCAGGAGACTTCCAGGGTTAAGCTGTTTGTTGTTTGCACATTTTGCATGCTTTGTAGCTTGGTATGTTTTAATCCAACTCTAATTACTTATCTTTTAATGTTTCACTTCACCATTAAAATAATGAAGAAGCTGCAAAAAAATAGTACTACTAAACAATCCAAAAAAAAAAAAATATTCTATCGTTAGCACACACTAAATAGATGACGCAATAAATCTATAGTTCACTGCTTATCACCCGGAGAATTAGTCCTTGCCTCGAAGGTTTTGGGATACCTCCGATAGCAAAAAAAAAAAAAAGTTTCACTACTTACATCTTCCTTCCCAGTGAATTCTCGAACCACGCCTCTTTCACGCAAAACCTTATGGAAGGCTGAGAATTTCCATTTACATCGCTCAGACCCAATCACATAAACTGGCTTTCTGGAAAGTGAAATAAAAAAGATAGTCTTACAATTTCATATAGAAAATACTTGAATGAATATTTAATAAAATGTTTAAAACTTTTATCCAAATTACAAGACATACCCAGTGCCGCAAGCCTCACTTAACATGCTAACTGAATCCGCAGTTATGACGAAAGCATCAGCCCATGCTAAATGCCCCATGTGTGGATTGGGTTCTGAAAATTGCCATAAAAAATCATGTGCACATTTGAACTTCAAATGCCAAAAACTTGGTCACAAATTGGAACAAAAATACCTTCACCATCCCATATATAAACCTTTGGATGATGGCCAATTTCTTTTGAAATTACACTGGACACCTGTTTTTAACAGAAGAAACGATCAGAACTAAATCTTAGAGCAATGGAGTTCAAAGGAGAAGATGGTACCTTAAAAGGAGTCCGTCTGGAAAAAGATATCCTCACACTTCCACAGCTTGCAAGCACATTTTGCAGCTTGGCTGTTAATTGTTTGGCAAGATCTGTCCCATACTTCACATGATCTGACAAAACAGTAACAGTGACTTGCAGTGATTAACTAATAACTATTGACAATGACAAGAAGTCAAAAGAAAATAAACATTGCCGCATTTTGAAAAATTACCAAGATTACAACTATATAGGACATATGCACAGACAATGTCGCTGCTCATGTATGTCATTGATTTATTTTGGATGGACTTTTAAAATAGATGTTGAAATCAAGTCAATGCTTATTTGATAATTCCATGAGGTGGAAACACCAATAAGTTGGGAGGTCATTTGCATGAGTTCAAATGCAACTTCCTGATAATTATTTGAATATTGGATTAAATGAAAGCAGAATTCCCAAAGAGGTGTATAATGTAGTACATTCTCAAAGCAATATGCCTGACAAAGGAAAAAGAAGCTCAACAATGATGTATCTTCCATACAACCAAAGAATAAAAAGGGAAAAAAACAATGGAAACCTCCCTAAACACTTGTAAACACATCCATATACATAGTCCAAACAGAAATATGCAATGCAACTTACGGGTAGGCCCGCCAATATTAACAATGAGCAGGGGCTTTGGTAAAGGGGCCATCTCATCATGCCATCTTGCAGCAGCAACTCGTAGAGCGACTGAGTCAGCTTGATGCAATGCTCCAACAGTAAGGACCTGAAATTCCAAAGTTCAAAACCTGTGAGCAAAATATGGGATACCATCATTCCAATATAATGAACTAATAGATGCGCTACAAAAATGATGTTGTGCAACCAAAAAAAGAAAATTACCACATTCCTACTTGGTGGTTCTCGTGGAGTAATCCACCGCTTCAAAAACTGTGGGACTTCCTGTTGCCCACTGGGTGTCAATGAGTAGTAATCATGCTGGGGAGTAACCACTAAATCAAATCGACTAAGATTCCTTCTTGGGTGTTGTATCTGAAATAAACATTAATATTAAATAGATCAGATATTTAAACAGGAAGGCATAGATGAAACGTCAAGCCCACTGTTCAAAAGTTACCAACCAAACAAACACAAAAACCTGCCAGAGGCCAAAATAAGAAGTAAAAAATTATATTAATGAAAGAAAAATTTGTGATTATTGATCAGCGTTACATGCATTAACTGACGCTTTCAACAAAATGGGAAAGAGAGACAAAGGTTGAAATAGAGTTCTGCAACCTCAACTACAATAATATATTTGTAATATGACAGAGTCTAGTACAGTTCAACAAACCTGAACAACAAAAACATTATGGGGTGCCAAGCGCCTGATGGAACTAGCTACAGAAATTGTATCCCAGCCAGATGCAACAACTAATAGAGGACCTTCCCTGTAAAAATACAACCACACAATCAAGTCATGAAAGATTAACAATTTTCTCCGACGGGCACCATTGAAAAAAAAAAAAAACCACATAAACAGGGTAACAAAGTTTGTGATGTAAAGTGATTGACCACTGAGACAATCAAATTTTTTTAAAGGTTGGGGAAATGACCCTTTCGAGAGAAAACGGGAGAGAGAGAGAGAGAGAGAGAGATCCTACCACCAAATTGTATTAAATTTTGGGGTTCAATTCCAAGAATTAACCCTTTACTTAATAAGACAAAAGAGAAATAACAACTTTCCAACAATTGAATCCAATTACTGTATAGCAATTGCATGCCCCAAGCAGATAACCACATTATACTACAACCTTCATCCCACTTAATGTTGTCTAATGAGGGTTTTATAATTAATAAAAAATGGCAACAATGATACAGATACATAAAGGGCCAATTACCTAAATAGCTCAACAAAGGTCCACAGTTAAAACTAAATGAGATTTAAATGAAAAAGAAAAAGATAAGGCACGCAAACTGCAAAGATATACTGACATCCATATCTAAATACTTCAATTCTTATTTGCAATTACAAATCCATCTCATGTATATCACTACAAAGATCGTTCCTTTATGAATATAACACGGAATAATAAAACTGAGGTAGAAGGTAGAAGTTTAATTCCTATTTAAGTATCAAGAACATCTATTATCATTTATGACACTACAAAAATAATTTATGCAACACAGGTCAACTTTAATTTAGTTATAGAAAGAAGTCTCTTCAGTCATAAGTCATTGACTCATAACTCATTGTCTATCAGAATGCAGATTACTATTTCCTCACTAACAATGGATACGCATACATAGAGAGACAGTGAAAGAGAGAGTGAGGGGGGAGGAGGGGAAGAGAGAGAGTACTTCTCGAAAGTCTCACGAGCCATAGTTGCAATCTGTCTTGCATCTGCTTCTAGAATAGATGATAAGCCAGTGGTCCCACCATTTAGGAAAGAAAATGGCTTCTGCCCTCTAAATACCACAGAAAAACGTGAACCAGCAAAAATCCACCTGATAGCGAAGTCTAATCTTTTATGTAAAGAAACCGGGAGCCACCAAAGCCACTCATTGATTCCTCCTCTTGGTCTAATGACACGCTGCAGACTTCATCCGAGTTAGAATAGAAAACGAAAACCATATAAACATACACTGATATTATCAACAACATAAATGATTATTATTGGCTAGTGCACATGATTTGAATGGGCTTATCCTACAAACACTAAGCAACACACACCAGCAATATGTTAAACAAATGGTAACTCATAAATGAAGAAACCATTAATAGTGCACAGTAACAGTGATATACATATCTTTTTTTATATCAAAGGTGATATTCATGAGATGATATCAGAGACTATTAATTTTCTCCAGTGAATAACAGAAAACTTCCATGTGGATAGTCATTTTCTTTTGCAATTTCATCCCTACTTCATAATCTCGATCAAATTCCCAAGTTCAAGTTCCTCATCACTAAACATTTTTTCATTCCAGGCTCCCACAAGAAGCAATATCATATACTACAAGGACAACATCCATCCATAACATGTCCATCAAATCAAATTCGATTGTGTTAGAATCATTCCACTGTTAATACCAGACATCATGAATTCTATTAGTACCTTAAACTATCTCCATTAACCACACTAACTTAAGTTATTCTCCACATGCTCAGAGCCAGATTAGCATATTCACACTACATTCTATTTATGTCCATCCACAGAAATTTTGAGTTGTTACAGAAACTTTATACTGTCAGTCTGTCACTTTGAGTAAATACTACAGAAGATATTATCTCCAAAACGATGCAGAACCCCAGATCATTGAAGAAAAGGGTGATAAATGCGGAGTTATGGGTTCAATATGGTGCCTACGCATTTGATATCAGACATTCATGTCATTAGTTTTGATGGACTCTTTATTTCTAGGAATCCAGATTCAATTGGACCATTTGGCTCGATTCCTACTCCAATTCACTTTCTAGTGTTTGGTTCGCGCATTAAAAATGAAAAAAAATTGATTTAAATACTAAAAATGCCCTACTATTACATATATTTAAAAAACTAAACATTTACCTATATCAAAACAGGAAAAGTGAGTGAGTGATATTAATACAATAAAATATTTGATAATAAAATAAAAGAAAGCAAATTCCACATATAATGAAATACAAAATGAGAGTAACCTCGCAAGATAAGTTACATGTTAAAAAGTATTTAAATACCAAAATAGAACATATTTCCAAATGAGGAATATGAATTATGATTTTTTATTTACATTATTAATTGAGAAGTATAATAGCCATTAAAAATTGGTAGGATATTGATTCCGTCCAATTTTCCCACTCACCTTGATTTTGAATCTAGTGGGAACCACATTTCTTTCCAGTAATACCAACAATCAAATAAATGTATTTTCACAGTTTTCCGGTACTCTTATGATGGAATCACGATCCACCCCAGAATTCCACCAACTAAACCAGGCCATAAAAGCTCTTCTCTCTTTTTTTTCATTTTGCATCTGGTAATCACCACCCTTTCCTCAAATATTAGCAGTATAAACCTACTCCAAACCCTACCCTGTGAATTCTACTTGTAATTGGTATTGTAATTCACCCCTTTCTCTGCTAAACCATTGAATTGTTTTTTGGTATAATAACAGAACTATTCTAATCCCTCTGCACCACCTCTTATTCTGACAACATGAATTCTATCCCAACTTTCGTGGAAGAAAATAAATTACAACAACCCTACATGATCATCACCACAAATTAAACTAGAAGAACAAAAAAAATAAAAAAAAATTGAAAGAATTCCAAATATAGAGAAAAAGATTGAGAAGGCTCACGTAGAGGGATTGGCGTTCGGAGAGTCCCAAGGCGCGAACAAGTCCGACGCACTGGTTCTCGGCGCCGGCAAAGCCGTTGCCGATGACGACGGCGCGCCTGACGACGCTGTAGACCCCTCTCTCGAAGATCTCCGGCATCCCCACCGGGGGCGTAGGCGGCTCCGGGAGCCTGATCGTCCTCATCGGACCGATACGGTTGAGACGGTTTGTCGGAATTTAGGGTTTCGTGGTTTCTTCGTTTTCTTTATATATTTATTTAAAAAAAAAAAACACAGAGAGAGAGACTGAAATGAATTTGCATGAGACCGCTTTTGTCGATGATGGGGTAAAAGAGGACCCGACTTTCAGGAGAATTACCTAAACACCCTTCACTTGTTTTTATTTTTTCCAAGAGGAAATTAGGTAGGGGCTGCAACTCGGAAGGATTGGATTCGAGTTGACTAAACTGAACTCAACCTGAATTTCAAACTACTCAATTCTAACCTGACCCAATACGATTTTCAACCCGAATTAAACTAACCCAAACTCAACCCATAATTAAATAAACCAATCCGACATAACCCGATTTTCAAACATGATGTGCAAATTAAATAAACCAACCCGACCGAACCTATAAGATTAGTTAAGTTTTACCTAAAATTTGAACTGTCCAGAATAGAAACTACAAAATGAACGGCCATGTATTTTTTTTTTAACTATTAGTTTACGGGTTCAGGTTCGATCGAGTTGTGAGTGAAGCCAACCCAAACCCAACCTAATTTATGAGTCAACCGAATTAGTCAACCCCAACCCAAACACGAACCCGAACCCGAATTGACCAACTCAACCCAACCAATGAAAAAATAGGGTTCAAACCGACAGATTCAAGTACAACCTGACCCACAGCCCTAGACCTCGGGCACAGCCCTATTATTTTGAGGGTACCTAGTTTGTTTTGAATTTTCTCTAGATCATTATATCTCAATTTCATTATTTTTAAGTTTAAATTAACACTTTCCGTCAAATTCTCCCTTTTTAACTTCCCAAAATACTTTGTAAGCCTTCTCACATACCCAAAAGATCATCTCTCCCACATTTTCATTTTTTAATTGATGCTCAGTCCTTCCTCAAACCATCCCCATTCACACCCAAAATCTATTCTCGCACAACGACAACGACGAGGAAGGGATAGAACCACAAGGACTCCCCTTTAAAAGCACCCTAACCCTAAATTCACAGCATATAAAAAAGAGAGGGGCCCTTGCCCTACAGCGCTGTCACAAACAAGGTAAGAAACCCTTCAAGTACTCATCTTCTGTTTGAAACATCTCTCTCTCTCTCTCTCTCTCTCTCTCTCTATTGATCATGGTTAGTGCATGAGTGTATCAGCAATGTGTTTGTGTGAGATCGATCTCATGTTTGTGTTTGTGTGAGATCCAATGTCTGTGCGGGTGAAGTTTGTGTTGAACATGTGAAATACTTATATCACTTATTAAGTGTTTGATGATTTGTGTGTGTGGGTAAGAGGTATATTGTTATACCTTCTGGGTACATTGTTAGTAATTCTTTGTTGAAATCTATTAAGTTGGATTGTTAGCGATAATAGATATATATTTGGAGTATCAATGAATGTCTATGTTTGTTCTTAATGTGACCTATTATTGCTATTGTGTTTACATTGTTGTCAAGTTTGTGTGTGTACATTGTATAAAATAAAAATTTCTTCCAAGTCATCCACTAAATCTCCTTATACAATCCTATCTAAAGGTCCTTCACCAAACCATCCACCCAATCCCCTACTCAAAAATCATCCACCAAAGCTCCATCCAAGCCGTCCACCAATCTCCCACTCAAAAGCCATCCACAAAAACTCATTTAAAGCCATCCACCAAAATCCCTCCGAAGAAAAAAATTGAAAAAGGAATCATTGATAACATCCAAAGCTTTTATTGAAGAAAGTAGTGGTAAACAATTCTATGCATTCAACTTGTTGGTTTTATGAATTGTATGTTGTTATACGCAATGCATATTTTTATATAATCTAGGTACAATATTAATTAATAAAGGTACACTATTTATCTATCTGGATACATTATTTTCATGTATATGTTAATTTAGAGTTTTATGTTATTATTCTTGTGCTTTTGTGCGTGATATGGTTTTTGTAGATGTGAGAATGTTTAGATATCCATTGGAGAAGCATGTTTTGGACATATCAAGTGTTATATTTTGTGAGTGGCAATGTGTACAAGAACTTTGAGAGATTTTTAAATCAACTGGTTTTCTAAAAGCTAATACACTAATAGTTAATACGTGGTACTATATTCAATTAGTTATGTGCAATATTATTATTACTCTTGTGATGATAAGGTCATGTGAATGTATGTGTGTGGTTTGCTTGCGTGAGTGTTCTTCAAGTCTGAGCTACAAGATGATGTGAGAAATTGTTATTACTTTTGTGATGATACAATCATGTGTAATATGAACAAGAATTATGATATTCATTGTGTTTATGATAGGCAATTGACATTTAGTTCGCGATATTACAAGAGGAGCAATTTGAAATCAAATAATTATACATCTATTCTTGGGCTCTAGTGAACTATATCATTGTTGAAACCTTCAAATTAACATGAATACTATCATTGTTGATCATCTAATTTTGGTTTTTATCATATTACAAGAAACCCTGAAGAATACTAACTCTCACTACCTCGATGATGTTTCATCTGAGCAGGCCCAATTCTATTTTCTTTTACCAAGGATGTCTTGATCTTGAAGTGATCATTATACTGGTCCACTCAATAATTAATGGGTGCCATCATTGGCATATTTTTATGGTTGATTTGAAGTAATGGCTTCATAGAGTATAACTCGATGAAGAATATCCTAGTTTTATGAAAATCACATATAATTTGGTAAATTTTGTCCTACTGAGTTTATATTGTTAAATTTATACGAGAACATTGTTAAATTGACTAGATACATTGCTAATGTATCTAAGTGCATTGTTAGGTAATGTGGGCACATTGCTATTGTGTCTGGGTAAACAGTTAAATATGCACGTCATACGGTTGAAAGCGTATTTCAGGATGTATCATTTCATGAAAGTTAGGAATTGGCCAGCCATCAGGGATGACAAATGCCATGATCAGATGAATGGATAATTGTTATTTTATTCTTCTTTTAAGAATGTTCTAATACTATGATATAATGCAATTGTGTTATAATTTTTATGGTGGACCGCGGCATGTTCATAAACAAATTTAGTGAGCATTTTATCAAAATGATGGACATGAACTTTGAACATTGTGACATTTCAGCATTTAGAGGTGAATATGTTACAAAGATCCTACGACGATCCGAAGAAAGTAAGGCTAGGATCAGACCAATACAATAGGAAGCTAGCCCGTACGAACTGTTCATTACCAATTAACAGTCACCCCCAAAAAATAGGAAGACATACAGAAATCCAGTTGCCGTTGAAAAATGAAGTCGTTGGTCTAATTTGTAACTTTTTATTTTAATTTTAGAAAATGATAGTTCATTCATAACTCAAAACATGGTTACAAATGGGCTGAAAGTGTGGGAGAATAGAGAGAAAGCGAAGACAAGGGGAAGGATATGAATAATATCGAAAAGAGAACCTAGAAGGGAGGCTCAAAACAACATGAACCAACAAATCATAGACAAAAATGCAAGGAAAAAGCACGAGACTCCGCAACTACACGAGGTATGTCACAACAGACCGATATCATGCCGTAGGGCCCCCTAGCCCCCAAACATCGATCACTCCTCGATTCTGATCATCGCCCAGGCGACGATGACCGCTTTAGCACCCACGAGGAACCTCCCCCAATCCTTGAGAAGAGATACCACGTCCTCCCAAAAGTTTTCCATGTACATGGGTTGGCCTTTGAAAATCAAACCTTTGCGAAGTCGCCAAATCGCCCCACTGGGATTACTATTCGATGGAACTTGCCCGTGATAGACTTGTCTCCCGTGCCAAACTAGTCAACATTGCCCTCCACAGCTCCTGTAGGTTTTGAAACTCTGTCGCCTCAAGCAGTAGCCAGAAGCTTGCTCATGCATGAACATCTGTTTGTATTAAATCAGATTATCTTGTATGCTTATTGTTTATTGAGTGCATGTTGATTTGATGATACTTAAACTATTATGAATGTATACAATGTAGTAGGTTTATTGTATACACAGATGGACTAACAATGCATTGGTAGTGAGTAACAGTGTTCCCATGTTAGTTAACAATGTATAGAATACTATCAATTGGTTGACAGTGAATGCATATATGGTAGAAATAGTATTATATAAGTTATACCATTCGTAACACAACTTCCGTTCATAATTGTATAACACAAGTTATATATAATATATAACATAATTTTATTCCTAACCACTAAAAGATCAAGATGCCTTTTACAAAACATTCATTGGTGTTCACCAAAATTTGTCAGTACTGCATGGCCAATTGGTATTGGGCAGCTTCCTCTTATATTGGCCTGATCCTAGCCTCACTTTCTTTGGATCGTCTTATGATATTTGCAGCATATTCACCTTTCAATCTTCCAATGTGGCATTTTTCAAAGTTCATGTCCATTTTTTTAAAAAGATGTTCACTAAAATTGTTTATAAAAATGCTGAAATCTACCCTAAAAATCATAACATAATTATATTATATAGTATCAGAACATTCTTAAAAGAGGAATAAAATAACAAGCATTCATTCATCTGATCATGGCATTTGTCATCCCTGATGGTTAGCTAGTTCTCAACTTCCATGAAATGACACATCCTGAAATACACTTTCAAATACACTTTCAACAACGGGATCTGCATATTTACAAGTTTACTCATACACATTAGCAATATATTTATATTACCAAACAATGTACCCAGTCAATTTAATAGTGTCTCTATATAAATTTAACAATATAACTCAATGGGATAGAACTTACCAGATTATATATGGTTTTCATAAAACCAGGGATGTTATTCATGAAGTTATACTCTATGAATTGGCATGCTTCAAATCAAAAATCAAAAGATGCCAATGATGGCACCCATTAAATGTTGAGTGGACTGACATAATGATCATGTCAAGATCCTTTGAGACATCCTTGGTTCATCCTTTGTAAAAAAAGAAGCAAAATTCGACATATAATGCTCGGATGAAACACCATTGAGGTGGTGAGGGTTAGTGCTGTTCAGGCTTTCTTGTAATATGACAAAAACCAAAATTAGATAATCAATAATAATATTGTTCATATTACTTTGAAGGTGTCAATAATGATATAGTTCACCTGAATTGATATGTTACTTCGAATGTCTAATATGACCTTTGGATTGGATTGTATCAAGGGCTTTGGTGGATGGTTTGGGAGGAGTTTTTTTTGGATGATCTAGACTTTTGAGGAATGTTAGTCATCATATTAAACCTCAAACTCTTTCTTTGTGTGAAATCATCTTTTTCAAACCATTTTTTGAATCCTACAAAATGCGCAAAAATAAAAAAAAAATCTACTCATTAGTAGCAAACAATATACACACACAAACTTAACAACAATAAGTCACGGTAACAACAATCGCTTCAAATATGCATCTACCATCGCTAACAGTCCAACATAATGGATTTCAACAAAGAGTGACTAACAATGTACACAAAAGCCATAACAGTGTATTTCCTACCCACACACATAAATCATCAAACACTTGACATGCAAAATAAGTATTTCACATGTTCAACACAAACCTCACATGCAAAAAATCAGATCTCACACAAACACAAACACCAGATGGATCTCACACAAACACATCGTCGATGCACTCATGCACTAACCATGATCAATCTCCATGCAACCCACAAAGACCAAAGAGAGAGAGAGAGAGAGAGGGAACAAAGGTTTCAAACAGAGGATGAGGATTTGCACGGTTTCATACCTTGTCTGTGACAACTTTAGGGCAAGGGGCCCTCTTTTTTTTTATATGATGTGAATTTAGGGTTTAAGTAGCTTACAATGGGGAGTACCTGTGGTTTCGTCCCCTCTTCACCATCATCGTTTTGCGGGAATGTATTTAGGGTTTGAACGGGGATGGTTTTGGAGAAGAAGAAGGGCTAGGCTCAGATTAGAAAGTGAAAATGTGGGAGAGATGATGATTTGGGTATATGAGAAGTTTTAAAGGGTATTTTGAGAAGTAAAAAAAAGGCATCTAACGGAAAGTGTTAAGTTATGCTTAGAAATAATGAGACCGAGAGATAGAGACTTAGAAAAAAATCAAAATAGATCAAAGACCTAAAAATAATAGAGGGGTGAATGTGAGGACCCTAATTAATTTTTTCATTTTGTTATGATAATTTGTATTTTTAATTTTTAGAATAATAATATAATCAAACAACAAATTTTCAGAAAACTCATTTTCTTTATATATTGATTTTTTTATAATTAAAATATGTTTTTTATTTTCTTTAAAAGCTGAGATTAGCGGCTATGTTTAAAAATAAAATTGGATTGAACATAATTCTTGTAAAAACAGAATCTTCAAAAAAAAAAAAAATGTGCGTATGTAAACAAGATTGAAAATAATTTTCACTTATAACATATTGTAAAAACTTTTGAAGAAAGCACAATTTTATTATATTTTTAAAAAGTTGATTTTTCTGATTTAAACTGGTTTTCACTTATAGCATATTGTAAAAACTTTTTAAGAAAGCACAATTTTATTATATTTTTAAAAAGTTGATTTTTCTGATTTAAACGGGAGGATTTTTGCCCACAAGTCTTGTGAAACTAGTACTTTTGTCGGGGTTGAAGCTGATAAAACATGTTAGCACGTAAGTCCATCGAGAGAATTGAAGCTGACATGCATGTACCCAAATTCTTGTATATGAATTTTTTAAATAGTCGAATTCGAATAAGAATTTCAAACTTATTACATGGTAATATCCTACCATTTTTCTTAATAATCATGAGTATTATTATACTTATATTTAGTATGAAATGGAAAAAGATCTATAATAGATACTATACTATGATATTCATTGGTTATTTTTCAAAGCAATTACCCCAAATTCTGAATTTGTAACTGAATTTTCAGGACGTAGAATTAACTCATTCCTACAATCCTACTTAAATCAAAATGCAAGAATGTACGTATTCAATTCATTAATTATATACTTATTTTTTCTGAAGTTCATATATTTCAAAAAAAAAAAAAAATTTAAAAACACGTTGAAATTGAAAGTCTCTGTATAAGCTATTTCAAGATGAATAATTATTTTAACATAGACAATGAATAAATCATCTTATGTTCGGTTGTATTTTATTTATTCTCATATAAAAATATAATAATAAAATTCTTGTTTTTTAGTTGATCATTAATAAATTGCAGATAAATGATGTATAAGATATGAATAAAGATTTATAAAAGATAAAAAAAAATGATTTGACATATAAACCCCATGATTTATAAAAAATGATGACAGATGGTTTGACATGTGAAACCCTCTTATACCAGTAAAATAAATTAAGTAGAATAATAAAATTCCACTAGAGACGTAGAATATCAATACAAGATTATTCTCACCTATTCTAGTATTACTATACCTCCCATTCATTTCATTGCAAACAAATAAATTTTTAGATTTATTCATCCTTATTCCTTCTCTGTTCCACTGCCCAAACATGTCCAAAAGTGACAGGGAGAACCGACTATCCCTGACATTTTCCAATTGAGGATTTGACAGGACAGGAAGCAATGTGAATTGAATGAATCATCAATACATTCAGCCTGGGTATCCAAACAATCAGCTGTTTATCCACAAAACTCACAAAATAGCCAACCGAGCTCGAACCACAGCATATCTGACCATTTACAGAAAAGAGGAAACAATGATTGAACTAACAAAACATGATCCAACAGATATTCCATCGCACGTGTCGGTGCGCATGTACAAGAGCAACTGTCATGTACAAATGAGACAATTCATATCTTCAGAGAGTGGTGGCCGGTGGAACAAATAAGAATTGCTGTTCCTCTCACTGAACTTGTGAGACGATGATTTGGATCACGATCTGCACGATGGTAGAGTGATACCACCACAAGCGACAGCCATGATTATATACAGCAGTAGAACCATCGAGCATGTCAACAAGGCCCTGCAATCAACAGCAGCAAAAATTGCCTATTTAGAACCAATTTTCAGAAACAGCTTATGCTCTATATTGTCAATTCTAGAAAAGCTTACTCTCAATCAGCTTTTTTTTTTTAAATAAAAGCTATTTTGTTGATGAATAAAGCATAAAAATCAAAATCTGAAACTAAAACTAAAACTAAAAGTTGAAGTTCTTCTACAATCTACAGGATTTTCTCAAACAATTGAAAATCTCCTCTGTCATCAATCTCCCTAAGACAATCATCATTTGTGCCTTTGTGATTTGAAGTGTGAACGTCACATGACATTCTTGTAACTTCTTCCATTGACAAAAGGGCATGTGATGGTTTATTATCGCATGGAGCTTGTATTCCAAGTAAAATATCGTGAATTTTGGAGGGCACATAACTCATAAAGGTATTTCTGCAAACTATCACAAACAGAACTATTTCAAAAATTATTGACCATAACTTTGAACAAGCATTTAAAGTGGAATATTTTGCAAACTCTTGGATATCAATTAGTTAAAACCATGTATATGGATATAATTGAAAATTGATGGCAAGCCAATTTAATTTACACTGTACAGCAATGTTATTTACTACAATTAATGAAGTCATAGTAATTGCAGCATGCTGGCATCCTTTACCATTTTTTTGATTCCCCATTTCAAACCAATGTTCGAAAACAGCTTATGCAGTTGATTAAAAAAAATCGATTCTGAAAAAGCTACTTGCAACCAGCTTTTCCATAAATGCTGTTTTGTTGACATTTTAAACATAAAAACCAAAATCTGAAACCAAAAGCAAAAGTTCAAAAAATCCCCTTTGAAATAGATTATCTAAAACTGTTTTTTTCAAAAGCATGGTTCTAGATGAGGCCTAATGGTGCATTTAGTTGCGCGATTGGAAAACTGATTCTGCAGGAAGCACACCTCTCAGTTTTTGAAATCATAACTTTTGAACACTATTTGTCAGAAATATGCAGGAAGGTGCTACAGTAGCGAACCAAGCTTTGATTAAGTCAGTAAATACCTCCCACCTCTGTGAAAGAGGTCAAGGATCAAATCCAGGGAGTACCATTCTTCCAAAAAAAAAAAAAAGGAGCTGCTACAGTAAAATTATTTAGTTACACGATTAAAACTAGCTTCCTACAAACACAAAAGCTGTCCAATCGTGCAACCAAACGCTACCTAAATCATAAATCTATAACTGCAGCAACATGCTTTTGTTGAATATAATATTTGGCCAATGATTAAACAGTGTATGTTCAATACTTACAAGAGCCTCACGTTTTTCTTCCACAAGGCCCGGTGGAGACGCCTTGACTGCTTCTTAAAATGGAAGGCACTATCTTGCATTGTGGCTGTTTTGTCAACAAGGAGTTTTATCCGCTCCCCCCTGTCTAAAATCTTATCGATGTTATCCACCATAATCGTGCGAACCTGAAAGTTAATATTTTTTATATAAGTTTTACAAAGCAAATTTTATGAAGAAAAATGTAGAATGATTTAACCATGGTTTGGCTGGAGTCCATGATAAGCAAATTGTGCAAAATTGAAAAAGACAAAAAAAAAATAATAACAACACTGCAGAAAATGATGTGAAGAGAGTAGAAATGCTAGCCATCTCTTCAAGAGTAAGCTTCACCAGCTTTAATATTTTAGGTTAACCATTACTAACTCAATGAGAGAAAAAAATCAGCCTCAAAAGATAAAAGAAAATGTTTTGCATACAACATATTCTCCAAAAAGAATACTTACACAAATTTCAAATCTCCGGCACTACTAGTATCACATCCTAAAAAAGTTTTGACAACCAAGTTCTGCAAATTTGACAATTGGGTCATTCTTATAATTAAACAATGATATTATTGAGTTAAAATAGATACTCACTTCATTAACTTCTCCCCGAACGCGATTGAGGGTGTCCACATTCGGATTACTCGAGAAAAACTCCATTTGTTGATGTAATACTCTAGAGAATTCATCATTCATCGCATAAGCTAGTGCCGACCGAGCCACTTTGCCATAATTTTTCATGAATCTCATGTGGATATCTTCCAAGTAAGAGAAAGGAACTCTCCCTGGAATGAAACCACCAAGAAAAATACACAAGAAAAAATGATGAAATGGAATCAATGTCCCTTACAATGTCATACCACATGCAAAAAGAAAATTCAACTTCACAAAACACGAGTTTAGCCATGAAAACAGTTGTAAGAAAAGGTGTAAGAGGGAGAGACACTGGATATGCATAAAACATGTTTTCAAGCCAGATTAGTTAATTCAAAATTACTCAGGTTATCTGCAGTGAGCCTAATTGGTATGTTGCAATTAGGGCTGCAACTCGGGCGGGTTGAGTTCGGGTTAGAGCCAACCCAAACCCAACCCGAGGTTGAAATATTCAACCCGAAACCAACCCGAACCCGATTTTCAACCCGGTGATCCCAACCCGAACCCAACCCATGGTAAACACTCAAAACCCGACCCAAACTGAGTAACCCGAATTAGTTGTTTGACATAGAGAATGCATTGTGTTCTTTGGGGCTCTTATGAAGAAGGAAAAAAATGAGAAGGGGATGGTGGCTGGGTCTGTTTGGAGGTCTTGTAATGAAAAATAAAAAACACAGTGGGTGATGGGGCTTCTGTTATGAAGAGGGAGAGGGAGGGAACAGAGGGAGGACCTGTAAAAAAGAAGAAGAAGAAGAAAACAAGGTGGAAAAAGAAAACAAGATAGGCTGGGTTTGTATGGAGTTTTTGTAATGAAAAAGAAGAAAAACAGGGGGATATGATTTGGGGGTTCACGGAGAAGGAGAGAGGGAACATGGAGAGGAGGACAGTGACAGCTAGCTAGGGTTGATATCTTTTTTTGTTTGTGTTAAAGGGAGATGAACGGTGAAGATAAAAAAACAAACATCTAATGGTTCAGATTTAATCTAAACTATTCCCACTTATTGGGTTCGGGTTGGGTCGAGTTGTCTGAGATATCAACCCGAACCCAACCCAAAAATATGTCCAACCTAAATCTCCCAACCCGAACCCGAACCCAGTTTTTTCAAATCAACGTTCTGGTTGAACCCAACCCAAATTGCAGCCCTAGTTGCAATCAAATCCAAATGAAATTTCTGTTAAGGGGAAAAAAAGATGCACAAAGTGAACATAGCTTTCTAAGGCAATCACATAATAAAATACCACACAAAATGTGTTGGAACTCATAAGTTCACTCTGAGATCTGACAACAAGCTATTAAACACCATCTAAACTCAGTTCTACTATCCTAGACTGATGGCTTTCAAATGTCATTCATAAAGCAGACATCTTAATTATAAGCCTCTAACCATATCTTCAGATGGTTAACAGCCTCCAACCAATGCGACAGACAACTTCTTCAACATCATTCCAGCAACACATTCAACCCTCCCCCACCCCCACCCCCACCAAAAAAAAAAAACTATTCTAAATGCTGCTTGGGCCAAAAATATAGATTTGAGCAGACAATTATCACAATACATTCCAGTGGATTATAAGAGCCTTATTAAAGCCAGCCCCATTTTTAGCCCTATCTTTAGCCCCACCAATATATACCTCTGTATGGGGTGTATACATTCATATGAAAGTACATTCATCACTATACACTATTCATATAATGGTATGTACCCTGGAGGCTAAAAGTGTGGCTAAAATGGGGCAGGATGTATCTAAAGCCTCTCTGATTCATTCACATTCCTCCCTCCTAGTTGTCTCTGCATATTAATCTCAATATTCCTAGTCTCAACCACATGTACCTTCATTCACACGTTGAGAATAACATCATCACTGCAAAGACTAACAGCCTCCAACCAATGCAACAGCACAAGGCTCTTCAACATCGTACCAGTAAACATCCCCCCCCCCCCCCCCAACCCAACACACATACAAAAAAAAGAAAAAACACCAACTATTTTAAAGGCCATTTGGGCCAGACAATATAAAATGGAGAAGACAATACATTCATGTGGATTATAAGAGCTTTGTTACACCCAGCCCCATTTTTAGCCCTACTTTTAGCCCCACCAAAGTTTATGCCTTTTCATGGGTGAATATACATTCATATGAAAGTACATTCATTACTATATGCTTTTCATATAATGGTACATACCCCGGAGGCTAAAAATGGGGCTGTATGTATCTTTATTAGGATAATAAAGCTCCTCTAGTTCATTCAGATTCCCTCTCCCTTCCTCCCTCCTAGTTGTCTCTGCATATTAATCTCGACATTCTTTAGTCTCAAGTCTCAACCACATGTACCCTCATTCACACATTGAGAATAACATCCTCACTGCAAATACTAAACTCAGTTTTAGTATCCTAGACTAATGGCTTTCATACGTGATCCACGAAGCATACATATTAATTATAAGCCTCTACCAGTATCTTCAGATAATCAACAGCCTCCGACCAATGCAACAATACAAGGATCTTCAACATAATACCAGTAAACATTTATCAACACCAACTATTCTAAAGGCCATTGGGCCAGACAATATAAAATAGAGAAGACAATACATTCCTGTGGACTATAAGAGCTTTGTTACACCCAACTCTATTTTTAATCCTACTTTTAGCCCCACCAAAGGTTATACCTTTGTATGGATGTGTATACATTCATATGAAAATCACTATATACTCTTCATATAATGGTACATATCCCGGAGGCTAAAAGTGGGACTAAAAATGGGGCTGTATGTAGATTTATTCGGATCATAAAGCTCCTCTAGTTCATTCATATTTCCTCTCCCTCCCTCCTGGTTGTCTCTGCATATTAATCTCAGCATTCTTATTCTCAACTACATCTACCCTCAATCACTCGTTGAGAATAACATCCTCACACGCTACAAATAATTTCACATCGTGTTGTTCTCTTATGACACCAATCATATTGCCATCTCATCTGATCTAGATTTCAAAAAACAATGCATTTTTCACTATATACTCTTCATATAATGGTACATATCCCGGAGGCTAAAAGTGGGACTAAAAATAGGGTTGTATGTAGATTTATTCGGATCATAAAGCTCCTCTAGTTCATTCATATTTCCTCTCCCTCCCTCCTGGTTGTCTCTGCATATTAATCTCAGCATTCTTATTCTCAACTACATCTACCCTCAATCACTCGTTGAGAATAACATCCTCACACGCCACAAATAATTTCTCATCGTGTTGTCCTCTTATGACACCAATCATATTGCCATCTCATCTGATCTAGATTTCAAAAAACAATGCATTTTTTTCCTGTATAATGAATCATGTCAGTTTTTCTCAAAAAGGAATCCACATCAATGGTAAAATTTTTAACTCTAAAACCCCCAAAACATCCATAAAAACCACATCTTAACACGCACAGAGAGAGAGAGAGAGAGATGAGAGACTAAAGAACAATTTAATTCTAAAATTATCCAAAACCATCACTCTCCAGCTCAAAAGAACACCAGCAAGCATAAATTCACCTAAAACACCCCAAAAGTAAAGCAACAAAAAAACCCACCAAAAAAAACCAAATCTTGATCCAAACCCAGGTCGCAAAACCTCCAAAAGAGCCATAAAAATCAGATCTTTTCGAGATAGAGAGAGAGAGAGTGAAAGGGGCACCCACTTCCGAAGGTGTCATTAGCCATGCAGAGGAAGGTGATACCGTCGGCTCTGAGGATGTGGAAGATGTACTGGTCCTGCGAGAAGCAGAGCCTCGGCTCCTCCTCCTCCTCCCCCACCGACGGCGGCGACCCGTCTCCTGGACGGATCTTCTCCAAGATCCGCCGCGCCACCGACCCGGCGTTGCCCGTGACAGCGCTGAACTCCGCCAGCACCACCGTCCCTCTCGCCACCACCGCGTATAGGATCGCCATCCTCGATCGGGTTCGATATAGAGAGAGAGAGAGAGAGCAAAAAAAATTGGGTTTTGTTCTATTATTAAAAATCAAAATCGTTATGGGTATCTCATTGGATGTGAGGGATAGTCTTATACGGCGTATTGGGTTACCTACACGCGGGGATGGATTTTTTGTGAGACCGGATGCATAGTCATGACTGAATCTGATCAGTTCGGTCACTATCGAATTGAACGATATAAAAATAAAATTACATCATATATAAATCAAACTACACAAATCAACTGTTGGGTAACAATTAATTTATTGATTGTGCAGTTCGATTTTTACATTATCTGGTTCGATACAGTTCCATTTTTTGTCGAGATATTTTTATGGACTTGATTATATCCACCCCGAACTCTTTTTACCTCTTTTTACCGTCGTTCCTTTTCCCATTCCTAAAGTAGTGGGATATCTTTATTTAATTGCATGATCAACATCATATATCCCATACGTTTAAAAGGTGAGGATAAGTAGAATCCCGTGATAATTTTATACAGTGTTGTTACACAATTTTTATTCCAACCTAGCTGTCTCAATTCCATTTGATATATCTTGATAAAAAAAAATTATCAGAGCATATGCGCATCTTATCAAAATATATGCTTTAATAAAAAAAATTGTATTTTCTATAAATAGATCTATGGAATTCATTAGAGTATATGTTTCATTTTTTTTATAAAAACACGTATTTCATTAGATGATGTAAATTATTTTAAAAAATTCAAATCACTTGTAGACTGAATTTAAGACTGAAAAATAGACTGGATGTAACATTATCTCTCATAAAACAGTACATGAGAAGTGTCATGATTAAATTTACGTGGGGCATAAACGTGATAGACAAATCAGATCTGTCCATCAAATGGACCATCCTTCATCTATTCTTCATCTGTGTCAAACAGATTGTAGAGTTGGCGGTCATTCCCGTCGCATAAACGCCATCATCGCATCCATCTGATGTATTAACGCCTCTAGTCGCATGTCAATTTTATCGAAGAATTGTTGAGCTTCGTAGCGATTTCTCCCGAATGAGGGTCCTTTCAGTATTCCAGTAAAGGGAAAAGAAACCTCTCCCAACTTAAGGGTGTGTTTGTGCACAAATTTGAAGGGAAAATGAAAGAAAGTGAGGAAATTTGGGTCAAAGAGAAAGTAGTGGAAATTAAAAAAAAAATTCATTTGACTAACTTTCATGGTGTTTGAGCATATAGTGAAGAAATTTTCCATCACTTTCTCTCAAATTCTCACTTATGCGAAAAGGAAAAAAAAATTTCCACTTTTTCTAATAAGACAAAATAAGAGAGAGAAAGTAATGAAAAATTTTTTCTTTTCCTTATTTAGCACAAATGCTAGCTTTTTGAAAGGTCAAAAAGAAAAATTTTACTTTCTCTCACTTTTTTTCATTTTCCATTGTGTACAAACACATCTTTAACGTTCAACTTGGGAATTCCTCTGTAGTGTTAGTGTTCGTTGGGTATGCTTCCTCTCTCTTACATATCAAACTGTAAATTCCAAAGATTATTATCATGACTCCTCATGTCCAATGAGATGGACACGTTATTCATCACTCTTACATCTCCATTTTACATATCAATTAACTGTAAATAAAACTATAAAATACATTTTCTTTTTGAGCATTGCACATAAAAGGTACTTTGACGCATAATATTTAGTATTACAATAACCCATCAATATGAAAAGATCATATCAGCAAAATCCCTAGTTTCTTCCATTGTCTTTAATCTTCGGATGCTGAGCGCGGAAGTTACATAAACAGGTTGTCCAAACGAAGAAAATACGCGATCCTCCAATTTCTCTTGAAAAGCAGAATTCCCCAGACCATCCAGAATCCCAAGACGAACCCTGGTGCAATGCCGAGGAATAACCATAACATTTCTTGGCTATCTCCAGCTTCATCTTTATTATCTTCACTAGTAAATGATGGGCTCTGTGACGGCCCATCGTCAGTGCATTCTTGAGAGATTGGAGGTCCACAAAGATTGAAATTGCCCATATAAATAGATGCATCATTTAGAGTCTGAAGTTGGTTGCCTGTAGGAATTCTCCCTGATAGATTGTTGAATGATAAATTCAAGTAACCCAAAAAGTTGAGATCAGAGAGGCTTGGAGGAATCTGACCGGAGAGCTCGTTTCTTGATAGATCAAGTGATATCATTGATCGCAGATCACCAATCTTCGACGGGATATTCCCAGTCAAATGATTTTCAGACAGGTTCAGGCTTTGCAATCCAAGAAGACGGAGGAGACTCTCGGGGATCTCCCCAACAAGGGAGTTGCTGGATAGGTCCATGTTCGTTACCAGTGGGAGATTGTTGGTGTATTCACGTTCCATTCCATTCTTGACCAATGGCAAGCTATATTTGTAGTTTGGAAGCATAAAATCACCAAGGTCTCCTGCATCTATCACGTATTCCATAACATGCAGTGCTTGTTGGCTTGCGTTTGGATTGATGACCATGTTGCTGAAATTGCCAATACACTCAGGTATATGTCCTGTAAGATAATTGTTTGCAAGGTCCAAGATCTGAAGAGAAGAAAGATTACAAATTTGTGGAGGAATCGCCCCGCTGAAGGAATTTGATCGTAGCCGAAGAAATAACAAACTTGATAGGCTCTCTCCCAGCCAAGTTGGAACATTTCCATGTAAATTATTTTGACCGAGATCAACCATAACCAATCTCGTGCAATCCTTCATAGACGAAGGTATTTCTCCAGAAAAGCTATTATTGCTTAAGCGTAATGCTTCAAGCATAACATATGAACGACACACCAGGGTCGGGATCTCGCCAGACAGGTTATTGTTTGCTAAATTAACAACCATTAACATGGTTAAATTATTCCAACAAATGGGGAGCTCTCCTGATAACTGATTGTTAGAGAGATCGAGAACTGCCAATTGATCCCCAAATTTGCATATAAATGAGGGGATACTTCCATTTATTTGATTGTTTGATAGAAATAGATGGTTTAATTTTGCTTCATCATTGCCAAAAACAATTGGTCCTGTAAATGAATTATTCGTCAAATCCAGACTTTGTATATTGGAAGGGAGTGGAGGCAATGGACCTTCAAACAAGTTGGAACTCAGGTTGATATCTGAAATGTTACTAGATGCAAAGTTCATGGGTAACATTCCTCTGATCTCGTTCTGTGAGAGATCCAATAGGGTAGCTTGGGAAGACAAGTTCCAAAACCAATCAGGTATGGTATCTGAAATTCCTGTATTGGATAAGTTTAGTGCATCAAAATTGTTTTGTGTATAGAGCCAATGTGGAAAATGACCGCCTAATCGGCAAGATCCCAATCCGATTATTTTAAGATGAAATGGAGGAACCCATTCAGAAGAAACATTCAAAACCAATGAATTTGAAGACATATCCAGCTGTTCTAGTTTCACGAGATTAGCGAAGTGATGTTCAAAGATGGTATCTTGCAATGCGTTTTGGGCAACATCCAGAACTTTCAGTTCTGAGAGTTGTCCAATATTCTTAGAAATAGTACCATTCAATTGATTCTGACTCAGATACAACTGTGACAATAATGACAACCTTCCTATAGACGCTGGTATAGACCCAAAAATCATGTTCTCTCGCAGATCAAGAGTTGCTAGATGACTGAACTTCTCCAGCAAATCAGTCAAGTTTCCTTTCAGTTTATTGGAACGCAACAACAATGTGTGGAGACTGTACCTAGCGCAGCCGGACAAACTCTCTAACATTGCCATGATCTCTCCCCCAAGAAGGTTGGATGACAGATCCAAAGTATGCAATCGACAAAGATTTCCCATGGTTCTTGGGATGATCAAACCATCAAATTTATTTTCGCCAAGTAAAAGAACCTCAAGAGAAGCCAAGTTTTCAAAAGCAGTGGGAATTTGACCATAGAAATAGTTGTCACTAAGATCGAGATGTGTAAGGCTGCTTATATTAAACAACCAATCAGGAATTGTGGAATTAAATTCATTACCAGAAAGATCAAGGACTGAGAGACGAGAAAAATTAGCATAGTGAGTCTTGGGAGAACTTGGCAAACTATCAAGTAGGCAATCCCTCAACCGTAAAACTGATAAAGAGGGGAGCATGAAGGTCATCTGGAACCAGTCAGATGACATAGTGAGGTTCACACTAGTCAAATCAAGATGATGCAGAGTGGATAGGCCCGACAACCATTGCAGGTTGTCCGAGCTGATAGGTTGAGGATATAAACCACCCAGGCCTATGTGTAGAATTTCCAAGAGGGACAGATTTCCAAGCTGATGAGGGATTGTACTGTTGAAATAACACTTGGAAAGATTCAGATACGTGAGTTTTGAGAGTGAACCAATGAAGGGAGGAATAGGGCCTTGAAAACCGTTGGAGCTCAGGTCCAAATAACTAAGATGTTTCAAATCAAGCAATCGGGGACCTATCTTACCTCCCAAGCACCAGTGTGGATCAAAACATGGATCGTAATCAACAAATGGATGAGGGTTTCGGAGGTCAAGTTTTACGACATGGCCCGTCCGGTTGTCGCAGCCAACACCATTCCATCTGCAGCAGTCCTTGCCGGTCCATGTGGAGAGTCGGTTTGCAGTGTCTACAAGTCCCGCTTTGAAATCGAGGAGGGCTTGCCTCTCAAACTCCAAGCAGGTTGTGTGGGAGGGTGAATTGCAAAGACACAGATTGATTGTTCCCAGACAAATTAGAAAGCCAAGGAACCAGACCACAGAAGCAGCTCCACACATTTGATTATACGCACCCATGATCACCATGTAATGATATATGCCCAACTGCAACTCAATACATTCCGATTATATAATAACCGTTATATTGAAATCCAAACCACTGTCTGTCGGAAATTTCGACGAACCACTAGCGGGTCAAAGATAATTAAGCGTCACATCTGGGCCCACGTCACATCGGTTCATTCACGGTAGCGTATAAATTACGTTGGTATTGTATTTTTGGATAAAGTAAAGATAAATGATAGATAAGAGTTTATGACTTTTTAAATGACAACTATATCTCTGTATAAATTATTTGTGTTTCGGAATAAGTATGAGAGATGTGTATGTGATATGATAGATGTGTCAGTTTTTGAAATGTGTGCAGAGAGAGTTAGGTTAGATAAATTTTTTAAAATGACAGAAATAGATATTTTTATCCATGGGTATATATAGGCTCAGATAAGCAATTCTAGCTTTTTCTGAAAATAGTTATAAGACCTTATCTTAACTTATCCAGACATAGCTATCAAGGTTTATTCTAACGAAACAAATTTTTGCTATTCTCTTCTATTCTTCTCTATTCCGTGCTTATGTTTCACCCTAAATGGGGGGGGGGGATGATTCCATGTATATGTCAAAACATGCTTTCTCGAAGTGACTTTTAAGACCGGTCAATTTTTATAATTTATGATACTTCTGACTATGGGGTGCTTCCATCTAAACACATTCAAGTCCATGTTTGGTTGAAGAATAGGATTAGGAATAAATAAAAGTTTGTTAAAATAATATCAAAATAAGTGTTCGGAAGATATGAATAAATGAGAAACTGCATGCCATAATCAATTAATACATGGATTCCAATCAGTCTTTAAAAAAAAATTATTTCAAGTTATTCAATCTAAAAAAAATACGTGAATCCACTATCAAATTAAATATCAAATCAATTATCATTATTTTTTTATTTTTTATAAATTTTTATCTACAATTTATTCGTATTTTTGTATACTCTCCCATGATAATCATGTCCAACTGCAACTCAATATACTCCATATGTAACCGTTCGTTAACCCCACAATTGTACATAAAGTGTGAAGGGTGGTGTATAAAAGTCATATCAAATGAGGCTGACGTGTTAAATTAAAAAGGTCCAAACCACTTGTCTTCCGGAAAGAGACACGGGCTTATGGTAATTGGAATTTTTTATGAAATTTCCAAGGAATGGGTTGATGCGTCACATCTGGGATCTTCTAATAAGCTTGAAATGACCGGCATTCGGTTCAGTCATGGCAGCGTATCCATTACGTTGGTATTGGAGTTGGGATTACGTATGTCACTGTCAAACAACGGACGGTTTCCCAAATTGACTTAAAATGGACATCCAATTCATTTACAATTTACAAAAATAAAAAAAGAAAAAAAAAGGGTGAATATAAAAAAAATATTGTTTCACTGTACTTAAAAATCAAAATTAAAATAAAAATGTCAAAAAATAATGAAGAATGATAAATTTTAAAAAAAAATGTTTTAAAAAATAATAAAGAAAAAATAGAAACAAAATAACAAAAAAATATAACATAAATTGGAAAACTAAAATGTATTCAAAGAAGAAAACTCATTTTTTTAAAAAGAACGAAAAGAAATTCTTAAATCAAGAGATTTGTTGTTAAAAAAAGATCAAAGATCATTTATTTATAAACAGATAAATACTGGTCTTTCTCGTGTACGTGCCAATAAAAAAAAACATGTAAAAAAAATCAAAGGTGAGATTTGATTTATCTAGGGACCACCCACCATCCTTTTTTTTTCTTTTTTTTTCCCGTCCCCATGGACCCAAAGACCCCACTTGGGTTTTTTTTTTCTTTTTCTTTCTTCACTTCTATTGGACCCAGGACCCACTACTGGGGTTTTTTTTTTTTTTTCACTTTCACATTCAAGATTTAGGGTATTTTCGCCACCGGCCCCATCATAGAACACTCAAAGATTTATCATCATCTACGTTGTCCAAGCACAACGTGAAGAACAAGTTGATATTCTAAGGCATCATTTATCTTCTCATTTAAATTTCAAGCCCTAGAACTCAAAAAAAAAAAAAAAATTGCATGTGTGATGATGTACTAAAAAAATTTGGAAGGAGAAGTGTGTGCGGTTTGATAGATTATTCAAATTTGTATTTTGTATTAGGGATGAAATGAATCATATTTTTTTTTTTTTTTTTGAGAACTCATGTTTTGTATTTTTAAAAGTCATCTAAGATTTTTCTAATTTTTTTCAGACCAACCATGGAAACCTACATATGACATGGTGTTTGATTTTGAACAAGCTACATATGATTTTTATAATGAATACGGAAGGAGAATGGGGTTTAGTATTAGAAGACATTTTGTAACAAAAATAGACATACCAATGAAATTACTTCAAGAGTATTTGTTTGTTGTAAGGAGGGTTTTCGAGGTATCGATAAATGAGATCATTTGATTAAAAATAACATAGCAGATACGGGGACAGGTTGTGATGCACAAATGTCTATCAAATTGAACAGGAGTAATGGTAGGTACATGATCTATAATTTTGTGAAAATGCATAATCATCCTCTTGTATTAGTTACGTTGTGTGTTCTCATATGCTACCATCTATTTTTTGAAATATTATGTCTTATGTCTTCATCTAATATTTTGATGTAGTTTGATTTTACTTAATATTATGTAAATGATGTAACTCATTTCAAAACCTCAAAATATGAAGGGCATATTTAAAGTGAAAAAAAAACATCAAAGTATGAAGAACATATTTAAAGTGAACGCACTGTATTCATGAATATTCCTGTAGCTTTCCTATAAAGAAACCTTAAAATATGAATAACATATTTAAAATGAAAAAAAAAAAAAAAAAACCAAGTAGTGTGGTGGGTGGTCCACCGGATCTCACCCTTGATTTTCTAATATGACGGGTGGCATCTACTGATTAAAAGTATAGCAAGATCCTTACAACTTAAAGGATTGCAAAGAATCCGATCCCACAATCAATACCCTTAATCTTTTCAATCCATTTATATGCGATATAATATATTATGTTATATTGACATGAATGATATAATGAAATTTTTAAGAATAATTAAATAAATTATTTATAAAATTTACTATGAAATTGCATATATACACAACTGAAAATGAGTTTTTCTTATATATACCCCTCATTGCCCACGATCCTATATTGTAAAGTTATCTCATTTGAAACTCTAAAACCAACAATATTGCTCGAATGGATAAAAAAATTACTATTAATGAAAATAACAAATAATCATGGATATTTTGCTAAAATGTGATTTTTTAAGGTATATATACCAAAAAAAATCAAGAATTAAATTAGTTATGAAATTCTTTAAAAATTCATAACTTTTCAAATATAACTCTGATTTGGGTGATCAATAGATTGCTTGAAAGAACTTTTCAATATATACTTATGATTGTGAAATAGATTTTTCTATTAAAATGACTATTTTATGATGAAAAGTGAGATCAAATATTAAATCTCATATTTCACTTAAAATTAACTATTTATCACTTATATCCTATGATTATCTAAATCTAAATCTATTAAAAATAATAATAATAAAATATGATTATGTGGGACGATCACCACCATTCATTCAATATATTTTTAAAAAATCGTTAATGTGATTCGGTGGATATGAATATGATATTATCCAATTTATATATATACACATATATAAAGAGATATATATTTTTTTATATTTATCCTAATATAAAACTAATAAAAATATTTTTCCAATCTTAACCTTAATCTAAAATAAAAAATAATTAATAAATAAATGTAAATTCGAAAAATGAAAATGTTACAAAGGAACGAGCTTGAAAACTTAAACACTTTCACTTAATATAATAGATAAAAATCCTGTAAAATAGAAATAAAAAATATAAATAAAGTTTGTTCCATCTTTTACCCAAAACAAAATATCCCCATTTTTTATCTCAAATTGTAGACAATTGTCTATGCTTTATCATTTTCTTTTTCTTATGTCATATTAAATAACATATGATTTAACCCAATTATTTATTTATCCTAACCTCTTATCCCCATGCCAAAACAGGCCTTAGAGAGCTAATACACAATTAGTTTCGCAGCCCCATATATATTGCACTATCGTAGTGTGTAAACTCTAACATAGTGTATGATGTTTTTTTTTTTTCATGTTTTCAACTAAAAAAAATATATTACAATTTATATAACAATATATACTTTAATAGCATAGTAGTGTATGATTTAAAAATAAATAAAAGAAATGGGCTTTATGTGAAAGTGATTGTCAAACAGCATTTGGTAGCGAGATTACAAAATTGATTTGCTACAAACGTTGGGTTTAAAATTGATTCTGGAAGAAGCTATCTCCCTCAACTTTCTCTAATCGTAGTACACTATTTACCTAAAATCTAATTGCAAAAAATTACAATTACAAAATTATTTGGTTATACAATTATAGAATCAGCTTTCTACTAATACAAAAGCTGTCTAACCGTTGAATCAATTGTTGCCTATAAGTATATCATTTTCCTTTCATTTATTGGGGCGTGTCAGTCCTCCAATAAATGACACATTGTATTGTTCTTAAAGCCTACTAGAGGCTCATGGCATTATGGCACGGAAAATGTGAGACACGTCCCCTCTTCTAGCCCCAAATAAAGTTTTCACCTGTTTTGATTTTTTTTTAAAGATAATGTTTACGTGCAGTCCTGTTGTGCTGACATAATTAACCAACAAGAGGCATATGAAGAAGTTCTGATTCCAACACTGGTATACTATCATGTTTTTAAATTAACCGAAGAATAAAATAGGCTTGTGTGCATTATCTGTTATGTTGTATGGGATGTTGGCATCAACAAAGTGAGAATGCTGACTTCTGCTCTAAAAAAATTGCAGGAGCCTTGTGAAGAGACCCCACAACGGATGTATGCACACATTCCCATCTCACCAAGTTCTTTACTTGT
Source organism: Acorus gramineus (assembly GCA_030737835.1). NCBI lineage: Eukaryota > Viridiplantae > Streptophyta > Magnoliopsida > Acorales > Acoraceae > Acorus > Acorus gramineus. The sequence goes on from CM060849.1 coordinate 24,645,968, forward strand.
TCAAACAGTCGGTGGTCCAGAGAGTATCGACGAAAAGGTGGAAAGGCCAAGCCCAGTATCTGTTCTAGATCCATTCTCCACAGAAGAGATACACAGCCAGCAGCCCTGAAAACTCAGCGTAACTCAGCGTGGTATCAAATTCAATTGACCAGACAAAAAAAAAAAAATCTCTTTTGTTTTCTTTCCTTCTATGTTTGGAGTTGATATATTCAATATCTGCAACAGATTTTTCCAATACAACCCGAAGGATCCAGTTTGAGGAAACTGACAATGCTTCCGCAGTGGTGACCACCTTGGATTTTGAAACAAATTCAAGGTCATGTATTGCAGACGAGGAATGAAGACTCGAGTATGTGAGGAATATCTTGGAATCATACGATTTGGGATGTGGCGATCTTTCAGTGAGTAAGTGGAATTCTGCGGAGCAGCTGCTCAATCCATCCTTGTTCCATGAAGTAGAAACATCATCCGGCGAATTATTCTAGGACGATTTAAAGCTCCTGTTTGACTGCATTAATGAAGCTCTCCTGGAAATCTATGAAAGATATTTTGGACCCTCACCTTGGGTGTCTTTATCAAACCAAAAGCCTGATCATGTCCAAAAGGTGATGACCTTGCCAAGAAGTCATGGAAGGCATGGATTGGTATAATCCGTTTCAGTATCTAGGAACACTGGAGCAAATAGTTGGAAAAGATTTGGCTAAAGCAGGAACATGGATGGACCTCTGACTTCATGTTGAATGTGGTGGCATCGACATGGAAGAAGCCATTCTAGAGGACTTAATGGAAGAGACAATACTTGATCTCTGAACAAAGAACAGTTAAAAGACTTATACGGAAAAAAGGCGTCTCATCAGTATTTTTTAAATGCGCACCCTTTTTGCTGCATGAGTAACCACAGTCTATGCAAATCTACACAAATACTTGAGATAGAATATTGATTAAATTGGCTGAACTCTGTTTCATTGATTGCAACAGGTGTGGGAGGTGATATCATATCTCGGTGGATATAGGTTTGATCTCTTATCATTGTAGGTACAGGAATTGGGATCAGTTTCATTTGTGTGTGTTTTTTTTTTTTGAATGAATGGTCATTCATTTGCTTAGCTGTTTCTCTATTATTCTCTTTAAATTTCATGGTGTGGTTTTTAAGAGTGTTGATATGATTTGGGTGATCATTGTTACTGAAATAACTGCATGTTCCAAGCTGCAGTTGCATGTATAACTGAGCAACAACCTCTCTTTTTTATTCAAAAAATTTTATATTGGTTTTTGTGGAGTGAAATGGATAACCTTTATGTGATTAATGAAACTTAGTGGATCATCTTTGACATTCATCTGAACAAGTGGAAGAGTTCTGTTTTAACTGTATCTTATGCCTTTTGATTGGTGTTATAAATTTGGGCTTTGTTTGAAACTGTTCTGATGAGGGAGACAGGAAACAATTTAATCTGTTTCCAGCTCTGTCAAGACACCGGAATAGTAGACGAGGATTTAAGGCCTCACTCAGACCAGAAATAAATGTCAATCTGCCATATTGGATTCTATTCTTCTACCCCGTGTCTAGGAACATATGGCAAAAATAAAGAAGAATACATGAGAATAACTCAGAAAAACTATATGTTTTGATAGAATAAAATCTGATAGTTATGTCTGGATAAGCTAGGATAAGGCCTAATAACTATTCTTAGGAAATGTTGGAATTGCTTAATAGAGCTTATCTATGCCAATGGATAAAAATATTTTTATTTGTCATTTTAAAAAATTTATCTCACCTAACAGTATCACACAGATTTCAAAAATTATCACATCTATCAAATCAATCATACATCTCTCACACTATTCCCAGGTGTATAGTTGTTATTTAAAAAATCATAAACTCTTATTCATCATTTATCAATCATTTATCATCACTTTATCCAAGGTGAACCAAATAACAAAAAAATCATTTTTACGTTTTTCAATAAGAATAACAGAAAATGCAACCAAACAAAAAGTTGCTTATTCAGCCTGAATTGTTATCTATCCCAGTATAACTATCAGGAACAAATAACTCAATGTCACACCCCATACGAGAAGCTAGAGGACTAGTAACTCCCCTTCTCATTTGAATCAAACTAACCATGCGGATTCCCTTTGACAGGATCATCTGAAGGTTGTATGTCCCCTGACAGAGAGACATGGTAAAAACATACATCAACAAAGGGGGAACATATGGTGAACCAGGGTCCCAATGGAATACTGTCTTGCCTGTTCTCATGGTTTGGGATGACTTTGGGGGGTTCAAACTGTTGTATTATATGTATAAACAAAACTTTTTCTAGTGAATTAAACAACTTTGGTGGTAATTGAAGCACAAGGAATAAACAACCCAGTCAACAATTCTGATATTAGATATGCAAGAAATTAAGGCAACTAAATTTAAATTAGATCATCAATGGTTAAATAAATAATGATGATGATTAGGGTCATGCCATGTCATTGATTCAGTGGAGGGACTAGAAATGCCAAATAATGGATGGAAGAGGCAAAATGAAAAATATGATATTTTAAAAAAATTGCCCTTTCCCAATTATGAATTATTCTCCACACAATCAACTCATTAACAAAAGATAATTGAACTAGATGTAATCCAATCCAAAGCATCACTTTCCCTCCCTTTTCCAAAAAATAAATTTATGACAGAGAAGAGGATCAATATCCAAACCATAAATTTAAGGCCGTTTTGAAATTTGTTTTAGCAAAATCAGTTTTTAGTTAATTGATTCTAAATAGGTGTTTTGTATATCAACTTTTTGTTTCAAATTTTAGTTTCTATATATTTTATAAGCCAACAAAAATAATTTTTATGGAAAAAAAATTAAAAGTAGTTTTTTCAGAATCAATTATTTTAATCAATTTGTTTTTGAAAATTGGTTCCAAAGAAGGCCCAACAATGTCTTCATTTCAAAGTATACCACCAAAAAAAATTTCTTCATGTCAAAGTAGAGACAACAATCCAGTTTATACAAGGGTAGCCAAACAGAAAAAATCACATGACATTTCAAGAGAAGCTGGTCAACCATATCAGAACACCAGATACACGCCTTTCCAAAAATCTTCATCAGAATACCAAAACAGTTCAACAGAGTAACATATTTCATCCCCTCTTCCATTAAATTCCAAATTGATGGAATATTATGAAAATATGTCATTAGGTAGATTTAATTTTGATTGTACTGTACTGACTAGGGAATTGTATGTCCATCTGAATGAGATGTCATGCAAATTATTTATTTATTTATTTATTTGGTGTAAGATGTCATGCAAAGTTGGGATACACGGAATCACTTGTAGATCGATCCTGTGCATTGGATAAATTATTAACAATTCTTAATTAGCTGGTTTCGCTTTCGTTCCCCTTGTTTGTTGTATGGCCTAAGTCATGTCCCGGCCCAATTCTCCATGATACTAATAGTGATCTTATATATCCTTTGTTATATGAGACTTTATAGTTCATGAGAATCTTTATACTACAAAAAAAAAATCAATATTACATTTATTCCAGTTTTTCACACATTTTGCAGTCTTGAAAAATAACTACTTTTAAGACCTGATCTTGTATCTTCTAGTGGAAGAGATGTCCATTGTCTCATTGGCCTGTAGGATGAATGAATGTGATATTCTACTGCAAATACAAGGATATTTTCCTTAAAAAAAGAGCAAGATTACACACATAATCCCATTTACAACCCACATAGTTTTATATATGCCCAATGAAATATTTACATCATTAAACAAAGCACGCAATTTTTACTTCCTCATACATAGAGGAGGGTTCAGGAGCAGACACCCGCAAAACCAATTCATGCGGACGTGTTTGGGTACATTGAATTTGTGGCATAGATTCAATAAAAAAAAAGGTTCACCATCATTTAATGCTGACCATATCCATCTAACCAACCCATCTAACATAACCCAATGACTAACCTAACCAACCCATTCTCTCACCCCACTCAAATCGTATTCGAAAAAATAAATCACAAAAACTCATTCTCACCATTCCTGACAAATCCCCCTGATTTCGCCCCCTCCCTCTCTCGATCTCCCCAATGCCACCGCTCCTCAAGCCTGACACGCCGCGGCCATCAACATAGCCCTCCTCGACGCCCCTCAACACAACCCAACATCGCCGTCACCGTCACTGCCTCTCGCACTGCCCAACGTCGCGATCGACTTGTGAAGGTTCACCCTAGACTCTCCATGATGATTTGTTTTCTAGATCTAGGGTTTTACTTTCTCATTTAAGGATTTTGCCTATTTTAAGTAGATCTAGTTCATCCATGATGAGAATATGCTTTGATTTTTTTTTATTTGTTGTTGTTGGTTCTTGTTTGAATATTTTAAGGAAGATATTCATAATTTTTTTGAATATTTCAACCCCCTATATATTTGCCGAATCAAGTAACAATGAATATTCAAAGCTTGTTGTAAATTTTTTTGTTTGGTTGGTTTTTCAATATGTAATGAAATGGGTAATTTGGAGTTGGAAGTTCTGGGAATGAATTTATGAAGAGTTAGATTCAAGTTCTTCCAATGTTGTTTATACTCTTCAAATAGATCATGAATTGAAATCCACAAAAGGTCAAGAATTTGAAGCACTAAATGATGATCATGAGTTCTATAATAAATATGTAAAAGCAGCTGAATTTATTATTCGAATTCATTCTAGTAGGAAGAGTAAAGACACTAATAAAACCTTAAGGAAGCGGTATGTGTGCTATAAAGAAGAAATATGTTTTACAGATGGGGTTAATAAAAAAGAAAGGCGTCATGGTATAATAAAATAGGGTTGTAAGGCAAATATTGCAATAGTGAACACTCAACAATGTAAATGCAATTTTAGTTTAAATATTTCATCAAACATTTTATATATAAGTTTCAAATATCAAAATATTACAAATTATACAAAAAATTTATTCAGAGAGTAATAAGAAAAAAAAATTTCAAGTTGGGAACTTAAAATGAAACAGGAAAAAGGGAGGGACTGATCACTAAATAACATAGTTTACAGGGACTTGTAAATAAATCACATTTCACAAACTAACGGTATATGGACATACATTTGACGGGGACTAACAATCTTATCGGTAAGAGTTTTTCTGTTGGAGGGTTTACAGTGCATTCGACTTACGTTGCACATTTTCATGAACTGCTACAGTATTGTTCCAGTAACTAGCCACAAATGATAGCATTCCGTTATTTCCACCCAGAACTCTCTGTAACACTCAGTTCATTTTTTCATTCCCATTAGAGTCTTATATATTTTATTAGTCCCCCACTCATTGTGTGTGTATATATATATATATATATATATATATATATTTATTGTTAGAAATTTTTTTATAAATGATATCAATAAAAGTACATGAAATATATGATTTAAAAAATAAACTAAAAACATGTATTGTTTGTGTTTTTTGGCTAATGTATATCGTGTGTAACATTTTCCTTCCACCATAGCTCTCTATACCCAAGCATAGGCTATGGGGTGGGTTGGGCCAGACGAAGAAAAATAGATTGGTTTTTTGCATGTATACCATCAAAATATATGTTATTTATTTTTATACCATTAGAATTTTTATTAATGAAAGAATGTGCCATTCTTTCATCATTTATAACCAAAATAAAACTTAACCATAGTTAGTTCTTAACCAAGAAATAAAAATGACAAATATAACCTTAATATAATATTTTTTGTAATGTAAATAATTAAACATAGTAGCCTAGTTAATCTCTTGCTCTTTTCAAATCAACCGTGAATTATTCAATCTTTTCCCTTCTTTCTTTTTCTTCCAATCAAGATCTAGATTTTTTTAAAAATTATCATTTTGCAATATATATGATTAATTATTCTCAAAATAATTTTATTTCATTTCTACTAAAGTAAGTATTACTAAATACTATATCTTAGCTAATAAATAGTTTGTATGTTACTGTATCTAATTTTTTATATTTGGAAATTAGATGAAATTTATCATTTTCATGTTAAAATTAATATTTTTTTATTTTTTAAATATTGTATTTGGTAGAGTAAAATAAGCAAAATAAAGAAATGCTAATTTGGTCATTCTCCAAGACTTTAACGGTTTTAATAGAAATTTGAATGAAAATTAACTAGAATGGTAGATATGCATAATTTCTACATATTTCAATGGTATAAAAATAATTAAGTTATTTAGAGTGATATGAAAATAAATAGTATGTTTTTTAATAGTATACATGTAAAAAAATCCAAAATAGATTCATATTTGGTTCAAATTTAAAGTCTATGGGTTTTTATTTGGTCAACGGGCGCGGGCCTGACTTCCCGATAGAAAAGACTAAAGCCCATGCTTCAAGTCTAGGGACGTGCGATTGACTTAATATAATTTTTCTGAGCATTGATATATTCAGTCTATTTTACAGCTCGATTTGTATTCACATGCACTATGAATTCATGATAGCATAGTATATGTTGTTCTATCATAGTGTATGACATAAAAGAAAAAAAATTATTTATTCAAAATAAAAAAAAAACGCTATTATATCTCAGTATATACTTTATTTCATATAATAGTATGTACTTCATAAAAAATTGTATGATTTTAAATTTCATAGATTTTCCCTTTTTTCCCTTTTCCTTGTTTAGCACAAATGCTAGCTTTTTGAAAGGTTAAAAAGAAAAATTTTACTTTCTCTCACTTTTCTTTATTTTCCATCGTGTACAAACACATCCTTAACGTTCAACTTGAGAATTCCTCTACAGTGGTGGTGTTCGTTGGGTATGCTTCCTTTCTCTTACATATAAAACTGTAAATTCCAAAGATTATTATCATGACTCCTCATGTCCAATGAGATGGACACGTTATTCATCACTCTTACATCTCCATTTTACATATCAATTAACTGTAAATAAAACTATAAAATACATTTTCTTTTTGAGCATTGCACATAAAAGGTACTTTGACGCATAATATTTAGTATTACAATAACCCATCAATATGAAAAGATCATATCAGCAAAATCCCTAGTTTCTTCCATTGTCTTTAATCTTCGGATGCTGAGCGCGGAAGTTACATAAACAGGTTGTCCAAACGAAGAAAATACGCGATCCTCCAATTTCTCTTGAAAAGCAGAATTCCCCAGACCATCCAGAAACCCAAGACAAACCCTGGTGCAATGCGGAGGAATAACCATAATATTTCTTGGCCATCTCCAGCTTCATCTTTATTATCTTCACTAGTAAATGATGGGCTCTGTGACGGCCCATCGTCAGTGCATTCTTGAGAGATTGGAGGTCCACAAAGATTGAAATTGCCCATATAAATAGATGCATCATTTAGAGTCTGAAGTTGGTTGCCTGTAGGAATTCTCCCTGATAGATTGTTGAATGATAAATTCAAGTAACCCAAAAGGTTGAGATCAGAGAGGCTTGGAGGAATCTGACCGGAGAGCTCGTTTCTTGATAGATCAAGTGATATCATTGATCGCAGATCACCAATCTTCGACGGGATATTCCCAGTCAAATGATTTTCAGACAAGTTCAGGCTTTGCAATCCAAGAAGACGGAGGAGACTCTGGGGGATCTCCCCAACAAGGGAGTTGCTGGATAGGTCCATGTTCGTTACCAGTGGGAGATTGTTGGTGTATTCACGTTTCATTCCATTCTTGACCAATGGCAAGCTATATTTGTAGTTTGGAAGCATAAAATCACCAAGGTCTCCTGCATCTATCCCGTATTCCATAACATGCAGTGCTTGTTGGCTTGCGTTTGGATTGATGACCATGTTGCTGAAATTGCCAATACACTCAGGTATATGTCCTGTAAGATAATTGTTTGCAAGGTCCAAGATCTGAAGAGAAGAAAGATTACAAATTTGTGGAGGGATCGCCCCGCTGAAGGAATTTGATCGTAGCCGAAGAAATAACAAACTTGATAGGCTCTCTCCCAGCCAAGTTGGAACACTTCCATGTAAATTATTTTGACCGAGATCAACCATAACCAATCCCGTGCAATCCTTCATAGACGAAGGTATTTCTCCAGAAAAGCTATTATTGCTTAAGCGTAATGCTTTAAGCATAGGAAATGGACGGCACACCAGGGTCGGGATCTCGCCAGACAGGTTATTGTTTGCTAAATTAACAACCATTAACATGGTTAAATTATTCCAACAAATGGGGAGCTCTCCTGATAACTGATTGTTAGAGAGATCGAGAACTGCCAATTGATCCCCAAATTTGCATATAAATGAGGGGATACTTCCATTTATTTGATTGTTTGATAGAAATAGATGGTTTAATTTTGCTTCATCATTGCCAAAAACAATTGGTCCTGTAAATGAATTATTCGTCAAATCCAGACTTTGTATATTGGAAGGGAGTGGAGGCAATGGACCTTCAAACTGGTTGGAACTCAGGTTGATATCTGAAATGTTAATAGATGCAAAGTTCATGGGTAACATTCCTCTGATCTCGTTCTGTGAGAGATCCAATAGGGTAGCTTGGGAAGACAAGTTCCAAAACCAATCAGGTATGGTATCTGAAATTCCTGTATTGGATAAGTTTAGTGCATCAAAATTGTTCTGTGTATAAAGCCAATGTGGAAAATGACCACCTAATCGGCAAGATCCCAATCCGATTATTTTAAGATGAAATGGAGGAACCCATCCAGAAGAAACATTCAAAACCAATGAATTTGAAGACATATCCAGCTGTTCTAGTTTCACGAGATTAGCGAAGTGATGTTCAAAGATGGTATCTCGCAATGAGTTTTGGGCAACATCCAGAACTTTCAGTTCTGAGAGTTGTCCAATATTCTTAGAAATAGTACCATTCAATTGATTCTGACTCAGATACAACTGTGACAATAATGACAACCTTCCTATAGACGCTGGTATAGACCCAAAAATCATGTTCTCTCGCAGATCAAGAGTTGCTAGATGACTGAACTTCTCCAGCAAATCAGTCAAGTTTCCTTTCAGTTTATTGGAACTCAACAACAATGTGTGGAGACTGTACCTAGCGCAGCCGGACAAACTCTCTAACATTGCCATGATCTCTCCCCCAAAAAGGTTGGATGACAGTTCCAAAGTATGCAATCGACAAAGATTTCCCATGGTTCTTGGGATGATCAAACCATCAAATTTATTTTCGCCAAGTAAAAGAACTTCAAGAGAAGCCAAGTTTTCAAAAGCAGTGGGAATTTGACCATAGAAATAGTTGTCACTAAGATCGAGATGTGTAAGGCTGCTTATATTAAACAACCAATCAGGAATTGTGGAATTAAATTCATTACCAGAAAGATCAAGGACTGAGAGACGAGAAAAATTAGCATAGTGAGTCTTGGGAGAACTTGGCAAACTATCAAGTATGCAATTCCCCAACCGTAAAACTGATAAAGAGGGGAGCATGAAGGTCATCTGGAACCAGTCAGATGACATAGTGAGGTTCACACCAGTCAAATCAAGATGATGCAGAGTGGATAGGCCCGACAACCATTGCAGGTTGTCCGAGCTGATAGGTTGAGGATATACATCACCCGGGCCTATGTGTAGAATTTCCAAGAGGGACAGATTTCCAAGCTGATGAGGGATTGTACTGTTGAAATCACACTTGGAAAGATTCAGATACGTGAGTTTTGAGAGTGAACCAATGAAGGGAGGAATAGGGCCTTCAAAACCGTTGGAGCTCAGGTCCAAATAACTAAGATGTTTCAAATCAAGCAGTGGGGGACCTATCTTACCTCCCAAGCACCAGTATGGACCAGGACGCATGCATGGAAAGGAATGATCGTGGATGAGGGTTTCGGAGGTCAAGCTTTACGACATGGCCCGTCCGGTTGTCGCAGCCAACACCATTCCATCTGCAGCAGTCCTTGCCGGTCCATGTGGAGAGTCGGTTTGGAGTGTCTACAAGTCCCGCTTTGAAATCGAGGAGGGCTTGCCTCTCAAACTCCAAGCAGGTTGTGTGGGAGGGTGAATTGCAAAGACACAGATTGATTGTTCCCAGACAAATTAGAAAGCCAAGGAACCAGACCACAGAAGCAGCTCCACACATTTGATTATACGCACCCATGATCACCATGTAATGATATATGTCCGACTGCAACTCAATACATTCCGATTATATAATAACCGTTATATTGAAATCCAAACCACTGTCTCTCGGAAATTTCGACGAACCACTAGCAGGTCAAAGACGTAATGAGTTAATTAAGCGTCACATCTGGGCCCACGTTACATCGGTTCATTCACGGTAGCGTATAAATTACGTTGCTATTGGAGTTTTTTTTTTTTTTTTTTTTTTTTTTTTTTTTTTTTTTTTTTTTTTGTACCACGTTGGTATTGGGGCTGGGAGATAAAAGTTATTCGACCTTGATAGCTATACTATGATAAATAACAATCCATGTTGAATAGATAAAAAAAAAATTTTGTTGTCTTTTCTGTTATTCGCATTGAAAAACGTAAAATTGATTTTTTTATTGTTTGGTTCACAATGGATAAAATAAAGATAAGTGGTAGATAAGAGATGGATAAGAGTTTATGACATTTTAAATGACAATTGTACCCCTGTATAAATTATTTCGGTTTATGAATAAGTATGAGAGATGTGTGTGATATGAGAGATGTGTGTGTGATATGATAGATGTGTCAATTTTTTAAATGTGTGCAGAGAGAGTTAGGTTAAATAAATTTTTCAAAATGATAGAGAAGGGTATTTTTATTCATTGGTATAGATAAGCTCAGATAAGCAATTCTAGCTTTTTATGAGAATAGTTATCAGACCTTATCCTAACTTATTCAGACATAGTTATCAATGTTTATTCTAACAAAACAAATTTTTGTTATTCTCTTGTATTCTTCTCTATTCCGTGCTTATGTTCCACCCCAAATGGGGGGGGGGAATGATTCCATGTATATGTCAAAACATGCTTTCTCGAAGTGACTTTTATAAAACCCGTCAATTTTTATAATTTATAATACTTTGGACTCTGGGGTGCCTCCATCTAAACACATTTAAGTCCATGTTTGGTTGAAGAATAGGATTAGGAATAAATAAAAGTTTGTTAAAATAATATCAAAATAAGTGTTTGGAAGATATGAATAAATGAGAAACTGCATACCATAATCAATTAATATATGGATTCCAATCAGTTCTTAAAAGAAAATTATTTTAAATTATTCAATCTAAAAAAAATACGTAAACCCACTATCAAATTAAATATCAATTCAATTATCATTATTTTTTTATTTTTTATAAATTTTTCTCTACACTTTATTCATATTTTTGTATACTCTCCCATGGTAATCATGTCCAACTGCAACTCAATATACTCCATATGTAACCGTTCGTTAACACCACAATTGTGCATAAAGTGTGAAGGGTGGTGTATAAAAGTCATATCAAATGAGGCTGACGTGTTAAATTAAAAAGGTCCAAACCACTTGTCTTCCGGAAAGAGACACGGGCTTATGGTAATTGGAATTTTTATATGAAATTTCCAAGGAATGAGTTGATGCGTCACATCTGGGATCTTCTAATAAGCTTGAAATGACCGGCATTCGGTTCAGTCATGGCAGCGTATCCATTACGTTGGTATTGGAGTTGGGATTACATATGTCACTATTAAACCACGGACGGTTTCCCAAATTGACTTAAAATGGACCTCCAATTCATTTAAAAAAAAAAAAAAAGGGGGATGAATATAAAAAAAATATTGTTTCACTGTACATAAAAATCAAAATTAAAATAAAAATGTCAAAAAATAATGAAGAATGATAAATTTAAAAAAATAATAAAGAAAAAATAGAAACAAAATAACAAAAAAATATAACATAAATTGGAAAACTAAAATGTATTCAAAGAAGAAAACTCATTTTTTAAAAAAGAACGAAAAGAAATTTTTAAATCAAGGAATTTGTTGTTAAAAAAAATCAAAGATCATTTATTTATAAATAGATAAAATACTAGTGTTTCTCACGTACTTGTCAATAAAAAAAAAAACATGTAAAAAAAATCAAGGTGAGATTTGATTCATCTAGTGGACCACCCACCATCCCCCTTTTTTTTTTTTTTTTTCGGCCCCATGGATCCAAAGACCCCACTTGGGTTTTTTCTTTTTCTTTTTTCACTTCTAGTGGACCCAGACTCACCACTTGGGTTTTTTTTTTTTCACTTTCACATTCAAGATTTAGGGTATTTTCCCCACCGGCCCCACCACAGAACACTCAAAGATTTATCACCATCTTCGTTGTCCAAGCACAACGTGAAATACAAGTTGATATTCTAAGGCATCATTTATCTTCTCATTTAAATTTTGAGCCCTAGAACTCAAAAAAAAAAAAAAAATTTGCATGTGTGATGATGTACTAAAAAGATTTGGAAGGAGAAGTGTGTGCAGTTTGATAGATTATTCAAATTTGTATTTTGTATTAGGGATGAAATGAATCATGTTTTTTTTTTTTTTTGAGAACTCATGTTTTGTATTTTTAAAAGTCATCTAAGATTTTTCTATTTTTTTTTTCAGACCAATGGATAATTCAGGAAACCTACATATGACATGGTGTTTGATTTTGAACAAGCTGCATATGATTTCTATAATAAATACGGAAGGAGACTGGGGTTTAGTATTAGAAGACATTCTTGTAACAAAAATAGGCATACCAATTAAATTACTTCAAGCGTGTTTGTTTGTTGTAAGGAGGGTTATCGAGGTACCGATAAATAAGATCATTTGATTAAAAATAACAGAGCAGATATAGGGACAGGTTGTGATGCACAAATGTCTATCAAATTGAACAGGAGTAATGGTAGGTACATGGTCTATAATTTTGTGGAAATGCATAATCATCCTCTTGTATTAGTTACGTTGTGTGTTCTCATATGCTACCATCTATTTTTTGAAATATTATGTCTTATGTCTTTATTTAATATTTTGATATAGTTTGATTTTACTTAATATTATATAAATGATATATCTCATTTCAAAACCTTAAAATATGGACATATTTAAAGTGAAAAAAAAAATATCAAAGTATGAAGAACATGTTTAAAATGAACGCACTAGATTAATGAATATTACTGTAGCTTTCCTATAAAGAAACATTAAAATATGAAGAACATATTTAAAGTGAAAAAAAAAAAAAAAAAAAAACCAAGTAGTGGGTCCTGGGACCTCTGGAAATGAAAGGGAAAAAAGAAAAAACAAGTTGGGTCTTTGGGTCCAAGAAAAAAAAAAAACGGTGGGCGGTCCACCGGATCTCACCCTTGATTTTTTAATATGACGGGTGGCATCCATTGATTAAAGTATAGTAAGATCCTTAGGACCCAAAGGATTGCAAAGAATCCGGTCCCATAATCAATACCCTTAATCTTTTCAATTCATTTATATGCGATATAATATATTATATTATATTATATTGACATGAATGACATAATGAAATTTTTAAGAATAATTAAATAAATTATTTGTAAAATTTACTATGAAATTACATATATACACAACTGAAAATGAGTTTTTCTTATATATACCCCTCATTGCCCACAATCAACCCTATATTGTAAAGTTATCTCATTTGAAACTCTAAAACCAACAATATTGCTCGAATGGATAAAAAAAAATACTATTAATGAAAATAACAAATAATCATGGATATTTTGCTAAAATTTGATTTTTAAGATATATATACCAAAAAAATCAAGAATTAAATTATTTCTGAAGTTTCTAAAAATTCATAACTTTTCAAATATAACTCCGATTGGGGTAATCAATAGCTCGTTGGAATGTTTTTTTCGGTATATACTAATGATTGTGAAATAGATTTTCTTTCAAAAATGACTATTTCATTATTAAAAGTGAGGTCAAATATTAAAACTCATATTTGACTCGAAATTAGATATTTATCACCTATATTATATGATTATCTCAATATAAATTTATTAAAAATAATAATAAAAAATATTATAATGTGGGACGATTACCATCATTCATTCAATATATTTTTAAAAAATCGTTAATGTGATTCGGTGGATATGAATATGATATTATCCAATTTATATATACATATATATAAATAGATATATATTTTTTTTATCATTATCCCAATATAAAACTAATAAAAATATTTTTTCATTCATAACCTTAATCTAAAATCAAAGATAATTAATAACTAAGGGTAAATTTGAAAAATAAAAATGTTATAAAGTAACGGACTTAAAAACTTAAACACTTTCGCTTAGTATTATAGATAAAAATCCCGTAAAATAGAAATAAAAAATATAAATAAATTTTGTTCTATCTTTTACCCAAAACAAAATATCCCCATTTTTTATCTCAAATTGTAGACAATTGTCTATGTTTTATCATTTTCTTTTTCTTATATCATATTGAATAACATATGATTTAACCCAATTATTTCTTTATCCCAACCTCTTAACCCCATGCCAAAGCAGGCCTTAGAGAGTTAATACACAGTTAGTTTTGCAGCCCCATATATATTTCGTTATCGTAGTGTGTAAACTCTAACATAGTATATGATTTTTTTTTTCATGTTTTCAACTAAAAAAAATATATTACAATTTATATGACAATATATACTTTAATAGCATAGTAGTGTATGATTTAAAAATAAATAAAAGAAATGGGCTTTATGTGAAAGTGATTGTCAGACATACTAAGGTAGCATTTGATAGCGAGATTGTAAAATTGATTTGCTACAAGCGTTGGATTTAAAACTGATTTGGTAAGAAATTGTCTCTCTCAATTTTCTCTAATTATAGTGCACTGTTTATCTAAAATCTGACTATAAAAAATTACAATTATAAAATTATTTAATTATACGGTTTGAGAATCAATTTTCTACCGATACATAAGCTGTCCAATGGTTGAATCAATCGTTGCCTATAAGTATATCATTTTCCTTTCATTTATTGGGGCGTGTCAGTCCTCCAATAAATGACACATTGTATTGTTCTTAAAGCCTACTAGAGGCTCATGGCATTATGGCACGGAAAATGTGAGACACGTCAGCTCTTCTAGCCCCGAATAAAGTTTTCACCTGTTGATTTTTTTTAAAGATAATGTTTACTTACAGTTTTTTTTTAAGACTCAATTTTAGTTACATGTGTTTTAAATTTTTTAAAAATAGTATATTTCATCTGATGAGATATATATTTTTATAAAAAAAATAAAACATATACTTTAATGAATTACATAAATACATTTATAGAAAATGTAAAAAATTTCTATAAATGTATTTACCTCGTTTAAATGAGTATATGCTACGGTAATTTTCTACTGACGCATGTGGGATTGAAATAAGGGTTGAAAAAAATACTGTGTAACAACACTCTTTTTTTAAATAGTATACTTCATCTAATGAGATATACATGTGCTTTTGTAAGAGATGAAATATATACTCCAATGAATTGTATAGACTCATTTATTGAATGTGTAAAAAAAATTCTAACGAGTTATATACCTCATTATAGTGAGTGCAGTGGATTAACAAGTTATACGAGACTGTAAATGAGCTATAAAATGGGATGAGTGTAACAATGCTCATACAGTGAACTCTATTATCATTCCTCATTAAAGAAGTTCAGGATTTACATCTAGATGATAACTCTCTTGGTTTTAAGAGTAACGGTTAAACACAGTCTTATATAGTTTCATGTACATTTTTATTTTTTAATAAAATATAAACATGTGATATTTTATATTTTTGTAAAAAAATATTGTGCTTAGTTGATAATTATTTTTGCAACCAAGCATTATTAACATCAGTATCACCAAGCATTTTTGTCCCACATCGGTTAAAGAATGCTAGAAGTAGTTTTTAAATATGCCTCATGTAGATCTTGGATCGGGACCCAAGCAAGGGCTGGGGCCTGTGAATTGCATTTGCTTTTGATGATTGCGGACATGGTCATGGGTACGGCTGGCAACGTTTAAATTTGAATTTAAACGTTTGAAATTGAAATTGAAATAAATATGATAAAGCAGAGTGAAAAACTAAGTGTTCCACCATTAATCCTCCACACAAACTCTTCTAATCCCTATCTTCATATTATCTCTGTTTTTTTGTATGATAATAGATAACATTTTCCTAACAGTATGACTGTATTGTAATTTCTTCTTGAACTTATATAGGTGATGACTATTCAAAGAGTAGGTGTAATTTGCAAGCACAAATCCAAGAGAACCATAAAGTCTCGGATAAAGGTTGCACTGATAAATGTGTAAGTCAGTTTAACATCAGTATTTAGATAAATGTGGCATCTGACTTAATGAATGCATTTGTTCCTGGTTCCACATTATGACCAATTATTTATGTTCTACTCTCAGTACAGGATAACATTGCCAGTTTATTTTTCTTTTGTGATGTTCTACAATGATTTGTTCTTTGTACATGTTTTTTTATATTATTGGGACAATGGTTTGCAAGCATCACTTTGTGTACAATGATTTTGTGGAGTAGTACATATTTGAAATTGCATACAACTGCATTTTAAAAGCTAAATGTTAACATTAGGCATTGGTATATGGTTGGCTAGTTTTCAGTGCATATGACTACATTGACTGCCAAAAATCTGCAATCTCTCACCTACTGGTATATGTTTTATTTTCTTTACTTTTTCTGAAAATTACTAGTATCTGTTCCTTTTCCCTTAGGAAATTATATGCTTGTAATAAATCCTTAGTGAAAGCATGATGATCAGTTCTTTTATAATTTTGTCAATACTGTTGAGTTAATCTAAGCTTGAATTTCTCACATATGTTATATGTTTCATTCTTCTATAGCAAATTAAACTTTTCTTGAGTTTGTTTATGTTATCATTGTTGGTGTAATATGTGATTTAACAGGACCAGTTTTTTAAATTGGAAGCCCCGGCTAATCCCTCAGGTGTTTGAGCACACAATATGTGTGTTATCATATTGTTTACCTCTTGGATTTCATATTATAGTCTTGCAATGATGACAGGGTGGTTTATTTTATTATCAATATTTCCTTGTGGAATTTCTTGCAATTCCAGAATGGCGAAAAAATTGACAGAGGTAAGAATAATATCAGAAGTGTCAAGGTTCTCATGGAAGAGGAAATGTCTGAAATGCAGAGACCAAACAAAATTTCAAGAACTAAATCTGAACAGATTAGATCTGATTCAGGACGTGGCAGATACAATGAAAAGAATCTTAAGAAAGAAAACAAGACTTGCAAGGTAGCCTATTCAAATGCTTCCAAGAGTTTGGAAACCAATGATTCCCATTATTCTGATATAATGGAAGTAAATTATAGGAATCTCAATATAGCTGCGGCGGTGGAAGAGTTCTGAAGAGAGAACTATCCATTTCAAGAACAGGCTGTTCCTCAAAGAATGCTGCGTGAAGCTCTAAAGGTTATCGACTCAAAGCAACCCAATGGAGATGGGAGCGAAGAGCTCTTGAATGCAATAGAAGTGTTAAAACTTCTGCGAGACCTCAGAGAAGAGAGAAAAGAGGGAAGTCAAATGAGTTTTGATTGAATATTGGATCTGAAGTTTCTTCGAGTAGGGCACATAGAATTCAAAAGGAGGCCAAGAAACATCTTGCTGAGTTGCTAAGTGTCGAGGACAGAGACATGGATCTTCAGAACAAACAAGCCCCCAAATCATTGGGAAGAATTTTTTCTTTGCCCAATTACAACCTAGATTTAGTCTTGGAAGGGCTCCACGATATAGTTCTTGAAGAGATATTAAATGTAGTAGTCCTGTGGAAGAGAAGCAGCCAGTATTTGTACCTCAACCAATGAAGTTTTCTTCTTTACAGAAAGTCAAACAAGAAGTTATATTGATAGTCTACTAATATCGTCGGGGTAGAAGTTGGAGAGTTATTCTGGCACCAATGATGAATCAGGTGTCGAACTGCAGGTGCCCAACTTGATTCCAAGACTCTCAGAGGGAGACTGTGACATGAATTTATAGGAAAACTTCTGTATAACAGATGGCAATAGTCCTGAAGGTATTTTCACTCTATTTCTTGTTGTCTTAACATATTTTAATGACATCCTTCATGTTTCTTGGAGTACTAAGTCCATGAAAAATTTATGCAGGTGATGCTGGAACTTCAGAAATATCAAGTGCAGAATGCATGAAGGATGATGATGTTTTGCATGATAATTCTGAAGCAAATGGTAATAGACCCAGCATTGGCTTTGTCCGTTGTGCTGACATAATTAACCAACAAGAGGCATATGAAGAAGTTCTGATTCCAAGACTGGTATACTATCATGTTTTAAAATTAACCGAAGAATAAAATAGTCTTGTGTGCATTATCTGTTATGTTGTATGGGATGTTGGCATCAACAAAGTGAGAATGCTGACTTCTGCTCTAAAAAAATTGCAGGAGCCTTGTGAAGAGACCCCACAACGGATGTATGCACACATTCCCATCTCACCAAGTTCTTTACTTGTTCAAACAGTCGGTGGTCCAGAGAGTATCGACGAAAAGGTGGAAAGGCCAAGCCCAGTATCTGTTCTAGATCCATTCTCCACAGAAGAGATACACAGCCCGCAGCCCTGAAAACTCTACAACTCAGCGTGGTATCGAATTCAATTGACCAGACAATAAAAAAAAAATCTCTTTTGTTTTCTTTCCTTCTATGTTTGGAGTTGATATATTCAATATCTGCAACAGATTTTTCCAATACAACCCGAAGGATCCAGTTTGAGGAAACTGACAATGCTTCCGCAGTGGTGACCACCTTGGATTTTGAAACAAATTCAAGGTCATGTATTGCAGACGAGGAATGAAGACTCGAGTATGTGAGGAATATCTTGGAATCATACGATTTGGGATGTGGCGATCTTTCAGTGAGTAAGTGGAATTCTGCGGAGCAGCTGCTCAATCCATCCTTGTTCCATGAAGTAGAAACATCATCCGGCGAATTATTCTAGGACGATTTAAAGCTCCTGTTTGACTGCATTAATGAAGCTCTCCTGGAAATCTATGAAAGATATTTTGGACCCTCACCTTGGGTGTCTTTATCAAACCAAAAGCCTGATCATGTCCAAAAGGTGATGACCTTGTCCAAGAAGTCATGGAAGGCATGGATTGGTATAATCCGTTTCAGTATCTAGGAACACTGGAGCAAATAGTTGGAAAAGATTTGGCTAAAGCAGGAACATGGATGGACCTCTGACTTCATGTTGAATGTGGTGGCATCGACATGGAAGAAGCCATTCCAGAGGACTTAATGGAAGAGACAATACTTGATCTCTGAACAAAGAACAGTTAAAGACTTATACGGAAAAAAGGCGTCTCATCAGTATTTTTTAAATGCGCACCCTTTTTGCTGCATGAGTAAGCACATTCTATGCAAATCCACACAAATACTTGAGATAGAATATTGATTAAATTGGATGAACTCTGTTTCATTGATTGCAACAGGTGTGGGAGGTGATATCATATCTCGGCGGATATAGGTTTGATCTCTTATCATTGTAGGTACAGGAATTGGGATCAGATTCATTTGTGTGTTTTTTTTTTTTTTTGAATGAATGGTAATTCATTTGCTTAGCTGTTTCTCTATTATTCTCTTTAAATTTCATGGTGTGGTTTTTAAGAGTGTTGATATGATTTGGGTGATCATTGTTACTGAAATAACTGCAAGTTCCAAGCTGCAGTTGCATGTATAACTGAGCAACAACCTCTCTTTTTTTTATATTGGTTTTTGTGGAGTGAAATGGATAACCTTTATGTGATTAATGAAACTTAGTGGATCATCTTTGGCATTCATCTGAACAAGTGGAAGAGTTCTGTTTTATCTCTATCTTATGCCTTTTGATTGGTGTTATAAATTTGGGCTTTGTTTGAAACTGCTCTGATGAGGGAGACAGGAAACAATTTAATCTGTTTCCAGCTCAAGACACCGGAATAGTAGACGAGGATTTAAGGCCTCACTCAGACCAGAAATAAATGTCAATCTGCCATATTGGATTCTATTCTTCTACCCCCTATGTCGAGGAACATATGGCAAGAATAAAGAAGAATACATGAGAATAACTCAGAAAAACTATTTGTTTTGATAGAATAAAATATGATAGTCATGTCTGGATAAACTAGGATAAAGGCCTAATAACTATTCTTAGAAAATGTTAAAATTGCTTAACATAGCTTATCTATGTCAATGGATAAAAATATTTTTATTTGTCATTTTAAAAAATTTATCTCACCTAACAGTGTCACGCAGATTTCAAAAATTGTCACATCTATCAAATCAATCATACATCTCTCACACTATTCTCAGGGGGTATAGTTGTCATTTAAAAAATAATAAACTCTTATTCATCATTTATCAATCATTTATCATCACTTTATCTAAGGTAAATTAAATAACAAAAAAATCATTTTTACGTTTTTCAATGAGAATAACAGAAAATGCAATCAAATAAAAAGTTGCTTTATTCAATCTGGATTGTTATCTATCCCAGTATAACTATCAGAAACGAATTACTCAATGTCACACCTCATACGGGAGGCTAGAGGACTAGTAACTCCCCTTCTCATTTGAATCAAACTAACCATGTGGATTCCCTTTGACAGGATCATATGAAGGTTGCATGTCCCCTGACAGAGAGACATGGGAAAAACATACATCAACAAAGGGGGAACATATTGTGAACCAGGGTCCCAATGGAATACTGTCTTGCATGTTCTCATGTTTTGGGATGACTTTGGGGGGTTCAAACTGTTGTATTATATGTATAAACAAAACTTTTTCTAGTGAATTAAACAACTTTGGTGGTAATTGAAGCACAAGGAATAAACAACCCATTCAACAATTCTGATATTAGATATGCAAGAAATTAAGGCAACTAAATTTAAATTAGATCATCAATGGTTAAATAAATAATGATGATGATTAGGGTCATGCCATGTCATTGATTCAGTGGAGGGACTAGAAATGCCAAATAATGGATGGAAGAGGCAAAATGAAAAATATGATATTTTTAAAAAATTGCCCTTTCCCAATTATGAATTATTCTCCACACAATCAACTCATTAACAAAAGATAATCGAACTAGATGTAATCCAATCCAAAGCATCATTTTCCCTCCCTTTTTCAAACAATAAATTTATGACAGAGAAGAGGATCAATATCCAAACCATAAATTTAAGGCCGTTTTGAAATTTGTTTTAGCAAAATCAGTTTTTAGTTAATTGATTCTAAATAGGTGTTTTGTATATCAACTTTTTGTTTCAAATTTTAGTTTCTATATATTTTATAAGCCAACAAAAATAATTTTTATGGAAAAAAAATTAAAAGTAGTTTTTTCATAATCAATTATTTTAATCAATTTGTTTTTGAAAATTGGTTCCAAAGAAGGCCCAACAATGTCTTCATTTCAAAGTATACCACCAAAAAAAATGTCTTCATGTCAAAGTAGAGACAACAATCCAGTTTATACAAGGGTAGCCAAACAGAAAAATCACATGACATTTCAAGAGAAGCTGGTCAACCATATCAGAACACCAGATACACGCCTTTCCAAAAATCTTCATCAGAATACCAAAACAGTTCAACAGAGTAACATATTTCATCCCCTCTTCCATTAAATTTCACTGTGATGGAATATTATGAAAATATGTCATTAGATAGATTTAATTTTGATTGTACTGTACTGACAAGGGAATTGTATGTCCGTCTGAATGAGATGTCATGCAAATTTTTTATTTTTTTATTTATTTGGTGATAAGATGTCATGCAAAGTTGGGATACACGGAATCACTTGTAGATCGATCCTGTGCATTGGATAAATTATTAACAATTCTTAATTAGCTGGTTTCGCTTTCGTTCCCCTTGTTTGTTGTATGGCCTAAGTCATGTCCCGGCCCAATTCTCCATGGTACTAATAGTGATCTTATATATCCTTTGTTATATGAGACTTTATAGTTCATGAGAATCTTTATACTACAAAAAAAAAAAAATCAATATTACATTTATTCCAGTTTTTCACACATTTTGCAGTCTTGAAAAATAACTACTTTTAAGACCTGATCTTGTATCTTCTAGTGGAAGAGATGTCCATTGTCTCATTGGCCTGTAGGATGAATGAATGTGATATTCTACTGCAAATACAAGGATATTTTCCTTCCCCCCAAAAAAAGAGCAAGATTACACACATAATCCCATTTACAACCCCACATAGTTTTATATATGCCCAATGAAATATTTACATCATTAAACAAAGCACGCAATTTTTACTTCCTCGTATATATAGGAGGGTTCAGGAGCAGACACCCGCAAAACGAAATTCATGCGGACGTGTTTGGGTACATTGAATCTGTGGCATAGATTCAATATAAAAAAAAAGGTTCACCATCATTTAATGCTGACCATATCCATCTAACCAACCCATCTAACATAACCCAATAACCAACCCATTCTCTCACCCTCCTCAAATCGTATTCGAAAAAATAAATCACAAAAACTCATTCTCACCATCCCTGACAAATCCCTCTGATTTCGCCCCCTCCCTCTCTCGATCTCCCCAATGCCACCGCTCCTCAAGCCTGACATGCCGCGGCCGTCAACATAGCCCTCCTCGACGCCCCTCAACACAACCCAACATCGCCGTCACCGTCACTGCCTCTCGCACTGCCCAACGTCGCGATCGACTTGTGAAGGTTCATCCTAGACTCTCCATGATGATTTATTTTCTACATCTAGGGTTTTAGCTTTCTCATTTAGGGATTTTGCCTATTTTAACTAGTCTAGTTCATCCATGATGAGAATATGTTCTTGATTTGATTTTTTTTTTCTTTGTTGTTGGTTCCAGTTTGAATATTTTAAAGAAGATATTCATAATTTTTCTAAATATTTTGACCCCCTATATATTTGCCGAATCAAGTAACAATGAATATTCAAAGCTTGTTGTAAATTTTTTTGTTTGGTTGGTTTTTCAATATGTAATGAAATGGGTAATTTGGAGTTGGAAGTTCTGGGAATGAATTTATGAAGAGTTAGATTCAAGTTCTTCCAATGTTGTTTATACTCTTCAATTCAAGTAGATCATGAATTGAAATCCACAAAAGGTGAAGAATTTGAAGCACTAAATGATGATCATGAGTTTTATAATAAATATGCAAAAGAAGCTGAATTCAGTATTCGAATTCATTCTCATAGAAAGAGTAAAGATACTAATAAAATCTTAAGGAAGTGGTATGTGTGCTATAAAGAAGAAATATGTTTTAGAGAAGGGGTTAATAAAAAAGAAAGGCGTCAGGGTATAATAAAATAGGGTTGCAAGGCAAATATTGCAATAGTGAACACTCAACAATGTAAACGCAATTTTAGTTTAAATATTTCATCAAACATTTTATATATAAGTTTTAAATATCAAAATATTACAAATTATACAAAAAATTTATTCAGAGAGTAATAAGAAAAAAAAATTTCAAGTTGAGGACTTAAAATGAAATAGGAAAAAGGGAGGGATTGATCACTAAATAACATAGTTTATAGGGACTTAAAAATAAATCACATTTCACAGACTAACGGTATATGGACAGACATTTGACGAGGACTAACAATCTTATCGGTAAGAGTTTTTCTGTTCGAAGGTTTACAGTGCATTCGATTTACGTTGCACATTTTCATGGACTGCTACAGTATTGTTCCAGTAACTAGCCACAAATGATCGCATTCCGTTATTTCCACCCAGAACTCTCTGTTACACTCAGTTCATTTTTTCATTCCCATTAGAGTCTTATATATTTCATTAGTTCCCCACTCATTATATATATATATATATATAGTTTTATTTTTTTGTTAGAAATTTTTTTATAAATGATATCAATAAAAGTACATGAAATATATGATTTAATAAATAAACTAAAAACATGTATTGTTTGTGTTTTTTGGCTAATGTATATCGTGTGTAACATTTTCCTTCCACCATAGCTCTCTATATCCAAGCATAGGCTATGGAGTGGGTTGGGCTAGACCAAGAAAAATAGATGGGTTTTTTGCATGTATACCATCAAAATATATGTTATTTATTTTTATACCATTAGAATTTTTATTAATGAAAGAATGTGCCCTTCTTTTATCATTTATAGCCAAAAATAAAACTTAACCATAGTTAGTTCTTAACCAAGAAATAAAAATGACAAATATAACCTTAATATAATATTTTTTGTAATGTAAATAATTAAACATAGTAGCCTAGTTAATCTCTTGCTCTTTTCAAATCAACCGTGAATTATTCAATCTTTTTCCTTCTTTCTTTTTCTTCCAATCAAGATCTAGATTTTTTTTAAAATTATCATTTTGCAATATATATGATTAATTATTCTCAAAATAATTTTATTTTATTTCTACTAAAGTAAGTATTACTAAATACTATATCTTAGCTAATAAATAGTTTGTATGTTACTGTATTTAATTTTTTATATTTGGAAATTAGATGAAATTTATCATTTTCATGTTAAAATTAATATTTTTTTATTTTTTAAATATTGTATTTGGTAGGGTAAAATAAGCAAAATAAAGAAATGCTAATTTGGTCATTCTCCAATACTTTAACGGTTTTAATAGAAATTTGAATGAAAATTAACTAGAATGGTAGATATGCATAATTTCTATATATTTCAATGGTATAAAAATAATTAAGTTATTTAGAGTGATGAAAATAAATAGTATATTTTTTAATAGTATACATGTAAAAAAATCCAAAATAGATTCATATCGGGTTCAAATTTAAAGTCTATGGGTTTTTATTTGGTCAACGGGCGCGGGCCTGACTTCCCGATAGAAAAGACTAAAGCCCATGCTTCAAGTCTAGGGACGGGCGGTTGACTTAATATAATTTTTCTGAACATTGATACATTCAGTCCATTTTACAGCTTGATTTGTATTCACATGCACTATGAATTTATGATAGCATAGTATATGTTGTTCTATCATAGTGTATGACATAAAAAAAAAATTATTTATTCAAAAAAAAAAAAAACGCTATTATATCTCAGTATATACTTTATTTCATATAATAGTATGTACTTCATAAAAGATTGTATGATTTTAAATTTCATATAACAATATTTTATCTCAATATATACTTCATTTCATATAATAGTGTGTACTTCAAATCTTCAATGGAAGAGTGTATTTTAAAAAACAAATTTTTTAAATGATTGAAATTACTATATCACTACATTACATGTTCATTGAATATAGGTTGACATCCACACGATTTGTTTTATAAATAAATTCATACAATTCATAATTCATTGATAAAAATATTAAAATACAAGAACAAAGTTTAAACAAGTCCTGACATTTTAAATTTAATTAAATTTCTTATTGACATTCAGTTGGATTGTTTTGCGCCTGTGACACAACTCAAATCCAATCCAAAATACTATGTTTCTCAGGTCTCTCATTTCAATCTCAATATTCTCAAACCCTAACCAAATTTTTAAGAATAAGGTTATGGACAACTTTAAATGCAATCTTACAGGTAGTCTACACATATTTTAATTTTTTTTCTTATATAGTAAATCTTATCTAATAAGATATATGTTTTGATAAAAAAATATATATATATCATTTTATTTCAAGTTAAATGGTCTCAATTTAACAAATGTGAAAAAATTAATGAAATATATATATATTACTTAATAAGATATTTATATTGATGGGTGATTAACAAAGTACATGAAATTATATTTGGGGCTAAAAAAAAAAAAACACGTATTTCATTAGATGATGTAAATTATTTTAAAAAATTCAAATCACTTGTAGATTGAATTTAAGACTGAAAAATAGACTGGATGTAACATTATCTCTCATAAAACAGTACATGAGAAGTGTCATGATTAAATTTACGTGGGGCATAAACGTGATAGACAAATCAGATCTGTTCATCAAATGATCATCCTTCATCTCTGTGTCAAACAGATTGTAGAGTTGGCGGTCATTCCCGACATCGCATAAACGCCATCATCGCATCCATCTGATGTATTAACGCCTCTAGTCGCATGTCAATTTTATCGAAGAATTGTTGAGCTTCGTAGCGATTTCTCCCGAATGAGGGTCCTTTCAGTATTCCAGTAAAGAGAAAAGAAACCTCTCCCAACTTAAGGGTGTGTTTGTACACAAATTTGAAGAGAAAATGAAAGAAAGTGAGAAAATTTGGGTAAAAAAAAAAGTAGTGGAAAATAAAAAAGAATTTCCTTTGACTAACTTTCATGGTGTTTGAGCATACAGTGAAAAAAATTTCCATCACTTTCTGTTAAATTCTCACCTATGGGAAAGAAAAAAAAAATTTCACTTTTTCTAATAAGACAAAATAGGAGAGAGAAAGTAATGAAATTTTTTTTCTTTTCCTTGTTTAACACAAATGCTAGCTTTTTAAAAGGTTAAAAAGAAAAATTTTACTTTCTCTCACTTTTCTTTATTTTCCATCGTGTACAAACACATCCTTAACGTTCAACTTGGGAATTCCTCTACAGTGGTGGTGTTCGTTGGGTATGCTTCCTCTCTCTTACATATAAAACTGTAAATTCCAAAGATTATTATCATGACTCCTCATGTCCAATGAGATGGACATGTTATTCATCACTCTTACATCTCCATTTTACATATCAATTAACTGTAAATAAAACTATAAAATACATGTTCTTTTTGAGCATTGCACATAAAAGGTACTTTGACGCATAATATTTAGTATTACAATAACCCATCAATATGAAAAGATCATATCAGCAAAATCCCTAGTTTCTTCCATTGTCTTTAATCTTCGGATGCTGAGCGCGGAAGTTACATAAACAGGTTGTCCAAACGAAGAAAATACGCGATCCTCCAATTTCTCTTGAAAAGCAGAATTCCCCAGACCATCCAGAAACCCAAGACAAACCCTGGTGCAATGCCGAGGAATAACCATAATATTTCTTGGCCATCTCCAGCTTCATCTTTATTATCTTCACTAGTAAATGATGGGCTCTGTGACGGCCCATCGTCAGTGCATTCTTGAGAGATTGGAGGTCCACAAAGATTGAAATTGCCCATATAAATAGATGCATCATTTAGAGTCTGAAGTTGGTTGCCTGTAGGAATTCTCCCTGATAGATTGTTGAATGATAAATTCAAGTAACCCAAAAAGTTGAGATCAGAGAGGCTTGGAGGAATCTGACCGGAGAGCTCGTTTCTTGATAGATCAAGTGATACCATTGATCGCAGATCACCAATCTTCGACGGGATATTCCCAGTCAAATGATTTTCAGACAGGTTCAGGCTTTGCAATCCAAGAAGACGGAGGAGACTCTGGGGGATCTCCCCAACAAGGGAGTTGCTGGATAGGTCCATGTTCGTTACCAGTGGGAGATTGTTGGTGTATTCACGTTCCATTCCATTCTTGACCAATGGCAAGCTATATTTGTAGTTTGGAAGCATAAAATCACCAAGGTCTCCTGCATCTATCCTGTATTCCATAACATGCAGTGCTTGTTGGCTTGCGTTTGGATTGATGACCATGTTGCTGAAATTGCCAATACACTCAGGTATATGTCCTGTAAGATAATTGTTTGCAAGGTCCAAGATCTGAAGAGAAGAAAGATTACAAATTTGTGGAGGAATCGCCCCGCTGAAGGAATTTGATCGTAGCCGAAGAAATAACAAACTTGATAGGCTCTCTCCCAGCCAAGTTGGAACATTTCCATGTAAATTATTTTGCCCGAGATCAACCATAACCAATCTCTTGCAATCCTTCATAGACAAAGGTATTTCTCCAGAAAAGCTATTATTGCTTAAGCGTAATGCTTCAAGCATAGGACGGCACACCAGGGTCGGGATCTCGCCAGACAGGTTATTGTTTGCTAAATTAACAACCATTAACATGGTTAAATTATTCCAACAAATGGGGAGCTCTCCTGATAACTGATTGTTAGAGAGATCGAGAACTGCCAATTGATCCCCAAATTTGCATATAAATGAGGGGATACTTCCATTTATTTGATTGTTTGATAGAAATAGATGGTTTAATTTTGCTTCATCATTGCCAAAAACAATTGGTCCTGTAAATGAATTATTCGTCAAATCCAGACTTTGTATATTGGAAGGGAGTGGAGGCAATGGACCTTCAAACAAGTTGGAACTCAGGTTGATATCTGAAATGTTAATAGATGCAAAGTTCATGGGTAACATTCCTGTGATCTCGTTCTGTGAGAGATCCAATAGGGTAGCTTGGGAAGAAGACAAGTTCCAAAACCAATCAGGTATGGCATCTGAAATTCCTGTATTGGATAAGTTTAGTGCATCAAAATTGTTCTGTGTATAAAGCCAATGTGGAAAATGACCACCTAATCGGCAAGATCCCAATCTGATTGTTTTAAGATGAAATGGAGGAACCCATCCAGAAGAAACATTCAAAACCAATGAATTTGAAGACATATCCAGCTCTTCTAGTTTCACGAGATTAGCAAAGTGATGTTCAAAGATGGTATCTCGCAATGAGTTTTGGGCAACGTCCAGAACTTTCAGTTCTGAGAGTTGTCCAATATTCTTAGAAATAGTACCATTCAATTGATTCTGACTCAGATACAACTGTGACAATAATGACAACCTTCCTATAGACGCTGGTATAGACCCAAAAATCATGTTCTCTCGCAGATCAAGAGTTGCTAGATGACTGAACTTCTCCAGCAAATCAGTCAAGTTTCCTTTCAGTTTATTGGAACTCAACAACAATGTGTGGAGACTGTACCTAGCGCAGCCGGACAAACTCTCTAACATTGCCATGATCTCTCCCCCAAAAAGGTTGGATGACAGATCCAAAGTATGCAATCGACAAAGATTTCCCATGGTTCTTGGGATGATCAAACCATCAAATTTATTTTCGCCAAGTAAAAGAACCTCAAGAGAAGCCAAGTTTTCAAAAGCAGTGGGAATTTGACCATAGAAATAGTTGTCACTAAGATCGAGATGTGTAAGGCTGCTTATATTAAACAACCAATCAGGAATTGTGGAATTAAATTCATTACCAGAAAGATCAAGGACTGAGAGACGAGAAAAATTAGCATAGTGAGTCTTGGGAGAACTTGGCAAACTATCAAGTATGCAATTCCCCAACCGTAAAACTGATAAAGAGGGGAGCATGAAGGTCATCTGGAACCAGTCAGATGACATAGTGAGGTTCACACCAGTCAAATCAAGATGATGCAGAGTGGATAGGCCCGACAACCATTGCAGCTTGTGTGAGCTGATAGGTTGAGGATATACATCACCCGGGCCTATGTGTAGAATTTCCAAGAGGGACAGATTTCCAAGTTGATGAGGGATTGTACTGTTGAAATCACACTTGGAAAGATTCAGATAAGTGAGTTTTGAGAGTGAACCAATGAAGGGAGGAATAGGGCCTTCAAAACCGTTGGAGCTCAGGTCCAAATAACTAAGATGTTTCAAATCAAGCAGTGGGGGACCTATCTTACCTCCCAAGCACCAGTATGGACCAGGACGCATGCATGGAAAGGAATGATGGATTGGATGATGTCCAAAGCACGAGTATGTACCAGGACGCATGCATGGAAAGGAATGATCGTGGATGAGGGTTTCGGAGGTCAAGCTTGACGACATGGCCCGTCTGGTTGTCGCAGCCAACACCATTCCATCTGCAGCAGTCCTTGCCGGTCCATGTGGAGAGTCGGTTTGCAGTGTCTACAAGTCCCGCTTTGAAATCGAGGAGGGCTTGCCTCTCAAACTCCAAGCAGGTTGTGTGGGAGGGTGAATTGCAAAGACACAGATTGATTGTTCCCAGACAAATTAGAAAGCCAAGGAACCAGACCACAGAAGCAGCTCCACACATTTGATTATGCGCACCCATGATCACCATGTAATGATATATGTCCGACTGCAACTCAATACATTCCGATTATATAATAACCGTTATATTGAAATCCAAACCACTGTCTCTCGGAAATTTCGACGAACCACTGAAACCACTGTCTCTCGGAAATTTCGACGAAACACAAGCAGGTCAAAGACGTAATGAGTTAATTAAGCGTCACATCTGGGCCCACGTTACATCGGTTCATTCACGGTAGCGTATAAATTACGTTGCTATTGGAGTTGGGAGATACATAAATTCCAACCAATAATACATGAAAGGATTCATGTCTCCGTCAAAACATGCTTGCTCGAAGTGATTTTTATAAGACCCGTCAATTTTTATAATACTTTGGACTCTGGAGTCTGGAGTGCCTCAATCACACCTCAAGAGAAAAACAAATTTAAATATTAATTTAAAAATATTAAAAAATTTAATACAATTTTTTTTAAAATATTTTAGATCTCTTTTTGAGGTGGGGCCCTAGGCGACCACCTCCTATGTCTATAGCCACGGCCCGGTCAAATCTGTAGACAAGTTAAAAATCGACATCCAGAGTAAAAAACTCTTTAACAACTTTTGTTTGACAAGTTATCTTACTCCCCAGTCTCCCCCCATCTTCTTTGAAATTCTAAACATTATTTTAAAGGGTTAAAGACATTTAAGTCTTTACAAACATATGAAAATCCATATAAGTCCCTATTAAAATTGGGACAGACGTACGAGTCCCTGAAAACTCAGAAAAATTCAATTATCATCCCTAAGTTAAATTTTCATCCAAATTTAACGGAATATTTATAGAATATTCCATCACATATAATTGTGTAGACATTGAAGTCCTTATAAACAGTCATAAAGACAAATCAGTCCCTGCAAAAGATAAAATTGCCCCTCAAAGACTTTTACATTAAATTGTGTACACATTGTAGTCCCTATAAACAATTATAAAGACAAATTAGTCCTTGCAAAAGACAAAATTGCCCCTGAAAGATTTTTACATTTAATTGGATAGACATTACAGTCCTTATAAATAATCGTAAAGACAAATTTATTCATCTAAAAGACAAAAATATCCTTGAAATATTTTTACATTTAATTGTGCAGACATTGCAATTTAAAAATTAAATACCCTCTAAAAAAATGTAATTTCTACACAATTAAATGTAAAAATTCTTCAGGGGCATTTTTGTCTTTTACATGTACCAATTTGTCTTTACGATTATTTATAAGGACTGTAATGTCTATCCAATTAAATGTAAAAATCTTTCAGGGACA
This sequence comes from Acorus gramineus, assembly GCA_030737835.1. Lineage (NCBI taxonomy): Eukaryota > Viridiplantae > Streptophyta > Magnoliopsida > Acorales > Acoraceae > Acorus > Acorus gramineus. The sequence goes on from CM060849.1 coordinate 24,677,126, forward strand.
ATTTTGTCTTTTGCAAGGACTAATTTGTCTTTATAATTGTTTATAGGGACTACAATGTGTACACAATTTAATGTAAAAGTCTTTGAGGGGCAATTTTATCTTTTGCAGGGACTGATTTGTCTTTATGACTGTTTATAAGGACTTCAATGTCTACACAATTATATGTGACAGAATATTCTGGGAATATTCTATTAAGTTTGGATGGAAATTTAACTCAGGGATGATAATTGAGTTTTTCTGAGTTTTCAGAGACTCGTACGTCCGTTCCAATTTTAGTAGGGATTTATATGGATTTTTCTATGTTTATAAATATTTAAATATCTTTAACCCTATTTTAAAATTTAATTTTGGATTCAGTGGCATTATTCGAAAGTCAAATTCAACTTTGTTATTCGGGAATCAAATTCACATCTTGGGAACGCCATATCAGTTGAGATCTAGTAGGCATGGGGGTACATCATTCATTCATTTTGGGCCTTGAAAAGTAAACAATAGCACATCTCCTGGTTTGGATAGATCGGACAACTCATCATTTATTTTGCTCATGTTTCATAAGACTTTGAATATTGATCGGACAACTCATCATTTATTTTGCTCATGTTTCATAAGACTTTAAATATTGAGTCAATATTCAAAGTCTTATGAAACATGAGCAAAATGAATGATGAGTTGTCCGATATATCCAAATCAGTAGGAGTGTTGCTACACTCAGTTTAAAACAGCATCCATTTTTCATACCCCACATCAGCCATCCATGTAGAATTTTTTTTAATGTTACGTCAGCGTTCAAAAAACTACCCTCGAAATATTTCTCCCCAAAAGTCCTTGTCCATTTTTTCGATTGCCACCCTGTTTTTATCCTTTTTTTCTTTTATCCTTTTGGGTTTTCATTTTCTCTCTCTCTCTCTCCTCAGCGGCAACCACCACATACCAACCACTGTAGCTCCATGACAATGTAGTAAATATTCCTCGTTTGCAGTCAGGGGACAAAAAGTTGGTATATGTATAGTTTGCATAAGATTCCAATATTTATTCGTCTTCATCTTCTGTTTGAAATGCTTTTTTATCGTTTGTGACAATATTTTCGTCGAAGATAGTTGTAAAGTTGATGATAATAAATTCATCTGTTCTATCGATGGACAACTTTTTCTTTTTCTTCGTTCTTTCGATGTACGTATCTCTTTTACGTATGTATTTACATATTATGGGTAAATCGCAGATAGTTCGTTGAAGAAGATTCACTCCCAATAGTAACTTGGTTAGCTTGTATTGAAATGTTGACATGGCATAATTTCTACATATTTCAATGGTATAAAAATAATTAAGTTATTTAGAGTGGTATAAAAATAAATTGTATGTTTTTTAATGGTATACATGTAAAAAAATCCAAAATAGATTCATATCTGGTTCAAATTTAAAGTCTATGGGTTTTTATTTGGTCAACGGGCGCGGGCCTGACTTCCCGATAGAAAAGACTAAAGCCCATGCTTCAAGTCTAGGGACGTGCGGTTGACTTAATATAATTTTTCTGAGCATTGATATATTCAGTCTATTTTACAGCTCGATTTGTATTCACATGCACTATGAATTCATGATAGCATAGTATATGTTGTTCTATCATAGTGTATGACATAAAAGAAAAAAAATTATTTATTCAAAATAAAAAAAATACGCTATTATATCTCAGTATATACTTTATTTCATATAATAGTATGTACTTCATAAAAGATTGTATGATTTTAAATTTCATATAACAGCATTTTATCTCAATATATACTTCATTTCATATAATAGTGTGTACTTCAATGGAAGAGTATATTTTAAAAAAAGAAATTTATAAATGATTGAAATTACTTTATCACTACATTACATGTGCATTGAATATAGGTTGACATCCACACGATTTGTTTTATAAATAAATTCATACAATTCATAATTCATTGATAAAAATATTAAAATACAAGAACAAAGTTTAAACAAGTCCTGACATTTTAAATTTAATTAAATTTCTTATTGACATTCAGTTGGATTGTTTTGCGCCTGTGACACAACTCAAATCCAATCCAAAATTCTATGTTTCTCAGATCTCTCATTTCAATCTCAATATTCTCAAAACCTAACCAAATTTTTAAGAATAAGGTTATGGACAACTTTAAATGCAGTCTTATAGGTATTCTACACATGTTTTAATTTTTTTTCTTATATAGTAAATCTTATCTAATAAGATATATGTTTTGATAAAAAAAATGTACATCACTTTATTTCAAGTTAAATGGTCTCAATTTAACAAACGTGAAAAAAATTAATGAAATATATATATTATTTAATAAGATATTTATATTGATGGGTGATTAACAAAGTACATGAAATTATATTTGGGGCTAAAAAAAAAAAAACTTTGTGTAACAGCGCTTAATTATTAAACCCAACCCGCTTGGGATTAAACTCCACCCAAATCACAGCTCTAACTAAGTTCTGAAAACATTTTTTATTATATGATATGATATTTAACAATAACGTCTTCCTTCAATCATTCATACATGGAAGCTTATATAATTTAGTGTGATCTGCGTGACAAATTATTATTGGTCCATGTAGAAACTATAACTGGATTTTATTATTCGTGATGATCCTCCATCCTGATCGTCTACTGATTGGGTTTGGCGGTGAATGGATGGCTCAGATCGATTTTTTACAGTTTATGATTTGCACAGTTTACGAGGTGTATCACAGCCGTCTGATTGGATAGTTCTCACAACTTCATTGGACGTACGGTTGACGGGTTTCATTTGACCTTTTTTTCCCTTATTATGATTATAATATATATTCATGGTACAGGTCTCATTCAACCACCAATGAAAGGTGACACTTTGGTGTGTTTTTTATTTTAATTTTTGTCTATTTTTATGGTAATTTTTGAAAAAAAATTAAACAAAATTCGAAAAAATTTCAATTTTTTAAATGAAAAAGTCCCAAGAGACGAGATAAAAGTCAAAAAGATATTTCAGTCGTTGAAATGACCATTGATCAAGGGTTTAATTTTTTTTGTATCTTTAGATTTTTTTTTATCTTTTATTTATCTCTAAAATTTGATTCTATTTTTTTTTTGCCTTTAATTTTTTATAATACCCAAAATGCTATTTATAAACAGAGTTGTAAAAATACAGAAATATAATGTGATACATACAGAAATAATATACATAGTTACAGATATTTAATAGTTATTTACAAAAACTATCAACGTACGCAAAAATGTTTAAACACAAAATGGTTATATATACATTTTCAGTGTCATTACAATAGATTCATGATCTGTAATTCATTTTATTATCATCTGTAAGTGAATTCAATGTACACAAAATTGTTATAGATACAATCACAAAGTTTCGTTAAAATAGATACATCAATTGTTTGAATTACAACATTTTCTTCCTATCATAATGAAATCAATTGTTATCTCATCCTTATTCCTCTTGATGTCCTCTTAGGTAAAATGAAACACACTGAAAGACCGTCGAACTAGATATTCAACATAATTCATAATGAAGAATGCGTTGTCCAATTACATAAAAAATACAACAATCAGTCAAACACTTAAATAAATTTTCGTTTAGCAATATGAACAAAATTAGTAATAGCATGAATCCGAGCTAAAAATATACAAGCAACTGTAATATTTTTGTAGAAGTATTTCTTGATCTATGTATTTAACAATTACAGAAATTAAAACATTATATAACCAATTACAAAAGGTGTCAATATAATTAGCCTAAGGACATATAATTTTATAGAAATGTAATAACTAATCACAGTAATTTAATATCAATTTATATATATGTAAATGACCCATTACATAAATTTTATAAACAATTACATAATGTAATCAATGATTTACATGAATCGTTAACATAACAACAATGCAACAGAAACTACATCATTATAAAATGTATACCAATGTAACAATTACAACATAACAACTATCAATGTAATACCAAATTACAACAGAAACTATCATTTACATAACAAAAATGTAATATCATATATCATTTTTATAACAATTACAACATAAATTACAAAAACTATAATTTATAGAACAGATATGTAATATTATATATGGAACTAAACTATGGACATACAAATTACAAAAATGCATTGATCATTTACATAAATGTAATGATCAATTACAGAAATATAATACCAATTTACAGATGGGGGTAGCTTAAATATAAAAAATGAGGTGACACATGTCAGGGGCAAAAAAAAAAAAAAATAGAACAAGATTTTAGGAGTAAATAAAAAATAAAAAAAAGTTTAGGGGTAGAATAAAAATTTAAACCCTTGATCAAGGGGCATTGTAACGATTCACCCCACAAACAAATAACTTCTGAAAAAAAAATTATGTACAAAAATACAATAAACCATTATTAGCCCATGTTTGGATTGGAATAGACGATGGAATAAATGGGTATAATGTAGAATAAGGGAATTAAGGTTGTTTAGATGGCTGGAATAAATGAGAATCTGTATGTTAGAATAAACTGATATAAAATGGTATATGGATTCCAGCCAACCCGTAAAATTAAATTATTTTAGGTTATTCAATTTAAGCTCCCGTTTAGATACATAATAAAACTTATTTCGGGATCAATCTTGATACCTGGGCTCCAAGGTTTAGGCACTATTGAGAAGCTCCGTTATGTGTTATTTTCTCATCAGTTGTTTGTTTGACATTTTTAAAAAATCAAAATGTCAAAATACAATACTACCCTTCAATTAATATCCCACATTTCCGTCCTAGAACGCAATCCCCACCTTTTTTAAAAATAATTTCAATCATTCCATTTTTGATACCCGCCACTTCAAAAATCATTTTGACCAACCTACTCATCTATGGCAACCAATGTTACCACCCTTAGATTCATCTCGCCGCTCTCTATCAAATGAGAGATGGTTCAACAACCTTTTTCGCCCTCTTCCGACATCCACACCACCTTTTTGTTTTGAAATTCATATACATTTTGAAATGCAACTTACTTATAAATAATGCATATAAAGTTTATATACATTTTGAAATACCAATATGAAATTAGAAAATGAAACTGAATCCCCTGTATACATAACCAAATGAAACAGAAATCCTAGTATGAAATTACAGAGAACTTAAAATAAATTCAATCAGATTAGTAGTTACATTTTAAAATGTAATTAACTTGCAAAATACAATGCATTTAAAGTTAAGATACATTTTTGAAATGTAACTGGCTTACAAAATATAATACATAAACAGCTTAGATACATTTGAAAAATGTAATTGACTTTTAAAATTACAATGCAAATTGAAAATGTAACTGGCATGAAAAATAATGCATATAAAGAACAAATACATTTCCAATATATTGACATTCAAAGCAAGTTCATAAAAAAATTATGTACAAAAATACAATAAAGCATTATTAGCCTATGTTTGGATTGGAATAGATGGTGGAATAAATGGGTATAATGTGGAATAAGGGAATTAAGGTTGTTTGGATGGCTGGAATAAATGAGAATTTGTATGTCATAATAAATTGGTATAAAATGGTATATAGGTTCCAGCCAACCCCTGGGATTAAGCTATTTCAGGTTATTCAACCTAAGCCCCCGTTTAGATACAAAATAAAGCTCCATCCTCCAACACAATCCCCACCTTTTGTGGAAATAATTTCAACGTTCCTTTTTGACATCTGCTACTTCAAAAATCATTCACATATAAAGTTCATATACATTTTGAAATCCCAATATAAAATTAGAAAATGAAACTAAATCCCATACATTTCCTATATTCAAATTACATAAGTGAAACAGAAATCCCAGTATGAAATTAAAGAACTCATAAATACATTCATATCGGATAAGAAGTTCAGTTACATTTTAAAGTGTAGCTAACTTGCAAAATACAATCTATTTAAAGTTTAGATACATTTTTGAAATGTAACTGAGCTTATAAAATATAATACATAAACAGCTTAGATACATTTGAAAAATGTAACTGACTTTAAATTACAATATATATTAAAATCTGTTGCATTGGTTAATGTAATTGACTTTTAAAATTACAATGCAAATTGAAAATGTAACTCGCATGAAAAATAATGCATATAAAGAACAAATATATTTCCAATGTATCTAACATTCAAAGCAAATTAAAAATAATAATTAATGTATTAGTGTTACTTCATTAGAACATATATCAAAACACCATGTTCAACAAATAAAAATAAATAAATGAGTTAATTAGAACACAACTAAACATAAGAAAAACAACGTCCAAACTGACAAAATAATGATAGTTGATTTGACAGGTGATTGATAAGAGGTGATGACAGTTGACTTGATAGTGAGCCCACATATTCTTTGGGTGGAATAACTTGAAATGACTTTAATTTCAAGGGTTGGCTAGAATCTATATACCACTTTATATCAGTTTATCAAAAAGAAATGATTAGGTGAGACCATGCGGGAGGTGCGAACCGCATATATACATATTTATCGAGGTATTTGTGTCGATAAAGATAGCATATATTTCAATAAATTTCAATGAGGTATATACTTCAATGAGCTGATATGCTTTTTTTGGGTACGTGAATAGAAGGGAATATGGTGGAATGGGAGAATAAGCTCAAAAATATGTTTGTTAATAGAAATAGGTGTGTATAACCATAGTAGAATAAATGATGTTGAGATGATATTTTGATATTTTAGGTCTCTTTAAAATTGCATTATTCTATCCAATTTATTACATTGGCACAAGGGATCTTATATGTCAATCCCATGTCATCACTTTTTATAAAAATCAAAGGGTTCACATGTCAAATCATTTTTTTCATATTTTATAAATTTCTATTAACGTCTTATTCATTTTTTATCCATAACTTATCTATGATCAACTTATCTATTATTATGAGATTTCTTTTCAAAACGTTGGATATTTATTACATATTGATGTTAAACTATTGTCTATCTAAAGGGGCGTTTTAACGTGGGTTTAAGAATTAACTTTTTCTTAAAAGTTAAGTTTAAAAGTGAGTTTGTAGGATGTTGTCTCTCCACAAATTATGAAAAATATAACTTTTGGATACTCATATGTAAAAATGTGTCTGCAGCTTTTTATTAAGTTGTAGTTTTTTTTTTTTTGAAATTTACAAGACCATAATCACACACTTGAGTGTGTGATTATATTTCACATTTGGACGATGAATTCCGAGGTGGAAACACTAAACGCGGATGCAAATAATTTTCCGCGGATGTTAATTTTGCATTTTTATTTGTTAAATTTTGGAGTTTTAAATTTTTTTTAAGACAATGATTTTAACAAATATGCTTTTTTTTTAAAAAAATTGACGGTTGATTGGCACATCCAAACAACCCCAAGTAAGGAAAAAAAAATACTTATGAGATTCCGTTTTAAAAGTTTGTTTGGAATCAACGTAACACATTTACACTCAAAACCACACATGATTTAAACTAGGTTAGGAGGAAAATAAAATAGCTTTCTTTTACCCAGTGATTAAAACAATTTGAAGGGGAGGCGTACTTAATAAATATTGTCATAAATTAGGGGCAAAACTTGACATGCATTCCAGCTGTGGCCTGAAACTAGAATTAATGATATTCCGGTTTGAATTGGATTAAAATCCAACAACCATTGCTTTGGTGAGATGTGATTAATTGAATGTGTTGATAAAATGATGCCTTTTATGGTTAGATATTGGTACCTGCAAAAGAATTATGAAAAAAACAAAAAACAGTGACAGACTTATAGTTCGACAAATTTGCAGAAATTGATTCGCTGCCAACATGTAATTGAATACAATGTTTTGTAATGTTTGTGATTGATAAATAGGGATTCAAAAGACCAGAGTACTATTGACTCTTGGAAATAGGTCATCTTTTTGCTAGATGGTAAGATATATGAGAACATAAAGGAATATTAAAGATGCATTTGGAATTGCCACGAGAACTCTGCGTTTGGGGGAAGTAGAGAAGCATTGTTTCTGCGGTTTTTTAAACGCATATATTTTTTTGTGTTAGAACGTTGCTTTTCGTTTGGAAACGCATATGTTTTTTTTTTGAATTTGCGGTGGCGTTACGCGAAGTTTTTCACTGCAAAATCTATCATACCGAGGATCCAAATGTAACGTAAATTTACAACTTCTGTTATAAGCATGAGCAAATGTGTGAAGCATGTTGAGAAAATTAGATTTGGAAACAAAATATAGTATAAAGTTTTAACTCCTCAATTCTATTACTTTAAATGAAATATATATTTATATATATGGCTCTTTAAATATATATGTGTGTGTGTGTATTTTTCTTTTTTGTTAATTGAAATATATTTTTTAAGGATTTTTTAATTTTAAGTCCCTGTAAATATGTCGGATCGATCCCTCCCTTCTTCATATTTCTTTTTAAGTCCTCAACTACAAACACTTTTTTTATTAGTCCCTAGATAAAATATCTATATGATTTTGTAAGTATTTTGATATTTGAAACTTGTGTATAAAATATTTGATTAAATATCTAAATCAAAACTATATTTGTATTGTTACGTGTTCAATAACAATTTCAATATTATTCAACACTGCATATCCAACCCAATTAGAGATTGCATTATTTTATAATCTTAATTGTCTAATTATGATTATTAGATAAGGCCAAAGGGTGTCAATGGAAAAATATTCAATCTATTTATTAAACCTTATAACACACATAGATAGTCATAGGGATTGCAAAAATTATATGAATTTTCAAAAGAATATGGATAGAGACTAACGTAGATTAAATCACCTAAAATCTATCCAGAAAATCAGAAAGGGGCCCCTAAAAACCCAAAAAAAAAAACCGATTAGAGAAAGAGAGCAGTGCATACTATGCTATGGAGGAGCTTCAAGTCGAGGTGTTCATGCGAGAGACTGACGTGCATCAGGTGGTCGGCGGTGATGATGAACACAGACCTCATAGGCAAGAACCATGGAGCAATTCATAATTGTTTCTACTTTTTTTTTTTTTTTTTTGAAGTTTGGTTTTTTGTGTTAAAATTGGGTTTCTTAATGTTTGACCATTTCATTTGAAATGGTTTTTGATAATTAATATAATTCTTGTTGTTTTGTTGGAAATTTCATATACTTGTGAAGTAAAAAGTTAGACTAAAAAAGGTCAGTGTATTAAAGCTTTTTTATTTTATGTTGTATAATTTTTTTGTGATTAGGCTTTTGTTAATATTTCATTTTCATCCAGATCACGCAATTCGAAATTATTATTTGATATAGGTTTCTAAATTGCCATTGATTAAGAGAACATTGGATCTCCATTGCCATCCTTTGGAGCGAATGAACCACTAGAACAATTGAAGGGGCTTGCATCAATTGGTTTTGATATCTTCCTCTCATCTTATTAATTATATATTTAAATGGAAGACAATTTGATTCAAATTTTTATTTGTTTTTACCATTATATTTTATGAAATTTTAGTGCACGTTGTCTGTGATTATATGAGTTATTAGTTATTCTTAAGATCCATATATCTTGAATGAATATAGAATGATATCTTCTCTTTTGATTTTTTTCATCTTAAGTTTTTAATTTTGTTAATCCAACTTGTGGGAGGTGAAAATGTGCTCCTTCTCGAATGGGCCGGACTCGAAAACGATCCGGGCTTGGTTTGAGTAGATCCGCGAAGAGACGATGATGAGAGTCTGCTGTGGATCGATTGACAAGATTTGTGATGTGACTCAGGCTGCCGCGTACCCTTGTTAAGGGATCAAGCCACACGTAGTTTCTCTTTTGTTTGGGATCTCACACAGGATGTGGTGCTATCCCAAGAACCTCCGATGATGAAGCCCAATCTCCATTAAAATTGAATTTTAAGCTTCAGTATATGGTCCCTTTTTGGGGCAAAAGAAGAAGAAGAAGTCCCCATGGTAAAAGGGGTACCCTCCTATTTATAGTGGGAGAGAGTGTGCCTGTTGCTATGGAGGTGTGAGCATATCATGGGATGGAATCTTCCACGTGGATCTTGGGATCAATACCTCGTAAACAATTTCTGACAATTGGTTACAGCCACTGTGTCAGAGAATATTCCCTGGGCTTTCTGCCCCTATTCACCCAGGTCTGATCGAGAGTCCGACCAGACCATTTATTAGCCTGACCTGAGATGATGTCGTATTTATGGCAGAATGTGATGGGCCGGGGCGGTATGGCCTTCTAAATGGATCTTAGGGTGGAACAAATTTAGTCTTAAAAAATGCACCCTCTTCTGGTCTTTTGGGGACCGGGAGAGCAGAAGAACAGACCTAAGGGAAGTCCTCTTAATGATTAGACCAAAATCTTCAGACTCTTGGTCTTTTGGGGACCGGGGCAGCAAAAGATCAGACCTTGGGTCCTTGCATGCTAAATCCTCATCTGACTTTCGTCAAGACGATGCTTTTCTGTTTCTTCCTTATTTCAACCTAGAAGACCTGGTGGTCTGCAAGGAGGACCTAAATAGATGAGCTACAGAGAAGACCAGAATAGATGACCTCCAGGGAAGACATGAAGACCTGATCTGTAGGAAAGACCAGAATAGGTGATATGCAGGTTAGACCAGAATAGGTGACCTACAGGGAAGACCTAAAGACCTCATCTGCAGGGAAAACTAGAATAGTTGACCTGCAGGGAAGACCAGAATAGGTGACCTTCAGGGAAGACCTGAAGACCTGGTCGGAAGAGAAGACAAGAATAGGTGACCTATAGGGAAGACCTGAAGACCTGGTCCGCAGGGAAGACCAAAATAGGTGATCTGCAGGGAAAACCTGAATACCTGGTTTGCATGGAAGACCAGAATAGGTGTCCTGCAGGGAAGACCAGAATAGGTGACCTGCAGGGTAGACTTGGTCCACAAGGAAGACAAGAATAGGTGACCTGCAGGGAAGACCTGAAGACCTGGTCTATAGGTAAGACCAGAATAGGTGTCCTGCAGAGAAGACCAAAATAGGTGACCTGTAGGGTAGACTTGGTCCACAAGGAAGACAAGAATAGGCGACCTGCAGGGAAGACCTGAAGACCTAGTCTGTAGGGAAGATCAGAATAGGTGACCTGTAGGGAAGACCTGAAGACCTGGTCGACAGGGAAGACTAGAATAGGTGACCTGTAGGGAAGACTTGAAGACTTGGTCTGCAGAGAAGACCAGAATATGTGATCTGCAGGGAAAACCTCGAAGACCTGGTTGGCAGGGAAGACCAGAATAGGTGACTTGCAGGGAAGACTTGAAGACCTGGTATACAGGGAAGACCAGAATAGGTGTCCTGTAGAAAAGACCAGAATAGGTGACCTGCAGGAAGACCAGAATAGGTGACCTGCAGGGAAGACCAGAATAGGTGACCTGCAGGGAAGACCTGAAGACCTGGTTGGCGGGGAAGACCTGAAGACCTGGTTGGCGGGGAAGACCAGAATAAGTGACATGCAGGTAAGACTTGAAGACTTGATTTGCAGGGAGACCAGGTGACCTGCAAGGAAGACCTGAAGACTTGGTCAGCAAGGAAGACCAGGAGAGGAACTCCACATGGAAGACCAGAAGAGGAGATCAGTAGGGAAGACCAGACGAGAAGATCCGCAGGGAAGACCAGAAGAGGAGATCCGCAGGGAAGACCAGAAGAGGAGATCCGCAGGAAAGACCACACGAGGTGATCCACACGGAAGACCAGAAATAGGAGATCCACAGGGAAGACCAGACCTAACGAGGAGATCTGTGGGGAAGACCTGAAGAGGAGATCCACAGGGAAGACGAGACGAGGAGATCTGCAGGGAAGACCAGAAGAGAAGATCCGCAGGGAAGACTAGACAAGGAGATCCGCAGGGAAGACCTGAAGAGGAGATCCGTAGGGAAGACTTGACGAGGAGATCCATAGGGAAGACCTGTGGAGGAGATCCGCTGGGAAGACCTGAAGAGGAGATCCACAGGGAAGACCAGATGAGGAGATCTGCAAGAAAGACCAGAAGAGGAGATCCATTGGGAAGACCACACGAGGAGATTCGCAAGGAAGATCAGAAGAGGGGATCCGCAAGGAAGACCAAACGAGGAGCTCCGTAGGGAAGACGTGAAGATGTGGTCTGTAGGGAAGACCATAATAGGTGACCTGCAGGGAAGACCTAAAAAGGGCTTTCTTGGCTCCATGTGACCCTCTTCTCCTCGATGCTTCTTCTTCAAGTACCGGAAGAGGTGGAGGTTAGTCCGATATGGTGGTCTTCTTCACGATTTGCCCTAGTAGGTTTTTCCAAACAAATACATTTCTTGTTCATCACTTGGATCTGCTTCGTTAGGCCATTATCCATGGAATCTGGATCCAGAAATGGGTAGATCCATTGGTGGATTCTTCACACCAGAGTTGGAGTAAATCCACTGGTACATTCTTCATTGGGATGTCTCATCTGAGACTTTAGAGATAGAGGGGGATCTTGCCCCCATCATCACTTCATCTTTTAAATCCAATCAATCTGTCTCACTCCTCATCTTCACTATCTCTTCTAGATTTGGTTTAGGAAAACGGCTTTTTATTCTGAATCCCACATACGGTGCTAATTTGTGGGAGGTGAAAATGTGCTCATCCTCGAATGGGCCAAACTCGAAGACGGTCTAAGCTTGGTTTGGGTAGATCCGTGAAGACGACGATGAGGGTCCATCATGGATCGATTGACAAGATTTACCTGAACTGAACCTGATGTAACTTAGGCTGCTTACGTACCCTTGTTAAGGGATCAAGCCACATGTAGTTCCTCTTTTATTTGGGATCTCACACCGAATATGGTGCCGTTCCAAGAACCTCTGATGATGAAGTCCAATCTCCATTAAAATGGAATTTTAAGCTTAAGTATATGATCCTTTTTTGGGGCACCAATAAAAGAAGAAGTCCCCATGGTAAAAGGGGTACCCTCCTATTTATAGTGAGAGGGGTTGTGTCTATTACTATGGAGGTGTGAGCATATTATGGAATGAAATCTTCCACATGGCTTTCGGATCGGTCAACATGTGGGATCTTGAAATCAGTGTCTCGTAACCAATTTCTGACAATTGGTTACAGACACTGTGTCAGGGAATATTCCCTGAGCTTTTTGCCCCTATTCACCCAGGTCTAGTCGAGAGTCCGACCAGACCGTTTATTGGTCCGACCTGAGATGGTGTCGTATTTATGACAGAATGTGATGGACCGGGGCGGTATGGCATTCTAAACGGATCTTAAAGTGTGACAGATTTGATCTTCTACACAATTATTTACATACGTTTCCTTAATTATGTTGCATTTCACTATTTTTTTTTAATTTCATGTGAGCTGTTTGATGTATTCATTCATAGAATGATCTCTTCTCTTTTGATTTTTTCTTCTTAAGTTTTAATTTTATTAACCCTACATATTTTTCTTTAATTATATATGTTTCATTTATTTTTTTTTTTAATTTCAGGCGAGGTGTCTATTGCATTCATCATTTCATCAATTTGAAATTGAGGGAAAAACAATTGACTTATGTGGAATTATCTTTTGCGCATTTTATTTATAATATTTTTATTTGAGCTTCATATTAGATGTTTCATTTTTAATGATATTTATATGAATTGTTTTGTTAGGTTTACTTAACAAAATGTTTATATCCTTATTTTATTATAATTTTTATTATATTATGTAAGGTGATTGATGCTTTCACGGAGACAGACAATACCTCTCTAATATGAAATCAAGATAAAAGAAAAAAACTTATAATTTTTTTGTTTGTTTTATTTTTAATATTTTTGTTTTAAGGTTGCATACATATAAAAATGCTTTAACTATTTTCATAATCAGATTTTTTTTATCACATATTTTGTGCATCCAATAGTTCTTTACCTTCAAGATGTATATAAACAAGAGCAAGCCACTCTTTTTTTTTTCTTCTTATTTTTATTATCTGGTCAATAATTTTGATCATTCTAACAGAGTATAGTGAATGTTCTTATTTTTTCTTATTATTTTTTCATAAATGCTCGATATTTATAAAAACACGAGTGTGTGTTTTATATCGTGATAAACAAATAAATATATAATCTTTGTATTCTCCTTTTAAGATATAATTTTGGTAGACTACTTGGTTTTCACTCCGAATTATCTCCATATAGTCTCAAGCGGGGTATATAGCATTGTATTAGGAATTAGGTCACAATCATCCATGTAATTTTCTAAAAATGGTAACAAGGTCATTTCAACCTAAAATGGTTTAACCGCATTTTTCTTATTTTTATTTTTAATATATATCTTTATATCTCTTTACTCTTCCCCCCTCCCCAAACCCTATGAATGGATTTTTGAAGATAATTATTTTATTTATTTATATATATGTTGTGTTTCTTTTATGTATATGCGATGTTAATATGTCTGTTATACCTATTGATGAGGATGATGATTTGATTGTAGATTTGGCTTTGTTGGATTCTAAAATGGTTGTGAGTGTATTTGTGAAATTAAATCCTTGAGCAACAATGCAAAAAAAGAAAAGAGAATGATAAAAGAAGTACAACAATAGTTAAATGTCCAGTGTCATTCTAATTTGTTTGATTTATTCATTGTATTTATATCAAATAAGAGTTATATATGTGCATGGTTATTTGTTTTGATTTTTTATATTATATTTGGTTTATGTTTAATGTTGCAGGCCTATGTAACATGAAATTTTAGTAAATGAGAAGAATTTAAAATATTCTTCAAATAAAACAAATGATAAATAAATTTATTTATATTTATTTAAACCACTTTTTAAATATTTAATTATTGATATGTATTAGAAATAGATCCAATTTTATGTTACTAATTTACCCTTTAATAAAAAATTAAATATAAATATGATAAAATCATATTCTTATCTAATTCAAAATTTTAATTTGAACAATTAATAGTTAGGATAAAAACCCATCCTCCAAAAAAAATCATATAATGATTCTACTTTTTTCCATTCAATTATTACATCTTTGCATCATTTTTAGAATTTATTACATAATGTAAAAAATTAATCCAAATGAGAGTATATGATCAAATAACAAAGCAAAGTTTTGCAAAGCTCTTTGACATCGAAAGCACCCAAAAGATAATGTCAATGAAAACTTGTGATTAATATTTTATTTAAGATACATATCGTCTTTGTATATATTAAATGTAATTGAAAACATTATTTTTTAGCATTGCATTTACAAGCATATTTTGTATTTTATTTATGTAGTTAGTATTATTTTTTATTTATATATATATAACTGAGAATGTTATACCACGTAATTCGACACGTGCATGATAACTAATATTAAATTTATATATTTTTATATTTTTTCTAATCCAGCATGTAATGTATTGGTATAACACTAATCAGAGGAAGATTGAAACTATAAACTGCTTTCAAATATTGATTTATGAATTAAAAAAAAACATCATAATAAAAGTCAAAGTCAAAATTATCATTTTAAAAAGCAGCTTTATTCTAAAAGTTATTTTTCAATCTATGTTTTCAAATAAACCCTACACAAATGATCGATTATAGACAATTTATTAGCAACGGGGCAAAAATCTTATATGCTCCATATGGGAAGGAAAATTGAAATGGGTGATTTTAAGAAGATTCAGGTCCATATCGAGTTATTTTAAAATGGGAAAATATTCACAAAAAAATGTCTTTCTAAGTTTTTTTTTTTTTAGAATAAAATGCTACAAAAAATCTTCTCCAGGGAAAAATATCTGATTTTTATTTTTTCTAAGTAATCATAATCAATTGTCAATTATCAAATTCCATTTTAAAATAGATTTTCAAATTTTAATTTCAGATATTTATTACTAAAATTCAATAAAAAAATATTTTATGAAAAATTAACTAGAGTTATTATTAAAAAAAAAACTATTTTCTGAAAATAGTATTAAAATATTTATTTGAAAATTTTCCTTTTAATCTCTATCTGTGAAAAGAGAAGGTACTCTCTTTTTAATTTCCCCCTTTTTCTTTTCTTTTTGTACTCCCTCTTGTTTTCCAACACAGGCACACAGCCAACCCAAAGTCCATCCAGTGGCATTTCAGCAAATAAAAACAAATCCAGTGTCGAAAAACAACAAAGGCAGGACCCATTATTCGCTTTTGTTGGGGATTATTTATTGTCAGATCAAAAAAAACAAAGAAAAAAAAAAAAGGAGAAGAGAAGAAGCGCAAGCTTTGTCTGCGAGAGGAGTGGAAGAGAGAAGCGACGCGCGCGAATCCTCCAAAGCTCTCTCTCTCTCTGTTTCTCTCTCTAAAACAAGGGAATCCTCACATTTTTTATCCCCAAAATACCCCTCTGATTGACAACTTCCCTAGGTTTGCCCGCCATGGTTCATCGCGGTCTGCACTTCTGCTTCTGAGGGTGAGCGCTTCGACTACCCCAAATCGTTGCTTTGCTCTTTTTTCATGTTGGGTTTTGTTTTTTTGGTCCGATTTGTGGCACTGAAGCTTGGGTTCTGTTCATGGGGGATGGGTTTTTGAGGAAAATCGTTTTTTGGGTTTTTATTTTGAATTTGCGTGAATGGGTGTTTTGTATTCTGTGCTTTATAGTTGGAGTTTTGGGTAAAGGTGGCATCTTTTTTTTTTTGTTGTTGTTGTGAAGTTGTATCGGAGTCTGCTCTTCTTTTTCTTTCTGAAGGTGAGCCAAATCCTTGCTTTCATATTTAATTTTTTTTTCCATGTTGGGTTTTGTTTAATGGTCTGATTTTTTCGCATTGAAGTTTGGATTGCGTTCATGGCGGATGGTTTTCAGGGAAATCATTTTTTTGTGGGGTTTTTTTTTGAATTTGCTTGAATGGGTGTCTGGTATTGTGTGATTCAGAGTTGGAGTTTCGGGTTAAGGTGGCATTTTGTGTTGGGTTTTGGTGATGTTTTGGTTGTAAAGTTGTACTTGCTCGCAATGGTTTCTCGACTCTGCTCTTCGCTCTTCTGTTACTGAGGGTGAGCTTCAACCACTCTAAATCCTTTCTCTCCTCCTTTTTTTTACATGTTGGGTTTTGCTTGTTTGGTCTGGTTTATCACATTGAAGTTTGGATTATTCTTTTCTTTGTGGTGGGTTTTCAGCAAATTCATTTTTTTTTGTTTGCTGTTAATTTGAATTTGTGTGAGTGGCATGTGTTGAGGTGATTCAGATATGAAGATCTCCATATGTTTGTGTTTTTTGGTGATGTTTTGGTTGTATGTTTGTTTTTGTTTTAGTTTCAGTCATGGATTTTTTTTATGCAGTGGACCTTTGATAGCAATTTTCATGTTTTTATTTATCAAGTGGTAGAGTTTTTCGTTAAATTCAACAGCTTGGGGAAGGTTGTTGGTTTTGGGAAATAATATGCATTTAGGGTTTTGTTACCAAGCTTCTTCTCGGCTTCTCCTCTGTTGCTGAGTGTGGGTTTAGGTTCCCTTTAGTGGGTTCATTAAATTGTCCACATTGGGCTTTTGAGTACGTTGAAAATACTTGGCCAGCAAATCAGCAATTACATCTACTCTTGAAGCACAGGCCTCTAGACATTGGCCCACTTTCTAGCATAATATGCTTTAATTGGAAAGGTCGATAATATTGGTTTTTGGGGTTAATTTTGGAAGGTTTTCTCCATTTGTTTTCACTTTTACTTACTTTGTTTGCAGATCCCTTGTCTCCTTTTGTTTGAGGGGCAAGATTTATGATATGATTACTCCCATCCTCTTTTGATTATTGTGTTATTCTTAATTTTCTTTGTTGGTTTGGTTGGCCTAATGTAGACAATTGAGCTGTACACTTTGTGTTTGATGGCTTGGACGGAGGCGGATCTTGCGAATGGTAGAGAGACGGATGCCCACACTGGGGCAGATAACGAGTGCCTAAAAGGGATTAGGTCTTCTGCGGATCCTGGTGTGCCTCAAACGCAGGTCACCCTGCTGCAGAAGAGGTTTGAGGGGAAGGACGGATTGGCATATGCGAATATTCTGCGTTCACGGAATAAGTTTGCCGATGCTCTTGTGCTTTATCAGGCGGTTCTTGAGAAGGATACCACAAATGTTGACGCTCACATTGGCAAGGGAATCTGCCTTCAGATGCAGAACATGACGAGGCCTGCGTTTGAGAGCTTCAGTGAGGCCATTCAATTGGACCCACAGAACGCTTGCGCGCTCACCCATTGCGGCATTCTCTACAAGGACCAAGGTCTACTGTTGGAGGCTGCGGAGGTATTTACACCATCTAGATAATTCTTTCTTGGTTTTTTTTCAAACAAAAAATGTGGGGTACGTTATATATTCTGCACAATTGAATAGAAATTTGTCCACTATAAAAGTATAATATGTTTTATAACACATGCCTGATTGATAGAGACCATGATTGATCCCCAAATCTCAGTTTCAAGCTTAACCTTCGTCCTTCTAATAAAATGACTGATGCATGGCTATGCTATAAAAAAATGATTTGCAAAATAATTCATTTTGGGATGTAGATGCCAATTAATGTCAGTTCATTGTTTAATCACTTGGTTAATGTTCCATTGAATATCCATGCATAGGAATGTATATTTGAATGTTAATTAAAACTTAAGTTTGGTCTTTTTCAAATTACTAGTACTTTTGCCACATCCTAATAATACATGGTTTTTAATAGTTTGACAAATTGGGAAACCTTTAAAGAATTTTCTTTTTTTAGAAAAAGATAGATTGGCTATTAACTTGTTGATAATCAAGAAGTACAATAGCCCCGGGGAAAGAGAGGGGATAGGAGGAAAGAAAGGGAACAAGAATAGAAGGATACTACGGTGTAGACAAGGTGTCCACACCACAACCCTTAAAGAATTCTACCATCCCTAATTTGTAATTTCTTTGCATTGATCGTTTGAGCTATCAATGGTATTTTTGTTAATATGTGATCATGCAAAGCGGACCTTGCCTCACTGGATCTCTGGCGATGTGTCACATAACACATTGTCATTTGCAGTGCTCTTTTGCTATTCTGTTCATCCCTGTATTTCTGTTGCCTTTTATGGGTCTGCATATTTTTAATGAAGATGGAAAAATTCATTAAGAGAAAGTTGCCCCTTGAACAATTGGACACAAGGGATCTTCGATTAATACAAAAAGAAGAAAAGAAAAGATAGAAGAGCAAAATGACCATCGATCGGTCCACTGGAAGCCCTACAACTGCCCCCAAAATACACGTAAACCTTGCTCTGCTTTCTAATTACAACCCATTGTTTTGGAGGGTGAGTTTTCCCCTAGAAGCACTCACCCATGAACAAAGGTTTGCTGTATGGGTCTGCATTTTGTTCTTCCCATTTTCCAACTTGATTTCTTGATTGTCTAGTTCTCACAACTTATCAAACTGATTTGTTGCAGTCATACCAAAAGGCTCTCATGGCAGATCCCGCATACAAACCAGCAGCAGAATGCCTTGCAATTGTACTTACAGATCTTGGAACTAGTTTAAAGCTTGCTGGAAACACACAGGAGGGGATCCAGAAGTATTTCGAGGCTCTAAGAATAGACAGTCACTATGCTGTAATCCTTTTGTCTTTGTTGTTTATGACTTGTTAATTTTTATTGTTGTTTTAACTACCTGTGTTATTTGATAGACATGATTCTCAGTTGTTAAATACCATGCCCTGATATGTTATCAAACTACATTAAATGTTGTGTAAATTGCAAATAGGACAAGAATATTAAACATTATCAAATTGTTATATCTTGGAACACTTCCATCATTACATCTTTCTGACACATACATTCGATGTGAGGTTATTCTCTATTCTGACTTTCTATTTTGCTAACCTTTGGAGAGGACAGCCAGCATATTATAACCTTGGGGTGGTTTATTCTGAGATGATGCAATATGACTTGGCCCTTAATTGCTATGAGAAAGCTGCGCTTCAGAGGCCTATGTATGCAGAGGCGTATTGTAATATGGGAGTTATATATAAAAACCGTGGGGACTTGGAAGCAGCCATCTCTTGCTATGAGAGGTGATTTACTGGTTAATTGCACTTTCCAGTTCTCTGACTGTGGGGTAAATTAGAAAGTGCCCTATGAATCTGAACACTGATTCTGACTTTGCTTATTCTTTAATTTTTTTGATTACATCAGGTGTTTGACTGTCTCTCCAAACTTTGAAATTGCTAAAAATAACATGGCAATAGCATTGACGGACTTGGGCACAAAGGTGAGTTGTAATTGGTTACTTTTTGAGGTTAAATTAAACAATACAGTTCCACGTACATATATTATACACATATACACATACATATATGTATATATATATGTATATATATACATATGTATATGTGTATATTCAATTGGATTCGCTGAATTTCTCTTGTTTTCTCATGTCTATTTATTTTCAAGTGTTTCTTCATTTTCTTTTATCAAAGAGTGGAATGCCCGTCAATTATATTATAAGTGGTAAATATCAATGGTGGAAGACTGTCTCCTTAACAAAATTTTACATTAATATCCGAAGACCCCCTAATCTCCAAAAGCTCCCATCACCCATTCCGCAAAAGTGGTTTACAGGCTCCATTCATTATTCTTTCTAACCATGCTAGCTCGTCTGTTCCATATGTTCTTAAGTATTTCCATTTATCTTCCTAATCTCAGGGTGCAATCCCCTTGACATATACTCAGTTTCCTTATCCTTGCATGTAGTCATTTTTCGTCTCCTTTCCTGATATTGGACTTAGTAATTATCCATATAGCATGTGATCAGGTAAAGCTGGAGGGTGATATTAGCCAAGGTGTGGCATACTACAAGAAGGCCTTATATTACAATTGGCACTATGCTGATGCAATGTATAATCTTGGTGTTGCATATGGGGAAATGCTGCAGTTTGATATGGTACGCTATATATGAAGAATTCTGTTGTGGATTTCTTGTACTTGACTGAGGCAAATATGTTTGATAAAATTTTCAATGTTGTTTCTTGTCTTTTGTAATAGGGTTGATCCAAAACCATGGGAAACAGAGATTGTAGATGTTTATGTTCTGATGACAGTTTGTTCATTGTTTCATTTGAAATTTTTTTCTGGGGGAAATTAATTCCAAGTATATTTCTATCACTTTTTTTTTAGGTCCTTCAACTTTTTTAGCATATGAAAAGAACCCCCAATTATTAGTTTTTTTTTTTTTTTTCTGGGTATTCCCGTCCAAATACCGCCCACATGTGCAAGTTACGTAACAATGTGCATGATAGGTAACAATGCACAAGATTTAACACCATACATAGATGCATAATAATGTAAATGCTTGACATAGCAATGTACAGGGGATGGATGACATGTATGATGAACAAGATAGAGTGTATAACAATGTACAAAAGGAATCCAAACAGGGTTCCGAAGGACCTGGAAAAAATGTAACTGCTAACTTGGGGGTGTTTTCATATGCTAAAAAAGTTCGGGGACCAAAAAAGATAAGGGGTTCAAAAACAAATACTTGGAATCAATTTTTTTTTTTTTTTTTTTTTTTGAGATTTAGTTAGACCTGCTGAAAATCATGCCTGATATATTACTTAATAGTCATCATTTTTATGAAGGCAATCGTATTCTATGAACTCGCCCTGCACTTCAACCCACAATGTGCTGAAGCGTGCAACAATCTAGGAGTAATTTACAAGGACAGGGATAACCTCGACAAAGCCGTAGAGTGTTATCAGGTCAGCTTCTGATATTTCATGTAAATCATGAAAAGCATGTTTCATGGTGTGCATTGGTTCATATTTCATGTAAAACATGTTTGATATTTCTTGCACTGCATGCTTGTGATGTTTAAGGCATGAATCTGACATGGTTTGATATTTTGTAGATGGCTTTATCAATCAAACCAACTTTCTCACAATCGCTAAACAATCTTGGTGTTGTGTACACTGTTCAGGTTAATTTTTCAGTTTTATCTACACTAGCTCCTTTCTTTAGTAAATGTATCTGTTTATTATAGGTTCACTCACACTATTTATATCTCTATGCAGGGTAAGATGGATGATGCAGCAGCCATGATTGAAAAAGCCATTGTTGCGAACTCAACATATGCAGAAGCATACAATAACTTAGGTATGTCGAGTGTTGGGAGATCCTATCAAATTGTATTTGACCTTATTACCTCATTTATTCTTGTATCATATCTTCGCTCAGTAAGGAAAAAAAGTACATTGTTCTAGCCATGAAATATTATTCACAAACATTTCAGGGTTATCAAGACTACACATTTTTATATTTTTTTTCTCTGATCTTTTTTTTTTAATGCTGTGATCTGTTCTGTGTGAAGGTATCAATATTTGCTACTGTGAAATTGCAGTCTGAAGCTGATGCTACAAAGTAGTGTCACGCATGAGATGTTCTCTGATGTAAATAAGCTATGGTTGCTCACAATTCGTTGGGATTCTGTCATACTTATTTTTTTTTATTTCACTATCCTGTTTCTTTACATGGCTTCCTACAAACAAGTTTTGCACTATGGAGTACAATGGACGTCATTATTTGTCACTAGATTAATAATTTTGATCCTTATACATCAGCATATGACGCAAGTCTGAGGGATTCCATTTTAAGACTAAAAGCTCATTTGTTTTTACCTAACTTGAATATTATAGCTTTAACTCTAGAGAAATGAATTTTATGAAATTCACTAAATTTGGTGCAGTTTTTTTCCCCATATAAACCTGTTTCTTTCAGTCCCAATGAATTAGGGTGAGTATATATTTCAGGGATTTGATGAAGAGTCTTTTGCAAAACCTGTTATTTCCTTGGGCAGATTCTGTTTCTATTAACAAGACATAGCAGTAATAATATACAAATATTTATGGATTGATTTGGAAGTTTGAACAGATGTAACTAGTTACAGTAAAATTTCTACTTAATTACAAGAAATGTATTTTCATCCTACCTGACTGTAGTCCTGCACTTTTTTTTCTGTCAAGGTTCGTCAGGATTGGTCCTTGTTATTCTATTGGTCCTTATTGAGTTTTGGTTCTGAATATTCATCCACTAGCATGCTTATTTCAAGACATGTACTCATGCACAGTCTTGAAGTTTATGAGACTAATAATTATTTCTTAACTTATGTTTCACCTATTGTCATACTTGTTATCCACATGAACTTGTGTTTTTAGTAGAAGTGAAAGATAATATAATTTATCTGCAGGGTTGTCAACTCCCATTTTGTTTAAAATGTTTGAAGGATATTTCTTTTGGTCTGGTTTATACTGAAGTGGTGAATTATTTTTCTCTTTTTTCTTGACCCAGCTATCAATCTCTTTTTTGTAGGGGTTCTCTATAGGGATGCAGGAAATATATCCCTGGCAATCGAGGCATATGAAAAGTGCCTTCTGATTGATCCTGACTCACGCAATGCTGGTCAGGTAGTCTTGACACAGTATGTAATTCATTCTGCATTTGTTGACTTGGAAATTTCTCTGCAAGTGCGCTTGTCTATGTGGACCTTTTCTGGTCAAGTTCGCAGCCTCTCACTATCCCAGAGATTCTGTTTTGCATGAAATCTTTAAGTTTTCTTGTATTCTAGTTTTCCTGTAAATCTTTAAGTTTTCTTGTATTCTAGTTTTCCTGTAAATCTTTAAGTTTTCTACATTGAAGTCAATGACCATAGAGAAAAAAAGAAATGTAGGATTCTGAATCTTGTTGACACTTAAAACATGCAATGGTTACAACAATTGCAAGGTGCAAGACAACTCCACATAATTAAATAGTTACTTGCGGCTCATCTATTGAAAGAATTCTCTACTAGCATAGTCTGTGTGTTTTTTTTTTTTTAAAGAAAAAGTTAGAAAGTGCAAAGGACGGAGTTAGTTAAGTGATCCAAGCGATTTTTTTATGTAAGCGAATTTGATAGCTTGTCCGGATGAGGGAAAATGAAGACATGGAAAAATCCATGCATAATAAAGGAAAGAAGAGGCATTTCAGGGAATCTCCATGGACTCCTAACAATTTTTTAATGAGCTCGAGGGAATGCGGCATTGGTTCCAGAAGAGGCGCAAGCGAGACGAACTAAGTAAACTAGCAAAATTCCAATGGCTAATCCCACACGCTCTGTGTTGGTGATTATGTGTAATGAATGTATCTTCCTATATAGAGGTTCTACTTGGAAAACATTTGGATGGCACTATCTTTTCTCCTTAGAGACTGGGTCACTATTTTAGTAGGTGTTGATGCACCATCCACCATAGTGGGTACTTCATGGTCCGGGAGGTGAAGCTTTGGTGTTTTTTAGAGGTGGTCTCCCATATTCGTGTCATCCCTCCCTCTCCCTCTCCCTCTCCCTCTCCATAATGTTTGATACATAATGTTTTTTTTTTTTTGTGTGGGTGGGTGGGTGCGTGGGTGGGGAGGGGGGGGGGGTGGTTGTTGGGAGGTGATGTGTAATGGGCCTTCTCGCCCAATAATCATTAGGCAAGAAAAGAAAGGAGTATTATTCCTCAAGGAGGTAGAGAACAATGATTCTTCTGAGACTCCATGTTATCTGTGATAATATTGATAAGTGAGGAGAAAAAAGAAGAGGAGAGGGAAGGTAATAGTACAAATAGTTCTTGGGCAATAACTAATTTGAATCATGTCTTCTCTTTTTTTTGTATTTCATATGTGAAAGTCCATAACTAAGAGGATATTGAAAACACCCTCATGAAACTAAATCTTTGATTATTTTAATAACCTTCAATAATATTTTTGCCGCTGGTGAATATATGTCGATCATAGTGAGTCCAGAAAAGTTAAAGCTGAAAGAACATTACTTTAAACTCCAATCGACCAACTACATGCCACCCGATATTCTGTTGTAGATTCTTGAAAGAAACATAGTGCTATGTGTTAGCGGCAGGGGGATGGCTGAATGGCTGGTTGAGATTCAACATTCAATGAAGTAGAGATAATAATTTTTTCAGAGCTTGAAATATATAAGTATGGTACAGACCTGGACTCGCAAGGTTTGAGGATTTTGGTGTAGGGCCATTTTGTACCGTGGGTTGCTCTGTTAAACTTTAATATTTACTTCAGAGAGTAATTGAACTATTTTCAATTTTCAACTGCCCTCTTATATTCTACTAGTCAGAGAGAAACTGAGAGTTTGTCAAGTTTGGGCATTCAGTAAATCTGTATTTAATCATAGTTTTAAAGTATGGCCTGACACAGACATATCTGAATAAGATATTTTTCAATACACCAAGTGTATATATATTCAATCAATTTCAATCTCTCTTAAATTTCTATTCAACTTTTAATTCTCTGACATTTTTTTCCTCTATTCAATGTTAGTGAGGTTTTAAGATTTATTGGCAGAGACCGTCCTCTGTTTCATTTATTTTAAAATGTATCTGCTGCATCTATCTTGTATTAATTTGAGATCAAGGAAGACAGAATATAGCGACTCGTGAGTTTATTTGAATATTATATAGCACATCCTGATCTACTGTCCTTGCTCGTTTCAACATGACTATTACAATCTGGATTCAGTTACTATAGGTGTAATTTTGACTCCCTTTTTGCAGAACCGACTGCTTGCAATGAACTATATACATGAGGGCAATGATGATAAATTGTTTGAGGCTCACAGGTAAGAGTCTTTCATTTTGTTGTATTTTTAATCTGTTCCTGAATATTTGAATTTTTTTTTTCCATGGGCCGCGAGCTTTGTTACACGATCACAAGAAATTTTAATTTGTAACTTCAGTTCCTTATTTAAATCGAGATGAATCAAAATATCAGAGCTCAGATTTGCACTCTTTTCTACAATTTGTTTTCATTGATATGAAGATAAAAAGTTCTGTCATTTTTTTTTTTGGAAGCTTGCCGTTATTTAGCAAGTCATCATGAGGCATAATCGTATCTTGTTTACTTATTTCTTCATATATTTTTGTGAAACAGAAAAGGATTCTAGGGATAATAAACTTGCTGTGCGAGTAATGTTTGACAGAAATTAATTGGATAGGCATGCAGTGGAGTTCATAAGTTTTATCCATGGCTGTTGGAAATAGACTATGTTTTTTATTGGTATATAAATGTTGGGACTTGAACCCACAACTTCTTGGTTGCAAATTCTCTTGTCAACATTGAGCTATGGGTAGACCTGTGGGGTGCTTTATAAATTCTCTTGTCAACGTTGGTTGCACTTTATAAAAATGTGGGGTACTACCTTGGCGGGGGCCTCACGGGTAGACTGTGAGGGGGAAAATTTGTATTGAGGAATAGTTTGTGTACTTGTGTGGGCCGGTAGGTAGAGTCCTCCTCTACCGCAGCACGGTGCTGCCTGTTCGGTGCACCGTTTGTATTTCCCTTCCGGGCTTTGCTTTGAATACATTCTTGGCATCTGCCTACCCGTTTTCAAAAAAAAAAAAAACATTGAGCTATGGGTCCAAGTCCCGAAACAGACTACGTCGATATGCTTCTGGAATAGAAACATTTTTGACATTGAAAATATTAGGGACAATCATTCCTTCTATCATTTTTGCAGTTCCCAATTTGTTTTGAAATCTTTTAAAGGTATACACTTGTCCAATGAAGTACATACTTTCACAAAAATTAATAATCATATGCTCAAATAAAGCATACCTTTTGTATTTTCCAAATCTGGTATATATACTAAGTTAGGCTAGTATATACTAAATTAAGAGAAAGTGGGGACTGCAAGAATGACTGAGTGTATCAGCATTCTTTTTAACATTTTAACTTCTTTCATCCTGTTTCTCATGTTTTCACCGTGTGAGGTGACCATTGCGTGATCTTTCCCGTTCTTGAATTATAAGCATACATACTAATTCCTAAATTGAAAGTTGTTTTGCAGTGAATGGGGAAGGCGCTTTATGAAGTTGTACCCTCAGTACACGAACTGGGAAAACTCAAAAGAGATGGATCGGTCATTAGTTATTGGATATGTATCACCAGATTATTTTACTCATTCGGTATCCTATTTCATAGAGGCCCCCCTCATGCATCATGACTATGCAAATTACAAGGTTGTTGTGTACTCAGCGGTTGTGAAGGTACAAGTTATTTTTCTTCAAAGACCACATCATATACTTGATTGTCTGTCTGCCAGGATGAGCCCAGGGTTTGTTGGTTGGCACTGTTTATATCACTGTTGGTATTGTGGGGTTAAGACCTTGGTTTGCACTGGCTGGCTGGCGGCGGTTTAAATGATATTTTGCATCAATTTGCATTTCTTTAACATTGTTATCATGTAGGCGGCTACATATGTGCATATCATACTCTTGATTGTATGGGGAGTTATTCAGACCTTGTACATCTGTTAATTTCATGGTTGTCCCAAATTTTTTTAACGACCACTTTTTCTCACACACCTATTGTGACCATATAGGCTGATGCAAAAACTTTCAAGTTCAAGGATAGAGTTCTCAAAAAGGGTGGACTTTGGAGAGATATATATGGGGTTGATGAGAAGAAGGTTGCAAGCATGGTTAGAGAGGACAAGGTAGACATTTTGATTGAGCTTACTGGTCACACAGCTAACAATAGGTTAGGAATGATGGCTTGTCGGCCCGCTCCCATCCAGGTATCGTCTGTCAGATCTCCAATAATTCACATTTTCTCCAGTACAACTTGCTGCCTCTTTTGTGCATGCTGCTTGTTGCTTTTGAAATGATCTTGATGTAACATCAATTTGATAGACTGCATCTGAAGTTTGATTGAATCTTTAGATGTGCACAGTAGGAGAATCTAGTTTGTGTTTTGTTGGCGAAGAATTTTTCTTGTTTGGACAGCTTTCTTTTATTTTTTTAGATTCATAATGCATATGCTCCCATATTTAATTTGGTATTGTCATCACATACTGTTTATGGGGCTAGATAAATGTAGAAATTCTTTAGAAATATGTATTAATCTTTCTTTTGTATTCATTAGAACAAGCCAGAGTTAGTTGCCATCTGATTTAATAATGTGCAAAAGTCTTTGCTGATATCTTGATCTATACATAATGGGATATCATACTATATAATTATTCATCTGCTTTGATTTAAAACAAGGGAAGTCAAGATCGTTATTTTCAGTCATATACAATGCCAGGTCATTATGGGTTAATAACTATAATATATAATGTAAATTTTTTTAAATAAGCTCTCTTGATTTTCCAGAAATAGTGGTTATTTTTTTTGGTCTTGTGCTGCAAGCCTGCAATGCAGCAGTGCTAAACAAGACAGATTTAACGAACATTGATATTCTTCAATTTTGAAGGTTATGATTTTAAATTCTATTACGTGATGAAGACCCTTCAATCTTTCTTAGTAGACATGTGATCTTCTCACTGGATCAGTTTTGAGTTTTTTTTTTTTTTTAATTTATAAATCTATTCAAACAAAGGAGACTTGTTTGGTCGAGGTGTCCATATTTTGCTTTTATCCTTGTTCAAGTATAATTGATTTGGGATAGTTGATCTGTAGATTTTGTTGGCTGGTCCACAACTTGAATTTGCTGCTTTTGTTTCCATATCAAGCATCTTAAAATATATAACAGTCTACAGTTTCAAGTAAGGGTGAGTTGAGGTGGGGTTAGGGCCATGATAGCATCTTAAGATATATAACACTAAACAAGTAAACAGTCCCAAGTAAGGGTTAGGTGTGGTGAGGTCAGTGCCATGATTTAGTTCCACATCTATGGTAGTCTACGTTTCTACATGAGCATAGATTATTATGCACTTAATGTGAATTGGAAACCATGAACCCAATGGGCAAAGCGGACTATATGCGGTGCAAGTGTATGACGTTACAATATCACATATACTAGGAAATATGGTAAAATAAATGAACTTGTAGATTTTGAATGGTGTGTTATTTAATTGTCTATTCCTAACGGGTATTATTTAATGCTAGCTACAATCATTGATTACATCAGGAAATACATTGGAAAATGTTCTTTGTTTTAACATGCAGAGGCCTCTATAGATATGTATATCTTTTTGGGATTATCATGACCCCCATTCTGTATATGATTTAATTGTAACATCTTGTAGGCGACATGGATTGGGTACCCAAATACAACTGGTCTTCCAATGATTGATTATAGGATCACTGACTCCTTAGCTGATCCTCCTGAAACTAAGCAAAAGTAGGTGGTCTTTACTTAGAAACCCACGTAAGTCATTGTTATAGATGCATTTATATGATAATTTTACCATCTCACAGGCACGTTGAAGAATTGGTTCGATTGCCTAATTGTTTCCTGTGTTATACACCT
Organism: Acorus gramineus; assembly: GCA_030737835.1. NCBI lineage: Eukaryota > Viridiplantae > Streptophyta > Magnoliopsida > Acorales > Acoraceae > Acorus > Acorus gramineus. Next base: position 24,706,352 of record CM060849.1, read on the forward strand.
TCTCCTGAAGCTGGGCCCATTTCAGAGTCTCCTGCAATTTCTAATGGTTTTATTACATTTGGCAGTTTTAACAATTTAGCAAAGGTAATAGTCTGGTTACAACTGTCTTCATTTCTATTTTTTGAAAACTTTGGAGAATACCTGCTTCATTTTGTTTTGTTTTCCGTCCTTTTTCAATACAGATAACACCCAAAGTTTTGCAAGTCTGGGCGAGGATATTATGTGCTGTTCCAAACTCTAGACTTGTCGTCAAGTGTAAGCCCTTCTGTTGTGATAGTGTGAGGCAGAAATTTCTTACAATGTTGGAAGAGTTAGGGCTGGAATCTCTACGCGTTGATCTTCTTCCATTGATTCTTCTCAACCATGATCATATGCAAGCATACTCACTCATGGATATCAGGTGAAGTCAGTATAAGTGGTGTAGACTTATTGTTTCTACATTTCAGTCTCCAGCCTGCTGAAGCTCTGTGCTTGCATTGTTATATCATCATAATACCGAACCACCTCTTGGCAGGGTGGTAGAGGCACCCCCTCTTCACCGAGGGGTTTTGGGTTCGAGTCAGCCCCTATTGATAGAAGAAGATTTGACGAGGAAATTAAAAAAATTTACCAAGCAAAAAAAAAAAAGTTATATCATCATAATGTCATTATATGGTTATTGGTTGATGTCTCCATCGTCCATTTCCTTTTCTATGATTGTTTTATTATGGAAGTGTTCTCTCTAAGGTCTTGCGTGGAACCAATTGTCAAATGATTCTAATTGTCAAACTGATTCTGCTTTTGTAAAATCCGATTAAGATAATCGGTTCTAAATGATTTACTTTAAATATTCTGAAGTGATAAAAAATTAAAAAAAATCCCCCCTCAAAACAAATCAGGTGTGGTCACTCATGGTTCAAACACAAAGAATATACTTGCAGGATAGTTATCAAGCTTCATGTCTTTTTTAGACCTATATTTATTCCTGATGCATTCATACTGATTTGCCTGTTTGAACCAAAGCTGCATGAAGCAATGTTGTCGTACATCATGATGTTTGACAAAAGTAGTTGAAGATTTCATGCTTTATCCCCTACTTATGATACCTAATACTTGTATATATCTGTGCAGCCTGGACACATTCCCTTATGCAGGAACGACGACTACATGCGAGTCTTTGTACATGGGAGTCCCATGTATCACTATGTCTGGTTCAATTCATGCTCATAATGTTGGAGTCAGCCTTCTCAGCAATGTGGGTAAGTATATGCTTCATATTTATTGCTAGTCTTCATGCTGGAGCACTGCATTATATAATATCAAATGGAAATGTAAAGTAAAGACCATCTGACATTAAAATATTGCTGAAGTGCAATTGTGGTCCTTTAATAGTTCCTTTTCCATTGAAATGCATATGCTTGTAACTCTACAATACTTTCCCGCAAACTGCACTTTGATTAGCCCATTAGCCTCCAAAAAATAGGTTAAAGGTTCAAATCCCTACTCCCGCATATGCAATGTTTTTTTTTAATTATTTTTTATTATTATAAAATTCACACACTTTCAAGGACAAAATCTCTGTATTGCACATCAACTTACATTAAGATGCATATTTGATTGGATACTTTTTCATATAGGATTAAATGCATATAACCCCCTAACAAATGCCGGATATCCATATTGACCCTTCAATGTTGCTGTTTGTCAATGGCTATAAAAATACCCATCAAGTGCCTAAGCAGGAAATGGAATCATGCTAGTTCATGGTATTATGGGTTAGACTAATCCAAGTTAAGCATAGCACAAGCTAAAAGTCATTGCATTCTCTAATGAAAAAAAGTGGATATCTGATGAGGGTGTGGTCATACTCAAAAGGCAACTTTCCCATATCAGTTACAAGAATGCAATAAAAACATTATTGAACAGTCCATTGGTCTGTTCCGCGATATTCACAAAACCAAAGCCTCGAGTCTTTGACTCCGTCAGTAGCATTTTAAACTGGAATGGAAGATTTAAGAAAAAAAATCTTTCATTTGTGGCTTGTCATGATAGTGGTCTAATTTATATAAAGGAGAGACATGGCGGAAAAAAAAAAGAGTTGATCTGAATTACTTTAAAGCCTGCCCAGCCAAAATAATACATCCAGTATTGATCATGAACAGATTTATATACTGCAATGCTCATGTAAGAGCATCTATTTTTCTACTTCCATGTCAAACATTTTAAAAGGTGACAGAATGATGGAAAAAAATAATATAATATAACTTTAATGCATATAAACCAGCAAATTGGTGGAAGAAAATAAATAATGCCCTTAGGAAGATCTAAAAATCATGCATAATGAATATGCCCGTATCAACCTCATTTTATCCCTTGAATTTGGATTGAAAAAAAGGAATGAAAAAAAAATAAAGGTTGCAGAAACAATGGAACCAAATATAAAGTGGAAGGGAAAAAACAATGAAAGCTAGCAATTGAATGAGATGGTGAAAATGAATTGATTTCGATGGATTAAAGAAAGATTGAGGAAGTTTTAAAACATCCAAATCCCAACAGTTGGAAAATGGACTGTTGGGAGGAAGAAGATACAAATTCGGGTGTTCTTCTACCAAGGGCATTTTGGTTTGGAGGGTTCTTTCTGAATTTTCTTAAATCTGAGGGGGTTATATGGACATACAATTTCAGGTTACTATTAAGTGGGCGGAATATTCTTGGAATTTTCCTCCAAATTTGATGGCAAACAAACTCAGGGACTTATATGCTTCACCATGTTAAAATTCAGGGGGTTATATGGATATCTGAAAATTTGAGGGGTCTATATGGATATCCGGTGTTTGTCAGGGGGTTGTATGGATATTCGGAAATTTGAGGGGGTAATATGGATATCTGGTTTTTGTCAAGGGGTTGTATGCATTTAACCCTTTCATGTAACAATAGACTTGACACATTTTGATAGTCTTGTTTTGTTCAAAAGCTAATATTTGGTAATCTATACAAATATTTATTGCATATCAGCTAAGCTTGCATTAAGCTGCTTTGATTGGATTTTTTTTTCATATATGTTTTTTTCTGGAAAGCTAAGATGTGCAGTAATCTATAGGCAGTCACCATATTTGTAAATGTTGTTTTTGGGAATCATGTGCATGGAATAAAGGATCTAATATTGCTGCTGATGTTGCATAGTGCCTCATACACAGGATATTTCAAAAACAGCAATAAGTGCCTCATCTTTAGGCATGATTGCAGTTGCTTTCCAGTGTCTTCACATTAAGTATTTTTTTTTTTTGAAAAAGGTAGACTCTCGCTACTAACCGATTTCATTACGAAAATGGATTAGTACAGGTCTGAATTGGGGGTGAGGGGAATAGAGATATACATATATAGTTTTCCATAGGCAGTGGGGTGCCCGAACACATTGGCTTGGGTAGGTGGGTTGTCTACCCTCCATAGGTGCTCCGGTTCCCCTCCGTGGCTTGTCCCGCTACACGATGATCTGGATTCCTCCCCCACCCAGGATGTCTTCACATTAAGTTGTGACGCAGTTTTACGAATAGCAACCAAAGTTTATCGATTGTGATGATATGACAGAAGATGTTGACATGGAAACTCTGTGCTGCAGGTCTAGGAAATTTGATAGCAAGAACAGAAGATGAATATGTGCAACTGGCACTTGAACTGGCCTCAGATATCAGTGCCCTTCAGAACCTGAGAATGTCTCTTCGCGATCGCATGATGAAGTCCCCGGTCTGCAATGGACCCAAATTCATTTCGGGATTGGAGTCAACATACAGGAATTTGTGGCGAGGATACTGTCGAGGTGATGTACCGTCACTCAGACTCATGGAATCACTGCAACAGCAGCAGCAGCAGGTGGTCCCCGAAAAAACCAACACTCCTATTGAGAATCACATCACACCTCCAAAGATGAATGGGGTTTATGAAGCAAATGCTGGTGCAAATCAGGGAAGCTAAGACTAGAATTGAAGCCAATAGAACTTCAGTAATGGCGAATCATTCACTGAATTGGTGCGTAATTATTGCCAAACGTCGGCAGCGGATGTGATTTAATTCAATTTTTTTTTTCAATGTCTCTCTACAGATGTGAATTGGAGAAGGCATTGCTGTGGCTGGTTTTGGTCCAAGGGGATGTCTGGTACAAACTTTCATTGTGAAGTTGAAAATCATATATATTCTTCATATATACAGGTAGAAGAAATTCAGCTGTTAGTTCATCTACTCCCCTGTTATTAATGATATTTTTTTTGGGGCTATTGTTACACTCGAGTCATTCCTGTGGTCATTTTTGCAGACCATCTTTTGAATTTTTTCAGGTATATATAATGAAGTTTATGATTTTATAGAAAACAAAGTACATACTAGAATAAATTGAATTCATACATTTTTTATGTTTTTCATAATAAAGTATATATTTACCATTATAAAAAGTTACATGACATGACATCTGCAAAGATGTCTTGAGTGTCCCTCTCCCCTCCTTTTTATTTGATAGGCAAGAAGTGAGATTTAGACCCAAATTTTATAATTGCAAATTACGCTATGAATCCAATCCCAGTAATGAAAATGTATGTTGGGTGGAATCCACCATTTTTATCGAGGCTGAATATGTATTAATGAATGGAATGTTTTGTATGTAGTTTTTAATCTTAAGCTTCCATCTCTGTAAAGGAGGTTAAAAGATCAAATTTTAGGGGCACCATTTCAATAAAGAAAAATCTAAAGCTTCCATGATTAAGTTGTAAAACGAGTCAAGGTTTGGATCTCATAAGCTTTGTGTTTTTTCAGTTGCTATGCAAGTCATCTATGTTTAGCAGCATTTCACATCATTATAAAGCTAGATGGGTTAAACCCGACCTAATTTGACTTTTGGGTGGATTTTTGTTAAGTCCAGTTCAATTTGAACAAATATTGTGACTATTAGGGAGAACTCCTCTGCTGCCATATTCTTTCTTGATATTTAGATGCCAGAATATAATATATGATAAACCTATTAAATAATCATGAACATGTTTCCTCTGTCTAAAAGGGGGATAATAATGCAAAACATGGTTCAAATTTTGAGATGAAACTAATACTATATAGAAGTGTTAATTAGTATAGAAGTTACATTTAGTATGTTGTTTTATTCCAAGAGGATGAAAAGAAAAGAAAAGAAAAAAACATCATTGGGTTAATATTGTTTACAAAAAAAATTATAGGTTACAGTTAAAGTTCACCCCTACTCATAAATTCTCCGTGGCAGAATAAATTTTACTTCAAATATCTAAAAATAAACAAAAAAAAATAAAAAAATTTAAACATAATTTTCAATTAAAAATAAAATAAGAATGAATATAAAATTGAACTTTATTCATAGATTAAAAAGATACGGATAGGGAAATTAGGATGTTAAAATTAGATATGACTCCGATATAATAATGTGAACGTGGAAACTCATTGTACTGTTATGATATATAGAGTGAGGACAAATACGTGAGTCAGGGATGCGCAAGCAAATAAAAGGGGTGAGAAAACTCTGTACCATGGGTTGGTTTTACTGTTCCTTTTGTCCTGTCACAATCACTTCTCAGGGCGTGTTCATCCCCACTAATAGTTTCCCTTAACCCACCATAAAAAAAAAAATAAAAATAAAAATTAGTGTTTGATTGTTATCATTTCAGGTTTTAGGTGATCGGACTTGGTCATCGTTTCAGGTTTTGAACGACCGAACTTAGTTGCTATTTCAGGTTTTAAGCGACCGAATTTGATTGAATAGAGTCCAAAATTATATCAACATATTCTTTGTAAACAAAGAAATTTTTGGGTTCATTCATCATATTCTACATTTATTCTTTAATCAAAACAGCAGCTAAGAGACTGAAAAAATGTAAGTAGATATACTTTCAATTAATTCAATTTTTTTTATAGAAAAATATCTTATTAGACAAATATATATCATTTTTAAGCTTCGTTTGAATTTGCAGTTAAGCGGATTCCTTGTTTGAAAAAAAATAAAAATCTACCAGTTGATTCAAATACATTTTATATTTGGTTTTTGAAAATTTGTCTCTCACTTATGTAAAAAAACAGTTCCTATATTCTACATTTAAGAATAATGATTGATTCTCCCTACATTACAATTCAGACTTGGAGTGGCATAAAGAACCCAAGGAGAATACACGTCATGGGATTAGGTTTTAAAGAAAAAAAATTATAAACTTTATCACAAACCCTGTTCGACCAAGTTCAGTCGCTCGAAATATGAAATGGCGATTAAGTTAAGTCGCCCAAAATATAAAATGACACCGAAGTTTGGTTGCTCAAAACTTAAAGTGATGATCAAGTTTAGTCGACCTGACAAATCGATAGGAACGGCCTCTCTCCCTTGGACTTTTTAAAAAATATTATTATACTTTTTTTATTTATTTATCAAAAATGTAACTAAAATATCATCAAATATTAGTATCATTTGGCACTCTATGTCCCTTCTCTCTCCAAATCATCAGGGCTTCAATACATCAACATAATTATTTGCCACACTTTTAGTTCAATCATTTTATTTAAGAATATATAAATTTATATGTAGGACTTTTTTTCCTTATCGAATATCTTTCAAATAAAAATAAATGATCCGAAATTTAAAATTAAAGCTAAAAAGCAGACATATGCATTTTTATTCAATACACAAACTTCAACATCGATAAAAAAATATAATCATTATTTTGTCATGAGTGCTGCTACACTCAATTTTTTTCTTAGTCCAAAACACAGACCTATATACTTCGTTACAGATTCAATGAACATATACATTTTTAGAAGATGTATATATTTTACTAAATTTTTTTTTACACTCACAAAAAATGGATTCATTCAACTCAAAATGGAGCGATGTGCACTTTTTATTAAAACATATACCTCATTAGATGATGTTTACTATTTTAAAAAAAATGGAAACATGTGAGGTCTGAGTTTTGGTTAGTGAATGTGACTGAATGTATCATTTTCCTTTTGTTATTGATGATAATCTATTAAATATATAAGTTCATCATATACCTCTTTTATATGCTATAAAAAATCTATTTTTAATATTTTCAATTAATTTTTTTTCCTTTTTAAATAGATCATGGGTCTGAAGAATGCACTGAAAAAACAATGCTAACACTAAATAATTTTATATTTTTACCCACATTTAATTTGTTGTATAGGTTATTCGATTTAATTATTATCACAGCGTGACCCAATTTTTGACCCATCTTAAATAAATATTAAGGGAAAACATGTCCTAAAAAGGTGGGGACACTATCACTTTAGGAAAAGTTACTTGTAGTTTTAATTTTGGTTTAAATCAATCTAATTAAAAAAAATAAAATCAACTTTAGGTGATTAAATCTTTTCCCTTAATTTCTCAGTGGTCTCCTCACACACAATTTTTGGATAATCAACTAATTACATACACACAATACATAGAGAAAAAAGGAAACCATGACTTTTCTTGAGATTCATATAACACCCTGAAAACACCTATGTAAATCCAAATAGCCCTCTGAGTTAAACTTCTGTTGATAGTGGAGAAATATTATGCAATATTTCGTTTGGTTACCCCTAATTGAAAACACAGTATACCAAAAATCTTCTATATTGTGTTAAAAATATGAAAAAATCCTTTATACATGATGATTTTACTTCTCCAAATAGATTATAAAACCCTATCCAGATGGGTAAAATCATTATTACAGATAATTTTTCGCATTTTTAACACATTTTAGAGGTTTTTGATATATATACTATGTTTTCAGCTAGGGTTATCCAAACAGAATATTCATTATTTTTCAACAAAAATTTCACTCAGGGGGTTACTTGAATTAATAAATGTTTTAAGGGGGTTATATGGACTTCAGGAATAATCAGGGGGTTATATGGATTTTGGGTAGTTCACTGGGGGTTATATGGATTTTTTCTATAAAAAAATGTTGATACACTCCGTTCATCTTGCAGTCTATCTGCATCATAGAAGCGATCCCCCCAGCTGTGTATACAATGTGATAGTGTATTGAAGACTGCGTTATCACAATGTACAATGCACTGCACTATCGCAGGGTATGAATATTATTAAATGTTTTTTTTTGTTTTTTTAAAGAAAAAATACATTAGTTTTATAACAATATGTACTCATACAATGAGCGAATTTATATTATTTTTAAAAAAGAAAATTTGTGAGGGCTACTGCGGGGTTGCACACATGGTTGAACATATCATTTTTCAAAAAAATAAAAATAAAAATGAAGAGAATATCTCAGTTAGAGTGAAGTCCTAAAAAATTCCAAGGTATGATTGGAAAAAACATGGTAAGAGACTTTTTATTAAAATTCAATTAATTAAAATATAAATAACACCATAAACAACCCAAAACCTGGAATTAAAAAAAACACAGACTAAAACATTGATCAATCTTATCTAACTAATACATAGAATTTCAGTCCCAGGTGGTGAACAAGTCCGGCCAGTCAACATTAACATTGTCTTCCATAAACTCCAAATCAATAGTGGCCGTGGCCCTGTCACCGGAGGACGACGAATTCTCCGGCGAAACTGTAAAATTCATCTGTCCAGAGACAGTATCATCACCGCCGCCCGTGGACATAGGGATATTATATATGCTTGTAGAGGTCGATGGCGCGCCCTGCGCCACGAACCTCGGACGCCTATCAAACGATCGAGAGCGCGATTTCACGTACACCCGACATAGGCTGAACTCGGTCCGGAACTGTAATTAGATACCATATAAATTAAGTTTATAAGTAATTCGTTTCTCTAGGAGACAAGAAAATAGAGAAAAAGATTAAACTACCCTTACATGATGCATCTTTTTCTCTCTGTTTTTTTTTTTAAAAGCATAGAGATAGTGGGACTAGTGAGTGAGTTGCACCTGGGAAGCGATGGCTGGAGTGGCTCTCTCCTCTTCAAGGGCGCGATACTCGTTCATCTTCCACTTGGTCTTCCTTCCGGTAGGGGCCCTCCCCTCATAGAAGACCATGGTCTTCTTGCACCCAACGACCCTATTATTGCTTGACCTCACCCAGCTCGGTGAGCCGGTGGCCTTCCAGTATCCGGATGGGGTGGTCCGGCTTGGCCGGCCGCCCTGGGCCTCCCTCTCCTGCATGGGGCTGAAGAAGAACCACTGCTCGGGGTCTCCTTGATTGTGCACCCCTGCAATGCCTGGCGTCACAGGATTTGTAAGTGATTCTGTGCATCGTATTTTTTTTTTTTTAGAGTAAACTAGTGTCATTGAGAGAATACTCACTTGGAAGGTGTTGGGGGTCAACGGCGTAGATGTCGGCTACGGGGATGATGCGCTCTATCTCCTCGCTCCGTTGGTGGTTTAGCCTGTGTCTCAAGTAGAATGTGACGAGCTCCTCCTCCGTTGGGAAGAACCGGTATCCTGGCAAAAGCTCCATCACGATCTCCTCTTCTTCTTCTTCTGTGGCTTTTTTTTTTTTTTGAAAAAAAATAAAAATAAAAATTCTATGGCTTTAGTTTAGCTAGGAAGATCTTGCAAAACCAATGGATTCACTCTACTAACTAATTTATAAGTTTTTGAGTATTTGAGAGTCTGCCATGATGGGATATATATAGCAATTGAGAGAGAGAGAGAGAGAGAGAGTGTGTGGGCCATGATGCTTTGGAAAAGTACGGGGTGATTCAGTGTGGAAAAAACTTGAGGTTAGGAGTGCCAGCTGGTTGGGGGAAAAATGAATTAGAGGAACCATTCAACGAGTCCAAAATCCATGGACTCATGTGTGGGTCACTTTCCAGTTTTGTTTGTTGAGGCACAATCATATCACTCTGTTATGTTTCATTGCACAATGGACTCCTAGGATGGATGATGCAGAGAATCTCTGTGTACATCAATAAGAGATTACGTGACAAAAAAATCTTCATTTTAATTGAGATTTATATGAAAATCACATTGATTTATGTGGTTTTCATTGGTTCGCATAGAGAATTTCAGTGTCTTCAACACAAGATGATCTGATCACATTTCAAACGTACTACTGTTTTATTCTCCAAGCAAAGAATATTTGGTCCAAATGCTTCATATATGGCTATGGGTTATTAATTAAGTATTTTATGGTCCAACATTTCACTTCCCATGACTTGGTTATTTAGGAATCAAGAACCAATTGACCACCTTGCATATATAAAAAAACTAATCACAAGTAATTTAACACATCAAAATTTTCCTTCTTAGAGATTAGACATAAAACTCTTGTATATAAATGGAAGTGTTAATGGTGTTTAATTTCAATGCTCATGGAATAATAATAGAGCCACTACAACAAAATTTGGTTTTGATAATCGACGAAAACCGTCACTAAAACCCTTATGCCTGTCACAAAAAACCCAAAGTGACATTTGAACGTGCGTTGCGACTGAACCAGTCGCCATAGGTTTTCGTATATATCGAAAATAGGTGACAGACATGTATATACTTGAAACTATTATACATGTCATAAAAAAAAACCACAAAAAAATTAGTAGATACCTATTGCATGTATATAAAAATTAGTAAAACAAATAAAGAATAACCTAAGTGAGTGTTTCCAACAAATCTAAAATAAAAAAGACTTTGGAGAAAGGAGGAAGACCTCGTGGTAATTTTGTTGCGCGGAATTGGTGGACGTAGATGAGATGATGGAGAAGGGTTGGAGGGCGTAGAGGAGATGATGGAGAGAAGGGCTGGCAGAGGAGATGTAGAGGTGATGATGGAGAAAGGGGAGGTTTTAAATTTCAGATGTGGTATGCAATATTGTGAAACTGCTGTGACCAGTCTTTTTTTTTGTTTATGGGGGAGTAATAATGAGGAATTGTAGTAAATATGGAGAAGACATGGCTGATTTTTTGGATCTCTTGATTCTCATATATTTGTAAGATTTATAATTACAATATAATTATAGGAATACTAAATATAGCTTTCAAATTTAATTGTGTGATATGCTTTTCATGTCATTTCATTAGTGTATGTCATCTAATAAATAAAAATAATGGTAACATTTCAATAATATTTGTCATCTAATAATTTTCATTTGTGACTTTTTTAACATGTGTGTTACGATAACTGATATTTATGTAACAGACATTTTAAGCAAATGTCACAGAAATATAATTTTGTGACAAACAAACATAATAGTCACCAAAAACTATGTTTATTGTGACATGCATTCTTGATTGTCACCTTACAATAGTTTTAGGTGACAGCTATTCAAAATGTCTGTTACCAATAGGGCTGGTAAATGAGCCAAGCAGCTCGGGCTCGGCTCGGGCTCGGCTCAGTTAAAGCTCGCTCAGGCTCGTTCGATTAGACAAACGAGCCGAGCTTGAACAATTTTTAAAGCTCGGTTTGTAAACGAGCCGAGCCCGAGCCGAGCCCGAGCCTAGACGAGCTCGTTTACTTAACTGAAAAAAGGTTAACGAGCCGAGCCCGAGCCGAGCCCGAGCCCGAACTTATGTTACTTTCACATGTATAAGGTGTTGTGATTTATGAAATGTAACTTCTTAAATGCTAAACAAGATTTTTTTTAGCTAAACGAACCCGAGCCGAGCCTTGATTCGAGCTTCAGCTTGGCTTGTTTAACAAACGAGCCGAGCCGAGCTTTAACCGAGCTTTTCACGAGCCCAACGAGCCGAGCTTGAACACAAAATGAAGCTCGTTCCGGAACCGAGCCGAGCCCGAGCCGAGCCTGATACTAAACGAGCCGAGCCTGAGCAGGTCAAAGCTCGACTCGTTCGGCTCGTTTATCACCCCTAGTTACCAATACCCTGTTTTGTTGTAGTGAGCGTTGTTATAATCAGTCTTTTTTACAATTTTACATGCAGCTTCATATATCTCATTAGTTCCCTCTACTTATTGTAACAGATATATATCTTACTGGAGTGTGTATTTCACTTTTTAAAAGCACATACCTTAATAGGGGGGTATATGATTTAAAAAAAAAAAAATTTAAAACATGAATGGATTGAATTTGTAATGTAATTGAAAATGAGACTTTGAGTATAGAATTTTCCATAATAATAATGTTTTTCTGAGTGCCCAATCGCATCACTTTTAAACAACTACGATGAAGGTGTTGTGTATAGAGAGTGCCAGTGATACATGGTAGATTTGAAGTTTCCATCAATGACAACCCCTTCATGTCACACCACAATAAGTCTTGACATTATGCCAAGCCTTTTTTGGGAGTATATATCTTGCTAGGTACATATGAATCCAAAAACCAACCAATATTATTCTGTAACGATTAATGAGTTTTCACTCTAAATTTTTTCAACGTAGTTTACCAATGAATGAATGTTTTGCAAATTTTTTTTTTTTTAATAAAGAAGAGAAACTCTGAACAAGTCATGGGGAGCAAATTTTTTTTTTTAAAAAATGGCTAATGGTGGACTGATTCAAGTCTGATTTAGCTATCAATTGAAGGATCAATTTCAAGAGGTCCCACGCGTCAAATATAATCCTCTTCTAATATTAGTTTTTTTTTTCCCCCCAAAAGATATGGTGCACCGCGCACTGAGACATTCCTCCAGTGGTTTTTAAAAAGGGTCCAGTCGGTTTTCAGTATGAAACTGACATGTATTAAATATTATAAATTTTTTTTATTATGATATGATACGTGTAAGCCTCTTCCCAGGGGCTAAAGAGAAGGAAGAGGAGTTCACTCATACTTAATAATAATAAAAAAAAAGTTGGAGAAAATTCAAGTAAAAGAAATACAAATTCTTCAAGGATTTTAAGTTTTTCAAAAATTATCTTCACTTTATTCATGAAAGAGAAAGTCTAGAGAAGGGAAGATCAAGCTAAGCGATTTCAAATCAAATTCCAAGTCAAGAAATTCAAGAAGAGTGAAGAGCAAAACATCGCTAATTCTAAACAATAAGACATAAAAGCCCAATGAATCACGCACCGCAAGCTTTTTCTTCATTTTTAGAGTTTCACTACACTTATAAAATCCCTGAAATTGAAATTCTCGAAAAACTCGTTAAAGAGGATCAAGGATCAGAGAATTAAGAAGATCGAGTTATACCTATTTTTCTTATGTATTGATTGCTTTCCGAACATATCATTAAAATTTGTAAGAACATTTTTGTTCACCACAGTGGGCTATTGGATTTAATCATTATTACAAGCGTGAACCAATTTTTGACCCATCTTAAATAAATTTTAAGAGAAAACATGTCTTAAGGGGGGGGGAGAAAACATGTTTTTTTGGAAAAGTTACGTGTAGTTTTATTTTGGGTCAATTTCTCAAATACCCCTACAGCCCAACCCCTGTATTTTCTATGTCTCCACCTTTTAAATTTTTTTTTTCTGTACCTCTGCAGCAAACACTTAATTTTTTTTTACCCCCTAACAGGCACTTAATTTTTTTTTTACCTTCATCCCTTTAATTTCCCTAGCCTCACAAAATCGCAGTTTCTCCCTGTAAGTGCATGTATGTTTTCTGTAACTTGAAGAACACAAAATGTAATTTCTATAAATATTATCTGTAAATGCGCTATTATGTTATGTAAAAATCGTAACTTATTGTTATGAAGGACACACTTATTGGTATTTGATTTATTTGGGTGTTTGAGTAATTGTTGCATCTCTAATATAGTTTAAATTGCGCTTTCTTCCTAACGATGTACGCTTGCTAACTCGAATGTGTAACAATATATTCAATTTTAGCTAAAATGACATGAAGATGATCCGAGGAAATACAACATCTCGGTTCATTAGGGTAGGAAAAGAATGTCAGAATGAAAACATTCGATGAATTTAAGTGCTTTGATGTTTGTGATAAAATATTTTCAAGTGTTATGCATTAACATATGTTTCTCTATTATTTTGCAAGTTATCATTTTTACACGACATGCATAATAATACACTTACAGTATTATCTACAGATATTACATTTTATACTCTACAAGTTACAGAAAACATACATGCACTTATAGGAAAAAACTGCGATTTTGTGGTGCTGGGAGAATTAAAGGGAGGAGGGTAGAAAAAAAATTAATTGTTTGCTGCAGGGGTAAATTTTTTTTTTTCAAAAGGTGGGGGCACAAAAAATATTATAGTTGGGCTACAGAGGTATTTAGAAAATTGACCCTTTTATTTTTAGTTGAAATCAATCTAATTAAAAAAAATAAAATCAAATTTTAGATGATTAAATATTTTCCCTTAATTTCTCAGTGGTCTCGTACAAAATTTTTGGATAATCTACTAATTACATTCACACGATACCTTGAGAAAAAAAGGGGGTGGTATAGCTACCCCACCACTTATTCTACCCACCCCATTTATTTAAATAAAAATCTTATATCTAACCGACCCCATGAGTTCGACATAAAAGATGTTTTCTGTTAATAAAATTGTTCGATATGAATCATATCGATTGGGAACTAGAAATCTTAGTCACATTTTAATTCCAATTCAACATAGATGTTTTATTTGTTTAAGGTGGTTCGACATGAATCTTGTCGATTGGAAACTAAAAATCTTAGTCCGATCCCGTTCGACATAGACGATGTCTTATGTGTTTAAGTTGGTTTGACATAGATCATGTCAAACAAAGATAAAAAATTTCTGATATGTGATCCGCGTAGTTACTGTTGACAAATTGATACCAGATTGACTCTTACATTGACAACTTAGATTTACTTTTATAATAAAGTGTTAAAATCTTTGGTGTAATCAAATCTTATCGAATTATAATGTTTGTGATACCATCACCAACATGTTTATCTCATGAATCTAGAAAATAAAAGTGAGAGATACAAATTGTTTGTGATTGATATATTATAACCAATGACCACATATCACTTTGCTTGACTTTGTTCATGAAAGTTAATGATTCGTCCAATACATTCGAGCCCTCCAATATTTTTGTCGGTTGACGTCACCACAAAAAATAATCGCATGCACCTAAATGAATATAGGTTATCATATACATGCGTATTAAAGTAGAGCAAAAAATTATTATATCATACGTAAATTATCATTCCCGATCGACATAATCCATGTCGAACCACCTTAAATATAGAAGACATCGTTTATGTCGAATTGGAAATAAATTTTCTGTTTTCCGATCGACATGATCCATATCAAACAATCTTAAACGCAGAAGACATCGTCTATATTGAATTCGTGGGATGGGTTAGATATGAGATAAATCAATTTTTGTATAGAGTGGATATGATGACTTGTGGGATGGCTATAAGTACTCCACCAAAAATAAATAAATGGATACACTCAATTTGTCTTGCAATCTACAGTGGGAGCCCCCTGAGTTCGAGTGGGCTGCCCCCACTCAGTTTTTGCAAAAACCATTATAGTGGTGGAGTAGTAATAACGTTTAATCGGTTGATACATGTATTGGGTAGTTTTAGTGTTGATTAAATTTTTATATGTATATTTATAAGTACAATATTATTTTATTTTAAGTTTTCTTAGCATTTGTTTAATTTGTGGATATCTTATTTGGGTATAATATTGTAATAACCCAACCTCTTATTCATGTTTATCATATTCTCTTACATGTTTGGATTGATGGATAACACAATGATATGTGCTATCTCATATTATTATACATTTGGAGTGTCCTGGACTCATGTATGTTTAAGTTATATCATAATTTGCATGTTTTGCATAATCATATTTAATTTTGTTAGTGCTCCAGATGAAGAAGTTTAAAGTTAATTTTAACATGAGATATTTAATTTTGAGTCATCTTTCATACAAAAGTGGAATTAAGTCATTTAGATTCATGCAGAAAAAGTTATGGTTGTTTTTTCAGTTATACTTTGGCAATGAGGAAAACCTGACAGCAGCATTATTTGATGTTGATCTCATATTTTGGGATAGTTAAAGAGGTTATTAGAGGTCAGTTTAAATACGGAAAGTTGTCGATAATTGTCTTAGATTTCCAGTGGATATTGAATTATATCCTATTCTATTTAGTTTACAACACGTTATCAGCACGAGAAGCTCTTTGTTAAAGAGAAAGGTTTGTATTCGGTGGGTTCTTAATGATCTATATAAAAAATATGATGTTATGTATTTTTATGTAAATCATCTACTACATACATATGATTATTATTTTTTTCAATATGCATGGAACCGTATGCAAATTATGTGTAGAACCCGTATACATTTATCTTTTATTTTTATCTGATGTACTGCCTACATCTATCGTTTGTCATCTTTTATTAAAATTTAAATATTATACATCTATGTGTAGAACCAGAAGTTCTCACAAATATCAATTAATTTGATATTTATATTTGATTTGAAATTCATTTTAATGTTACAATGTCATGTGTCCCTATAGGATCATACAAAAATTGTAATTACATGGATCCCTGAAGGACCATGTAGAAGTTATGAATAATGTGTTCCAATTAAGACCATGTAAATTTTATTCTATCCCTGAAGGACTACAAAAATTATTACATGGATCCTTGAAGAATCATGTAAAAGATATTATTAAAAATGTCCCTGAAGGACTATGATTATATTGTATCCATGAAGGATCATACAAATTTTATTTTATTTTATCCCTGAAGGACTGTACAAAAATTATGATTATATGAATCTTTGAAGGATCATGTAAAATTTTATTTTGTTCTATCCCTGAAGGACTATACAAAAATCATGATTGTTCGTGTCCCTGTAGGACCAAACAAAAGTTATATGATATATTTTTTGGGTCCTTGAAGGGGAACATGTAAAATTTTATTTTGTTCTATCCCTGAAGGATTATACAAAAAATTATGATTGTTCGTGTCCCTGTAGGACCAAACAAAAGTTATATGATATATTTTTCGGGTCCTTGAAGGACCAAATAATAAAAAAAATATATCCATGTATCCCAGCAGGAACATGTAAAGTCCCTGTAGGACCAAACAAAAGTTATATGATATATTTTTCGGGTCCTTGAAGGACCAAATAATAAAAAAAAAGGATCCATGTATCCCAGCAGGAATGGCATAGCATCATTACCCGAAGTAAATGCATTTTATTTTATGTTCGCTATGGGAGTTGTGGTCATGAATGATGAGATCATGATTTATATAGTTGAGAAAGCACAACAATCATAAAATTTGTCTCGGATATCCATGGTACACGCATTGAACTATTCATTTGGGCATATACTAAAGAACTAGAAGATTCTTTTGCTCGATGATAGTTTTTACCGCATGATTTGTGGATTTTCATTTTAATGAGACGATATTCCAGCCGTTAGGGGGAGGGAAGAACGTATCTGAAGTACGATCTGTTCCTAAAGAGCAACGAGAATTATCGTGGAATACATCCACTTTGTCTTATCTAGACTCACGTACCGCTCAACGTGAAAATCAAATTCCTAATGCACGCCAGATGCGCTCCAGAAGTAGAGATCAAATGAAAAATCATGCTCTAATAATGCTCTAAAAGAACTTATACATAATGCTTCAGAAGAGATTATGAACAATAGATCCACTTTCTCTAAAAACTCTAGAAGAGTATAATGTCCCTGAAGAGAAACAAGTCTGAGAAGTGACTACACAAACTCTTGAAGAGGAAAAAGGTACCTAATAATATTAAGATCTCTATATTTTATATGCATATAAGAGAAATGTGGAATCGCAAATAAATGATCATCGATGACATATTTATCATACAAAGTAGATTCTCATTCTATTATAAGATATCTTGAACCATTGACAGTTGATGTTTTTACCGCTCGATTTGCGGATTGTCATTTTGATGAGACAATATTCCCGTCGTTAGGGGGAGAAAATCCGTCGCCAGAAGAACGACGTGAACTTACATGACAAACTCCATCTTTGTCTCATCTTGATCCTCGCACTAATCAATGTGAAACTGAAGTGCAAAGAATCACCCATCTTCAAAGAATTGCGCATCAATTGCCAGATGCATTCAATGATGCAGCAAAAGTGATGAAATCACATATTCCAGCTGCTAATACTCCAGCTCGAATTAATGTTCCAATAGGAAAAACTGCTAATATGCCGGCTAATGAATCAACAAAAACACGCCTGAAGCGTGGAAGACCTATAGGCTCAATAGATTCAGCTCCCCGAAGGAGAAAAACAATGAAGAATGATTCTCTAGAAGAGTATGAAACACTTGAAAGACCCACAATAATAACTCCTACAGAGGAAGAAGTCCCTGAAGTGACACAAGTCCCTGAAGAGACTGACGTCCCTGAAGTGACGCCCGTGCATGAAGAACAAGTACATGGAAATGAAGAAATTTCCATAAATTATGCAAATTCACAAATATTGTGGGATCGAAAGCAAGTGCTTGTTGATGATATATTCTCATTTGCAGTAGCTACAGAAATCATTTCAGATAATGATTTAGAACCACGTTCAGTGGATGAATGCAGACGAAAAAAATTGTTGGCCACAATGGAAAGCTGCTATTCAAACAGAATTGGATTCACTTGCAAAACACCAAGTATTTGGACCAGTAATCCTAACCCCTGAAGGTGTTAAACCAGTAAGATGTAAATGGGTGTTTGCAAGAAAACGAAATGAAAGAAACGAGATTGTTAGATACAAAGCTCGTCTTGTGGCACAAGGTTTCCTGCAGGGACCTGGGATTTCCTGCAGAGACCTGGGATAGATTTTGAAGAGACATATTCTCCTGTGATGGACACAATCACATTTCGGTATTTAATTAGTCTTGTAGTCTCAGAAGGACTTGACATGCAGCTAATGGATGTGGTTACTGCATATTTATATGGAAAATTAGATACCGACATTTATATGAAAGTTCCTGAAGGACTAAAATTGCCTGAAGCAAAACCACGAAACATGTACTCAATCAAGCTAAGACGATCCTTGTATGGGTTAAAGCAATCTGGACGAATGTGGTATAACCGTCTTAGTGAGTACTTAATAAAAGAAGGATATGTCAATGATCCAATATGCCCCTGTATATTTATTAAGAAAACGGAACTCGGATTTACCATTATTGCAGTATATGTTGATGATATTAATCTAATTGGGACTCCTGAAGAGCTCGAAAAGGCTTCCAAATATCTGAAAAAGGAGTTTGAAATGAAAGATCTTGGAAAAACAAGATATTGTCTCGGCTTGCAAATTGAGCAAAGTTCAAATGGGATACTTGTTCATCAAACAACATATGTTGAAAAAAAATCCTGAAGCGTTTTAATATGGACAAATGTCATCCATTAAGTACTCCAATGGTAGTAAGGTTACTTGACCCAAAGAAGGACCCTTTTCGTCCAAAAGAAGATACTGAAAATCTTCTTGGTCCTGAAGTACCATATCTTAGTGCAATTGGTGCCTTATTATATTTGACCCAATGCACTAGACCTGACATTGCATTTTCAGTTAATTTATTGGCCAGATTTAGCTCTGCACCAACTCGAAGGCATTGGAATGGTGTGAAGCACATTTTTCGTTATCTTCGTGGAACGTCAGACATGAGTCTATTCTATGCAAAGGATTCCAATAATGGTGCACAACTAAAGGGTTATGCAGATTCAGGATATCTTTCAGATCCTCACAAGGCTCGCTCACAAACAGGCTATGTATTCACTTGCGGTGGCACAGCAATCTCTTGGCGATCTACGAAACAGACTTTGGTCGCCACGTCTTCTAACCACTCTGAGATTCTTGCACTCCACGAAGCAAGCCGGGAATGCGTGTGGATAAGGTCTTTGGTTCATCATATTCGTACTGCATGCGGACTATCTCTCATTACAGATGTTCCAACAACTATATATGAAGACAATGCAGCATGCGTTGCTCAAATCAAAGGGGGATATATCAAGGGTGATAGAACAAAGCATATTTCTCCAAAATTCTTTTACACTCATGAGCTCCAGCAGAGACATGAAATTGATGTTCAACAAATTCAGTCAAAGGACAATCTTGCAGATTTGTTTACTAAAGCTTTGTCGACATCAACATTCAAGAAGCTGGTGTATGAAATTGGGATGCGACGAGTTTGCGACCAAAATTCTTGAAATCTTGTACTTATGAGGGGGAGTAATTTTGATGACATTTTGCGAACTGTACTCTTTTTCCTTCGCCTAGGTTTTGTCCCATTGGGTTTTCCTGGCAAGGTTTTAATGAGGCAGTGTCAAACGCATACACTATTATACGATTAAGTTACATTGTACTCTTTTTCCTTCGCTTTGGTTTTTTCCCATTGGGTTTTCCAAGCAAGGTTTTAATGAGGCAATTTTCTTAGCGTGGTGGTCATCCAAGGGGGAGTGTTGTGAATATGGTGGTGGATAACCACCACTTCTCTAACCCATAACCTCCCCCCCTCTTCACCCCCCCAACCCCCTCATTCAACAATTACATAATTATGGAGCCATAGAGGAAGTTATTGCTGTTGTATTGAGGGCTATCACGAAATCTTTTAGTCAGGGGCAACATGTTCTTTTCGCCCCCATTAACACCTGCCAAAAATCACATTTGTTGGAAACAGAGATTGTTTTTTGCTTGGCTGATATTTTCTATTATTTAGATAAATTTATATATTGTGTTTGTCTCACCGGACTTCCTCTTCCCTTCACACACTCTTTCATATTGTTTACAAATGAGATTCATATATAGATTATCATATTTTGACTTTATGAGTAGTTGTAGGTGCATGTCATTTCTAGAGTCCTCTTTCCTATTTAATAAAAAATAAATCTAATTTTTAAAAATATAAATATGATTATCAGTTATATATAGAAGAAAAAAAAGTTAAAAATTGTATTTAAAAGTCTCCCCTGCTGAAGTATGATTGGAAAAAACATGGTAAGCGACTTTTTATTAAAATTCAATTAATTAAAAAATAAATAACACCGTAGACAACTCAAAACCTGGAATAAAAAAACAGAGACTAAAACATTGGTCAATCTTATCTAATTAATACATAGAATTTCAGTCCCAGGTGGTGAACAAGTCCCAGTCAATATCAACATTGTCCTCCATAAACTCCAAATCAATAGTGGCCGTGGCCCTGTCACCGGAGGACGACGAAGAATTCTCCGGTGAAATCGTAAAATTCATCTGTCTAGAGACAGTATCATCACCGCCGCCCGTGGACATAGGCAAATTACATATGCTTGAAGAGGTCAATGGCGCGCCCTGCGCCACAAACCTTGGACGCCTATCGAACGATCGAGAGCGCGATTTCACGTACACCCGACACAGGCTGAACTCGGTTCGGAACTGTAGACCACATTAACGAATGATCAGCGCATCATTAAATTTAAAAGTGCTCTTCAATTTTTGAGGAGAGAGGAAAATAGAGAAAAGACTAAATTACCCTTACATAATGTCTTTTTCATTTTAGGGAAATATCTAAATAACCCCTTATAAGCTGGCTGAAATCCATATAACTCTCTGATTTTTTCTAAAGTCCATAACCCCCTGAAAACACCTATGTAATCCTTGTATATCTGTGAGTTAAAACTTCCATTGACATATGAAAAATATTATGTGAATATTTCGTTTGATTAACCCTGACTGAAAAAACAGTATACAAAAAAAAAAAAAAAACTAACACAATTTGTTAAAAATGCAAAAAATTTTCTGTACATGACGATTTTCCACTCCAAATAGATTATAAAACCCTATTTGAAGGGGTAAAATCGTCATTTACAGATAATTTTTTCACATTTTTAACACATTGTAGATGATTATTGTATACTATATTTTCAACCAAAGTTAACCAGACACAATATTCGCAGAATAATCCTAATCTGTCAACGAAAATTTAACTCAAAGAGCTATTTAGATTTACATAAATGTTTTCAAGGGGTTGTATGGACTTTAAGAAAAATCAGGGAGTGATATCTATTTCTAGAAGTTTAATGGGGGGTTATTTGGATTTTCCCCTTCTTTTTAAAGTATAGAGATAATAATGTGACTAGTGAGTGAGTTGTACCTGGGTGGTGGTGGCCGGAGTGGCAATCTCCTCTTCGAGGGCACGATACTCGTTCATCTTCCACTTGGTCTTCCTTCCGGTAGGGGCCCTCCCCTCGTAGAAGACCATGGTCTTCTTGCACCCGATGACCCTATTACTGCTTGACCTCACCCAGCTCGGTGAGCCGGTGGCCTTCCAATATCCGGACGGAGTGGTCCGGCTCGGCCGGCCGCCCTGGGCCTCCCTCTCCTGCATGGGGCTAAAGAAGAACCATTGCTCGGGGTCCCTCTGATTGTGCACCCCTGCAATGTCTGGCATCACAGGGTTTGTAAGTGATTCTGTGCATAAGTTTTTTTTTTTTTAAAGGTAAACTAATGTCATTGAGAGAGTACTGACTTGGCAGGTGTTGGGGGTCCACGGCATAGATGTTGGCGACGGGGATGATGCGCTCTATCTCCTCCCTCCGGTGGTGGTTCAGCTTGTGCCTAAGGTAGAATGTGACAAGCTCCTCCTCCGTTGGGAAGAACCGGTATCCGGGCGAAAGCTCTATCATGATCTCTTCTTTTTCTTCTTCTATGGCTTTAGTTAGCTAGGAAGATCTTGCAAAACCAATGGAATCACCCTTCTGACTAATCTATCAGTTTTTGAGTCTTTGAGAGTATAGAAGTTTGGTTGGTGGGATACATATAGCAATTGAGAGAGAGAGAGTGGGCCATGATGCTTTGGAAAAATAAAGGGTGATTCAGTGTGGAAAAAACAGAGGTTAGGAGTGCCAGCTGGTTGGGGGAAAAATGAATTAGAGGAACCATTCAACGAGTCCAAAATCCATGGACTCATGTGCCGGTCACTTTCCAGTTTTGTTTGTTGAGGCACAATCATACCACTCTTTCATGTCTCAATGGATTCGCAGGATGGATGAGAATTCCTATTTACATCAATAAGAGAATATGTGACAAAAAAATCTTCAATTTGATTGAGATTTATGTGAAAATTGAATTGTGTTATCTATGCGTCGCATTTTCATTGGGTTCAGGGCCCGTCCTGAAAATTTTATTATTTTCAATGGGCCTAGGCTAATTTTTAAAATGGGGCTCCATATATATTAAACAAAATCTAATTTATTTAATCTTATACATCATTTTATTTTAAACCATGAACAAATTATAAAATAGATACAATATTTTTAAATAATTTAAAAGCCTATAAGCAACAAAATAAATTAAATTTTAATGAAATGAAAAAGTTATAAAATCATAAAAATACTTAACACTATTTATTTTAAACAACAAGAGGGATTAGGGAGGAAAAAAATATAGTGAGAAGGAGATATTATCATCGTGGTTGGAGAGATTTAAGGATGAGAGTAATTTTAGGCTTGATTTTGAAAAATATTGTGTGTTGAGATTAACTAATTAACAAGTAAAAGTAGCATATCTAACTGTTCATTTATTTAATTACATCGATCATGCGGGGTGGGGCCCCAAGCAATTGCCTTGGTGGCATTTGCTCAGGGCTGACCCTGATTTGGTTGCATAGAGATTATCAGTGTCTTCAACATAGGCCATGTTTAACAAACATGTACTTAGATGATCTGATCATATTTCAAACGCACTACTGTTTTATTCTCCAAACAAAGAATATTATTTGGTCCAAATGCTTCATGGCTATGGCTTATTAATTAAGTATTTCATGGTCCAACATATCAATTCCCATGACCATTGGTTATTTAGGAATCAAGAACCATTTGACCAGATTCTATATAAAAAAATACTAATCATGATAAGTAATTTAACACATCAAAATTCTCTTCTTCTTAGAGATTAGACATAAAACTCTTGTATATATATAAATAGGAGTGTTAATGGTGTTGCTCATGGAATAATAATAGACCGTTGTTACACTCAGTCTTCTTTACAGTATCAAATACAATTTTATATATCTTGTTATTCACTGTAACAAAGTATATATCTTAATGGAGTGTGTATTAAAAGTACATATATCATTAGTTGAGGAATATGATTTAAAAAAATATCTTAAAACATGAATGGATTGGATTTGTGAATGAAAATGAGACTTGAGTGTGGCATTTTTCATAATAATAATAATGTGTTTCTAAGTGCCAGTTGCATCACCTTCAAACAACTACAATGAAGGTGTTGTGTATAGTGGGTGCAAGTGATACATGGCGGATTTGAAGTTTTCATCTATTATGACAACCCCTTCCATGTCCCACCACAATAAGTGATCTTAACTTTATACCATCACCTTTTTTTGGGAGTATATATGTCTTGCTAGGTACATATGAAGAATCCAAGCACCAACCAATATTCCATAATGATTAATGAGTTTTCACTTTAAATTTTTTCAACTTAGTTTACCAATGAATGAATGTTTTGCGAACCTTTTTCTTTTTAATGAAGAAGAGAAACTCTGAACAAGTCATGGGGAGCAATTTTTTTATTTTTTTTTAAAAAAAGGCTAAAGGTGGACTGATTCAAGCCTGATTTGGCTATCAATTGAAGGACCACATTTCAAGAGGTCCCACGCGTCAAATATATTCCCTCTTCTGATATCAGTTTTTTTTTTCTTTCAAAAGATAAGGTGCACTAAGACATTCCTCCAACCGTTTTTAGATGGGATCCAGCGGGTCCTTAGTATAGGACTGACTCGTGCTAAATATCACAAAATTTCTTTATTGTGAGACGATGCGTGTGTAAGTCTCGCATTTAGGGTTAACGAGAACTGATCCAACACTGACTAAATCCAATCTAGTCTTTTGTTGAAGTATTCATTATCTTTGAACTTGGTATATACTGAATCAGATTAACATTACCTGTGACGATATAATAGATTGGAAAAAACATAGAAAATTAATCATCAAATTTATTTTTGAATATGTACTTCATTTTTGTGAATGTTGTACTTAAGCCAAATAGTCATATAATTTCTCTGCTAAATCTGGGCGAACAAGAACTAATGAGATCCAATATGCTGATTAGATGCTATCTCGGTCTTTTATTGGAGTACTCACTTTATTTGAACTCAGTATATACTAGATCATGCTAGTATAACCTATCATATAGTAGATTGGAAAAGCACAGAAAAGTATTCATTCAATTTATTTTGAATAAATATTTCATTTTTTTTTTTGTAAATGTTATACTTCATTAGATAAATGTACATGAGAATATCAACATGTCATATCACTATGGACCGATGGATGACACATGTTAGACTACTCTTTTATTGTATCAAATATGTTCTTAGATTTGATTTTAAGTAAATAAAAAAGGTGTTTGGTTTAAACATACTAATAAAGTGTTTTTTTTTAATTTATTGGTGCTAATAGCGTGTTTTAAGTGAATAAGATAGGTAATTTGATTTTATTAGATTATATGTGTTATCTCATGATGTGTGTGGTGTATTACACGTGTAACTCCTAGACACTTGTATATATAAAGGGATTAAATCCTAAGTGGAATACAAGGATTCTCATTCTCTCTCTCTTATTGTAACATGGTATCAGAGTCACCCTAAATTTCTTTTTAATTTTTCTCTTGTTTCTTGTCGGAATCCTTCATCTTCGCGTGCCTCCGTGCACCTCTCGGTGTCACCCCGCGCCGCTCCTGCCGCACGCGACTTGCCCACGCAGCCCTGCTGCGCGCGCCTCTACCCGCAGGCCGCCCCTACCAAGCATGCTCCGCCCTGCCGCGCGCGCACCTGCCCGCGAGCCACCCTGCCGCGTGGTATCCCGCTCCCCTGCCGCGTGCGCCCTTGCCCGCGAGCCGCCCTGCCGTGCAAGCCCCTGCCTGCGAGCCGCCCTGCCCTGCCAGCCCTGCTAACGTGCCCTGCTAGCCCTCGCGCCAGCCTTGCGGACGTGCCTGCCTGCCCTACTGTCGTGCCCCGAGCAAATCCGTGTGATCCCGAGATTATTGGGATCCTGTCCGCGCACGCCAGCGTGTTTTTGCCAGCGCATTCACGTGGTTTCCCAGCGCTCACGCAGTTTCGCCAACGCGTCCTGAATCTCGCGCGACAAATTACCCGGATTTCCCAGACGCACTCCAGGATCTCCCGGGTGCCCTCGCATATTGATCCTGGATTTCCCAGGATCCTGTCCGGGATCCCTCCCAAGCACAGACCAGTTGGCCCCTACCATCCCTGAGCCACCTCCTGCCGCACCACCCTACACCAGGGCGAGCCACAACCAGCCACCGCCCGACTACTGCTTCCGGCAGCCGTCGACCATTGCTTCGGACAGCCCTTGGCCACCTCCGATCGTGCTCCGACTGCCCTCGACCACCTCGGGCAGCCCTCTGCCACCTCTGACAGTGCTCCGGCCACCCTCAGCCTCCTCGGGCCGCCCTTCGCCGCCTCCAACAGTGCTTCGGCCGCCCTCGGCCTCCTCGGGCAGCCCTCTGCCACCTCTGATTGCCCTCCGACAGCCTCCAGTCATCTCGGGCAGCCATTCGCCACCTCCAACAGCGCTCCGGCAGCTCTCGGTCACCTCGGGCAGCACTCAGTCGATGCCGGCCACCACCTAGGGATCTCAAAACACTAAATCGGCCCTTATTTCCTATCCAGAGGTCCGATTAAGGTGTTCTAGGGGTCCGTTTTGATTGATTTTTTATCCCCGACATCATTGTTTCATTTTTAACCTTAAAAACAAATGTCAGATATCACTTCTCCTCAGACAAGCACCTATTCTATGGTGTCTCGTCAGTCCTCTTCGTCGTTCATCTATGAGGGCATCTTGGGGGCCGCTCCTACTACGAAGCACCATAGACTGCGTAGACGAAGACCTACTAAGAAGCATCATAGACCGAACAGGCGAGGACATCCTCTTCCTCTTGTTGATGTTGCGATTGCTACTCCGCTTGGCTCCGTTCAGCCACAATTGGGTCAGCTTGATCAGATCAGTCAGTGCCTTGACCACCTGATCCTGTAGCAGTCTATTTCTGGTTCTTCCACTCCCTTTGCATTGTATTCTACTACGGGTACTCCTACTTATTGGATCTTTGATTCGGGTGTCCCACATCACATGACACCTGATAGTTCTGTCCTCACTGCATGCTCACCTGCACCCTCACACCTACCTTCGATTCATATTGCTAATGGCTCTCCTTTAGTCATCACGCAGTGTGGATCGGTCACCACCACATCTCACCCTATTGGCCGCCTTTCGTTATCATTTTTTTTGCATGCTCCTGAGCTTTGCATGAATCTTGTGTCTATTAGTCGATTGTGTGATTCTGGATTCACCGTTACCTTTACCTCTTCTGGGTGTTTTGTGCAGGATCCACGTTCAGGGCAGAGGATTGGTGTTGGTCGTAGGATTGGCAGACTATATTATGTGGAGTATCTTCATCTTCCTGTACCTGATCCCTCAGTTTTCTGTGGCACTGTCACCTCTGATACTGACTTGTGGCATAAGAGGTTAGATCATGTTTCTGAATCTCGTCTTAAAGACCTTATTTGGTGATTTAGGTCATGTTTCTTTTTCTCATCTTTTTGTTTGTGAGGGCTGTAAATTGGCCAAACCTGTTGCTACTCCATTCCATTCTAGTAATCATCAGTCCTCTAGTCCATTTGAGCTAGTTCATTCTGATATCTGGGGTCCTTCTCATATCATGTCAAAGAGTGGTTTTTCGTATTATATCAGTTTTATTGATGACTATTCTCGCTTTACCTGGATTTAATTATTGCGTCATCGATCTGAGGTCCCAAAAACATATGAGGTCTTTATCACTATGATTCACACCCAGTTTCAAACTCGTATCAAATCTTTAGGTCTGATTGTGCTCGAGATATATTTCTTCCACGATTCGTTCTCTTCTTCAATCTCATGGCACTCTCTTCCAGCAATTATGCCCTTATAATCATGAGCAGAATGGTGTAGCTGAAAGAAATATCGCCATATTCTTGAGACCGCTCGTTCCCTCTTACTTTCTTCTTCAGTCCCCATCACATACTGGGCTGAGGCTGCTCTTCTATCTGTTCATCTTATCAATATCACTCCCTCTTCTGTCGTCTTTGGTACGACTCCTCATGAACGCCTTTACTCCTCCAAACCTGATTATAGCAGACTTCACACTTTTGGATGTACTTGTTTCGTGCTTCTCCCTCCTCATCAATGCACTAAGTTGGCCGCTCGGTCAGTCAAGTGTGTATTCTTGGGGATTAGTTTCGAACACAAGGGATATCGCTGCTACGATCCTATTGGAGATCGTTTTTGGATCGCTCGTCATGTGTCATTTGTCGAAGATGTTCCCTATTTTTCTTCTACACCCACTGCCTCCTCTCCTCCTGTGCCTTCTTCTGTTTAGGCAACTCCTATTGAGTCCCTACCTCTTCTCGGGCCGTCTGTTATGCTTGAGTCCACTTCTAGTTCTGAGTCTCTACCTCTTCTCGGGCCGTCTGTTGTGCTTGAGCCCACTCCTAGTTCTGTTCTCCCTGAGTCTCATCTTGGCATTCTTACTGCTAACTCTCTTGGTTCTTCGTCTCCCCTTAACACTCCTGAAGTTAACTCCCATGGTCCTCCTTGTTCTCCTCCTATTGTGTCTTCCCTTGCTCCTCCCGCAGATGACTCCACTGCTACTCCGTCTTCCACGGCTAACGCACCTCCCTCTAATGTGGATCCTCGTCCCTTAACTCGCTACCCTCAGTGTGAGCGTCATCCACCTGATCACTTCAGTTTTGACTCTGGACCACCTGACCGATTTGTTTTTGCATCCGTGAGTACTTATTCTCCAGAATTCCAGGCCTATCTCACCGTTATACATGTCCATCGTGAGCCCGGATCTTATCGAGAGGTAGTCAAGTACCCTGAGTGATAGCAGGCCATGGCTGAGGAGTTTCAGTCATGTAGTGTATTACACGTGTAACTCCTGAACACTTGTATATATAAAG
The DNA here is from genome assembly GCA_030737835.1 of Acorus gramineus. NCBI lineage: Eukaryota > Viridiplantae > Streptophyta > Magnoliopsida > Acorales > Acoraceae > Acorus > Acorus gramineus. Next base: position 24,735,177 of record CM060849.1, read on the forward strand.
GGATTAAACCCTAAGTAGAATACAAGGATTCTCATTTTCTCTCTCTTATTGTAACAGGTTTAAACACACTAATAAAGTTGACACAAATGACCGACAACATTTTGTTTGGAATTCAATTCATCAACACATGTTTAATTCGGAAGTTCATTAGCAACTCACGTTTTCGATTTCCTTGACTAGGTCTTTCTCTGGCTTCACTTTCTTTTTGCCAAAGACTGATCGAAACTAATTAAAGACTATTCCCATTGCCATATCGCCGTCCATATCCTTAATTGACACCCTCACTTCGACTTGACGACTCACTTACAGCGATCGTGGGGAAGGGCGGTGTGGAAGTCTTTGTTTATTTATTTTTTCAATTGTGGGTCAAATGAAGGGACTGTATGCGCGCGCGCGCGCATTAAAAAAAAATAATCAATATATCTATACTATACTATAAAGAGCGAGGGATGCCGACAAAATTTATCTAACGGGGCATTTTTATAATTAAAGACATCTAAGTCCCTACAAACATGGGAAAACCCATATAAGTCCCTACTAAAATTGGGACAGACGTACGAGTCCCTGAAAACTTAGAAAAACCCAATTATTATCCCTGAGTTAAATTTACATCCAAACTTAACGGAATATTCCCAGAATATTCAATCACATATAATTGTGTAGACATTGAAATCCTTATAAACAGTCATAAAGACAAATTAGTCCCTGCAAAAGATAAAATTGCTCCTAAAAGACTTTTACATTAAATTGTGTACACATTGCAGTCTCTATGAACAATCATAAAGACAAATTAGTCCCTGCAAAAGACAAAATTGCCGCTAAAAAGATTTTTATATTTAATTGGATAGACATTACAGTACTTATAAATAATCGTAAAGACAAAATGGTCCCCGTAAAAGACAAAAATGCCCGTGAAGAATGCATTCTACCGGTTAAAATATTGTTTTTACATCCAAATTGTGATATTTAGGTAGAGTGTGATTGATAGGATAGAAAATGAAAAAATAAATAAATATATTATATTATTTGTTTTTATGATTGTTTATAAGGACTGCAATATCTATACAATTAAATGTAAAAATCCTGTAGGAGTATTTTTGTCTCTTACAAAGACCAATTTGTCTTTATGACTATTCATAAGGACTTCAATGTCTACACAATTATATGTGATGGAATATTCTTAGAATATTCTGTTAAGTTTGAATGAAAATTTAACTCAGGGATGATAATTGAGTTTTCATGAGTTTTCAGGGACTTGTACGTCTGTCCCAATTTTAATATGGACTTATATGGGTTTTCTTATATTTGTAGGGACTTAGATGTCTTTAACTTTTTATAATTTCATCCGATCATCATCCGGTTACTAATGCACGTGGCCTTTGTATATTTTTTGGGTAAGAGTATGTCGGTGGGTTGCAATAAACACTATTGCAAGTCTGATGTGAGTTTAAGATTTGGGGGAAAAACAAAAGGGATGGTGGAGTTTGACAGTTTTGGTAAGTTTTGGTAATCTTTTTGTCCCCATCTCTCTCTCTTTATAGTGTTTATTGAGGTTAGTGTTTATTGTTTTTTCAGGTGTTCTCCTTCCAGGTTTCATGAAATAAGGTGCATCTTTTTGCAGGTATGTTTCATGGAATTGGATGGTTTAGTTACATTGTAAAAACATTTATAGATTTATGTTATTTTAGCCGTTAGGTTTATTTACATGCATCTAATAAACCGTAGATCCATTTGAGAAATTTTATGACATCATCACATGATGTGACGAAATATCTTGAATTGTCCATATTGAACAGTTTGAGAATGCATAATTTCTGTGTGGTAGTTGGTTAACCCATGCTTTGTTCCATTTATGGGAAGTTAATTTATTTAGAGCTGTGTGTTATTTTGGTTGACCACCAAAAATCACATTGTTATAAATCTATCCGCATTGTGGACTTGGAGAACTATGGGGAGATGCTACAGAAGTTTTTTCAATTGGAACAAAGTGACAGGGTTACCAAGTGCTATACCGAAACATGCATTCTTGAATTGGATAGGACCACTACCCTTTAGAAGAGTTCGAAGATATAGAGTTTATATATGGTCCCTCATTCATGAGGCTCTACCTATCATTTGGATTTCTAAAATTTCAAATTCTTTCATTATAACATCTTTATGTAGTGTTATTTATTAGCCTATCATTTTTTTACTCAAGTTTTTTTTTATTGAAATTAAGTTATTGAGCATTTGTTAAGCGATCGATTTGAAATTTATGAAGACAGAAAACATAACTCAATTTCATTTTATGGGTGATGTGATGATATTCCTATTTCTTATGCATTTGTTAGCATTTTGTATAATGGGATAAGACCAGTACTGTTTAGAGGAGTTTGGAGATATAGGATTCATGATGCATTTCATATGTTTTTTCATAATTATGGTGATATGATAATACTTATTTATTTATCTTTATTATGAAAGAATTATGTATGGTCCATACTTCATAAGGCTCTACCCTATCATTTTATTTTTTTAACCCAAGTTTTAGTAAAATTAAGTTGTTGAACATTCGTTAGGCAGTTTGAATTTTATGAAGACAGAAAACATAACTCAATTTAATTTTATGGGTGATATGATGATATTCTTGTTTGTTATACATTTGTTAGTATTTTGTATAGTTGTTCATATTCAATTCGTCATTGCAATATTGATTTAGCCTTACTTGATTTTTGAGTTAGTTATTCTCATTTTTAATATTTGTCTAAATCTTGTTTTCTACTACATAGAATTAAAGACTTGGTACTTGGTAACAATAAGACTGTTATTTGATAAATCTTGGTACTTCATATACCAATTTAGATCAATCAAGCTAAATCTTAGTACTTTGTATCAAGACTGTTATTTGAATATGAGCGTTGTAAAAAAAAAAAATTATCTTTTGACCATACATATTATAAAAACATATACGCATGTATAACTATTGACCTATCAATGGCTTGCTTATTCTAGATGGATATATTTTACCTAAGATAGCTGAAAGAGATTATCAGCTATCTTATCTTTTACTGACCCGCGTTCCACATCATCAAAATTTGGAGGCCATGTTGCATTGCCAAAGTTTTTTTATACGCACATTACTGGTGCTTTATCTGTACATTTACCTTCTCAAAATTGATAAATTTCATACATTGTCCTAAACTTCAATAACTAGTTTTTCTATTTATTACATTGTCATTCACATGTCCTCTATCTACTATTGTAAAAGAGATAGCCTCAATACATTTATTGACCCTGGAAATCTGTTTGAATGGTAATAACAGTATAAACTTACATGTTTAATATTAAATAAATTTTCTATCATTGATTATTATATAATATCTATTTATATCTAAGGAGTCTAGGGAAAAACAGAAAAGGAGAGACAGGGGAATGATTTGTAGTATTTAATGAAGATTTGCATACATATTTACATTCCATTGCATGGCAGTTTAAATACCAAACCCATTGAAATACAAAGAAATGTCCGAGTGTTTTGAAGAAATGTTTTGAATACCAAATCCATTCCATTTCATAGTTTCTATACGAGTGTTTTGAAGAAATGTCCGCAACTGCTTTTTCTTATTCTTTCATGTATATTTCCATTCTAGATGAAGGCAGAGAGAATCTTTTGAAATGCAAAGAACTTATCCAAAAATGAAATGAAGAAACTCTTGCCAATTATTGATGCTAGCTCATTAGATTCAAATTACACTGTGACTTTCTCTGAACCATTTTTTACCCGGAACTTCTACTTGCATGTGTTATTCAGCTGCATTAATAATGTATTCACATCAATTTAACTTATTTTTCTTCATTACAAATTGTTTAAATATTTACAAGCATTTGATGGTACTTTTCAACTTCTAGTACAACCTGGTAGAAATCTTCTTGAAGCAATCATGATGATGATCCCTGAAGCATGGCAGAATGAAATTAACATAGACCCTAAGACATATTTGTAAGTAAAATGTTACATTAAAAAAAAAAAAAAATTGGTGATAATTATACATACTCTGATCATCTTTTTGAAAACATAGCTCAAAACACTTTCATATAATCATTCTTTAAAGTATTGTTTGATAGAATTTAGCAAATGAGGATTGATATATTATTTTCAAATTAATTGTGCATTAGAATACTACGACACCTTTCCAGTTTTTTTTTTTTTTTTTAACCTTGAATTTCATGCTTGTGTATTGTTGCTTCTTTTCATGAGTAAGCATTGCAAATGCATTTTAATTCATATTAGATGTACATTTTATTAACTCGCGCGAATGTGTGTACGTAAAAACTAGTATACCTAAAAGTGACTAGGTCCACCACCGCCCACAAGACTGAAAATGGACATTGGGTAGTCTTATAGTACTAAATTTGTTGTTTTTAAAATATAGATCTTTGAGAGTGACAAGGTGAATCAATTATGTAACGTAAACACATGCCAAATCATTAGCCCCCGTTTGGATAGAGAATTAAATTATTCGGAGATTTATCATTATTCTAGTGTAAATAATGATAAAATGATTTTTTGTTTGGTTATATTTTGAATTATTCTTGTTAGAAAACGTAATAATAAAGTTTTTGTTGTTTGAATAAAATGTGAATAAGGTGTGGAGAATGACTTATAGAAGGTGCAAAAATGATGACAATTGATTTATAAAAGGTGAAGACAATTGATGCAACAGAGGGCTTACATAATCTTCCTTTGATTGAATAACCTGGAATAAGTTAATTCCAGGGGTTGGCTAGAATCCATATATCATTTTATACCAGTTAATTCTATTATAGGTTATTCCAGGGTATTCATTGCATCCAAACAAGAAAAATTATCTATTCCGCTAACTCCTGGTTATTCCAGGCCCTATTCTGTATCCAAACATGGCATAATTAGGGTTTTTGTATTAGAGATGTCACTACCATAATTAACCCATATTTATTGCTAACTTTTTAGGCAACCCAATAAATCTAATTATGATATGAATCAATGAATTGAAAGATATTTTAAAATGCCAACAATACCCCTAAAAAATTCACCACTTTTTTTCTTCTTCTCTCCCATTCCTAATTTTTCCATCTCATACCCATTTTCCCCCCCCCCCTCTCCCACAAAAGTTTCACCCAAAAATTTAAAAATGTACATCTTATTTCATTTTTTGATCTTATCTCATATCTCTTATGATTATGATACTTGTTTTAGTGTTGCTTATGTGAATCTATTTTTTATGCGGTATATAAGGTAATTTATTTTTATTCTTTGTTTGATTTAATATTTTATTTTAAATATTTTATATGCACCTCCATTCTTTATTGGTTTTTTTTTATCATTTGAATTTATATTAATGATAAATGGTCTTGCATGCTTTTGGCTTTGGCCGATGCTTCACATCAAATCGGTGTAGGCGGATTCGTGATAAATGAAAAGAAAGAGGTGCTTTGTAATTTTATTTATAGAGCAGATTCTGGAATTTAACTTTTATGTCTTTCATTAGAGTGGGCTGGTAATGTAGATTGTGTATTGAAAAACGTATTAAAAAAAATTAAATTACAAGAAACACTTGTAAAAAAAATATTGATTTAATAAAAAATTTGGGTATGAGGAAAAATTGGGTGGGGGGGGGGGGGGGAAGAAGAAAAAAAAGTAGTGAATTTATTAGGGGTATTTTAAGGGTATTGTTGGTTATTTAAAAAATATTTTAATTTATTGATTAATATCATAATTAGATTTATTAGATTGCCTAAAAAATTAGTAATAAATGTTCATTAACAAATGTCCTGAGAGCAGTTAACAAAACTCATTAATTAAAGGAAAAAATCGATATAACTCCTTAGAAAACATGGGGGGATCTATTAGTTGGCTGGGCCGGACTATAGCTTGGCCTACCTTTTACAAAAAAAAATTCTATTATATATAATGTTTGTATTTTATAATGAAAATATGATTTTATTTTATTCAACAAAATCTTAGATCAAGTAGATTAAAATGAATTCATGTAAAATTAAAAGAAACACAAAATATAACTAGCTTGCCATGTAAATTTAAGGCTCCGTTTGGAAGGAGGACGCGACGTTGGCTTAACGCGAGAAGCGTTGTTTGTCACGTCGGGGAGGCGATTAAAAATACACTTAAACCGCCGGGCAAACAAATCAAACACGAAAATGGTTCTTCCCATTTAGCTGGGCAAATGGGTTTGTTGCTGTTAGCCACCGCCGATGCTGGTGGTACGTGGATCCAAACAGATCCTAAATGCATTTAAATGGATTCACTAAGCTCTTCGGCTTTGAATCTTATTCATGATCTTAAATCATCATTTATAATTGATGATACGTAGTTCTGCTATAAACAATTAAAAAAAATCAAATTTCATCTAATCAAAGTTTATTCAAACAAATTAGATCTTTTAATATATCAAATAAACTCTAACAACTCCAAATATTATCCTAAATGATCAAAGAGAATTTATTAAAAGTATTGATGCAAACATCATTTACTCAATTCAGATAACATTTCATTATATTTCTTTCTATGTATATTTGTCATTTTGATTGTATAATAATGAAAAATTTAATCTATTTTAAATATATATCAATTTATTTATTTTAATAAAAACACTTATATTTTTTGAAATATAAGAAGAAATTTTTTATTAATTTTTTTTATTTAGCCCATCCTAAAATAATATCCTGGATCCGCCTAGAAACTTATAAAAATCGGAAAAGACTTCTGTAAATTCAGTAAATTCTCTTTGATCTATATCTTTTGTCATGGTTAATGATTTTAATCATGAGTCAATATCCCGTTAGTGCAATTAGCATATTCTAGGATTATTCTATTTTGGCTCTAAAAACGATATTCAAATAAGTAATTGAAAAACTAATAAAATCTAAATCAATTCTTTTAATGATGAAAATACCCTTCAAACGTTTGTCCTCAATCTGCCCCTGCCCCTCTATCCTGTATTTTCATTTTCTTTTTATCTTTTAAAAAATTGATTAATTATTAATATATTTGTTATTTATCTTTTACTTTTATTTGTTAGAAGGATTATGATTCAGCTTTTTATTTTCCTTTTTTGTCATTTGAACAATTGATTAATTACTCATACATATATTTATTTAAATTTTAAAATTTTAAAAATTTAATATTATTTAATGATACACAAGATTTAAGAGATTTTTATTTATAAACACAATTTTCACTTTTATTTAATGATTATTTATTTTATGTAATTATCATTATTTTTATGTATATTTTTTTATATAATTGAGAATGTTGTATCACGTGTATGATAATTAGTATATATATATTATCAATAGAAGAGTGTATGATTTTAAAAAAAAAAGAAATTAGTGTAGATTACAATTGTGTACAGATATCATTTTCCTATATATTATCAAATTCCTTATATATTCCAGCTTTGGAAAAAAAAACATGATTACGCGTTTTTTCCTTCTCCATACACGTGCTCTATCTCTTTCTCTCTTCCCCTCTCTCTCCATCTATCTTTATCTCTACACGCTAAGACAAAAATTAAAATTGTAATTAGATCTGATGAACAAGTAATATAAATTCTTTTTTAATTAATTTATTAGGGAATCTGATTTTATATAAAGTTAATAAAATATACTATCTATTTAAATATTATGATTAGAAGTTTAGGAGAAAAAATAATTTTTTAGGATAGTAAAGGTTTTAATAAATTTGTAAGGGTAAAAACGTATAAAATTAATAGGAACGCATTTGAAAAGTTGAAAAACAGTCATAGTTATTATAATAGAAAGATAAAGCATCTGTTCTCAATATAATGCATAAAACAATTTGTTTTGAATATAGTCCATTTATAGAGTACCATAAACAGTTTAATTTGCATGGACCTTTTCCGATTTATTTAAATTTTCAGGGAGTGATATTGATTTTTCACAAGAAAAAAATAAATTTTAAAAGGGTATTACAATAATTTCTCATGTATGAGTACGATTAACCATAGATCTAGTTATTTTTTGTTATGAAAGGAACTGAAACAAATATTATTTAAGAAGATAGGGACCTGAGAGGATTTATCGATTTTACATGGACCTTTTCGATTTTCATAAATTTCTAGAGAGCTATATCGATTTTTCCCTTATATAGAGGCGGACGTATGGGTTGGCTGTATTTTTTTTATTACTTGATGATATATATTATAATATTTATATTTTATATTATTTAAACTATGTATTTTATATATAAAATATATTCCTAACAAACTAGATATCAACCTAACAAAATAATAACAATTAACAAACAAATACTATACCAACAAACTAAATCTCAACCTAACAAACCAAATCGAGCTCTGGCCTGTTTGGAAACAGGTTTGGGCAGCTTTTGTGTTTGCAGGAAACTGTTTTTCCCAAACCAAACCTGTTTCCAAACAAAAAATTGGGGTCAAAAGATGCTGACATATTTTTGTGAAAAAATGATCAAAACTTGAGTTTTTCAGAAGCTGTGAATAGACAGTTTCTTGCAAAATCAGATTTAAACCTAGCTTTTGCCTAAAATTAGTTTTGCAACAGTGCATCCAAATGCAACCTCAATCTTATTATAAATTTTAACAATTCTAAAATTTAAAATTTAAATATTTTCTTAAGAATTAATTTAATGTCAATTGAACAATAAATAAACATTTATATCCATAAAACAACTCTTCTTATTTTTCTAGCAACTCTGTATATTTTTACGACAATATATTTGGTTATTTCAATTATTAAAATTTGTTAATATACCATGTAGGATGAGTTTATATCTCATTTTTATTTTTATAAAATCAAAGTACTCAACTTTAACTACCCTTCATTTTTTTCTTTTCTTCACATGTATATGACTTTGGAATATATCACATTATTTGATATATAAATAATTATATTTAAATATAAGAACAAAAAACTTCCATATAAATATTAAATATAGACTATATAGCCCACCCCAATATATCATCCACACACACACACACATATATATTAGTTACTTATTAAAAGGATTTCGATCCAGCATTTTCATTTTCTTTTTTATCTTTTAAAAAATTGATTAATTACTAATATATCTATTACTTATATATTACTTTTACTTGTTAAAAGGATTATGATCCAGCTTTTTCATTTTCTTTTTTATCCTTTAAACAATTGATTAATTACTCATACACATTTATTTAGATTTTAAAATTTTAATATTATCTAACGATACACAGGATTTAATAGACTTTTATTTATAAACACAATTTTCATTTTTATTGAATGATTATTTATTTTATGCAACTATCATTATTTTTATTTTTATTTTATATATAATTGAGAAAGTTGTATCACGTGCTTTGACACGTATATGATAACTAGTATATATATATTATCAATAAAAGAGTGTATGATTTAAAAAATAAATAAAAGAAATCAATATGGATTATAATTGTGTACAAATATCATTTTCCTATATATTATCAGATTCCTTATATATTTCAGTTTTGTAAAAAAAAAAAACATGATTACGCTTTTTTTCCTTCTCTATCTATCTGAACATGTGCGTGCTCTGTCTTTCTCTCTTCCCCTCTCTCTCTCTATCTAGACAGCGCGTGTTCTCTCTCTCTCTCTCTCTCCCCCCCCCCCTCTCTCTCTATCTTTATCTCTACACGCTAAGACAAAATTTGCTTTGAAAACTCTAGGTTTTGAACATTTAGTTCTTTCTTGATGTGGTCTTTTGCCCACCCAATATTATCAACTTGTGTGGTCCTCTTATTTGACACTTTTGAATGGTTGTTATTGTTAATATTATGTATGTTATTATGTGGCATTTATATATTTATATTTAATTAGCTACTAGATGTTATTCCATAAGAAAATATTTATGAGAATAATTGGAAGATCAACAAATTAATTTATGGCATCTAAAATGTTTTATAGACAGAGTAAAACATTGTTAGTCCTCCAAATTCATTCATGTACAAAACTTCATTTTGATTATCAATTGAGTAATGAGAAAACTCAATGCTTTTGATGGTTATAAGTTATGAAGAACCAAAAGCTATTAGAGTGAGTTACGGAAATGCTAAAGGTTATTGGATATATATCCATTTTTCCATATAAAACTCATGAATTAATGGAGAATGGATTATGGAAACACTAAAGGGCATTGAAAACTTATGTAAGTTATTGGTTAATGAAAATAATAGGAATACTAATTTCATGCATAACTCATGGATTAATGGAATAAGTTATGGAAATACTAATGGCTTTTGATGGGAAGACCAAAGATTGATGAAGATGCCTATATAAGGATGAGGTCCCAAATTATACTCTCATACACTTACACATTCACAACTTGTGTAAGAAATTCCTACACCACAATTGCTACCTATTAAGATAGATCAAAGAAGATCTCAACTAAAGAAGGTCAAGTCTGAGTATTTTTGGCACACCACTCACCTTGATATCATGGAACAAGGTTAGTGATATATTGTGTAATTTTGTTATGAAAAAATTCACTATGTTTTTATTCATCAGAATTGTAAACTTAAAAATTTTGCATAATGATAAAGTTTTAACAGTTATGACCTTCTCAAACCTTCAAATAAAGACCTTGAGTTAAGCACGGGGAAAACCTCAATAAGGAGCTTTTTGGTTCACCTTTCTTTTCAACCAGGTACAATATGTAGAGTGTAGACTAGGGCAAGGTCGACCTTAAGTATAAACGAGCTAGATCAGGCCTTACAAGGATTTTTAAAACGAGGTCCCCCATACATTTTCACAAGCGAAGAAAAACAACCAATAAATATCACACCTTTTTTTTTCCTCATAAATACAGTCCTCGTATTGGTTCACAAATTTGGACATAAAATAATTATACGAGATGATTTTCTCTTTGGCTATTACTTTTATTTTCTTCTCAATTTTGATATTTTTGGTCTTTTCTATTATTTCTTTTCAACCAGATACAATATAGATTAGGGCATGGTCAATCATGAGTGGTAAGCGAACCAGATCAAGTCTCCATTTACATTTTCAAAGGCGAACTAAGTACAATCTCCATATCGGTTTATATATTGCTTATCTGGACCTAAAATAATTACACGAGATGATTTTCTCTTTGGCTGTTATTTCTTTCTTAATTTTGATATATTTTGTCTTTTCTATTTAATTATTATTATTTATTTAAAATATAGTCAGATAAGTAAAAAATGAACTATATCTATTTTTTATTAGATATAATTATCAGAGTTTAATCTAACAAATATATCTATAATACTTCTTTTTAGGATTAAAGCTATTCTTTCCTTATCCAACATCTTATTCTGGAAACAAATGAGGTTGATAAGGATACAGGGTTCCACCATGGGAGGGGGATCTTTGGCCTAGTCATCCTTAACCTTGACATACATTGACTTTCAAGAATAAAGATTTAATTCTATTTTCAATTTTTCATATTATGTGCCTTTATTTATAAAAAAAAAAATTGTAACAAAGTAACCCTTGTATGAATGTATATACCCGGCGAATAGTATGAACATAGATGCAGAGTTTTTAAATATTTTCAAATAATGTTAACGTACACTTTAGGAAAGCACCTTTTAGGAACACCTTTTGGGAACAACTTTTTGTTTTTTTTTTTTTTTTTATGAATTAAAGCCACCATGGCCAAAGACAAAACATCTTTGAATGAGTCTCCAATCCATAGTGGTGACACTTTTACAAGCAATACAAATGGAAAAAGCTTTGCAAAGAAAATGACAATACACCGTGGCCGCCATGCCTATCATCCACACAATAATTTCAATGTTGTATTACATTATGTGTATCTCCTATTCTACTGTATCAAATTATATGTCGTTACATGCATTCTTATATAAAGGTTCTCCGCAAATTTGTGTCTTCTAACATGATATATGTTAAATAAAACCTGTGTTTTTTTTATAGAAAAAAAAATTAATATAACTCTCTAGAAAGTTAGTTAAATTGGTTTTAATTCTTGTAAAATAAAAAAATCGTCATATGTCTAGAAAGAATGTATGGTTGATGGATTTAACCCCTGAATTAAAGCGCTCCAATAGGGATTTGTGACGATTTTTTAATTTTACATGGATTAAAACCGATTTAGTTAATTTTTAAAAGGCTAATATTGATTTTTCCTTTTTTGTTTTATATAAAAGAGTATAGACATGTTTTTCCTTGTTTCTAGAAAAAAAAATTAATATAACTCTCTAGAAAGTTAGTTAAATTGGTTTTAATTCTTGTAAAATAAAAAAATCGTCATATGTCTAGAAAGAATGTATGGTTGATGGATTTAACCCCTGAATTAAAGCGCTCTAATAGGGACTTGTGACAATTTTTTAATTTTACATGGATTAAAACTGATTTAGTTAATTTTTAAAAGGCTAATATTGATTTTTCCTTTTTTGTTTTATATAAAAGAGTATAGACATGTTTTTCCTTGTTTCTTTCGGAGATTGCTCTTGCTTTTTCTGCTTGTTTTTTCTTGTTTTTTTTTATTTTTCGCACATCTTCATATTTGTACTTTGACTTTCAGTTATGAAATCGTGGTAACAATTTTTATTTTTTTCAAAAAAAAAAGAAAGAGCATATACATGAGGTGGTATTAGTTGCCCCCTATACAATGTATATGAGACTGTTCCTGACACTATTCCAATGACAAACAGTTTGTTATGTGATGTCACAGGTTAATTAAAAGGAAAATGATATGTCCAACCAACCCCAATTACAGTCTATACTATTTTTTTTTTTATATATAAAAATCGTAAACTCTCCCATTGAAGTATATGGTGTTATATGAAATGAAATATATACTAAGATCAGTAGTGTATTTTTTTACATTGAAAAAATATTTTTTTTATTTATAGTATGATAAAACCCCATACACTATAATAACATAATATATACTACGCTTTGCGAAGAGAGATCGATCAGTGACCACTCCCCCATCCGCTAACCAGAAATTGCGAACCGAGCCCTCCTGTAACTGGGAATTGCTTGCAGAAAAGGTAGTCACCGCACCAAACGTCCCTCCAGAAAAGTATACTGGACCTCGAATCGACTTCCCACTTGACCATATGTCCAGTTCTTCCCTGTCGCCGAGCATGCCTTTGCATAGAGGCGATGCCCGTGCACTGACTGCCGGCCACCGTTGCGTGCCCATCCCAAGACCACCTAGCGATCGCGGAAAATCCTAACCTACTGGCATGACTGATTGCAGAGCCAGCGCCGCGCCACTGCCATTTTGAAAGAAGAGCCCTGTTCATGTCGTGGAGGTCGAGAATCCCCAGCCCGCCTGCCTCTTTCCTCAGACACACATTGGGCTAGTTCATTAGGTGGGGTGTAATCGCCGCATTGCGCGCGCCCTACCAAAAGAACCTTCAGCAAATTAACCACTTCGATCAATCCGATCAAACACTCCAGCTAGGATGCGGAACACTGAGAGGAAAAATAACGGCAAGGAGGTGAGGACAGCTTGCAACAAAATTAATCCCCCCCAGCCCCTGTAGCTCAAGAACCTTCCCTTCCATCCCACGAGGCGTCTCTGGAAGAGCTCGACGAGTGGGTCCCAATCCATCTTCTTCATCCTACCACACACCAGCGGCAGCCCTAGCAAACGTGTCGGGAAAGACTGAACGGCACATCCTGCCAATCCAGCAAGCTGCAATACCTTCGCTTGAGACACATTGATCTGCAACATCGCACACTTCAACCAGTTCAGGCTTTAGACCACACACCAACTCGAAACAGAAGGTGATAAAGCGAGCCGCTCTAGCATTTTGCCCTCGATGCTTCAAAAAGCATCAGCGTGTCATCAGCATATTAAACCAACGCCACACGATGTCCGCACCTGAGTTTGCCAGCAGCCCGTTGAACCAGCCTCCTCGCATGGCTGCCTTGCACATCTGGCTCAAAATGTTCACCACGAACACGAGCAGTATCGAGGACAATGTGTCGCCCTGACGGAGCGAGGCCCCAATTAAGCGGGAAAATGACCATTGGGTACGCCGTTCAAACGGGATCGAGCCGCGCGCCGAGTTGGTGCACCTTTGAAGCATTCTGAGCCAGTGCTCCTCAAAGCCATGCAACGCCAACACGTTACATAGAACATCGTGGTGAACACTGTTGTAAGTCTTCGCGAAATCCAGTTTCAATGCAACCCCACTCCGATGGTCCTTCTGAAGAGAAGAGATCATCTCCTACGCAACCACGATCCCGTCATGTAAATTCCTCCCAGGGAGGAAAGCGGTTTGTGAATCCTCAATCAGGTCGGCACTGATCTCCTTCATTTGTTTTGTATCTTAATACACTGTAATAATATAGTATATACTGTCTATCATAGTACATGGTCTTTGATTATAGTGTATGAAATAATTTTTATTTTTTTAAAAAAAATATATAGTATTGTATCTCATTATATGCTTCATTTTATATAATTATATGTATTTTAATTGAAGAATATATAATTTTTTAAAAATTAAAAAATAGTATGGACTATAAATGGGACTGAACATCATTTTCTAGACAAATAATACATCATTTTCTAGCTCCAAACTGTTTTGATTTTTCCTTAGTACGTATTCGTCTAATAAAATATATATTATTTTTGAAAACTGAAATAAATGCCTATATAAACTAGCCTACATCTTTATTTTTTTTTATAAAAATGAAAAAAATTAGTTTTTAATATGCCATTATGTATATATTGTATTAGGACAGTATACACTGTGGGGGGACCATTCTCGCTGCAGAACACATGCACAGAGTCATTCATGCATGACACCTAGGAACAATATGGTATAAATCACCAAAGCATTGCATATTTTCAATTATAAAAAATCAAAATAGTATATGCAATAAATTCATCCAAAAGAGACTTATTTTTTTGTATGTAAAAAAATAAATCATTAGCCAAGAATATATTTTTTATAAAAAAATAAAAAAATGCGGTGTATAAAATTAAGTTGTGGATTGGCTTGTTCACCCTGCGTGATTCCACGTAGGCCCCGTTTGTTTTGGGAATAAATCTTTGGATAACCCCAGATAAATGATAAAGGGTGTTTGGAAACCCAAATAACCCCAGATAAATGATAATGGGTGTTTGAAAAGCTGGATAACCTCTGATATTAAGTAATGTTATAATAAAATGATATAAAATAGTATATGGATTCCAACCAATCAATCCCTGGAATTCAAGTTATCATAGGTTGTTCCACTCAAAGAAAATGTGGGCCCACTATCAAATCAACTGTCATCACCTCTTCTAAATCACCTGTCAAATTATCTATCATTATTTTTTCACCTTTTAGAAATCTTTATCCATGCTTTATTCAAATCTTACTCAAACAACAAAACATTTATTCTTACGTTTACTAACGAGAATAATTCAAAACACAACCAAACACAAAATCATTTTATCCTTATTTATACTCACTTATGCTTAGATAAATATATACCCAAGAATAAATCTTATTCCCGTTCCAAACGGGGGCGTAGTGTCTGAGAAGATCAAGAAATTCACAGGTCCCCGTTTGAAACGGGAATAAGCCCCCGGATAACCTCAGATAAAGAGGAATAAGGGATAAGGGTGTTTGGTTACATAGAATAACTAGGGATAAAGTATGCCAGAATAAACTGGTAAAAAATGGTATATGGATTCCAATCAATCCGTGAAATTAAAGTTATCATAGGGTATTCCACCCAAAGAATATGTGGGCCCACTATCAAATCAACTATCATTATTTTTTCATCTTTTATAAATTCTTATCCATACTTTATTTACATTTTACCTAAACAACAAAACATTTATTCTTACGTTTACCAACGAGAATAATTCAAAAGACAATCAAACACAAAATTACTTTATCCTCACTTATGCCAGAATAAATATATATCCAATAATAAGTCAAATTCCCATTCCAAACAGGGCTAAGAGCTGCGTGAACTGGGGTCCTGACATTCAAATTAGAAGGGACGTTAGAAGTTTAAATGTTTCTAACTCTTTAACAATCAAAAGATATATATTTATATAAGAATATTTTGTACCTTCTCTCATGAAAGTGTGTGCTTTATGTGTTTTGCAAAGACTAAACTAGTCTTCTCCTATCCACGATGTACGTGAAAATAAAAAAAATATTGTGAGAAAGCTGTACACAACCAATACTTTCAGTTTTAAATGATATGATAAATTTTTTAATAATGATTAAGTAAATATTTTATAAAATTTATTATGAAATTATATATAAAAAAGATATGTTACAATTAAAAATGAGTTTTTTTTATATATAATTATCAACCAATCCTATATTGTAAAAATACTCATTTGAAACTCTAAAACCAACAAACAATATAGCTCGAATATATAAAAAGAACGACATTCATATAATTTAAACCCTTTTGAATAATATGATTTTTTAGGGTATATATAAAAAAACCAAGAATTAAATTATTCTCAAAATTATTTAAAAATTCATAAATTTTCAAGTATAATTCTTATTAGGGTAATCAATAGTTCGTTAGAAAGAGCTTTTCGATATATATTTATAACTGTAAAATAGATTTTTCTCAAAAATGAGCATGGGATGATGAAAAGTGATATTAAATGTTGAAATTAATATTTCACCCAAAATTAGCTATTTATCATCTATATTTCATGATTATCTTAATATAAATCTAATAAAAAATAATAACAAAAAAATATGATGATGTGGCATGATCACTACCATTTATTCAATATATCATTAATATAGATAGATAAATATTTAAAAGATAGATTTTGATGAATATCTCTTCTTATTTATTAAAATATGTATTTTTCATTTTTTTACCTTTTAATATAAAATAAAAAATCATAAATAAATAAAGGTAAAATTGAAAAATGTTACACACACACACACACAAAGGAACAAACATAGAAACTTCAACACTTTTACTTAGTATAATAGATAGATAGACCACCACGTGACGTAGTTGACAACTACTTGTAACTAACTTGAGGTTATAGTCGGAACCTTATCTACCCATGTAACCCAGGCTCATAGTATCACGACTTGCAAAGGGGGGAGAGAGTCTGATTTCAAGTTTTCGACCTAAATTTACCTCGTGGAAGTAGCCTAATCTAGAGGTGTAAAACGGGCAGTACCGTGCCAGCCCGATTGATGGAAGGCCGGCCCAACATGACCCTCTATGTTAGTTCGGCGAGCTCACGGGTAGTGTTGAGCTATTCCGGCTGGTTTAAAGGGTCGTGCCCATTTTAGGGTCAACGGACCGACCCATTAAAGTGACCCATTTTATTTTTTAAAATAATTATTTTTTTCAAAAATAATAGTTAATTGTTCCATACTTAAATATTTAATTGTTGAAATTTAATTCACATAATAGTTTCGTTAAAAATTTAAGTTAGAATAAAAAAGTTTAAATTATTAATATTAATTTTTAAAGTTACAATTTGAATAAATTGAAAATAAAGCTTTAGAAAAATATTGAAAAAACTATAATTATGTATGAAACACACAACATCTATGAAAGAACATAAATATTTCTTTTTAATGAATATTAAATTCCTTGAATACATGTACATTAATTAGAAAATAAATAATTTTAACACATTGATTAATAAATATAATTGGTTGGGTTAACAGGCTATGCCAAAAATGGCACAGCATGCCCCCCTTAAACGGGTCAGGGCAAAGCAGGGGCCGTAACAAGCTGTGCCAGCACAGCCCGCTCCTTTAACAGGCCGTGCTGACCTGTCCCATTTTACACTTCTAGTCTGGCCTACAAAGGCCCCTCCTCTCATAGGAAATCCTCGACATGTGAGGCCCATGTCTACAACATGGGACGTTCTCTGAGAGCCCCTTATTTTTTTCCTCTCAGCAAACATCACAAATTCACAATATTATAAATATAGCATCTTCCATATATAAATAACATTGCATCGCATTATCCAGATAACACACAGATCCAATTTCCAAACAGTTCTATTCAACAGGCACAGGCATTTCTCACTTGCATTCCCCAAACAATTACGCATTTTGAAAATTTTACATCACACTTGAACGGGGTGTTATAAAATTATATCTGAATCCAATATGTTATAAAATTATATATTTATACTATATATTGTATGATTAAATTATAATACTCAAAATTTACAGAACACATGCACTGTCTTTCTATAATCTCGAAGCCCTTGCACATACATCGCTCAATTTTTTCATTTTCACACTCTCCAATCCCTAATGTCATCTAACTTGAAAAGATCTGAATTCGTATAAACTGAATCACAAGAAAATGAACTTACATTAACACCGTTTGGTTCAAGAATATGGTTCATAATAAGTTAGAATTAATCATAATAGTTTCAAAATGAGTGTTTAGAAGGTTGGAATAAATAAGAATTTGTATGCCAGAATTAACTGGTATAAAATAATATATTAAATCTAGCCAACCACTGAAATTAAATTATTTCAGATTATTCAACCCCAAAAAATGTGAGTCAACTAACAAACCTATTGTCATCACCTCTTATATATCAACTGTCATCATTTTTTTATTTTTTATTCACAAATTATTCACATTTTATCTAAATTACAAAAACTTTATTATTACGTTACCCAACAAGAATAATTTAAAATACAACAAAACAAAAAATTACTTTTATCCTTATTTATACTAGAATAATTATAAATCTTAAAATAACTTAATTATCTATTCAAAGGAGGAGTAAAAGATACATAAAAGAGATATTCAATTAATATTAGCAATGCAAGCTCATACACCTAGGCGCCATTTGAAAAACGGGTTTGACAATAAGCTTTTTTCTAAAATTAAAGCTGGGTTTAAAACTGAGTTTGTAAAAAACGACCTCCCCACCAATTACTAAAAAGTTAGCTTTTGAACACTTATTTGTAAAAATATATCTATAGTTTCAATTAAACTGTAACTTTTTTTTCTTTTTAAAAATGGGCTTGAAAAAAACTTATTGCAGACCCAAAAACTCTGTAAACTGTTTCAAAACAGACCTTAAACAAATATTCCAAACGACAAAAATCAATTATGAGTTCAACATGTGTTTCCTTGAACCCGAGTACTACTCAAATATACCTAAGAATCTAACAACTCTATCAACCCAATATAATCATAACAATGTAATCACCCTAATACAATCTCAACAAATTATTTGAACCACTTCCCCAGATTTTCAATTTAGTCATAGATAAAATTCAAAATTCCATTTTAGAAAAGTAAAAATCACACTACATTCCAATCTGGTATGCTAATTCAACCAAATAAAATCTCAGACACCTAACATTCACAAAGAATTCCCCCAGATGAATATCATGTCTTTCCAAATATATTAAAACTACCACTTGAAGCAACCAAAACTATAATAAATATAGTGAACCACATAATTAATCACACACAAAGACACAAAGCATAAAAAATGACATTTTTCATAATACTGGCTTCATGCTGCTCTGAGCGTCTGATCAGTTCTTTCTAGCAATGGGACAATGAACCTGTAATGAAATAGTTGCAGTAAAATTTTTCCAAGACAATGCACATAAATATGTATATTTATGCATAAGCTGGGTACAATATGCTCTAACTCGCTCCATAATTTCCTAACTATAGTAGTATTTACAATCCCACATGTGAAATATTGCAATCTCAAAATATAACCATGTAGTTCAGCCACCAAAAACAATGAATTATAAAATGTATAAAAGCACACAATTACTTAAAAGGTGTTCCGAAACCAGAAGCAAATCCAAATGATTGGGAACATCACTAAGGATCCAGAAGGCAGAAAAATTTCCAGGACTGTCAAGGCAATATATTAGACATAATAACTCCAACATCACTATACTTAATATAGTAATATACAGTGGAATATTTCCTGGTCAATATGTTAAACAAACAATTAATAAAAGTGGAATATTTCATCATCACATAATAACATCAAATACTTCAACATAATGGTAGGGTTGAACAAAAACGGGCGCTTATTCAAAATGACCATAGCTGATCCATTGCCCTGTTTTCTGCTGCAGTGTATAATAACTAACAGTATATAAAATAAAGTTGAGATTTGCTTGGATCATAAAACTAAAAGAGTTAAAGTTTGGTGGATATGATCCCCCTCGCTCTACTACTACCCAATTCCCAAGCCTTGTTATCAAATACTCCAAATGACTGGTTAATTCACACATAAAATGTGCACTTTCAATAAAAGTTTAATTCCTGCTTAAATCCTGTCTCACTGACAACATATTTATATCCGATGATTCACATATTAAATGAATTAAATATGTAGTAAATGCATATTACATATTTTACTTGTTGAACAGAATTAAAAACAAAAAGAAAAAAATGCTTGACCAAGCTTTGTTGTGCTAGATTTTTTTTTTTATGATTTTGCTTAAATTCAAATATTATAACTTTAACTAAGAAGAGTTGTAATATTTTGATGTTATAACATCATTGAGAATCATGGAATTAATTTAATATCGGTGATTTTTCATGTCATAAGTAATTTTTCTGTTTCCATCATTATTTTTATTTTTTTCAAACTTTACCCAAATTATTCATAAATTAACCCAAATTATACCGAATTGCGAATATTTGTCCTTATTGAATTATTTCTGAATTTCGAACTTGTGACAAGGCTCGGCATATGTTAATTTTAAAAGATAATTTGCTAGATGAAAATGGAAAACCTGGAGAGAGAACAAGAAAACAAAATGGCAGCAAAAAGAATGCTAAATCATCAGCATATGCTAAGTTTGAAACTAATTTGCTAGAGGGAAAACAAGTTACAACAAAATGGCAACAAAAAAAACCAAGGAATGCTAACCTGATTTGAGCAACCCAACAAAACAGATTACACAATTGTGCTTCACCTAAGGAAATTTTATGCTGGTCTCTGCATCGCTTCATCTGTGTAAAAATTTGATTATTGTTTGAGATCCATCTTTTTTCATTTCCCTAAAAGAACATCATAATATTAGATATTCTCCCAAAAGGATAAGTAACATGCATATAACATGCATATACAGATAATTAGACTCAATTACACTATTTTAAATTGCCAAAACTTATTTACTTCACTAAGTTCACTCACATAATTGTCTTGTTATGGTCAGCTTAAACTCATAGCTGCAGGCATACTCATGTGCAGCTAAGACAATTAAGACAATGGAAGGGAAAAAACTTCCTCTAAAGTCCAAATAAAGAAAAGAATAGCTACATTTTCTTCTTCATAGTGGGTTTTTCTGTAAATCACCTATTGTATCAAGAAACAAGATATCAATTGATCTAAATGAGTTATTGCACGTCAAATATTTACCTAATTAATATCAATCATTCTCGGCACAGCAACATCTAAACTAACATATACTATGCAAATAGTTTGATCACATATCTGTTTATAGCAATCATCTCCATCATTGCACTTCTATTACACATTCTCCAAGGTCAACATTTCTTCATAATACACTATAGCCTTGACAAAGAAGAAGACAGCAAAAGATACATTTCAAGATAAGGAACAGATCAACACCCTGCATTCAGGGAATAAAAGGTACTTCAATCATCATTAACACAAGACCATGGCATAAAAACGATATAGAAGAAAGATGCAATACATGTAAACTTACAACGCACATTTTATAGTATCATCAATGTAAAGGAAGACCCAGGAAGGTAAATCAACGAAACCCCCACAGTAGTTGACTGAATAAAAGGGTTAATAGAAGCTCCATCCATTTTCCATTGGTGTGAACCAATTGTCATCCCACGGTGGCATTGGAAATGAGCAATAGTTCATTGATCAATAAAACAATCCATACAATATCAAAGTATAAAGCAGACAATAAGGTACTTTTTTAGGGCAAATGTACTTCAAAATCAACTCAGACTCTTCCCAATCTCTGTCAAAGAATTCTTTTTTCAAAACACTAGTTTATACATTACTGCATCTCATAGCAAGTTGCCCAGAAATAGAGGCCCTATTGCAAATTCAAATATACATTTCTTTCACTCTAATCTGGTATTGGGAATGCTGCATGACCAATTCAAGATTAGACATGGACACAAAGAATAGAACACAATAGCTACATATAGCATATATATTGCCAATCTAAATAATTTCCAATTGATCTAAGCACCAGCTGATCTCAACAATGCCGTTATAATAGTCCATCAGGCATCAAGTTCCAGATATTAAAACTCAAAGCACCACCATGCCCCCAGGCACACTATGAGGGACATAGTCAGAAAGAAACCTGAAATTTTCTAAATGTTCAAAAAAGATTGGTGATCGGATAAAGTACCTATAAACTGAACATACTTTTCTTCACATATTGTGTTTAGTACCTTATTCTTTTACTTTAGATGGTTTATCACATTCTTTATAACTTATAAAACTCTCTAATTGTCAACGTTGCGTCACATTCAACATAGAATTTTTGCATATACTTCTAATACTAAAAATTAAAATACACCTAGAAAACTTAATTATAACCGTAGTTTTACTGTGCTCATCCCGCATGATTCAAGATCATACAATACTGTATTGAATGGATCCCTTACCGATTATTTGCCGTACGTGTGAACTTTGGGATTGTGTTGTATGGAAAAATAGTTGGAACATCAAAAATAAACGCAAAAAAAGGAAATCAAACTGCACACCAGTCAGTGATGCTCATCCATAGCACCCAATAGCATTTCATTGCTGGCTTGAGTGAACAGGTTACAATGTCAAATCTTTAACACACAAGTCTACAAATCTTGAATGCCAAGAAAATAAACCCATCTTCGATTCCACCAAAAAAAAATTAAAAAAGGTAGTAATAGTCATCGTTCGTTCAAAACCGACAAAAAAAAAGGGAGATCCCACTCATTTATTCCGATCAAATCCTCCATACCTCAAAAAATGTAATAATCCCGGACCAAAATTCAAAAGAGCGAAACACAGTAAAAGAGAGGAAGAATCAGAACTTGTACTCTTCAATCAAGAAACCCCGTCTGCCGGAAGATCGCGTTGCGAACCCGCCGGAGATCCCTCCCCTTGAGAGTCCTTCCCGCCCCCTCCAACACCGAGAACGTCGTCATAGGCGACACGTGCGAATACCCCCTCGCGACGATCTCGTGAGGCGGCAGCATCCCCCCCTCCTCCTCATCGTCGTCCTCATCGCCCCCTTTGCGCTTCCCTTCCTCTTCAGAAGCCCTCCGCCGCCGGCCCGCCATTGGCACGTTGACCGGCGCGGATTGGCATTGGAACCTCCCGCCAGCGGGTAGAGAATTCGAGTACTCCGCCGGTGCCGGAAGAGGAGGCTTCGGAACCGAGGATATGGTGATCCGCCCGGAGGGGGAGCCGGAGATCGACGACTTCCGCTGAAGCACCGGCCGCACGCGGCCGCGTCCGCCGTCCTCTTCGGTCACCTCGTCCTCCGGGAGCGCAGCGAGGATGCCGAAGCTGTCCATCCGGCGGAGTCCGACCCGCCCGCGGATCGCGCCGGAGGCAGCGGCAGCGGCGGATGGGGTAGGCGGAGGAGACGGCTTGGGGAGGAAGTCGGAGTCGTCTCCGCCGAGCCAGAAGACGTCGTCCTCGTCGAGATCGACGCCGTCCGCGGCGGAAGAGGAGGAGGACGGGGAGCCGAGGAGGCTGAGGAAGCGATCGGAGAGCGGCGAATTCCGGCGGCGAGAGGAGGAGGCTCCGCCGTTGGAGACGGAGGTGACGGCGACGGCCGGCGAGAGGACTCGCTGAGTCGGTCGGCGAGTCTCCTCGTCCGCCATCGAAAGAGACCGAAATGGGGGAAGCGTTTCGGGAGAGGAAGGTATTTATAGGAGACACGTGTGGAGATGACGTGGCATAGGCACGTGTGAAGTGGGCGTTGTGGGGTCCACTCTTGGGTGGACCAGGTGGTCCACGACTCTTCGAAATCGGGAGCAGTCGACGAGAGGGGTTGTGGACCGTTCGATGGAAATCGGACGCGAGATATGCGTGATTGTGGTCGACCTGTGGGGGATGTTGGGTTTGACTCCGTCTTTCCGGACTGTCAAATCTGTCATCCAATCCCCCGTCTTTAGATGCAAATATGTATATAAAGCCCTGCTACGTTTTATATTTACATTTGGCCCTTAGTAGATGGAATTTTTTTTTTTTTTTAACAAAATTATAACCTAGCATCATTAGAACCTCTGCACCCAAAAACCTGCTGTAGAAAAGGTTTTTATAAACAAAACCACTGCACCCACACGGTGGAATCATTTTTCCGTGATGTCAAACCGACCCTCCTTCCTCCAAAGAGATCTATTTAGGAAGCCCGTCTAGATAATCAAGGAATTATTTAATTTGTCTCAAAATCGAAAAATGATTTATACAGCCAATCAACCTGATTTTTAAATTATATTATATAAAACCCAATATTAACATCTATGCGAAAAAAAAAACCTTTATCCCCATTTATTTCTGGTATAAGACACCGAATAAGTCTGAATAACCTTGAATAAGAATTTTTTAAGTGTTTGTTTACCCCAGATAACCCCTGATAAAGTATATCAGAATAAACCCCGATAAAGTGGTATATACATTCCAATCAACCCCTTGAATTAAAGTTATCATAGGCTATTCCACCCAAAGAAAATTTGGGTACACTGTCAAATCAACTGTCATCACCTCTTATAAATCATCTCTCAACTATTATTATTTTTTTAACTTTTATAAATATTTATCCAGACTTTATTCATATTTTACCCAAACAACAAAACATTTAGCCCATGTTTGGAATGAGAATAAACCCCCGAATAATCCCAGATAACCCCATATAGAAATTTTGTTGTGTTTGAAAAACCTGGATAACCACAGATAAAGTATGCTAAATAAACCGGAATAAAGTGATATATGGATTCCAATCAACCTATAGAATAAAAGTTATTTTAGATTATTCCACCCAAAGAATATGTGGGCGCACTATCAAACCAACGAGAATAATTCAAAACACAATCAAACACAAAATCAATTTATCCTTATTTACACTCACTTATACTGGAATAACTGTATACCCAAGAATAAGTTTTATTCTGTATCCAAACGGAGACTTATTCTTACGTTTACCAACGATAATAATTCAAACATAACCAAACATAAAATCACCTTATCCTTATTTATATTTACTTATGTTTGAATAAATATATATCTTAGAATAAAATTTATCCCCGCCTTAAACGGGGACTTAAAACCTTCTGGTCTTGCACTTTTATTCTTATCTTTGTACTTTCATTTCATCCTTTATATATAGCATCCAAAAAGAAACAAATACTTGCATTATTTTGTTACTTTTATATTCTTATTTGAATGTCGTTATCGTTAGATCATCATTCATATATAGTTTTTTAATAGAAATTATAAATAAGTTACTTATTTAAATACCAAATTTAACAAAAATAGAATTCGTACTATTTCGTACTAATCAAATCATTTCACACCATTTAACAGAATTTCGTTTATTTATTTATTTTTTGTATTATTTGTGCCATTTCAAATCAATTCGTTTCAATTGTACCCATGGTTCTATTTTCGTACCAACTGTACTATTTGTTATGATTTCGTATCAATCCTTATCATTTATAATAAAAATATATGTTCTCATATGATCTTATGATGGTGTATAAAAACATAAAAATATTAATATTTAAGAATGGATAATTATATTATTTTGTTATCAATATTTTATATATTTTTTATTTTAATGATACCACATATCAATTTTGGTTCACTGAAGGTGTTGAGATATATGTTAACATTGCTACTGTCTATATCAAAATTCGAATGGCCTATTTTGATAATGATATAAATTATTTTAAAATATATAATTATGTGAACAGAAATAATTATGATAGTGGACTAAATCATTTTATATTTGTTGTATTTTTAGTTATTTTTATTAAAAAGCTTAATAATGAAGTTATTTTTTTTTGTTTAATTGATGATTAATAAGTTATAGATAAAAATTAAATAAAATGTAGATATCGATTTACAAAAAAAACAAAAAAAATGATTAGATGTCCCCATTGTTTAAAAGAGATGGCAATATATGATTAAACAAGTGACTCTCTTTA
Organism: Acorus gramineus; assembly: GCA_030737835.1. Taxonomy (NCBI): domain Eukaryota; kingdom Viridiplantae; phylum Streptophyta; class Magnoliopsida; order Acorales; family Acoraceae; genus Acorus; species Acorus gramineus. The sequence goes on from CM060849.1 coordinate 24,761,334, forward strand.
TGCTAATGGAATAAAATGAGTTGAATAACACAATTCAAATGAGAGATTTGAAATATGGATATCAACTTACTCACATCTATTTTGACATAGTTATAATCATGCTTAAATATTATTTATAAATAAACAAGTTTTTTTTGTACTTATTTTCCCTTATTTTACGCTATTTTATATTTATTATTTATAGGATTCAAAAAATGAGAACCACCAACTATGCTTCACGTATCACCGGCCCACGACTCCATTGATAAGAACCCATGATTGGATAACTTATCTAGACGGATCCGACCCATTGGCCCACCAATGCCCATCGACCTAGCATTATCCCATGCCAGTAAATAAAAAATTTAATCAAAGATTAAAAATTGTTGATTCTCTGTATCAATATAGATATATCAAATTTAGAGTCATCAAGAAATTGATCCTCTATAATCACCGTAATATATCTTAGATATGGAACTAATCACTAATTGATCCACATAATTCTAATATTATCATATGCATTTACAAAGAGACAATGATGACAGATCCTGAAAATCTCAATAATCATTCGAGGAGAAGGAGTGTCGGTGATGTCGGGAGGAGCGGAGCGGACGAATCTTTACCATGCGAGAACTCGGTTAGTTAATTTTGCCTCTCTGTTATTCTACTCAAACATGGACTTATGATGAGAGATGAGTTAGATTTTGAAGTAAATCGGATCTTTGCTAGGGTCCGAAAGAGAAATGTTGAGATATCCGTCCAGTTTCATATCTAGCTGTAACGCGTTTGGTTGTTTTGTACGGCGGATATCACATGGATATCGTACGGAGATTCTGAACCTCTGATGGGTTCCTTCACGTGTAACAGTTGCCAGTTGGTGCGGGTTAGCATTGTGGGGCCGATTGGATGCGTGGATAGCGTTAAACAAGGCGTTGTGCCATCTGGTTATGTGTCACGCGGATCTATTAGTATTATCCTGTGTGGCCGTCTGCCACGTTGGATCTACGAATGTTGTGACACGTGATAATGCTTAAGCATAAGTCGAGGATTAATCTGAACCGTTGATATAGCAACGATATAGTGGATGAAAAATTGGTTGAAACGGTGATGTATCTTATAGTTACCGCATGTGCATTACACCTTCTGCTCACAATCGAAAGCTTTGGCTACTTCGTAAAAATGACAACGGATTCACCGTAATTACGAAACTGCCATTGATCGTGATTTCTTCATCATTCAATTCGCTTTAGATGGATCGACTCGAAGAGAGACTCTGAATCTCTTTAGATGGTTTATTGGGCGGATTTGAATGGCAGTGAATCGATATTTCTGTCCAAAATTGGGTTTGATGTTAGAGGTTTTGTTCTGAATGTGTTAGTGCAATTAAAAAGAAATGATTTTGGGTCAGTTTTTGTGTGTTGGGATCGTTAGAAGAGTGGATTCTAATGAAGAAGAAGTCTTTAGAGCAACTCCAATGGTACTCTATATCTTCATTTTAGAGTATTTTTTCTCTCCAACCGATTGCCAAAAACAACCTCTATTTTAGAGGCCACTAAATGAGACTCCATATTTGGAGGCTCACTGTTTGAGCCTCCAAATATGGAGGTTTGTTATTTTTTTTTTTTTTTTTTAATAATGTTTGATAACTTCTATAATATAAGTTTAATTTTCATAAAAATGATACCGTTGGATAGATGTCGTCGATACGATTCAAATGAATCTAATATTGAATATGTTTAACATATGTTTAAAAATGTTATATATTTAATATATTTTTTATTTTTTTACATTAATATTATATTAATTATTATTTACACTTATGTTCTAAAATGAGTTTATTTTAATCGAAACTGATAATACAAAATATAAATATAAATATATTAGGAATAATAGAAAATATTATAATATTATTTTAATCAGATACGAATACAAGTTTCTCGGATACATATATTTTAATAAGATACAAATACAGGTTTTTTGGATGCATATATTTCATCTATATACGAATACAGGTGTTTCGGGTATGGAAATCAGTTTAGAATAATTGATAAGTTTACTGGTCACTTGGCTAATAATATTAACTTCTACGGATTTTAAATTTCGCTAATAAACCTCAATTATGTATAATACATAAAAAAAAATAAGAGAGATATGATAAATTAAATTTTTATTAAAAAATATAAAAAAATAGAATAGAGATGAAAATAGAGATTGTGGTTGGAGTTGATGAATGAGTAGTGAGACTCTAAACTCACTTTTTTATTTTTTTAATATATTTTAAGACTCCATTTTAGAGTTCTCCATTGGAGATGCTCTTAATGCATGCAAATAATGTGAAGCCGTTGTGACTGTTCAGAAGGGGGTACGTAAATCCGAATTTCAAAATTAAATTTAAAATTTAAGTTTTAAATTTAAATTTAAAAGTGAGATTGAACTAGAGCATATATGAGATCTTTAGATTTTTATAGTTACTTAAGTTATATTTGATGGGTTAAATTTATATTCAACATATTTTAGTTACATATCACAAAAAAATGGTTTTTAGAAACAAAAACTCTTAATCATGGGACATCAAATCTGATTTATGAGATATAAATCATTTTATATTCCATATATATATCCTAAAATCTCTCTTATTCAAATCAAAATATCATAAATAAAAAAATATGTTAAGATTTAATTAAATCTAGATATTTTAAAGTTTCTTCATTTTATTTTCAAACCTAACAACCCGATGGCTGATGGGTTCCATATAATTTTAAATTTATGGTAAAATTTATTATAGGACATATTATAATATTATAAGGCATAATTTTTAAAATTTATAATATCTAATTTATATTAAAAATTTATTATTATTAAAGAATGACAGGTGTATTTCATATGGAATTTTATTTTTTTACATCAACAACCATCCTGCAAGTTGGTGGGCCACCAAGAATTCTTATGCTCTATTGTTGAATGGTTTGTAGTCTATGTTAAAAGCAAAACAACCTCAGGATCTTTACTGTAAGTTTTTTCTTGTCTATAAAATTATGTAAACTCACTATATATCATTGCATTGTTGTCAGATAAAAATTTCTTGATTGTATGAACTCGTCTTTCGTCACCAATGGTTCAACAGATAAACTATCAACTCAACCAGCCTCAAAATACTTGTTATTGTTGTTCAAAAAATGTAAGATTTCCTCAGCAGGGCAGCATGTTCATTTTATTTTAATGTTGCAGATTCTGGAGAGGTTAAAGATCACAAGAGGCTGACATCTTTGAGGAGGAGACTGTAGATTGATTTCCTCAGCAGGGCAGCATGTTCATTTTATTTTAATGTTGCAGATTCTGGAGAGGTTAAAGATCACAAGAGGCTGACATCTTTGAGGAGGAGACTGTAGATTGATTTCACACAAAATTTCAAGGTAACATCTTTTGAGTTTGCTAAAAACATCTGTAGTTTTTGTTATATCTTATTTTATAGCAATCTATTCTTTCCTGGTCTAAATAAATTACACTTTATGTTGGGTATGAGAAATCGTATTAAATTTGAATATTTAAGTTTTTTTTTAGTTATTTATATGAATAACATATTTTCATACAATGATTCTCACGTTGGTTATGTTGGATAAAGTTTTGTTTGAATTTATTATTTTAAAAATCCAAAAACAAGTGTATGAAAATTTATGAGACTCAATAGAAATCCATCAAGTCTACAAAAATATGTGAAATTTTATGAGAGTCAATCTGTGAGAGTCTACAAAAGTTTGTAAAATTCTGCAAAAGTCTGTGAAAGTCTATGAAAGTCAATATATGAAATTTTGTGAAAGTCTATTGGAATTAATATGTGAAAGACTATAAAGTTTATAAAAGTCCATTACTTAAATTAAATCCACATAAATCTGTCAAAGTCCAAATCGATTACTATTAGATGTTTAAAAGAACATATTTTCATATGCTTTTCAGAGTAATTTTGGAATATTTCCCTATGTAATTATTCATTTCTATGTACATATATATTAGGGAAATTTCTCTTCTCTGTATTCAAAGCATATTTTGCACAAATTGACAATATTTATACATTTAATATGCATAATTATATTTTTTATGTGGAGCCACATTTTAAAATTCAGAAATATAAATTTGGCAATATTTAAATTTGGCAGAATCTAAATTTGGAATGCTATAAATTGGGGAAAGAATTAGTATTCAAAACTTCATCAAAACTTCTAAATATGATCCACCAAATTAATAAAATCTTCAATTAAATCAACTTTGACATCTCCAACAAATCAACAAGATCTCTAACAGATTTTGTAATTACATCTCCAACATATTTTGCAAATCAGCATTAAAAACTCCATCAAATCAACATTTACAACCAATTTAACCCTCAAAACCCTATAAAAAGGGCACTGCAGAGAGAGAGGCATGCATCTCTTCATTCAGTCAAGAAGAATTTTATTTTCAGTCTTAGTCTCTGTTCTTTCTTTTTTTGTTTTGAGTTTTTGTTTTTAGTTTTTGTTTCCTTTTATTAGAGACATAGATTTTATTGTGTTTTTAATAAAAGTGCCTCTTCATTTTATTTTCATCGAATATTTTGATTTTTATTCTAAAATATCACCAACTATGATAGGCTAGAGAATCCTCTTATCATGAAGAGGATTCCACTAAGTGATTAGTTCTTTTCTTTGTGCATTGATGTTTTTTATTTGTTATTCATGATTATATAGTTTCATCAACTCAGATTTCTTTTTATTATGAGTATTTTTAGATCTTCTATCATTCTACTTAGATGGGATACGGTTGATACTTTATAAACTCTGTTTTTAAATCGAGTAGAAGTGAACTACTTTTAAAATATTTTGTTTTCATTAATTGCAAAAGAAAGAATCATCACGATACTTGTGGGATGGATTTTCGGTGGTTTTTTTCATTATTTTAGCTTTCTCATATCAATCCTTCAAATCCTTGTTTTAAAATTTTTTTGATGCCCTTTTATTTTTACTTGTTTACTTCAATAGCCTCCATGTGGATTCAACTCCTTGCTACCACTTTCTACCAAGAATAAGTAAAGGTATTATAACTTCAATTTGTTGGTGGCAGATTTGATTGATCTTGAAATTGTCGTTTAGATTTCGTCTTTACCCACAAAAGAAAGTTATAATACCCTTACTTATTCTTGGTAGAAAGTGGTAGCAAATGATCGAATTTACAAGGAGGCTAGTGAAGTAAACAAATAAAAATAAAAGGGCATAAAAAAGATTTTAAAATAAGGATTTGAAGGATTTATACGAGAAAGCTAAAATAAAAATCTAGGTTAGACAAAATGTGAAAAAGATCATCAAGGATTGAAAATCCACTTCGTGATGGTTCTTTCTTTCGCACTTAATGAAAATAAAATATTTCAAAAGCAGTTCACTTCTACTCAATTTAAAAGTAGGAATCACAAAGCATCAACTGTATCCTGTCTAAGTAGAATGATGGAAGATCTAAAAATATTCACAATCAAAAGAATTTTGAAAACTATATAATCATGAAGAACAAATAAAAAAACATCCACAAAGAAAAGAACTAATCACTCAACTCATGGGATGGAATCCTCTCCTTGATGGGAGGATTCTCTAGCCTATCATAGTTAGTGATATCTAGAATAAATATTAAAATATTCCATGAAAATAAAACAAAAGGCACTTTTATTTAAAACACAATAGAATTTGTCTCTAATAGCAAAGAAACAAAAACTCAAAAGAAAGAACAAAGACTGAAAATAAAATTCTTCTTGGTTGAATGAAGAGATGCATTCCTCTCTCTCTGCAGTGACCTTTTTATAGGGTTTTGAGGGTTGAATTGGTTGTAAATGCTGATTTGATGGAGTTGATAATTCTGATTTGCAAAAAATGTTGATGCAATTGCAAAATCTGTTGGAGATCTTGTTGATTTATTGAAGATGTCAAAGTTGATTTAATTGAAGGTTTATTGATTTGGTGGATGAGATTTAGAAGTTTTGATGAAGCTTTGAATGTTTATTCATTCACCAATTTATAACTTGCCAAATTTAGATTTTGTCAAATTTAAATATTGTCAAATTTAAATTTCTGAATTTTAAAATATGGCTCTACATGAAAAATATGGTTATGCATATTAAATGTATAAATATTGTTAATTTGTGCAAAATATGCATTGAATATAAAGAAGAGAAACTTCTCTAATGTGTATATAGAAATGAATAATTACATAGGAAAATGTTCCAAAACAAGTCTGAAAAGTATATAAAAATATGTTATTTGGAACATCTAACAACCTCCTAAGTTGTTAATTCAAGTGGATAGTTCAATGTCATTCCTAAAAATTCACCTTCATGTGTAGTGCATGTCATTCTGCAGTTTGATTTTCTAATTCGATATTAATTGGTAAGGGAAATGTTAGACACAAGTTAGTTTATAGTCCCGCATTTAATATGCATGTGTTAATATTTTTTTAATAAAAATAGTATACCTCATATGATGAATTATATATTTTTATATAAGGTATATGAGACTGGAGGCGAGGCTATAAATGAGACTGTGCGTACCGACACCAAATTTTTAATTTCTTGTTGCGGTTGTGGATGTTTGGATCCAGAAAAGTGTTGTCGAATTCGTCGGATAGATGTGTCAAAGTTTGAACATATTTTTTAATCAGATAGCTGCACACCCTGAACTTTGGCAGAGTGAGGATCAGAGGACCTTTTTGCAGGCAGATGAAGAGGTAAATTGTGCACAAATAATCCACATCTAGGAATATGATATATACAGCAGTGTCAGACACTATGTGATGTGGAGGGCAATATATAGATGTCCCTTCCAACCCGAGAGATGGCGCTGGAATCTCTTAATGAGAGGTTCACAGTCAACCTTGACAAGGCGCCCCTTCACCAGAGGATCCCCAGGTGACAAGTGGGGAATTCCTCCACTCCGCATCCTATCCACACTGCAATGCGCGAGTTCTCCTCAGCTGAAGTATTGATCCCAAGAAGTGCACTCTTCCAAAGGTTGATCTTCAGCCCCATAAGCAGTTCAAAACACTTAAGGATGAATCGTAGACCTCGAACGTTGCTCTCCTCGGCCTCGCACATCATAAGAGTGTCGTCCGCATATTGGATTAGCGAAACCCGCTACCCCGAACTCGTGCATGCGAGACCTATCGCCCATCCATCTTGCTCTGCCCTTCAGGTAAGTCTGCTCAATATGTTCGCCACGAGGACAAATAATAATGGGGAGAGGGGGTCCCCTTGTCTAAGACCCCTGTTGAGGTTGAAGTAACCGGCCAAGGAACCGTTAACGCACACCGAAGCTCGTGCCGAATTGATACACTGGCTGATCATACGGATCCAACGTGAGGAGAAACCATGCATGGCCATCACCTTAAGGAGGAACTCGCGGTCCACGTTGTCGTATGCCTTGGCGAAATCGAGCTTAAACAGCAACCCCTTGCGGTGGTCTTTATGAAGAGCGTTGACCACTTCCTGCGCCGCCATGTATCCTTCCTGGAGCAGCCTGCTAGGGATGAATGCCGCTCGTGCGGCGTCGACGAGGTCACCATAAACACCCTTTAATCTGTTGGCCAGAATTTTAGCTAAGATCATGTAGGCTCCGTTGACCAAACAAATTGGCCGAAAGTTGTCGACTTGGACCGCGCCATCCTTCTTCGGGATGAGAACGAACGTGGAGGAATTCAAGCATCCCATGCTTTGTTGCCCACTATGAAAGTCTTCGCACATGGAGAGAATATCTCCTCTCACGATCGACCAGAACTGTTGGAAGATTTGAGGCAAAACCCGTTCGGTCCCGGTGCCTTGTCACCGTCAACCCCGAATACTGCGCGTTTGACTTCTTCCTCATTGAAGGGGGCGTCCCGAGAAGCAAGGTGCTCGGGTCCAAGGGTGGGTAAGGCGTCATCTGACCAACTTGTTGAGTCATTGTTTTTCAAAAAATGTAAGATCTCTCAGCAAGGCAGTAAAGCCATGTCCACTGTTTTGTACATCAAATTGTAGTTGAACTGACAGAGGGAGAGCTTTTTAAATAGCAGTGTGAATTGGTGGAAATGAATAAACTGAAGGAAATTAATCTGTCACCAGGCTCGGCCCTGGATGGAGGCCACCAAAGCCACTATCGAGGGCCCCAGCTCATTTAGTTGAAGCCCATCAGTCCATAAAAAATTTTTTTAACTTAATCAATCCATAAAAAAAAAAAACAAAAAAAGTTAATATGGGTACTGGAAGGATAGACCCTTGTATATCATTATACACTTCAAGGCCCATTGCCCAGGCCCAATAGAATACACCCCAAGTATTCAAAATTGAAAACCCAACCTATCCATTCCCATTCCAAGCCATTTTGCATACCATTACACACTTCAAGGCCCATTGCCTAGGCCCAATAGAATACACCCCAAGTATTCAAAATTGAAAACCCAACCTATCCATTCCCATTCCAAGCCATTTTTTTTTTCCAATCATCCCTATTAAAATCCCTAAAAAATCCTCCCCTACCAAATCCCTAAAAACTAAAAACCCAACCTATGTGAGAAAAATAATTTTCAAATGATATTTATTTGATTAATTTTTTTTTTTGGGCTATTGTACCTTTTTATTTTACTAGTTGAGGCACATGTGCGTTGCACATGAATTTTTTTTATTGATAATTTAATAAACAAGATATTTAATTATATAAATATGTAAAAATGATAAGTCCTAAATTTAGATTGAACTCTAGATCATTACAAGTTTGTTATGATTCTTGTCCAATGAATGTTTTTCATGGATTGGTACTTTTATATAAACTTTACGATTCAATTTATAATTTGATAGATTGTCATTATTTATTAAATCTCTCAAAAATATATAAGGATAAAAATGTGCATGTAATATAACATATATTACGTAAAGTTTATGTTTAGATTAGAATAATTTGAAAGGGTAAATATGTCTGATCAAAAATAATTTTTGATAGGAATAGATTTTCATGAATTGTTAAGGGTAAACAAAAATGTGCATGTAATATAACATATATTACGTTTTTTATATAATTTAGATTGGAATAATTTGAAAAGGTAAATATGTCTAATAAAAAATAATTTTCGATAGGAATAGATTTTCATGAATTGTTAAGTGTAAACAACATGTAATTGAAAGGGTATATATTAATTTTTGGTTCAATTTTATCTCCCTTACATATTTGTATATTTTTATTAATAATTACAAACATAGGACTTCTATTTTATATAAGGATTTTCTAAACGTTACATTATAATATATGTAGATATATTATATAATTATATAAAATGAAATTGAATTTATCCCTTACATATTTGTATATTTTTTTATTAATAATTACAAACATAGGACTTCTATTTTATATAAGGATTTTCTAAACATTACAATATAATATATGTAGATATATTATATAATTATATAAAATGAAATTGAATTTATTAAAAAATTTATAATATCATGTAATTGATTGTGAAGAATGTAAATACGAATAATTTGAAAGGGTAAATATGTATGATGAAATTTTGGGATAGGAATGGTTTTTCATGAATTGATAAGGGTAAATATGTCCAATGAATGTTTTTCATGGATTGGTACTTTTATAGGTAGTATAGATATAGATATAGATATAGATAGATCTTAGTACGAATACAATTTTGTATGGTTATTTATAAGTGTTTTATGATATAATTGTTACAAGAAATTTTTATATAATATGTCTCAATGTTAATGATTGTATTTGTAATTTTATAATATTTGTAGCTTAAAATAAATAATAGCCAATTCTCAGGACCGGCGCTGCCTGTCACATATACCTCATCTTCATGTTTGTCCTTTTTCAGCAATTCAACGTGACATGAAATATAAATCACCATGAGAGTTTCTTTTGATATGGTTTTATAAGTAATAATTCCACAAATCCATGCAATAATACATTGATCAAGATAATACTAACAGATGTTTAAATTTTACTGCAGTGACAAGAACAAAACAGAGTTGATGAAGCAAATCTTACAAGACATCAACTATTCAATATCTGATCCTCTAAAACCTCACTCTGTTCAACCAGACAGCTTCACCTCCACATCTTCTGGTCCGCATCACCTTCAGCATCCCTAACGACTCCTTCAACTCGACGTACTTCCACCTCAAATCGATCAATGGGTGCCTCTCGATATTCGTGTTAGCATAAATCTTAAGCTACCACGTAAAAGAGATACATATGTAATATTTTGAATTTTAAATATTGGGTTTATCACTTATGTATATCCTCGTCTGACTTGATCAAAGAAGAGATAATTCTACATCATAATGAGGGGATTATAATTAATTTTAGGAATTGGGTTAAGTCCTCTCTCCACTTTATAAGCGCATATTCTATCAATTGTGTATCATAAAAAACACGTACGAAAAGGTATTTAAGGTTAGGATAGAGAAACCCTATTATGAAGACTGAAGAATATGATCAAGCATTATCAATAGAGTCAGGTATGTTCTTATATTATTTATGATTGTGAAGATCATGAAAGTTTAAAATTTAGGACATAAAAAAATTATTTTAATGCTTACATATGGTATCAGAGCCTATGTTTTGAACTTCATGATCTTTCTATAACGATGAAAACTAATGATCTATTTTATGAATTAAATTAAATTGGATCATGTATATTAATAATGATTTATATTTAGATTATGTGCGATTTGATGATCATTATGATGGCTCAAAATTGTTGAAAAATATTTTTCAGTTTAATTTTAATTTTCGGATTTAATTTATTTAAATTTTCTATGTGTATAAATCCATTAATGTATGTGAAAATATTAATATGAAAAATATAAGAAATTAATTAATAAACATTAGGATAAAGTTGTTATAACTTACTACTCATTTTATGGGTTTATTTTAACCTCTTCGGATGAAGATGAAAGGCAGTCGTCCATGGGCTTTATTATCTGCGACCGTCGGATCTAAAAAAAAAAAAAAAATCAATTATATGATAGCCTATAATGCCATAAGAAAATATTAGATTCAGTCGCATTCATCAATTAAAAACTCAGACTTCAGGTGTTTTTATTTTTTTAAAATAGTAAACATCATTTAATGAGGTATATATTTTGATAAAAAAATGTATATCGCTTAATTTTGAGTAGAAAAAATCAATTTTTAGTAAATATAAGAAAATATTTAATATGGTATGTATAACATCTAACATGTATATGCTTCACTGAATTTATATAACATAGTGTTTTGCACTTAAAAAAAAAAACCACCGTAAATCATTAGGATACACGTACCGAATGACGTGGCATTAACCTTCATATGAAAGCTTGCATGGGTACGGTGGCAATTCCGTAATTGCCCTTGATAGTTGGTTTTGGTAATTCTGTAATTTCTGATATAGTTATTTATGGTGGAATCTGGGTTATCGTGCAAATATGTAGGGTGCTGACCGGCGGCGGCAGCTTTGACGCTATGGTGGTCGGCTTTGGCTACGGTGGCTCGGTTGCAGCGTGCCGTCTTGCGACAGCAGGGGTTGATGTGTGCCTGATCGAGAGGGGGCGGAGGTGGGCCGCAGGGGACTTCCCGACGGACGTTGTCGGGTTGCTGTCGGCCTGTCGTCTGTGAGGGTCGATTCTCGGAACTTGGGAGTCATACTTGAACAGAAGGATGCTTTGTTTTATGTGTGTCGATGTAGTCTTTTTCTGTGGTTCTTCATACAGATGTCCTATCATCTAACATAATTTATGAGAGCAATTGATGTAATATATACGTTATTATTATAAAAAAGTAAAAATACATATATTCAATTTTATTTATATATGTGCTTCATTTTCTTTTTTCAAAATTGAACTCCATCACCAGTGCGGAGCCATGCAGGGACAGGGGGGGGGGGGGGCGCTCAAGCCCCTCTTTAGATTTTTTTTTTTTATGGTAAACAAACAAGAACAATGGAGAATATGAGTTTAATATGAAAATTTATTGAATTGTAAAAAAAATTCTTCGGAAAATAAATTCAATTTTTTTTTAGGACTTTTTTGTTTTGTTCAGGTTTTTCAAATTTTTTAGTATATCAAAATACACTTAAGAAGTGATTATATTTTTTTTTTAAGTTCTTTCCATCTCTGTTTTTATTGCTTTCCCAGTGAAATACTTTTTACACATGATTATACACTCTGTATATGTTGTTCACTCCTATGTTGATTTTCATTTCCTGTATTTGATTATATCAATCCTTATTATGCATCATCATTTGTATACTATTAAGAGTCAGTTTGGTAATTCTGGTTCATATACTGAATTATTGTGTTACACGAGAAACATTGTCATGTACTATTATATAAAGGGCTTGAGTTACTCAAACTTTCTCTACTTATAACATGTTATCTCTTTTATCTCTTTGTTTGTTTGTTTTTCTTTCTTCAATAATTCCACAATCATCTTCATATTTTCCACGACCCATCATACATATTTTTCTTTCTTCAATATTGAATCCCGTACCCATCACCAATTTTTCCACAACCCATCATCCATATTTTCCACGACCTGTCCTCTTTTTTAATAATCCAGTTTTGATAGATTATGTGAAATCAAAATTTTTAATTGAGATTTTCATAAATGAAATACATGATAAAATAATTCCAAACTTAGATTTCCATATCTAAGTTTTATGATAAATTTTTATGAATGTCTCTATTTATTATATCAGAGATATGACAAACACACACATAGATATTTATATATTCTTTTGTACTTTGTGTAGTTATCTTCAAGGTCAACCCCCACCCTAAGAGAAATTCAAGCTCTGTCATTTCCTGACAAATGCGAGTATTTAAAAAACATCCACTTTTCTTGCTTTTGAGGAAAAGCAAGTGACGATTACATCGACATCCTTAAAAGCAGTCGAGCGAAATTAAACGATCCAACGAGTGATAATTTGAAACGTCATGTGTAGACCAGAGTCAAGCTTGAAGGAACCGAATTATGACTTCCCCATCAAAATCCCTACTGACACCATCATCAATTTTTCAACTACACATCAATTATCATCCATATTTTTCTTTCTTCAATCTCATACCATCATTAATTTTTTATGGACCCTTCATCCATCATCAATATTTTGATTTCTTCAGCATTGAATCTCATACGCATCATCAACTTTTGAAAATGACCCATCAACCACCATCCATATTTTTCTTTCTTCAATATTTGAATCTCATACCCATCTTCAATTTTTCAACGGTCCATCATCTATCCTTCGTATTTTTCTTTCTTCAATATTTGAATCTCATACCCATCTTCAATTTTTCAATGACCCTTTATCCATATTTTTCTTATTTCAATATTGAATCCCATACCCATCATCAATATTTTCCATGACCTGTTCTCTTTCTCAATAATTCAATTTAGGTAGATTCTATGAAATGAACATATGAATAGATGATTCCAAATACAATTTTTCTAAGTATTATGATCATTGTTTTAAATATCGATCGATATATCGAGTTTTATGAGAAAAACACTAAATATAGGACATATATCAGTATTTTGACAAAATATTCAATTTCTTGAATTTTTTTGAATTTTTTTTTTTAAAAAAAAAACAACATGATACCCCCTCAATGTCAATGTTTTAAAATGGAATCTCATTTACAAAGCAATAATGAATTCATAATAAAATTTTAATCAAATTTGTGAAAGGGTATAGATTTCTAATGCTTTTATAATAATCATGGAATTTCATATATAGTGTATTAATAATGTAATATAATAATAATACCGAAGGAACCTATATAATATCATGAAAACTTATAAAATTCTTTGGTTAATTGCAATTGTAATTTAACTAAATTGGATTAAAATGATTGAATTTGGATTTTTCAAATATTGAAATTTGAAATAATATTATATATAAGTTACTTTAATAAATTTATAATGACAAACTAAAATATTTTGTATTATGGTATGTATGGAATCATTGCTTTAAATATGTATATTCTCCATTTTCTATCTTTACTGCTTTTTTTTCATTCTTTCAACTTGTCATGAGAAAAAAAAAACCCAAATCAACATACTGATCGATATATCGATTTGGACTAATCGAAACTCTTTTCGATATATCGATATTTTAAACATGGGTTATGATAGTTTTCTATAAATGTTTATGTTTAAAATTAATTTTACATCAAAGATATGATATATATATAGAGAGAGAGAGAGAGAGAGAGAGAGAGAGAGATTAACCAAACCTCTTAAGCTTTTTTAGCCTTTTTGAGTTAGATAGGGGAGGTCTGAAAAAAGGACTAAGTGATGAACAGCGGTAGCTACGACGTCGTGGTGGTCGGCTCCGGCTACGGTGGCTCGATCGCAGCATGCCGCCTTGTGGCAGCCGGGGTTGACGTGTGCCTGATCGAGAGGGGGCAGAGGTGGACCGCCAGGGACTTCCCAACGGACGTTGTCGGGTTGTTGTCGGCAATGAGGGTCGATTCCCGGAATTGGGGAGTCATACTTGGACGGAAGGATGCTTTGTTTCAGGTGTGTAGTCTAACATAATGTTGTATGAGAACAATTAATGTGACATGAGTTATTAGTAAAAAAAAATGTAAAATATGCATTCAATATCATTTATATTTGTATTTTATTTTCTTTTTTAAAAATTGGACTTCATGTAGGACAAGGAGATGCACAAGCCCCTCCTTGAAAATTTTTTTTTATGGTAAATAAACAAGAACAGTTGAGAATCTGAGTTTATATAATATAGATATATTTATTGAATTATAACAAAAATTCTTGAAAAAATAAATTCAAGTATTTTTTTTTGAATTTTTTGTTTCGTTTAGGTCTGTCAAACTTTTTAGTATATCAAAATACTTTTACATAGTGATTATATTTTTTTAAGTTCTTCTATCTCCTTTTTTTATTGCTTACCCCATGAAATCTTTTTTACATATGATTAGGCTAATTTAGATTAAGGGGGTGTTAGGAAGAGGAAGAAGGGGGTATTGGGTTTATGTTTATTTATGTGAAGAAGAGAAAGAAGGGGATTTTAGGTTTATGTTTGTTTAGTTGAGGATATAATGGTAAAGTTATACAGTTGGGTTAGATTCAGATAATCCATAGTCCACATAACTAATAGAAAGGGTGATTTGGATTTTAGTTATGTTGGGGGGGGGGGGGGTGTGTTGGTTTGGATTTTGAGGAAAGTCAGTGGGTTCTATGGATTTTCATATGTTTAGGGAGGGAAGGGGGTTATGTACATTTTTCTCATATATATATATATATATATATATATATATATATATATATATATATATATATATATATATATATATGTATACACTTTTATAATTATTTTCAAGTAAGGGCTTTCAAGTACGCCCTTAAAAAAATCCCAGTTCTATCACTGTTCATCATATAATTATTTTCTTTTTTAACAAACGTGTATTTTATTAGATAATTATATATTTCAAATATTTTTTCATGCTCGATAAATTTTTTTCTTTTTGATGTATTAAGTTCTTGGTTAAATATTTTCTTATCATGAGAGGTAAAGACTTGAATTCATTACCCCTCCGCAAAGATCAGGTACATTTACCTATTGTTAAGAGGTGGTTTGTTTTTCAAACAAATTTACACACAACAAAGATTGCAGTGACATAATATGTTTTACGAATTTATATGTACTGTATTGATTGGAACATTTATTAAATATCAGTCGTGTACAAGTTCTATGAGTATCGCTATATCCATTGCTTCTCATCCTCTATTTTTTCCCTTAATGCGCAGATACATGAACAAGGAGATTCGCTAGCCGTAGTCGCCTGCGGCCTCGGCGGCGGATCCCTCATAAACGCCGGAGTCATCGCCCCGACACCTGCCCGGGCGAAGAGGGACCCGAGGTGGCCGCGCGAGTGGAACAAAGACTGGGACGCCTGCGAAGCCTCGGCGTCGTCCGCGTTGAACGCGCAGAGCGTCCTGACCGAGTTCTCCAACGCGCGCGTCATGCGCGAGGTAGCGCGCGAAGCGCTCGAAGAAGAGTGCATCGAGAGCCCGGTGAAGCTGAGCATCGACTTCGGCGGCAGAGGTGGTGGTGGTGGTTGCTTGGCCTGCGGGAACTGTTTGTCGGGGTGCCCCTACGACGCAAAGAACTCGACGGACAAGAATTACCTCGCCTCGGCGATCAAGAACGGGTGCGAGGTGAGGACCGGATCACGGGCTCGGTACGTGGTGCAGAACCCAGACTTTGATCGAGTGGCCGGAGGAGGGAGGGGGGTGGGGAGGAGGTGGCGGGTCTACCTCGGCGACCTCGATTATGTGTGCGCGGATTTCGTGGTTCTTTCAGGTTATTACTCTTAGGCCTTGTTTGGATCTGCGTTGTGCCGATTCAAACACACATTTTTCAGTGTTTAACTTTTCAAATTCTTCTCTTAATTTTTTAGAAAAACAACAGTTGAAAACCCAACATAACTCTTTTCAAAAATTGAGTTTGAAACGTAATATTTAAAGAATCCCGGAGTTTGAGATGCAGCGTCAGAGATTCTGGGGTCATTCGTTATATGCTCATCACCTTACACAATATATATTCTATTATGTTATTACAAAATTTAAAAAAATATATGCGTTCAATTCATTAAAGCATTTAATTTTTATAAAAATATATACTTCACAATAACAGTAAATACTTCAATAAAAAAAAATCAACCGCGACAATGGTAGGAAATACTAAGGTATGTTTGAATAAACAAGTTTTCGACTATAGCAGCTTTTGAAAATAGTTTTTCAGTAAGCATATTTTTGTTAGATTTTCAAGAAATTGTTTTTCATAATGAAAAGATATTTTACTTCAATCGAAAGCTAGAATAGCTGAAGACAACTGAAAACGAGTTTGAATTAAATATGATTTATGCAAAAGCAGAATCTTCAAATACAACCTATCAGGTATATTTGGAAACAATTTTCAAATTTTTTTTTTTTGAAAAACAGCTTCTTGAAATCATTCTTTTGTTAGATTTTTCAAAAACTGTTTTTTTATAACTAAAAGTTGTCCTTCGTTTTCTTTAAATGTTGTATCCATTAGGGGAGTATGAAACGAGTTTAGATTAAGCACAGTTCCTATAAAAGCAGAATCTTCAACAGCTGTTCAAAAAACTCCAAATGCAGCCTTTTTTCAATACATGCAATCTTCATGTGTGTTCATAAAGTGAATGCATGTTTTTTTTTCTTTGGTGTAGCTGGAGTTTTGGGGACAACAGAGATACTTTTCCAGTCACAACGGAGAGGACTAAAGCTCTCCGAGAGGCTCGGCTTCGGGTTCAGCTGCAATGGCAACAATGTGGCTTATGTTGCCGGAAGTCCCGCACCATTGAACGCCTACGGTCTGAACAAGAAGCAGTTCTTGAAAGTTCCCTTTGAAGACCGGCCGGGGCCTGCTATAACTTCTTCTCACAGTTCTCTTGGATTCACAATTCAGGTATTTCACACAAAGCAAGTATGCCATAAAATCTAGTATGAGAGCTAATATACTCAGTCATTCATGTAGTACTAACAGAGTATATTTGAGACTGCAAAAGTGACAATAGGAATTATTGTTTCTAACATTTTCCTTCTGATATTACAGAGTGGAGTGCTTCCAACAGCTTATCCTTACTTGATATTCAAAGGGATAGTAACATATGGATGGCCTAATGGTCACTGGTTGTTACATGGAGTAATAGACAAGCTGAAGTGTTTCATGGGTCTAAAGAACAGCCAGGCAATGGTACTCAATGCGATGGGTTACGACGAAAGCAATGGGAGGATCACATTGGATGAGAAATCAGATAAGATGTGCTTCGTGCCTTCGAATGATCCATTGCTTCCTCGAAAGATCAAAGCATTTCAGAAACTCGCAAAGAGACTCGGTGGAATTCTCTTCATGTCGAGGTATAGAAGCACATCAGTCCAGCTGTTGGGAGGGTGTAATTCAGGTTCAAATCCTTCACTGGGTGTTTGCAATTCCAATGGCCAGGTCTTTAGCCATGAAGAGGTTCATGAAGGCTTATATGCCTGTGATGCATCTGTTATTCCTTGTTCAGTTGGAATAAATCCATGTCTCACTATAGCTACTGTTGCTGAACATATAAGTCAGTGTTTGGTGAAGGATATTATGAGGTACAAAAGCAATGGTAGTCTGATTCACAACTCGAACTTGGAACCCAGTTCCACTGTCGATATAAATGGAGTGGATGAAAAAATCTATGTGAGTGTGAAGTCTTCTAATGAGGCTTCTTTAGTGAGGAAGGATAAGGAGACTGTAATGATCAATGAGACTTTGAGAGGTCACTTGGGGGGGGTGCCATGCACTGCTCATCTTGTGATGAGGATGAGTTTAGGTGATTCAAGCACGAAACATGCGCGACGACTACTAGTAGGATGTGTTGGTGGATATGTAGCATTCCAAGCAGTTGGGAAAGACAAACTATACATTATAGATGGGAAAGTTGACATGTGCAGTGTGAATGACAGAACTCCATATACTCAATACATGCATTATCATCTACTCCTTGCATCGGCCTCTGGTACAAGGTACATATTTTTAATGGTAATGTAGTTGTTCTAATTATTATCTCTTATTGAAGAAGTACCTCTTCTTCGCTGGGGCATTTTGTGTTGAGTCTCACTTTTGTTGATAAGAGAAGATTTAACTAGAAAAAAAAAAATTATACTATCTTGATCAGTGGATATTGAAACACAGGTATGTTCTTGAGGGGAAAAAGGTGATGAATCCTTACCTTCTTGCCTCCTATGCATGGTGGGAGACGCGTACTTTACACACCAACCTGAGAACAGTCACTCGAAAGGATGAAGAAGAGATTGGGAGCGATGATTCAAAAGGAGAGATGATAAACCTTTGCGGAGAGCTTCAGTTATCACTGATTGAGCTACTCAGAAGCATAGTGACCATGAAAGGGAATGGAAAATTTAAGTTTGTGGGGTTTCTTTTACAAAGCTTCTTGAGAACATACATTTTACAAACACCTAGGTGTGATATGCACAATCCCTTGGAAATGATTGAGAGGGCTTATCCTTCAAGCACTCTACATGAAGTGAGAACAGGTTGTTTCAGTCATACCATTCTTTTGTAATTTCAATTGTTTTCGATGTTGTTAGTCACCCTCTAATGGTCTGGTTTGGCAAATGATACAGAAGATGGTTGTGTAATCAGTTGCAGACAATGGAAGGTTGTCGAAAGTAGATGCAATCCAGTTCTCCTACTGAATGGTCATTCGACCGAGAGCTTCTATCTTCCAACCGAACCCAGGGATCTCATAAGAACTCTACTAGACAAAGGCTATGAAACATGGCTGCTTCAGCCAAGACTCCACCCTCTGCATCCTTCAAATGACTTCACGATAGAAGATATCGGGAAATTTGACATCCCCACAGGTAATACTAGAAAGATTTTACATTTCTAGGCCCCATGTGAAACCAATTTTCAAAATCAGCTTCTTCATAAAAGCTACTCTCAACTAACTTTTCTATAGATATTGTTTTGTTGACTTTTTAACATGTAAAAATCAACCTCTGGAACCAAAAGCTAAAGTTTAAAAATACTCATGTGGAATCGATTATCTGAAACAATTGGTTCCAAATTTGCAGTGATTGCAAAGATCAGTGAGTTGCATGGGCCATCTGTTAAAGTTCATGTGATTGCGCACTGTATTGGAGGGTTGGCAATCCACATTGCCTTATTGGGGGGCCATATCATGCACCAACTCATCAATGTTTTTCAAGCTGACAACTTCGTCAATAATCAAGATGAGGCTCCCTCTAATTCCAGTAAGTCCCTCTAAAACCTTATTATAATTCCATGCTAACATAGAAGGCCTACATTTTTAAGCAATTTGGTTATTCTACAGATATCAATGGCTATACTAGGAAAGAACAAGATTCTACCAATGCTCGAAAACTCAAAAGACAATCTTCGACAACGAATACTGAAATCCATAGCAAGATTGATCCCTCGATGCGAGAGGTGCACCTGCGACGAGTGTGAGGTGTTCTCAGGCATCTTCGGGAATGCATTCTGGCACGAAAATGTTAGCCCATCAATGCATTGGTGGCAAAACAAGCAATATTTGCCAAGGCTACCCTTGTCAGGCTTCCCACACCTTAGAAAGATATGCATTGCAGGTTTTATAGTGGATTCGAACGGGGAAAACTCGTACCTCGTCCATCCAGAGAGGATGGCTCTTCCAACTTTGTACATCTCGGGTGGGAGGAGTCTCTTGGTGACTCCGGAGACATCACACCTCGCAAACAAGTACATGAGACTGCACCAGCCAAGTTTTCTTCACAAGAGAGTTGTTGTGGAGGGATTTGGCCATTCTGATCTTTTGATGGGAGAGGAGTCTTATAAGAAGGTCTTTCCACACTTCATGACTCATATGAGATCAAGCGAAGAGGGAGGTAGTGGTGTTATCAATAAAGAGGAAAGGAAGTACAGTCAAGAAGCAGTGTTGTGGGAACAGTCATATAGGAAAAGTGGACAGTTTGAAAGTTGGTTGTCCTTGTTCATTCTATTGGTGTTTTTGTCGGTGTTGCAGCTGCTGAAAATTTATGAGGGTAGTTGATACATGTGATTGATTTTTTACATACTTTTATAAAATTTCAAAGATTTTTACAAATTTTCACATACTGACTTTTATGGATTTTCACAAACTTTTATAGACTTTCACAGATTGACTCTCATGACCTTTTACAGACTTCTGCAGACTTTCACAAATTGACTCTTGTGGACTTTCACATACTTCTTTCACATACTTCTGCAGACTTTCACAAATTGATTTTCGTGGACTTTCACAAATTTTTACAGACTTTCACATACTTTTACAAGCTTTCATAAATTGATTCTCATGCAATTTCACAAACTATTGTAGATTTTCACACGTGGGTTTCAATGATAACATTTTATCTTGAAAAAATTTAAATAATTTATTTTGAATCATGTGAAATATAATGCACACCAAAGTCTGTATGCTCCTTCAAAATCTTCAAAATCTGTATGTTCTTATTCAATACCACCAACAAGAAAAACTATTACATTTCATTCATCTTTTTTTCGGTACCATAAGCCTTCAATCAAAATTAACCATAAATAAAAAGAACCGTAGAGTAATTGCTTGCCCATATCGCTTGTTATTTTCTTCTCAACTATTCACATCAATATAAGTAAATATTATCTAAATAAATCAAAGTACTTCTTCCCACACTTCAATTCTTTTGAAATTTTTTATATTTTAAAGGAAGGAATTGATTTATATGCACATAACATGTTAGTTTGCTAGGAATAAATGGATATAGTTATACTAGAATAAGTAAAAATAAATTGATATTGATATTCTAGGTCTTCTTTGGAATTATTTTTTTCCATGTAATTAATTTCACTGGTATAAAGGGAACTCACTTGTCAATTTACTTGTCATGACCTCGTATAAATAAGGAGTCCATATGCCATAGCATTTTTTCACATTTTAAAATTTATACCCACATCTTAGTTGTATTTATTTACTCTTTATCCATGATCAACGAAACAATAAAAAATTATTATTACTATATTTTTCAAGAATAATTAAAAACATGATCAAACAGAAAATTTATTCCATATCTATAAAAAAATAATTATCTATCCTATAATAATTTATGTCGCTACTCAAATGTGAGCCAAATTTTTGTCATCAATAAGAAAGTGATACACATTTTTTGAATTGAAAACAATTGACCAAAGGCTTCTTATGACCCACAAATTTATCAACCCATGTGTCAAACCTAAATAGCAGGATCATCCGAGGCAAGCAGCAGCATAAACAAAGGCTAGTTGTACAGATTATGGTCATGGTTGACTTTAGGGTCAAATGTGAGTTTATTTAATCTATTGAGGGTTCTTCAAATAAGGC
This sequence comes from Acorus gramineus, assembly GCA_030737835.1. Taxonomy (NCBI): domain Eukaryota; kingdom Viridiplantae; phylum Streptophyta; class Magnoliopsida; order Acorales; family Acoraceae; genus Acorus; species Acorus gramineus. The sequence continues at coordinate 24,783,268 of CM060849.1, forward strand.
ATAAAATCATTGTTTGTACATCTCATTTTGAAGTCTTGAGAATTGGGAGTGACATTCGTTGGGAAAAAAATGCATGTATTTCTCTCATTTTTCATTAAACATTTCTTCAATTAATCTATTGAATGTTGATATTTTTTTATGAAATGATTTACTACAACACAAAAAAATCATCATTTTCATATATTCATCAAATATATGAGATGATATCAATATTTTATACATATGCACGTTCATAAAAAAAATGGTAAATAGAGATATTATAAAAAAATTGTGAATAAAAAAAATATGAAAAACATTAGATAATCATCCTCCATAAAATAAAAAAGTTTTGTTAAAAGAAAAAAACAAAGATATTTTAAAATGACTTTTTTGTTTATATTTCTCTTTTTAAAGTCCACAAAATCAATCACTTATGAAAGTCTTCAGCAATCTTTGTTTAAATTGAATAACATATGATAAAATGTCTATTATAAAGAGTCTTAATTGAATAACACTGGATTTTTTATCTACAAAATAATGTCTCAATTGAATAACATTGAATTTTTTATCCACGAAATAATATTTCAATTGAATAACAGTAAATTATATGTCCACTAAATAATGTCTCGATCAAATAACGCTAGACTTTTTGTCTTAATTAAATAAAACAAGATTTATAAATCTATGAACATGGACATTTTGTCCATGAAAATCCTAATATACTTGAGAAACAATTAAAGGCGGTTTTATCGGTAGATAGCTATCAAGGTAGTTTCAATTTTATTATATTTTTCATATTCTATCATTATTATATCAATTTTATTATATTTTTCTTATTATGTCATTATTGTCTTTTTTTCTTTTTTCCTTGGGGGCAGTGAGGAGAGTGAGTATAAGGTATGAATAAGCTCTTCCAGTTTATTTGTTGCCTTTATCATCGGAACTTATGCTGACTTATTCATGTATAGTCATCGGATGATTTTATCCGTAATAAACAGACAAATTTTTATGGCTATTTTATTCCTATCGGGCCCTAATTATGTGCACTTCCTCTACAAAATATGAAATCTAGCACTAATCCTACCACGAAACGACTAAAAAAATTTCAAACATGTCCCACGATTGAATATTACATAGAAAATCAAAACCAATTACAAATTAGGACTATATCATCCGTAAAATTAAAGCGGAACTTATTTTTAGCATTAAGATGGTTTTATGTATTCCCTCATCATTCCTTTTGTATTAAAATGATCGCCACTTCTAAATTGATTCAAGTCATCACAATTCACTCATAATAACATAAAACCACAAAGAACTACATTAATAGAACTTCAAAAGACATTCTATTCATCATAATATTATCCAACATGAATGAAGATCAAATTGAACCTGCCTTGGAATTTAATCGAGTAGAAGGCGTGCGTGATAGAAATGTTAAACCTTTAGCCCCCATTTTGGTAACGGGTTAAGCTCGGATAAGGGTGGTATAAGGGTGGTATAAGAGTGGATAAGGAAAATGGGTGTTTGTTTGCAGAGTATAACTTGGTATTACTAAGTCAGTTTAAACGAGTATAAGAGAGTATAATAATTCTAAGTAACCTCTAGGATAAGCTATACTCAGTTTTTTTATTCCTATGGAGGCCACATGTCAAATCAATTTTTTACATCTTCACATCAAATCACCTATCAACACCCTTTATACATCAAAGGGCCCACATATCAAATCAATTTTTTTACACTTTATTTATATTTTATTATTTATCAACCAAACAACTCAACCTTTATTCTTACGTTTTCCAATGAGAATAATAAAAAACATAACCAAACAGAAAATCTCTTATTCATGTAGAATTGTTATCTATACTAGTATAATTATTTATCCAGAATAACTGAATTCCTCAATCCAAACGGGGGTAGATTATATGAAAAATATTAGTATCCCATTCGAATATATGCGCATCCAACTTGAATCGCATCAGACGCATTGCAATGCTTCAAATGTTTTTTTATAGTGCATTAATTTTTTGTACTTGGGTTTTGTGTGATGCATTATGTTGTTAAAATCAGATTAATTAAATACCACCATTGAATATATGATATCAATTACGAGCCGTTGATTTTAGACTTTTGTTTTGCTGGCGTGCCTCGAAGTCTCTAAGTGTTCCTTTTCGGTTCCATTCATCATTTTCCAACATAAACTTTATATCCACTACTTATATTTCATTTATTCTTAATTCATTCCAGGTTAAACAAACAACAAAACTATTTTATTATATTTTTCAGCGACAGTAACAGAAAATACAAACAAATAAAAAATTTCTTATTTTTATTCCTGTGAAATTGTTATTTATTCTATTTTATAGTTATTTATTCAGAATAATTTAATTTCTCCGATCAAACGAGGGCGGTTTTACACTTTTATTTCTTCTTTAACTTTCATTTCATCATTACAGCGTCCAAAAAGAGATACCTACTTGCGTTATTTTGTTTATTTTATATGCTAAGTTCAATGTCATTAAAATGTATTAAATCATCACTCATAGTTTTTTTGTTATAGATATTGTAATGAGTTATTTATTTAAAGATTAAATTTAATAAAAATATAAATCGCACAATTTCTACTAATCGGATCATTCCATTTAGCACATTTTCGTACTATTTGTCCCATTTCATATCAATTCGTCCCAATTGTACCAATGGTTCCATATGGTATACTAATTGCACTATTTTTTACCGATTCGAATCATATTTTATCCTTTTATAATAAAAATATGTACCATATGATCCTATGATGTTATATAACAAAATATATATATATTAAGATTTAAGAATTCATAATTATAAGACTTTTTTTAATTTTAGTGATGTCACTTATTAATTTTTGTTATTCGACGACTGAACCAATGACCAATGACTTGTCATTGTTTGGGTTTTGAATTATAAACATTGCTATTATCTATAATAGCCTCTTTTCACAAGAGATGTTAATGGGAATAACTTTAGCTCGCGTTTGGATAGCGGTATAAGTTATTTTGAATAAAATATTTTATATTTAATTATAATTTTAGTTATTTTTATTGAAAAGCATAATACTATTTTTTTTTTATTTGATTGGCTATGAATAAATTGTGGATAAAAAATTAAAAATTGAATAAAATTTGGATAACAATCCATAAAAAAATGGAAAAATGAAGTTGTATTACTACGTAAATGAAGCTTTGTACAAATACATAGTTTTTTTTTATTCTATTTACAGTGAAACAAATTGGGAATCTTATGACCAATGGATGCCACAAATACTGATCACCCCCTGACTACAAAGGTCCCCTGTTCTACTGCTATCATCTGGGAATGTAACTTGCTTCCAATATCTTGTGTGATATTGCTAAGTACAACAAGAGGTTGCAAAACAGCTACCGAACTCTAGTATTTTCTTCCAGTTTTGCATCTTGGTCAATAGCCTCAACAATGTCTGGCCACAGATGATTCGGGAGAAGGATGGTTTCACCCCTGGCAGATTGATAAGCCGCAACTCGCAAGCAGATCTGCTGGTCAGTTCCCCTCTCTATTGATGGGAGCTGCCTTCCAAGTGCTGAAATGTTGAAGTCTTAGGAAGATTGATCGGAGAGAGCGCAGTGCAATCCAGGGGATCTTGCCTCTGCCATTCAACAAGGCCAAGGCAGTAGTGGAATCTGATTCAATCCAGATCTTATCAGCCCCAACAGAAATGGAATATGCTGTAGTCTATGTTAATGCAACAACCTCAGGATCTTTAAAAGTTTTTCTTTTCTTGTCTATAAAATTATCTAAACTCAATGTATATCATTGTGCTGTTTCAGATAACAATTTCTTGTTTGTATGAACTCGTCTCTCGTCACCAATGGTTCAACCAACCTCATAATACTTGTTGAGTTCTTGTTGTTCAAAAAAAAATGTAAGTTCTCAGCATACTTTGTTGAGTTAATGTTGTTCAAAAAAATGTGAAGTTCTCAGCAGGGCAGCAGCATGTTTATTTTATTTTTATGTTGCAGATTATGGAGAGGTTAAGATCACAAGAGGCTTGCATCTTTAAGGAGGAGACTGTAGATGTAAAGCAAATTTTCAAGCTTACTTCTTCTGAGTTTGCTAAAAACATACTTTAGTTTTTGGTATAATCCTATTTTATAGACTTTACTGGTCTAGATGACAATTCCATTTTTGATGTTGTTGTTTCATGAATGTTGCCCTTTGATGTCTCACTGTCCATCGAGACTTCATTTTCCGGCTTGTAATGTGGATGCAGTCCCATAATCTGTTGAGGAATTTCAAAAAACCCTTGAAAGATTATGTGTGCACGTGCCATCTATAAAGTTAGATCAGTCTCATTATACTTCAAAATATCAAATCTTATCATCAAATTTCACCACTGTAATCTGTCTCTAAATACTTTTTGAGCCCATTGTGAAAGCCATGTCCACTGTTTTAGATCAAATATTAGTTGAACTCACAGAGGGAGCTCTTGCTGTTTAAATAGCAGTGGAAATGAATAAACTGAAGGAGATTAACCTGTCACATTTACCTCATCCTCATGTTTGTCCTTTTTCAGCAATTCAATGTGACATGAAACATAAATCACCATGAGTGTTTCTTTTGATTTGGTTTTATAAGTAAAAATTCCACAATCCATGCAATAATACATTGATCAAAACAATACTAACAGATGTTTAAATTTTACTGCAGTGACAAGAGCAAAACAAAGTTGATGAAGCAAATCTTACAAGATATAAATATTTACACAAATAAAAAGAACATCAGCTATTCAATATCTGATCCTCTAAAACCTCACTCTGCTCATCCATTACAGCCTCACCTCCACATCTTCTCCTCTGCCTCGCCTTCAGCATCTCCGACGACTCCTTCATCAACTCAACATACTTCCTCCTCAAATTGTTCAGCGGGTGCCTCTCAATCTTCGAACCTTCATCACTATAGGCCTCTTTGAGAATGACAGTGCATGTTGTGTTCTTGAAAGACAGGTAAAACATGAGCGGGTGCCTCTCAAACACCCTGTGCACCTTCTGCGGAAGCCCGAGCGGCTTCTTCAGCCCGAAGAGCCTCCGCCGCTCCACCGAGTGGTCCACGAACAGCCCGAGCAGCTCGTGAAGAACTCCAACCACCCGTTTTTCACCCACATCGCTGTCCGGCCTAACGTGCGAGAAATCCTCGTAAGGCGACACATAAGGCACCCTCTGAAACTCTTCCAACCACTCCTCAATCTTCCTCTTCAGCCGGACCCCCTTCATTGGAAAAAGCGGGAACGCCGCATCGGAAACCATCGGCCGCAACGGCTCATCCGTCGTGGTCGCGCGCAGCCCATCCCGGTCAGGCTCGAGCAGCCCGTCGGAGAACCCAATCGGGTCTTCGAGAAGCTCGTCGGGGAACCCGAGATTCCACTGAAGGCCCTTGATCGCGGAGAGGGGGAGGTGGTTGTCGCGACTCATGCGCAAGAGACGGTAGACCCTGCGCGCGATGTCGGCGCGGCTCGCGCGGAGGAGCGCGCGCTCTTCGATGTCGAGGGCGGAGGCGGCGCGGGTGAGGCTGAACCAGGGGATGGTGTCGTGAGAGGATTCGTGGAAGAAGGAGGGGTAGCGGCGCATAAAGGTGGCGACTTTGAGGCGGTGGGGGGTTTCGAAGTGTTTGGTGCGCTTGGAGACGGAGGAGATGGGGATGCGGAGGTTGGGGTGGCGGGAGATGGTGTTCTTGAGGGAGAGGAGGGGTTTCATGAGGGGGGAGAGGGAGATGGTGTCGATGGATTCGAAGAGGGGGTCCCTCTTCCACTTCATGTAGACGTCGACGTAGGTCGATGAGGGGTTGCGGCGGAAGGTTGGGGTTTTGTACAGGAGGGGGGTTAGGGTTTGGATTGTTGCGCGGAGGAGGGGTTTTGATTTCATGATTTGGAGAACCATTTTCGTTTATCAAATCTCTCTCCCCCCTCTCTTCCTCGCCCCCTCTCTCAACGGGGTTTTAGAGGGGTCTTTTTCCTTTTTTTTTTCTTTTTTTTTTCCTTTTTGAGGGTTCGTTTGTGAACAAATTTAAAAAGAAAATTAAATAAAGTTAAAGAATTTGGGTTAAAGAAAAAATAGTAAAAAATAAAATATTTTAGATGAACTTTTATGGTGTTTGTGTATGCGGTGAAAAAAATTTATCTCTTTCTTTATAATTCTCACCTACGACTACGAGGAAGGGAATTTTTTTTTTCATATTTTCTAATAAGACAAAATAAAAGAGGAAAAGTAATGAAATTTTTTTTCAATTGTATGGCACAAGCACTACATTTTTGGGTGGTCAAACAAAAAAATTTCAGTTATCATTATTTTTTTATCATTTTTCCTTTGACACAGCACACCCTTAATCAGAATGAAGGGTTATAATGGTAATTTAATCTCCTCCCAGGAAAAATAACTTGAAACCTCAATTTTAAGCATATGTTTTCGAATATAACTCCTTGGAACATTTTTTTATAAATGATATCATTCAATTCATTAGAGTATATATTTTATATTTTATAAAAGTATGTAATTCATTAGATGAGATATATGATTTTAAAAAAGTAAAAGCATGTGTGGTTGGATTGTAAAATTGTTTTGAGTATAACATTTTCCATGTTTTTTTACCGTGTCTATATGCAATACTCACGAACAGTCCCATAGACAGTCCATAGACTTCCATAGCCATTTAACGAGTATATACCTCAATAAAAAAATTTTACGTTTGCTATAATTAGGTTCATTCAATTCAAAATTAAATGATATACACTTTCATTAAAACATATAAATATTAGAGTGCAAGATTATCTATGGGACTGTTCACGATGATATCCCTAACATTATTCAATTTTTAAAGCAAACTCTGCATACACTCACACAAAAACAAATTAGTAAACATCTATAGGGTAATAATACGGTATGGTCTGTGTGGTCCGTGTGAACCGCGTATATACATCTCTTCCCAAGGTATATGCGTCGATAAAAAAAGCATATTAGCTCATTGAAGCATATACCTCATTAGGTTATATGTTTCCGTTCTCGACGCATATACACCTTTAAGAGGTATATATACGTGGTTCGTACGGATCGCACAAACCACATATTATCATTTCACAACATCTATGTATATACCTTTTTTTTTCCTGTATGAGAAGGTCCTCACTAGATGAGGGCCTATCCCGCCTGAGGTTAGAATTGAAGTTGTTTGAATCAAAACGACAAATATTCAACAGAATGGAGTGTTGGGCAAAAATTGTGCTCACAAATAATCAAGTTGGTAGATTTTTTTAAAAAAAAAAATTATTTTTTTTTGTGAAAAGGCCGTAAACGGTAGATATGGCAATGGGACGGGTTTGGTTAATCACAATCCCAAACCCGCTAATTAAATCTCATCCCAAACCCATCACAAACCCGTGATAGGTTTGATTATTTCGTCCTAAATCTGTCATGTCATAGGAAATGAAATTAAGAATCTCAATTTTAAAATATTTTTAATATTTTTTTTTTATCATAAACATTTTATGTTATACAATAGATTATAAATTTAAGTATTTTTATCAATTATAATAATAATATAAGATAAGTTAGTTTTAACTTATGCATCGATTTTGATAATACGAGGGATTTATGTGGGGGTATAATGAGGCGGAGGGGGGTTTTGCTCTTGAGTCACAAATCACAATAGGGCGCCGCCACTAGACTCTTCGAGGACTGGATCCGTTGAACGCCAATGAGCGGCTTTGTGAAATTGGTTTTCTGGTTTAGGTTATACAGGGTGTGCGTTAAAGGAACGGAGGTAATATGGTAATTAATCATATGGGTCTGAGTTAACTACATCTTGGTTTCAATATGTTAACAGCAGGGCGATAAGTCAATTAAACAAATAAAACCAAGGGGGTTATATAGATTTTAAGAGAAATGAAGGGTTGATATGAATATAAGCGGACTTTGAGAAGGCTATATGCATTTTTTCCTATAAAAACTATTTTCAAATCCTTCTAAATTATGTTATTTAATAATCGATCCATTCTTTATGCGTATTTCTTTTCAAGTCTCTAACTTCAAATGATGTTATTTTATTAGTCTATCTGCTAAACATCCATCTGTTTGAGTTAAGGATAGTTGAAATTCTTAAACTACCATTTGAAATTTTTATTTTTAAGTCTTTGTAAATTATGCTATTTAGCGATCGGCCATTCCCTTTTTCATATTGCATTTTAAGTTCCTGACTTCAAATGACTTTCATTATTAGTCCCCGCGCAAAATTTCAATCTATTAAGACTAATGAATAATTAAAATTCCTAAATTACTCGTCTCCTAAATGAAAGAAACCCCCAATGAAACCATTTTCAACATTTTTTATAAGCAAGATATCGATTTTCATCCAGATTCTATAACAGTGGAGAGAAATCTTGGATTCTTCGTGAATAATATTTCAAATATAAATAAATAAAAACTAAAATAATAGTAGGTTTAATGTAAAATAAATAATATAAGTATGTTAGATTCTCATAAAATCACTAAATCTCTAATTAAATAAAGGGATTTTTAGTTTTAAGTCCCCATAAACTATATGATTTAGTGATCAATCCCTCACTTCTTCATAAACTAAAAGTTTAGAATCATGCAACATATTTGCATTGATTGTATACAAATAATGGCATTTAAATTTGAAAATCTAAACACACTCAAAATATCAAAATAGATATTTCACCATTTTCAACAATAATGATTATAATTATAATGAAAAAATTATTTAAATCAAAATTCAATAAACTACTAAGGATTACATGCTTATCAAGAAATTTTTTATTTATTATTATTATTATTAATTATTAATCGATGACAATCTTTATTGCTTCCTCTCGGAACACCTTTCACCTTCGAACGCCCAACATCAAGAAATTTTTTAGTTATTATTATTACATTATCACAACGATGATAATCTTATTGCCTCCTCTCGGATCATCTTTAATGCCAACACTGACAAGTATGGAAATTTTCATCCTCATTTAGCGATGTGGGTTTAAACAGTGAACGGCCCCTTTTACATTAAGGCCATATTGGTTCGCTCATTTGTATATCTATGTTTAGGTTTTTTAAATTTTTTAAAGGTTTATTAAAATTAGATATATATTTTAAAATATTGAATTAATTTGTCACTGTAAAAATAGGACTAACGGAAAAAGTTACTCATTTTCTAGTCTCAAACACATTTCGCTCTTATTTTTATTTTGTAAAATCTCATATACCTCATCTAATAAAGGATATAATTTTATAAAAATTGAATTGTATAATATAATGAATTAAATGTTATGATTTATAAATAACTGTGAAAAAATTCTAATGAGATAAATAAAAGCTCATTGAGGTGAAAAGGGACTGAGAATAACCATCATATTTTTTATTTTAGAAAATCAATATAAAACAAATTTCATCCAATTGTTCTCAACAATCTCAACCAAGGTGGAATAAGGTGGAATATGTTAAATAAAGTGTTTGGATGCCCAGAATACCTAGGGATAATGTATGTCTGAATGAACTAATATAAAGTGGTATATGAATTATAGCCAATCCCTGTAATTAAATTTATTCCAGGTTATTCTACCTAAAAAATATGTGGACCCACTGTCAAATTAATTGTCATCACCTCTTATAAATCACATGTCAAATCAACTATCATTTTTTACTTTTTATAAATCATTATCCACACTTTATTCACATTTTATCCTAACAACAAAAACTTTATTATTACGTTTTCCAATAAGAATAATTCAACACACAACCAAACATAAAATCAATTTATCCTTATTTATACTCACTTATGCCAGAATAATTGTATATCCAAACACACGGGTTAAGGACAACAATATGCGGAGTGAACCTTCCTAGCCCGCATGCTATCAGGACCAATCCTGGTTCCTGGATAGCTGGATCCAAAGAATGTCACCCTCAAACCAAATTGCCAAAACCTCCATCAAACCTAGCCAGATCACACAATCCTTTCATCCTCAACACACACGAGGTTTACATTTTTGTCTGCTCCTCATATGTCTCGAGTTTGAATCCCTAGGTTTACTCAACGTGCAATAATTGTGAATGATTGTTTGCATCTGGGTTTATTCCATCTAATATGTTTGGGGCCTTCTTCTTCTTTGCTTTAAGGTCCGTTTGAAAACATATTGAAAAGTAGTTTTTAGAATAAAGCTGTTTTTTAAGATGATTTTAGACCTTGACTTTTTTAGGATGCTTTTTTTTAATTCAAGAATCAATATTTGAAAGAAGTTTAATGTTTGGAAGAGAAAGTTGCTTTTCAATTCAAAAAATCGATTCCGACCAAAAAGCGTTGTTTTTTAGCTTTTTAAAACACAGATTTCGAGAGAAAAATTAAAAGGAATCCAGCTTCCGATTCTGTAAAAAGCTGCCCCGTTTGGCTGCACGATTTTAGCTTTTCAAAAAACAAAAGCGAAAAGCTGAAAAGCGCATTCAATCGCGCAACCAAACGAGGCCTTAATCAATAAAACATTGATCCGGCTTCTATGGATTGTAAGACCAATGTATATATAAATATGAGAATCAATGAGTGATTACATCAGTCTATACCTATCTAACACACATTACAATAATTTTTATATACATAGAAAAATATATAAAAAATAAACACTGGCTGACCTTGTTATAGCTGTCTTTGGGGGGCATGCACTAACCCTCTCCAATAACTCCGTCTTGTGATCGGGTTACACAAACAATGTTCATATATAGAATCAGATTCACTTTTTATAAGCAGCCAAAAATATACAAAATTCACATGCAAACAACTTAGTATATGCACTGAAATCCTTGCCGGCTGTGTATATATCCCAAGTAACCATATATATGTATATATTAACCAAACCTAATGTGTGTCTCAAAAAGACCTTTTGTAACACCTTAAGTTTCTTCAGCCTTTTAGAGTTAGAGAGGGGAGGTGTGGAAAAGGAAGGACTGGCTGATGACTGGCGGTGGTGGCGACTACGATGCTGTGGTGGTTGGCTCCGGATATGGTGGCTCGATCGCAGCGTGCCGCCTGGCGGCAGCAGGGGTTGACGTGTGCTTGATCGAGAGGGGGCGGAGGTGGGCTGCCGGGGACTTCCCGACAAACGTGGTCGGGTTGTTGTCGGCGGTGAGGGTCGAGTCCCGGAATTGGAGAATCGCACTTGGAAAGAAGGATGCTTTGTTTCAAGTGAGTCAATGTAGTCTATTATAACATAAATCTCCCCTACACTCTTAATGGTGTTGAGGATCTCTATTTATAGAAATAAATATAAGAAATTATAAAAGGAGTTACAAGAAGTTACAAGAATACAAGAAATTACAATAAGTTATAAGTAGTTAGTACTAGTTATAAGGAGTTAAAATTTATTTTATCTAATATGCCCCTTCAAGTTGAGGGTTCTTGAACACTCAACTTGTCTTTAATAAATTAGTGATGGAGAAAATTTGATATAATATCTCATGGTTGATCTCTTCTTGAAATTAATTTGACATGAAGATGATCGTCGAATACTTGCTCCTAAGTTGTTGCATCACAATATTAGTTTTGAACACCATTTTTATATATACATATATTAGGAGTGAAATTTGTGTGAAGGAAGAGAAGGAGTTGATTCTAATAAGGATTTAGAGAAGAATTCTCTGTTAAGAAAAGGAAATTGAGAAGAAGAGGAATTTATGTAAAGAAAGAAAAGGTTATTAGGTTAATAAGGTTTTTAGGAAGAGAGATGTCTATGTTGAGGAAAGAAAAGTAGGAAGAATAGTTGTCTCCATATATATAAGTATGGATTGGAGAAGAGTGTTTTTTTTTTTTTTTGAGGGGGAGGTGGGGGGGAGTGGCTACTTGAAAGTCATAAGTAAGAATCTAATTGTGCTCTGATACCATATTACAACATAAATCTCCCATACACTCTTAATGGTGTTGAGGATCTCCATTTATAGAGATAAATATAAAAAGGTATAAGAAGAGTTACAATAATATAAAAAGTTACAATAAGTTATAAGTAGTTAGTACTAGTTATAAGAAATTACAATTTATTTTATCTAATATAGTCCATTTCTACAATTATTCTTACATATGTCACAACATCTAACACAATCTATGAGAGCAACTAATATAATATATACACCGTTATTATAAAAGGAAAATATAAATGTATACATTCAATTTCATTCAAGTATGTATTTCATTTTCTTTTTTTAAAATTTGACTTCATCAGATAATATTTTCTTTTTTGCAAGCTAATATATATTTCAAACTAATTCTCTTTACTTGGTAATTTTTTCTTTATTTATGTTTTTATTTCCTGGTCAAATATTCTATTATTAACAAGGGTAAAACTGGAATCCCTCACTGAAAAGAGGTGGTTTGGTTTTCAAACAAAATTTACATAATATTGTAATGATAAAATACATTATGAAATAGTTTAATTATCTCTTTATTTTTTATTGTATTTATAATGTATCTCGAATATTTTAAGAATCTACATGTACCATACCGAATGAAACATTTACTTAATATCTATCGTATGTCAGCTCTAACCATTGCTTCTCATCCTCACTGTTTTTTTCCTTCAAGCGCAGATACATGAACAAGGAGACTCACTAGCCGTAGTCGCCTGTGGCCTCGGCGGCGGATCCCTCATAAACGCCGGAGTCATTGCCCCTACGCCCGCCCGGGTGAAGAAGGACCCGAGATGGCCGAGTGAGTGGAACAAAGACTGGGACGCCTGCGAAGCCTCGGCGACGTCCGCATTGAGCGCGCAAAGCATCCCAACCGAGTTCTATAACGCGCGCATCATGCGCGAGCTCGCGCGCGAGGCGCTCGAAGATTGCGTGGAGAGCCCGGTGAAGCTGAGCATCGATTTCGGTGGGGGACGCGGGGGTGGTGGTGGTTGCTTGGGATGCGGGAACTGTTTGTCGGGGTGCCCCTACGACGCGAAGAACTCGACGGACAAGAATTACCTCGCCTCGGCGATCGAGAACGGGTGCAAGGTGAGGACCGGATGCCGAGCTCAGTATGTGGTGCAGAACCCGGACTTTGATCGCTTGGGAGGAAGAGGGATGCGGGGGCGGAGGTGGTGGATCTGCTTCGATGATCTCGATTATGTTTGTGCAGATTTTGTGGTTCTTTCAGGTATTAAGCTCATACTTTTTTTAGATTGACGCTATACTAATTCAAACACATTTTTAACGTTTAACTTATCAAATTCTTTTTAGATAAAAAACATCTTCACAAAATAATATTTTTTAAAATTGAATTTGAAACGTAAAATTTTAAAAATATTAGCATTTCATCGCACATCCAAACACAACTTTATAGATTTTTGCGATCATTTCTCGTATGCCTATCACTTAACACAATATATGATTATGTCAACACGAAAATGAAAAAAAAAATGCATTGAATTTATTGGTTCACGTATTTAATTTTTTATAAAAAGAAATGAGTGTATACTTAAGAAAAATTCAAACCGTGACAAAGGTTTGAATGAGTGAAGTATGTTTGAAAAGAAAAACAAGTTCTCTGACTACAGCAGCTTTTGAAAAATGGCATTTCAATAAACATGCTTTTGTTAGATTTTCAAGCTGTTTTCCGTAACGGAAAGATATTCGCTTTCTTCAAAAGCTAGAATCACTTAATAAGACAATCAGAAATGAGTTTTAATTAAATATAATACATACAAAATCAGAATCTCCAATTATACCTTTTAAACAATTTTGAAGCATCAGCTTTCAAAATAGGTTCCAAGAAAACATTATTTTAATTGATTTTTTCAAAAATTCTTTTTTTATATAACTAAAGCACAGTTCAAAAACGGGTTTAAGAAACTTTTGATTCTATAAGAAGCTGTTTCTTTCAAACCCGTTTCTAAACTTAAAAAAAAAACAACTTAATTAAAAGTTGACACATTTTAATTATAAAAAAAAGTCTAAAAGCTAAGTTTTTCATAATATGTGAAGAGACAAATTTATGCAAACTCAATTTTAAACTCAACTTTTAAATAAAAGCTAATTCTCATACCCGTTTTCAAATAAGACCTAAAAGTTGTTCTTCATTTTGTTTAAATGTTTGGACCACTAGGGGTATTTGAAAATAAATTTAGATTAAACACAATTCCTGTAAAAACAGAATTTCTAAAAGTTGCTCAAACTCGTTTTCAAATGCAACTTTTTTTCAATACATGCAAAACTTCATGTGTGTCTAGAGTGAATGCATGTGTTGTTTTTCTTTGTAGCTGGAGTTTTGGGGACAACGGAGATACTTTTCCGGTCACAACAAAGAGGTTTAAAGCTCTCTGAGAGGCTCGGCTTCGGGTTCAGCTGCAATGGCAACAATGTGGCCTATGTTGCCGGAAGTCCCGCACCATTGAACGCCTACGGCCTGAACAAGAAGCAGTTCTTGAAAGTTCCCTTTGAAGACCGGCCGGGGCCTGCTATAACTTCTTCTCACAGTTCTCTTGGATTCACAATTCAGGTATTTTTAATCACCTAAGACACACAAAGCAAGTATGTCATACAATCTAATATGAGAGCTAATACACTCGGTCATAGTATTTGATTTCTCAAATCATGTGGAGACTGTAAAAGTGACTACAAGAATTATTTAACGTTTTCCATCTGATATTACAGAGTGGAGTGCTTCCAACAGCTTATCCTTACTTGATATTCAAAGGCATAGCAACATATGGATGGCCTAATGGTCACTGGTTCTTACATGGGGTAATAGACAAGCTGAAGTGTTTAATGGGTCTAAAGAACAGCCAGGCAATGGTACTCAACGCGATGGGTTACGACGAAAGCGATGGGAGGATCACATTGGATGAGAAGTCAGATAAGATGTGCTTCGTGCCTTCGAATGATCCATTGCTTCCTCGAAAGATTGGAGCATTTCAGAAACTCACAAAGAGACTCGGAGGAATTCTCTTCATGTCGAGGTATAGAAGCACATCAGTCCAGCTGTTGGGAGGGTGTAATTCAGGTTCTAATCCTTCACTGGGTGTTTGCAATTCCAATGGCCAGGTCTTTAGCCATGACGAGGTTCATGAAGGTTTATATGTATGTGATGCATCTGTTATTCCTTGTTCAGTTGGAATAAATCCATGTCTCACTATAGCTACTGTTGCTGAACATATAACTCAGTGTCTGGTGAAGGATATTATGAGGTACAAAAGCATTAATAATCTGATTCGCATCTCGAACTTGGAACCGAATTCCACTGTCGATATAAATGGAGTGGATGAAAAGATCTATGTCAGTGTGAATTCTTCTAATGAGGCTTCTTTAGTGAGGAAGGATATGGAGGCTGTAATGATAAATGAGACTTTGAGAGGTCACTTGGGGGGGATGCCATGCACTGCTCATCTTGTGATGAGGATGAGTTTGGGTGATTCAAGCACGAAAAATATGCAACAACTACTAGTAGGATGTGTAGGTGGATATGTAGCATTCCAAGCAGTTGGGAGAGACAAACTATACATTATAGATGGGAAAGTTGACATGTGCAGTGTGAATGACAGAACTCCATATACTCAATACATGCATTATCATCTACTCCTCGCATCAGCCTCTGGTACAAGGTACATATTTTTAATGGTAATGTAGTTGTTCTAATTATTATCTCTTATTGAAGAAGTACCCCTTCTTCACTGAGGCGTTTTGTGTTTTAGTCTCACTTTTGTTGATAGGAGAAGATTTAACTAGAAAAAAAAAATTATGCTATCTTGATCAGTGGATATTGAAACACAGGTATGTTCTTGAGGGGAAAAAGATAATGAATCCTTACCTTCTAGCCTCCTATGCATGGAGGGAGACGCGTACTTTACACACCAACTTGAGAACAGTCGCTCGAAAGAATGAAGAAGAGATTGGGAGCGATGATTCAAAAGGAGAGATAATAAACCTTCGCGGAGAGCTTCAGTTATCATTGATTGAGCTCCTCAGAAGCATAGTGACCATGAAAGGGAATGGGAAATTTAAGTTTGTCGGGCTTCTTTTACGAAGCTTCTTGAGAACATACATTCTACAAACACCTAGGTGTGATACGTACAATCCCTTAGAAATGATTGAGAGGGCTTATCCTTCAAGCACTATACATGAAGTGAGAACAGGTAGTTTCAGTCACACCATTCTTTTATAACTTCAATTGTTTTCAATGTTGTTAGCCACCCTCTAATGGTCTGGTTTGGCAAATGATACAGAAGATGGTTGTGTAATCAGTTGCAGACAATGGAAGGTTGTCCAAAGTAGATGCTTTCCAGTTCTCCTACTGAATGGCCATTCGACCGAGAGCTTCTATCTTCCAACCGAACCCAGGGATCTCGTAAGAACTCTACTAGATGAAGGCTATGAAACATGGCTGCTTCAGCCAAGACTCCACCCTCTGCATCCTTCGAATGACTTCACGATGGAAGATATTGGGAAGTTCGACATCCCCACAGGTAATACTAGAAAGATATAGCATTTCTAGGCCCCATTTGGAACCAATTTTCAAAATCAGCTTCTTCATAAAAGCTACTCTCAACTAACTTTTCTATAAAATTTGTTTTGTTAAGACTTTTTAACGTGTAAAAACCAAACTCTGAAACCAAAAGCTAAAGTTTAAAAATCACCATGTGGAATCGATTATCTGAAACAATTGGTTTCAAATTTGCAGTGATTGCAAAGATCAGTGAGTTGCATGGGCCGTCTGTTAAAGTTCATGTGATTGCGCACTGTATTGGAGGGTTGGCAATCCACATTGCCTTATTGGGGGGCCATATCTCTGCAACCAGCATAAAATCTCTGTCATGCACCAACTCATCAATGTTTTTCAAGCTGACAACTTCATCAATAATCAAGATGAGGCTTCCTCTCATTCCTGTAAGTCCCTCTAAAACCTTATTATAATTCCATGCTAACATAGAAGGCTTACATTTTTAAGCAATTTGGTTATTCTGCAGATATCAATGGCTATACTAGGAAAGAACAAGATTCTACCAATGTTCGAAAACTCAAAAGACAATCTTCGACAACGAATACTGAAATCCATAGCAAGATTGATCCCTCGATACGAGAGGTGCACATGCGATGAGTGTGAGGTGTTCTCAGGCATCTTCGGGAACACGTTCTGGCACGAAAATGTGAGCCCATCTATGCATTGGTGGCTAAACAAGCAATGTTTGCCAAGGCTACCCATGCCAGGCTTCCCACACCTTAGAAAGATATGCATTGCAGGTTTTATAGTGAACTCGAATGGGGAAAACTCGTACCTTGTCCATCCAGAGAGAATGGCTCTTCCAACTTTATACGTCTCGGGTGGGAGGAGTCTCTTGGTGACTCCGGAGACATCACACCTCGCAAACAAGTACATGAGACTGCACCAGCCAAGTTTTCTTCACAAGAGAGTTGTTGTGGAGGGATTTGGCCATTCTGATCTTTTGATGGGAGAGGAGTCTTATAAGAAGGTCTTCCCACACTTCATATCTCATATGAGATCAAGTGAAGAGGGAGGTAGTGGTGCTATCAATAAGAAGGAAAGGAAGTACAGTCAAGAAGCAATGTTGTGGGAAGAGTCATATAGGAAAAGTGGACAGTCTGAAAGTTGGTTGTACTTGTTCATTCTGTTGGGGTTTCTGTTGGTGCTGCTGCTGTTGAAATTTAACTACCCAGATCATTGAATTCAATGATTAAAATTGTATTCAATTTGCTATAAAGAGAAGAATAGAATTTGCCCCCATGGATATAAGGTACCTGGGAAACAATTCTAGATACCAACAAATCCCCCCCCCACACAAGAACTTTTTATGGTTATTTTATCCCTATCGGGCCCTAATTCTGTACACTTCCTCTACAAAATATGAAATATAGCACTAATCCTACCAAAAAATTGACTAGACAAACAAATTTCAAACATGTCCCACGATCAAATATTACATAGAAAATCAAAACCAATAACAAATTATGACTATATCATCCATAAAATTAACTGATTAGTTGAGCCAAAGCAGAACATATTTTTGCAGTAAGATGGTTTTATGTTTCCTTTTGTATTAAGATGATTACCACTTCTAAATTGATTCAAGTCATCACAATTAACTCCTAACAACATAAAACCACAAACTGCATTAATAGAACTTCACAAGACATTCCATTCATCATAATATTATCCAACATGAATGAAGATCAGATTGAACCTACCTTGGAATTTCATCGAGCAAAAGGCACGCGATCAAAATGTTAAATCTATCGATTATCTGAAAAATATTAGTATGCAATTTGAATCCGCATCCAAAAATTTTAAAAATTATCTGATATCCTTCTCTCTACCTGATGGCGGGCCAGCAGGGTCGACAGGCTTAGGCAAGCTGGCACGACAGGCTATGCTATGGTTCCATCCCTAAACCTCTCAGGCTGGCAACGCACAAGATTTTCCTTCTCCTGAAGGTGAATGTTCCCTTTATTAAACTCAAAATAGGGCACAACTGATATCAAAACAGAAATTGCTGCCTTTATAAAAAAACAAATTATTTACCGCAACTAGCAGCCCTGGCTCAGATCTTACATTAAAAAGATGTAGAGAAATATCAAACATAAACTGAGAGTTGACACATTGACATGGACAAATATAATGGCCTGTAAAACCACACGAGGAATAACTGAACAACATCAGTTATTGATCCAAAAAAAATGAATTTGATGATCACCATCTAATCCTGAAACAACCGCTCTCGATCTGTGCCCAAAATTCTCAAGAACCAGAGAAAAAATTAGGAGTCATGATCTCAAGAAGTCCCTTTGGATTGTCAACATGGACCCAATGCCCAGATCTTGGAAGAACATGGAGAGACACCTTCCCTCTATCTGGCTCCTCGGGCCGGCCGGAGAGGCTCTCGAGCCGCTGCAGCACAGGTTGGGTCCATCTGTCACTGTTTTCTGCACGAACTAGCACGATCTCCAGCCCTTTCGGTGGGTTTTCTAATAAAGACCAGTAACTCTTTTCCCTGCAATACATGATGTTCATTGATAGCTAAGGCTATGTTGAGAAACAAGTTTAGAAAAGAGAGCTTTTCATTTGAAGCAACTTTTGAAAACAGCTTTTCAGGAAGCACATTTTTGTTAAATTTTTGAAAAGCTATTTTTCATAACTAAAATTATTTTGGGACCATTGGTAGCATTTGGAAACGAGTTTATATTAAGTATGATTCATGCGAAAGCAGATTCTCCAAAAGCTGCTCAAACAGTTTCCAAACGCATTGTTATCTAATGCTTTGGATTATTGATTAATTAGCATACTAAATATGTAGTATTTGTCAAAAGTTTAATTCCCAAGCTTTGTTCAAAAATTCATGTATTAAACGAATTAAATATGTATTAAATGCAGTATTTTTACTTGTGTCACAGAAATAAAACCAAAAGGGTCCTCTTCTAGATTTTAATGTAGAATGATTTTGCCTAATTTCAAATGTTATTATTTGAACACATTAAGTCTAACATTTTCAGATGTTACAACATCATTGGAAATCATGGATTTAACTTAATATTGGTGATTTTCCATGTTATAGCTAATTTTCCTTTTATGTACTTTTTTATGAACTTGTTTCAATTTTTTCCCAAACTCTAAGCTGAATTATACCAATTTGTAGTTTTCTTCCTTTCCAAATTATTCCTTGATTCCGAACTAGTGACAAGGTGTTAAGAAGCCAAGTCACCATAACCCTCTTTATTCAGTTGTTATAAACACTCGAGGTAGTCTACGACTTGCAATTAAAGGCTAGACATACATGTTTTGGTTTTCGCTATCTAAATGCATGTGACATTCTAATAGACATTTAAAAAAGAAAATAATTGAATTCCAAATTAGTCATGATGAACGGATATTTTATTACCTGTAAGAATGGAACATATCAATAGCAGCTTGAAGATCGAATGTCCATGTCATGCCATCCCCTGCCTTCTTCAAATTGCTACCAATCCAATCTGAAAGCGACTTCGAGAAACCATGATTCAGCATTCGATCAACAAGCCACCTGAGATAATTAGTTATTATCGATCATATTAGCTGATTTGGAAGCCAATTTAAGTCCTCATAGCATTGGGCTCAGTAAAAAACGATGAATAAGGGGAGAAGACTGTACTTGCGAGAAGGCAGTGTGGAAGGCAGACTTTGCAGTGTTTTCAGGACCTTTTCTACTTCACCATCACTGTCTGAAACTGCATCTCCAGGGACAGAATCTAACACCCACAGCTGTTCTGCACCAAGAGTTCATGGAAGACACCCATACATAATGTCAATGATGACATCTGTGTAATTTGTAAATTAAAATTTCAGATGAAGAAATTTAGATTCTCACTAGACTGGCTAATCTTGAGCAATTATCTACTTAATAACCTGATTTTTTTCCGTAGTTTGGTGGAAAACGAAGTAGAATGGGGATCAACAAGATGCACGAGAAGCAATGTTGATGGCTCATGGCCAAGATGGAAAAATTGACAACAAGTATTAAATTCATGAAAAAAAAAATCAAACAAATTGTCATTGAGAAGATCGTGTCTCTATACAGCATCAGTACTGCATTAACCAACAACAGTTGCAACTCTCTTCTCATGAACTCCAGTCTCAACAGCCAAAAATTGTATCAATCTTGTAGTTATATCACTACCTAAAAAATTCAACTAATATAAGAACATGTGCAGTGTCATGTTTGTGGAAACCAAAATTAAGGAAGAATATTGAACTCCAGACATCACCTAAAATAAGCAAAAGAGTAGTACAAGTGCTTCAAAAAAAAGTGCTTTTTAAAAAAAAATAAAAATGATGAATAAATTAGAGTTGAGAGGAATGCATTGCCTGTTTTGGTAAGATGGCGGAGTCCCCATAGTCTCTACGACTGCAGCTATCCGCATATGCCAAGGCAACCTTGCCACCCATGGAGTGTCCTATGACAACATCCGGCCAAGCGCATCCATGGGACTTCACAAGATCAGCCAGATCTTTTGCGGCACTCTCCATGTTGTGAGGAGGCTCCAACCCTTTCAATCCAGCAGATCTCCCATGATTCCTCAAATCCACAAGAACCATCCTCCATTCTGCTCACATGAGAATTGAGAATTTAAAACAACATCAAATCAATATCAGCATCACAACTCACATAGCATATTTTTTGTACAGTGAATATCAGTTTTTATGCATTCTGAAATGCAGTGGATTCTTTTCACAAGAAATTCCTGTCGTAGATATACCATCCTTCAATCATATCATTTTTAACAACATTCATCCAAGTCCGCAATAAATTCTAGTTAGAGGTCATGTAAAATTTTAAAAACCAGGTAAGACAGATAACTCAAGAAATCAAAACAATCAATTAAATGAAAACATACCCTGTATGGGTGAATTTGTTAAAATGAGGAAACAAATATTATTGGGGAGGAGCCAAAACACTGGGGGGGACTAAACTTGAGGGGATTTTTTCACAAATTACAAGACCCCATTTATAAATAGATACTAAGAAACACTATGGAAACCTTAGAAAATATATCAAATGAGTGAAAATGGATATAAATTCCATAATAACAAAAAGAAAATTCTAAAACCCATCAACATATTTGAATAGCTGTGGAGAAAAAAACAACAGAAGCAAGAGAAACCATCAGACAAGTAATGGATCCACAACTTGTATGGATTTTTTTTTTTTACCAAATTTCATTAAGAAATTAATAGGGGCCCAAACTTGTATGGATGTTAAATCTTTATTCGGGGAAAGTTCAGAAAAAAAATAGGGGAAAACATGTCCCCAGCAGAAGAAAGATTATGACAGCATGCCCAAAAGAGAAACTAAAAATATCCATTCATCTTCAAGAAACAATTAGATTTTGTCATAAAATTTTCCCTCAACAGTCTACTCTATGGGTAACTATTATATCCATTAATCAACCAATTCGCATTACAGTTCTCCTTCAACCACTTATTCTATTGGTAATTCCTAAATAAAGTACTCAAACAAATCTAAATAGCAATAAAAAACCAATACTATACAATATTATGAGATAAATTTGAAAGCATATATGATTCAAACAATAATTACACTTAGAAGTAATTGCCCAACCCCCAATCAGAGCCCTATAATGATTTACCAAATCTACATTACTGAAAACTAATCACAACTACATGAAAATCCATAAAACAAACAAAGACTACACAAAAAAATAAAAATAAAAACAGAGCCAGAAACCAATTAACCAAAATGAATCTTAAACAAATCCATGAGACAAAACAAAACAAAACATGCCACACAAGGATTTCTCAATTACCCAATATATAGAACATTTTTTTTTTAAAGACCATTATAGCTTTAAATTCAAATTTATAGTCAAAATTCATGAAAGGTCTATCAATACTGATTTTAATAGGCTATCAAAACCGAATTACAACAAATACTAGCCACGAAAACTACAAACAACAAAAACCCACAATTCAAACTCAAAACATTCCACAAAAAAAGGCGATCTCTTTAGTGATCGATGCATTAAAGGGTATCTAAATATACCTTCCGATCCAGGGATGGAAGAGACGAGGCTCCGAGAGAAGGACTTCCAGTTCCGACCGGACCCAAGAAGGCCGTGAAGGACAAGCGCCGTCGATTTGGTGGGCCTCTCCGGATCGACCCGGACCTCCTCGTAAGCGAGGGTCTCGAAGGACCTGTGGAGGTTCTTCAGAAGGGGAAGACGAGATGATGAGGAGAAGAAGAGACATCGCGATCGATCCTTCAAAGCTTTCGCCATCTCTCTCTCTCTCTGGTTTTGATTTTTTTTTCTGGGGTTGGATTTAATTGGACCGTTGATTTGTTTTGTTTGTGTGAGAGGAAGATTTATATCGGCCTTTGGATTGGTGTGATTTGATGGGAAAGGGGATCGGACGGTCAGGATTGATTACTGAAAAGAATAAAAAGAGATTAAAAAATTACAATAAAAAAGCGTGACAGCTGTGGGATTTGAACCCACGCCCTTTCGGACCAGAGCCTAAATCTGGCGCCTTAGACCACTCGGCCAAACTGTCCTATTTGTTAACGTTCGAGTAAGGGAAGATGATTTTGATGGGAAGATGGGATGGACGGTGAAGATTGATTGTCTGAAAAGAATAAAAAGACATTAAAAAAATACAATAAAAAAGTGACAGCTGTGGGATTTGAACCCACGCCCTTTCGGACCAGAGCCTAAATCTGGCGCCTTAGACCACTCGGCCAAACTGTCCTATTTGTTTTGACTTCTTCCTATTATATATCTTACATTTTTACAAAATGCCATCATATTTTTTAGGGTTTTTTATTTTAAAATTCACATAGAATATATAATTTAATGATCAATCCCTCACTTCTTTATATTACAGTTTAAGTCCCCATATTTAAAAGATATATTCATTTTTAGTCCCTCCTAGAGACTAATAAAGATCATATCATATTATCATCTAAATTTGAGGACTTAAACTGTAATACAAAAAAATAAGAGATGAATCACTAAATCATATATTTTATGGGAACTAAAAAATAATAAAAAAATATTTTTAAATATAATATCTAATAATATTTATATTTAATATACAATAAGGACATATTAATGTAGGGATTTTTATTTTTAAGTCCCTACAAACCATCGTATTTAGTGATCGATCCCTCCCTTCTTCATATTTAGGTTTTAGTCCCCAGATTTAAATGATAGTTCCTTTTTAGTCCCTAAGAGGGACCTATCCATAAATTATTTAATTTACTTTTTAGTCCCTGTGAGGGACCTATCCATGAATTATCATTTAAATCGGGGGACTAAAACCTAAATACGAAGAAGGGAGGGATCGATCACTAAATATGATGGTTTGTGGGGACTTAAAAATAAAAATCCCATTAATGTAACATCCCATTTTTGTAATTTCACAATGTCAGGGGTGTTTTGATCCTTTTGATTTTATATGATGAGGTGTCCCTTCCATATGTATCCACCGCCTCATCTTCTCCTTTCAAATTTCCAGCGTTTTGTATCTATAAAAAGATAGGTCAACAAAAAATGACATTAGTATCACAATAAAATTTATGCAGAATTAAGTTTTGTTAGTTTTGAAACTTAACTATAATTTTGACAAAGACTTGCTTATACTTTTATCAATATGAGTGACAAGCAACACTAATGTTGAACTGCGGTTTATTCTGGGGGCTTTTTCTCATATCTTAATCTATCTTAATATGGAGAATGTGACATTTGTAGATTGTTGTATGTGGTGATCTTGGAATGCATTTTTCGTTGTACTGGGTCTCAACAATTGTTATGACTTAGCCCTTGGTTGTATCCTTGTACGGGCACATAGTGGAGCTAGGAAGATTCAGTGGTCCATACCCATGGATGTGATATATATACCCAGTTCTATACATGTTGCCTATCACATCCCTCCCTAGAAGCTCGAACGTGGACGCATGTGTGGACATCTTGTATTGTTCCCCAAATTCAAGTTATTTCGTTGGAAGCTCCTCTAGGGGAGACTACTACGCTAGAGTATCTTGACTATGTTGGCATGTTCATGAATCACAATTATGAATGTCAAGGAATCCACATAACACATGTTCATTGTTTGTGAGCACACGATGCATTTGTTGGCATTATATTTCGTCACATGCATGACTTCTAACCTAGATATGTAGTGCGTCTGCTTGGCATTATCATCAGGGTGGTGGAGATGGGGGGATAAATTTGGGTGGACTTAATTATATTAGGGGTGGATATATAATAAGATGAGTTTAATTGTTTTTTAATGACTATTTTCTTACATGAATTTTTATCTTTTTATTAGGATAGATTCTTGAAAATTCACTGTGAGAAGAGTGTTAATACACGTAATCCTTTTTTCCAAGTCCATGATGGTTGGAAAAAGAGAGTGAAAAATAAGAGAGAGAAAAAGAAGGGTTGAAGAGGGCGGCCGTGGGCAGTGGCAATGGACAAAGGAAGTCAACTGGAGGAAGAGGGGATGAGAGGGAAAGAGAGTGTCAAGAAGGGGGGTGGTGGTGGGTTGGGGGGGAGGGGGAAAAAGAGAGTGTGGATGGTGTATTGGAGTCGTGTGACCACCTCCTCAACCTCCCCCCCCTTGACCCCTCTCTCCTCTCATTGTCAATCGTTCCTCACCCACTGTCGCCCCTCTCTCTATCTAGATTGTTTTTCTTTTATCTCCTTCCCATAAAAAAATAAATGGTTTAAAGGGGCGGGACGGGTGAGATGAGGGGAGTGGAAATAATGGAGTCTGATCACTAGGGGTTTGGATCCTCTGCTTGCCTTTTTTGTGCTTAGATTTCATCCCAAAACAAGCAAAGGATCTCAACCCGATCACTCGGACACTCTGTGTTTGAGCCACAAAGAGGCTATTTGTGCACTAATCAAAAGCCAACACCTGTGCTCGGAGATCACGTGAGAACACGTGATATAACTAATAGAAGACCCTCCACACACGCCATTCGTGGGTTTTTTAACTCGTGATCACTCTTTATAGTCAACATCATCTTCATTTTAGAAATTAGGAACCCTAGCCGCAGAAGACGAGAAACCTCTTCAAAACCCTTGCTGCAACCACCACCTCCCTCAACTCTCTTCGAAACCCTAGCCGCCACCACCACCAACAAAGCCCCCACCGTAGTCGATGAAGAGGCAAAATGCCCTCATCGTCGCACAGATCAGGGTCCCTATGTTCAGTTCAATCCCCTTCACCGTCGTGTAGGTCTGTCTGAGTTAGATGTTCTGTTTGTCATGTGGTGGATGTGATTCTATGTATTTTCCCCATCAAATTGTTGATTATGCCATTCACCAACGAACCTGGAAATCAAATATGCTAATTAGGTCTCATATTCTAGAAATTTTAAACCGACTTTGCCCCAAGTGGGCATTTAAATGAATGGAGCAGTGAGAGAAGTGACATAATGATTGCATATATTCAGAATGGAATATACTGCTTGTATGGGAAATTTTTAATCCCATACTCACCTACTACAATTTAAGTGCATCTGCTTGTATCATTTGTATTTGTGGATATTAATTTTTTTCTTCTAAACAGAGCAAAAAAAAATGAATAAAAAAAATTTGGGTCCCCTATTTCTGATGTAAGCCTTTTCTTTTGTAGAAACATGCCACACATAGGATCATCGAGTAAAGTTTATTCTTCGAGGAACAAAGCTAGTCAACTCTATTTCAAAAATAAACTTTGTACAAAATGTCAAAGTAAAGCAATAGTTAGGGTATCTGAATCAGAGAAAAAACTTGAAAAATTATATTACTCATGCAATGCCAAAAATTACAATTATTTTGAATGGATGCATGCAAGTAATTATGTGGGACATGATGATAAGTTTGAAGAAACATCAAAACATTCAGTCACTAATTTAATTCAGTCTACCAATCCAACACCGCAAAGAATGGCCGTCGCAACAAAGTTATTGAAGACTCTACCATCACACCATTGCTAGCTGGAGGTCCAACACCAGCTCCTTCAATCCAAACAGCAACACTGTGTCCATGTGCCGCCTATTACAAGCACTATGATCTCCTTAATTGGGATTTATTTTTTTGTTGTTAGCTCGAATTGTAATTCTCATCTCCCTCATCCTCTTTCGGATGTAAGGATGAGACTTTGACATGTAAGAATTATGTATTATGTATCTTTGACATGTAAGGATTATGTAACTCTTTATGTGTTTGTGTTTCATCAATATTTGTATCTTAGGATTTGTCGTTGTATAATGTTGTGTAAAAATAAAGTTGTGGGTGTGGGTGTTGGTTGGTTCAAGATGAAGGTAGGGACTTCCTTATTAAATGAGAATATAACCGAGACTTGCTCATTTTTTTTAAGGTGTTGCAACCCGAGTGGCACTGCTCTATTACTTTAAAATCTATTACTTAAAATAGGGGATTGTTTATCTTGTTTTGATGTATTTTGTGTATATCAATCTTTGATACTTTTGTTCATATATTCCAGGAACAAGATTGTATTTTTGTGCATTCCATGGACAATATGTTTTTTTTGTTAATACTATACATTTGTATGTTCTAGAAACAAGATATATTTTTTGTTTATATGGATGTTCCACTGTAAACTTGTATGCATTCCCAGTTTCTGGCTTCTCTATTTGATAGAGATGTTTCACTATGTAAACTTCTACATCAGAAGAGTCATTCAAAATACAATGAAAAATAAATATGCTTCTCCTCAACATTTTTTTTGATACCATAGCTGGGAAATATTTAATAGGTAAATTAAGGGTCTCCCTAACAAAATACATAAGCCCTATCAAGAAATGCCCAAGCAAATATATTAAACAGCACAACAAAATTGTAGACACTCAAAGATTTAGTAGGTAAACTAAAACTTTAACGTTTAACAGTACAATAAAATTGTTCAGTATATATAACATTACACATCTAGCAAATAGAACCCTATGATGAACCCTTGAACACGCCGATCAAATCCACCAATGACAATCAGTAATATATGTTCCTCCATTCTTTAGAAAAATTTGACGCTTGACTCATTCGAGTAGGATAAAAAAAAGGGGATTCTTGTGCTTGGAGTAGTAGGGCATATATTAATGAAGATTTGGAAAAGTAAAAAAATATACGAAATGTACTTTCCATCCAAAAAAATAAAAAATAAAAAACACCTGAAGCAATTGAGTCATTGAAATCATTCATTGACTCCCAATCATTGGTGCAAAGGGTTGAGGACTCTCAATTGCATTATGAGACGCACGTTGACTTTGAGAACTTTGACCTCATGATCTCTTCTCCAACACGCTGATTCATCTTTTTTTAGGCTTCCCTCCCACAACATTCTTTCCTCTTCTTTTAAAGCCTTTAGCAGCTTTGACATTCGAAGTGCTCTCCACCTCATCTTGCACGTCATCATCTTGACAATTTTGAGATGATTTAGTAAAATCTTCCTCAATCTCCTTCATTATCTCATTTGTGCGGCGTTTAAGTAAATCCGTTGAGTGGTGTGTTTCAGCTGCCTTGAATGCCACTTGAATGAGATCATGACTTAATTCTTGGAAATGTCTTCCCAATTCAAAAATAGGTCTGTAATGAAGAAGAACACATAACATTACAATAAAACCCTACAATCAACCCATAACATTTTCAATAACATAATAAACACGTATCAACATGAATTGAAGAAGAACAAACATCTGCACCACACCGAATTTTGCATCTCTTCAAGATATATTATGGTGGAAGCTCCTCGATGTTTCTGTGATCAAGAACTTTTAGAACATGGCAACACTAGATACCTATAAATTCAAATTTTTTACAGCTACAAGTGACCATCTCAATAGTTGAATCAAACAAAATGGTTCTTTCACTGCCTTGATCTCTGTGAACTTTGTACTCTATCATGTTCCACCTCCCCATGAATGTAGATAGAACAATTAAGATAATTTTCATATTATGCTTGAAACAACTCAAGGATCTCTAGCATGTAAACCTTTGCAGCACATGACACTATCAAAGTGTGATATAGAATTACCGTACAATATCCATCATCTTGAAATCAACACTCAATTCATGTTCACGCCAATCATCTATAACCCTATCAAAATGTAGAAAGAAACGTAACGGATTATGCTTTGAGTTCAAGTAGCATCTCATAAGAGCATTGAAGCTTTTCATTACGTTGTGTACTTTTCATGTTTATGCAAAATGTCTCTCCCATACACTAGAGCACATTTCTCTTTTTCAACAAAAGTTTGTTATAGCCATTTATTATCTTGAAGATTGTATTTTTTAAACATGTTATTTCAAGCATTTATGAACTTCTCCTTCGTCTCGCACCCAAAAATACAAGCATAAAAGGAACTTCTGAAACCTTCAATAACATAAAGATGTCCAAGATGCTTTGTTTCATTTTGGGTCAAGTGCCACACACATAACCGATTACGAGTCTCTTATAGAACAATTGAAATAGCTTTGGCCATCTCCTCTGACTGATCTGTTATAACAGTCTTAGGACGTGTCCTAGATATTGCTTAAAGAAAAGTTTCAAACAACCAAATAAATGAGTCAGTCGTCTCATCATAAAGTAATGCACTACCAAAAATAATTGTCTGCCTATGATTATTTACTCCAATGAATGATGCAAATGGTCTTCCATGATTATTTGTATGATAGATTTGTGTCGAAGCAAATTACATCACCATAATGTGCATAATCGACAATAGACCTAGCATTGGCCCAAAACACATTGGTTATTTATTCATCAGCATCAAGTTGTATTGAGTAAAAGAAAAAAAGATTTTGTTTTTGCTTATTCTTGAAATACTGAATAGAGCACCCACAATTCCATTTTCCATTCTTGTTTCCCTCTTGGTGCGGAGGTAAGATTTCACATCATTCAAAATGAAACCAAGATTCCTTCTACCATCAACTTATTCACTCATTAAATCCATAACTGTCTTTGATGCTAATCCTGAAACATCTATGATATCAACCTGAGCAGCTTGAACCTTTTCTATTTTTTTACGTGACCTCAAATTGTGGCGCAAAGGGGTCAACACAAGATCATGATTGTACTTTTCTTCAAATTTGGTAACATGATAAGCACCATAAGGCTGATAAGTGATAAGCATATGTGCCTCACATCCTATCTTGTATCGGCTTGTGGCTGTAAGACTTTTCGCTTATTGACCCCTTTCCTCCCTTCTTTAGAACAATATAATTTTCGCTTTCGCACCATGCCGTTGGACTTGGATGCATCACTTCTTCGGATGCTAAATCCAATTGATCTTGGATATGCGTTGTAGAATTGATAAACACTATCTTCAGAATCAAATGTCATACCAACTTCAGACATACCATTATTATTACATTCATCAACAAACTCAGTATCTCCTTCCATATTAATACAATGTTCATCTTCAAGAAAAAGACATAATTAGAATTTAAATATACATTTGCATTCAATTAACACACACAATATAAAATTCAATATTCATAAAGGGGATTTATCCATACAAAAAATCACTGGATTATCTTGAAAAGAGAAAACCCATATTAGATCTCCAAACCTATATCATATCTACAAGCCCATATCAGATCTACAGACTCGTATCAGATCTACAAGCACATAGAAATCACAAAAAAAAATCCAAAAATAAAAACCAACACTCAAACAAAAAAAAGAATAAATATATGATCGTTTTAAAGATCCAGTAAAAAAAAAAATCAAAGATCAAGCTCACCGGAGGGTTGAGTCGTGGGTCGGCGCCAGTGCAACGGCGAGGGTTCAGGGGGAGCGGATGTGGCTTCAATGAGATGATGATCCGGAAGATTATGCATTTGTGTCTATTTTTGCTCTCTAAATTTTTTATGAATGAGACAATAAAAAGGTGATGTCGATTATAAAGACTGATCACGTAAGATCACGTGTTAAAAAACCAATGAATGGCGTGAGTGTGTGGAGGGTCTTCCGTGAGTTACATCACGTGTTCGTTCTCACGTGCTCTCCGAGTACAGGTGTCGGCTTTTGATTAGTGTATGCTGAGCCTCTATGTGGCTCAAACACAGAGGTTCCGAGAACTCATCACTGGGGCCCAACTTTACAAATCCACATAGCCAGCCGAAATGCATCCAAACAGTCTCTGCATCAGTGTTAACTCGGTCATGTTTATCTTATCTTATCCAAGGGCATTTTCGTCACACAAATGTGCGGCACAAAACCCTAATCGAATTTCCACTCTAAAGCGCTCACATTTCGACCCAAAAACATTGTGAGAGAGAGAGAGAGAGAGAGAGGGAGGAACAGATCGAGAGAAGATGCAGATCTTCGTGAAAACCCTAACGGGGAAGACTATCACCCTAGAAGTCGAGAGCAGCGACACGATCGACAATGTGAAAGCCAAGATCCAAGACAAGGAAGGTAAAAATAAAAAACCTTACCAAAACCAGATCTGATGATTCTCTCTTACGCTTTCTCTCGCTCCCCCTTCTCAGGGATCCCACCGGACCAGCAGCGCCTGATCTTCGCCGGGAAGCAACTTGAGGACGGCCGAACCCTCGCCGACTACAACATCCAGAAGGGTAAAATCGTCTTTTCCTAACGTCGATCGATGAAAGTTGGGTTTTTTTAGGGTTTTGGTTTGGTTGTTGTTGTTGTAGAGTCGACGCTGCATCTGGTGCTGAGGCTGAGGGGAGGGATCATAGAGCCGTCTCTCATGGCGTTGGCGAGGAAGTACAACCAGGAGAAGATGATCTGCCGCAAGTAGGTTCTTTTTTTTTTGTGTTTCTGTTTTGAAGTGGTTATGTGTATTGATTTGCACGAATGGGGGTTCTTTTGGTTGCATATTCACCCAATTGGATTTTTGCGTGTTTAAAAGTGGGTTTATGGGGTTGTAGATTGAATGTTTGGATGCCCGAATGGGTTTTTGTATGTTTCATGTTGGGGTCATCTAGTTCGGTGTAATTCGTTCAATTGGGATTTTTTATTGCATATTTAGGTACGCAGATGGGGTTTGTGTGTGTTTCATTGTGCGTTCATGTTTTTTTGTGTAATGTCTGGTTGGGGGGATTTTAATTTTGAGATGCTAATTTTGCTGATAAACGTGCATCTTGTAGAATATCATGAAATCTTCAAGCTTTTGAGTGCCTTTGCTGCGGATTGATATGGGATGATTATATTATGATAACACAGTATTTGCTCTTGGAAATTTTTTTCTAAAACCTAGATATGTACATTTTTTATATATATATTTACAATGTGTTTCTGAACTGCACGATTTGCACGATGAATTCTGCTCGTGTGCTGATGTTCTGTCCACATATGTGGACTTTTGAAGCTGTGTGAGCAACCTCAGCTTCCAGCATTGATTGGTGAGCATGAAAGATACAGCTTATCTGTCTGGATACTGCAAAAGGAACTGGAGTAAAACATATTTCAGTGGCTTATGACTCTTTTAGTTGTTTCTTATATATATGTTATCATCTACCTTGTGGGAAATAATGTTGATATAATATAAATACATCTATTGATTTTTTGATGATGATATACTACCTGTAAGTAAGATGTTAGGATAATGATTTGACTGAACAACTGATCTTATGTTGTTTTTGGACTAGACCCGCCTTCTAACGCCATGGGTTTTAGCATTAATTAACCTCTATTCCAAGAAAAAAAAACTGATCTTATGTTTCACTCGTAATAGGATAAGTTGTACTTGCACAAATCTTTCTTTGCTAGCTGCCCGAGGAAATGCCTAGGTATAGATGTATAACTCCAGCATTTCCAGTGCTGCATCTAGCTTGAAGGCATTTCTTCTACCCACACAAATTTCAGCCCCTTTTTTTTATTAAGTAACTCAAGGTTCTCTGAAGGGTGTTCTATTGCAGTAGACAATGGAACCATAATTTGGGGCTTCTGCCCACGGTGTGGCCTTAAAAAAGAACATTAACATGAAGAGTTTGAATTCTGTTTTGTCCATAAAAAATGAGGAAGGAACTTGAAACTCTAGCCTCCTTTTATCATGATTCCTCTAAAAATAACTTGGTTGTGTTTTTGCACCGCGTTATTACATATTGTATATCCATATGAAGTCAAATGTTTTCCATTCACCACCATTCTTTCAAAATGTTTCAAAATACAAAATAGTCATACTTCATACATAAAAGTTTTAAAAATAAGAAAACAAACATCAATTTGATCCAACTTCCAACTAGTTTGCCTTAATCACTGTCAATTTCAACTAGCTTATCTTTTTTTTTTTTAAAAGCTTTTCAGTAAGAGATTTTGTTTAAATGGGTTTCTTTAGACTGTTTTAAATGGGTTGGATACTTGTGGGCTATATTTGGGCTTTTTTTTAGGTTGAAACTGGTAGGGCCATGTCCAGACTAAAATGCAGGCCCATTCAGCAAACACGGCTGGGGGCGTGTCCGACACGTGTCCACGCCATGTTCGTGTCCGACACGTGTTCACGCCATGTTCGTGTCCGACACGTGTCGGACACGGGTACGGAACCCTTGAGGGGAGTGTCCGTGCTTTCCAGATGGACACACGAGGGTTAGATGGTAAAAAGGGCCTGTCCAAAAAGTCAATTTCAAAATGCAACTAAATCGAATGCTTCATCATTTGTGTTTATGGTCGACCGTTATGCACTAAAAACTGTCTTAATTTGTTGGTGACGGGATATATGTGATGACTTTTTTGCTTAATCTTTTCCAATTCTCTGTTGTGAAATTGCTCCTCTCTTTCTATTTGCTTTATCTGATCTTAATGTATTTATTCTCTGCCTCTTTTGGATATCTATTGTCCTTGTAGTTATGCTTGTTGTATGCACAAAAGACAAAAAAGTTATGAAAGAATTTACAAATATTCTGTGAAATCATTATCCCTGTTTTGTTTTCAGATGCTATGCTCGTCTCCATCCAAGGGCTGTGAATTGTCGGAAGAAGAAGTGTGGCCACAGCAATCAGGTCAGTCTTTTGTGGCAAAGCATATTCTTTCAGCTTGCCATATATTAAAATGGTGGTTTAGGACACATTTCTTTCATAACTGGCAAAGCTATCTTCATAGAATTACCCGCTCTTAAAAAAGAAAGTAAGTGAGATGCTTAATAAAGTAGGATGTGATTGTGGGTTCTTGCCCTAGTTTAAAAACATGTGCGAGACCCCATATGCAATCAGACATTGTGCATTTTATTTGTTTTTTTTTTAAAAAAATTAGTATATGGGCCGTTCGAACCCTGTTTGAACACTTGAAGCCTAGAACGAACGCCGTTCGAACGGGGTTCAAATGCATTAAAGCTGGAATGAACCCCGTTCGAACAGGGTTTGAACAACTGGCCGCACATTGATTGATGGCACATGCGGCGCATGCGCATGCCAATGTGTGTCTAGGTACGTGATGCCGCAGTACTGTTGCAGATGTTTTGAAACAATGTCAAAGGTTGCAGCTGTCATTCTATCCAACAATAATTAATCTCATCCGTCTCAGCAATAATCACAGTTTAAAGTGCGGTCGCACGTACCAGTTTAGACTATGTTTTTCGCTAAAACGAATGAGATTAACTATTGTTGGATAGAATGACAGCTGCCACCTTTGACATTGCTTCAAAATATCTGCAACGGTACTCATAACGACCCACTCGGTGCCTTTTTGGCTAGATCCATGGATTTGCTCCCCATGGGTATCAAGATCAAATCTCCGAGTCTTATATCATGCATATGGCTTGTGGGTGATGGTGGGCATCGAGGGTCTTCCCAACTGATGTTAGGGTTCCTAAGGTACACATAAGTTCACCCATGATGGAATCTTATGAATACCGTCCAGCATGGGTGATCTTACATATGCAGTTCTTGTCCACTGCATGTATCTATTCTTCAACACACAAACACATTGACTTGTTTGTGTGCATTTACTTGAGTTTTGTTCTTTGTTACCATTTTTTTGCTCCTTGATTTCAATCTCTTTAGTTCACTGGGATAAATTTAACAATCTCTCGTCTCATCCAACCCTTTTTTTGAGTCATCAAACAAGGAAGCTAACGGAAAATGTTATGTTTTGCAGCTGAGGCCCAAGAAGAAGATCAAGTAGATCTTACCTTTCTCAAAAACCAGAACTTCATGTAATTTCTGTCTGGGTACATTTTGGACTATAAAACCTTTAGTGCTGATGCTCTCTTTTTGCCTTTCTGAAATTTTTCTTAGAACAATTTGGGACGCCTTATAAGCGCATCTTGTTTAGACCATTTTCCATTATGGATGTGATTGAATCATTTGGTTTAAGTAGAATCTAGTGGAACTTCATTCTGATACTCAGCTTATTTGCTTTGCCCTTGATTGGTAAAGAAATTGTGGCATTTAGCATCAATTTTCATTGTCTTTAATTTGCATGAAAATTCATGAAAATTGTACCTGAGTCTCAGGCCTATTCAGTGCGCATCTCTTTTGAATTCATTTTTGGCTCCTCATCTCCCATGCCTTCAGCTCAAATACATCACACAATAAACTATTCAGCCCCCATTTGGTAGAAAAACAGATGTGGTATTAGGTGAATGAGCCCATAAAAACTTGTTTGTGTGGAAGGAATACGTAAGTATAGCCATGTTAAGAATGAATTATGTTATTTCATTCAATTTATTTTATTGTAAATGTTTTCATGTCAAATAATATGTTATCACCTTTTATAAATTAAAGGGTCATATGGGAGTGTTTTTTTTTTATTATAAATTTTTATCAGTATTTTATTCACTTCTTATCAATGATATTCATGGTTAACTAAAAACACAACTTTTTATCAATGATATTCACTTTTCATCAATGTGAGTATTTTATCACTTTTTATCAGTATTTTATTCACTTTTTTATTAATGATATTCATGGTACAGTTATTCCTCAATAGTTTATATCCCTATTCAAACAAGGACTAAATGTTTTTTAGTCATCTTGATCTCAAAATACAAGCACTTCACATCAGTGTGAAAATTTACCTCATCTTTAGTTAGCAATGTTATCATGATTGTCTGCCCCAAAATGAAACACCGAATTCTTTTGCTTTCATTAACCATGCGCATATTGTAAATTGAAACACTGAAATTTTTTTATGTTTGATGAAAAGTGTATATAGTTTCATGTTAAATTGAATAGACTTATTTCTAATAAATGTAAAATATATATATGAGAAAAATCTATATAATCCCTTGTAATCTGGATTTAATTCATATAACCCCCTGTAATCATCCCATTATATCCATAAATTAATGGGGCAGGGGGTTATATGGATTTATGGCAGATTACAAGGGGTTATATGGATTTTTCTCATTTTTTTTTATTTTCTTTATATGTGGTTTAAAAATTGGACTGTTTAAATTTATTTTTGAATTTTTTTCAAAATACTACGCATCTTTAATTTTAATAAAAGAAAAAAAAATTATTCAAATCATAAACACATACAAGATCACCCACCAAAGAAAAAGAATGGTCAGTATCCTCCTCCGCCAAGTGACATAAGGTACAAATCATGTCCGCGCCTGGTGCCCAATGAGCCACTAAAGATCTCGTGGGAACCTTTTTCAAGTACACCGTCCATAGAAACACTTTGACCATAATTGGAATATTTCCACCCCAAATCTCTTTATGTTGCCCTGCTGTAGCCTGGACCACCAAATGCTCCCTTTGTAACCATCCATTATAGCTCTTGATATAAAAACCCGCAACCCTCGCGGGACACCACACTGGCCTATTTGCGCCCTACTGGAGCAGCCCCATCGGCTGAAGCAATTCTAGCAGTGACGGGTACCGTCCACCTCCGTGACATTAATATTCCACCGAACTTGTACCTCCCAAAACCCCTAGTTCCCTCGCCTCCTCCAGAACTGATTCACTGAACCGCCTTGTGCACTGGTGATCAAATAAATGGATGGAAATCAATCCTACAAAGTGGAGTCGCCTATCCACACATCCTCCCAAAAGCTCACCGACTGACCATCTCCCACCTCCTAATGCACCGCTTGGGAAAATTCCGCCTGCCTGTTCAATAAATCCCACCACATCTTCGACATTCTATGAGACACCCTTGGAAACCGATCCACCAAATACCTCCTAATTCCATAGCTCTTTTGAACCACCTCACACCACATCAGGTTTGGGTTAATAATAAGCCACCTCCACAAACATTTATTCAGAAGCGCTTTGTTTTAGCTCCAGCACCCCGGTGCTACCAAAGGCTTTGTTGGAGCAGACAATCTCCCATTTAACTTGATGAACCTGCTGGCGAGCTTCCTTCACCCCACTCCAGAAGAACCGCCGCCTAATGTCCCCAAAACCCCTTTTGGAATTAGGAAATGAGACAAGAAAAAAGTTGGGAGGTTCAACAAGATAGCCTGTATGAGTGACAAATGGGCCCCCATGCTCAAGAACTTGCCCTTCCAACCATCAAGCCATTTAACAAACCTTTCCACTAGAGGACCCAGTCAGACCTATGAAGGCACCCCATATGAAGTGGCAACCCCACATGCCGGGAAGGGAATGACTTCACCTCACAGGAAAGGATCTAGGCAAGCCTAGCCAAAGTAGACCATTCCACATTAATCCCCAGAATTGCGCTCTTCCTTAAATTTATTTGAAGCCCTGACATCAACTCAAAGCAACGACACACAAACTTCACCCCCTTCACTGCATCATCCTCTGGCACACTCAATGGTATCATCCGCGTACTAGACGTGAGAGACATTAGATCCCCCTTCCCTACACTACAACCCCTCCACCACCCATCCTCCCTAGTCATCTTCATCATCCTACTAAAAGCATTTGCAACAAAGATGAAAAAAAGTGGAGAGAGTAGATCACCTTGATGAAGACCTTTGTGTATATGAAAGTAACCATGTGGCTTGCCGTTCATAAGCACCGAAGCCTTTGCCATTGCGATGCATGCCTTAACCATCCACAGCCAATTATATTTAAACCCATGGCAACTTAAAAGATCAAGTAATAAGTCCCAATTCACATTGTTGCATGCCTTGGTGAAATCTGACTTGATCACCACTCCTGGCTTCCTTGCTCTATGAACCACAGAGATGCATTCTTGAACCACCATAAATCCGTCCTGAAGGAGATGCCCCAAAATGAAGGCCGATTGATTCTCATCAACCAAGAAACCAATGACCTCCTTCAATTGATTAGCCAAGACCTTGGTGATAATTCTAAAGCATCCATTGAGAAGACAAATTGGCCTAAAGTCGTCAAACTCAACCACCCCATTGCATTTGGGAATAAGGACCAAGAACGTGGAATTCATGCATCCAATCCCACTAGAATTATGGAAAAACTCAGCAAAATCCCCAAGATAATCCTTCTTCACCACCCCAAAATTCTTGAAAAGATCTTGGAAAAACCAAAACCCCAAACCGGTCTAGACCTGGTGCTTTGTCCACTGCAGTCCCAAAAACAGCTGCCTTAATCTCCTCCTCTTGGAACGGCCCCTCAAGTTTTAAAAGACACTCATCCGATAAAAGACCGAGATCCTTATCAAATCAAAGGGGACGCCAGCCCCTTGGATGGCAGAAAGTATTGGAAAAGTGACCCACCAAGGCCCGCGCAATTTCTTGCTCATTCTCCAAAACCTGCCCCTCCATCTGAAGCATGCGTATGTGGTTCATCCTTCTTCAAGCACTTGCCACCTTATGAAAAAATTTAAAATTATTCTCCCTCTTTCAACCACACTTCTCGCGACCTCTGTCTCCAAGCCGACTCTTCCATCTTGGAAATCACCAACCATTCCTCCTTCAGCTCCCGCCACTTAGCTCTATCCTCCTCCGATAGGTAACCGGCCTCTTTCCACCTTTCAAACAAGAAGATCTAAGCAGACACTCTGTTTTTGCTCCTTCTTTCTGTGCACCCTCTTCTTGTTCCACCCCTTCAGCAGCAACTTGAGTCGTTTCAGCTTGTATACCACCTTCCTCGCCCCCAAGAGACGAGAGGAATCAAGACCCCAATTTTGTTCCACCATCCCCCTAAACCCAAGACAAAGCAACAACCAATTCCCGAACTGAAATATGGGTTGCCTGCAGTCCCTCACCCTGCCTTCTAAAACCAGAGAAGTATGATCCGACAGAAATCAAGGCTGACCCCTGAGCAAGCAAAGAGGGAAGGCCCCTTCCCACTTCGGGTCAATGAAGACCCAGTCCAACCTTGCTAGAGCCGAAGAGTCCCGCAAACTACTCTAAGTAAAACATTGGCATGCAAGGGGCAGATCCAGCTGACCTTCCACAATCCAAGAAGAAAAAGAAGCCATTGTCAGAGAAATCAAACCCTTGATTGCAATCCTCCACGAACCGGGTAACATTGAAGTACCCAAGAACACACCACGGCAAGTCCCAATCACATTTGACCAGACTAAGCTCCTCCCACAAGCCCTAACGTGCCGCATCATCATTCAGACCGTAAACAACTGAACATATCCACCTCCACTGCAATTCCATATCTTCAAACAAAACCGGAAAGAGAGAAAGCACCCCACCTCTCCTCCACCATCTCCAAAACCCTCCAATCCCAAACCACCAATATACTTCCCGAAGCCCCCACAACTGGATTGAAAGCAGATCCCCCCAATAGCCCTAATATCTGCCTGGGAGAAACCCTGCATCTTCGTTTCATGCAAACAGCACAAAAAAATCTTCTCCACTCCTATAATCTCCCTAATCGCCGCCTTCTTCCTAGGATAATTGAGACTTCGCACATTCCAGCAAAGAGTGTTCGACATTAAACAACAATTTAAACTCCCCAACCTAAAACAAAAATCATTATTAATCACATCTTCACCATTTTTCTTTATTTTTTCAACCTGAACCCAAACAATGAATGAAAATATGAGTTTTATGCTTCCAAACGAGAATAACCAAAATAGGGGTGTTGTATCACTTAGGTTATTTTTATAGTATAAAATACAGTCCTATATCTATGCATGAGTGTGAATGATTGTAATGGTTTTTTTGCATTGGGCCCCTCAAAAAAACTTTATTGTTAATATATCCTTTTTTAAAGTCTCTTTCCACCCACAAAAAGGTTTAAATTTTGCATGGATACCTTTCGTGGGATATTTTACACAATTTTTTTTTTTTTAAGATTTACAGGAATGCATTTCAAAATGGCTTTCATGCACAATTTAAACCATTTTGAGTTTTGAGGGTTATACATGCAAAAACCCTAATTCAAGGAGTGTTTAAAATTCAAAAATTTTATGTGCAATCCCATTTGCATCCAGTTAACATGCATACATTTGATTATTTTTGAAATATATGCCTATATAATAAAGTATATTCATCTTTTATAGAAATGAAGTATATACTCATGAAATAAATGCATATATTTTATTTATATTTTCTATAATAATGTAGCATGTATTGCATTAACTGATTTTATATATTATATTAGACATGACAAGTGCAATTTGGGTTGCAAGAAAGACTAAGTGTATTAGCGCTCATTGAGATTTGGAGTCACAGGTCTTTCTTAAAAAAAAAATTATGAAAAGTTTTGTTTTCATAGAAATATTGGTATATGGTTTTGAGAGGTTGAAAAATCACAAATTTAAAAATTTTAGTGATTATTTATTTATTTATTTTTGTGGGGGTTGAAATCAGGTCCTCCCCTCCTGGGCCAGATCTTCGCAGATCCGGGCTTTGGTTATAGGTTCAAGACGATATTGATGCTAACTCCTCTTCACGATGATCCACAGCAAGCCTCTTATACCCGTCGTCTTCCTCTTTCCCCGGCCTTCGAGTACCTGAAACTCACACCAGTGTGGTGCCTGCTAACGCTCCTCTGACGCTCAAGTCAGTCACCTCTTCATGAGAAGAA
The DNA here is from genome assembly GCA_030737835.1 of Acorus gramineus. Lineage (NCBI taxonomy): Eukaryota > Viridiplantae > Streptophyta > Magnoliopsida > Acorales > Acoraceae > Acorus > Acorus gramineus. The sequence continues at coordinate 24,823,644 of CM060849.1, forward strand.
GAACTTAGAATTCTTAAGTGTAAGTTGGGAAGAGAGAGAGTGCTTGCATACCTTAAAAGGGAGATGAAATCCCCCTTTTATACTAGAGAAGGGGCGTGCCGAGCTTAGCCTAATGGGGTGACCGTATCATGAGATGGAATCTCTATGTAGCCCTTGGATATGCGGACATGTGTCACCTAGGGATTACCATTCCGTAACCGATTTTCTAGCATATGATCATTTTCCTGTGTTTGGGAATATTCCCTTTGGTTAACCGTTGTTTCGCAGGGGCAGATGTATTGCAGACCTGCATTTTAATTCGGGTATTATAGTTTAGACAGTTTGTACTTCAGGTTGGGCATCTTGTATTTTGCCGTCTTGACTCAACCGGGCAATGTTAAGTGCCCGACTCGACCTGGTCGGGCAAATGACGGGGAAGATGGGCCCTTTTAACCAGTAGGGGAATTTGGGCCCATGGACTTTCTCAACCTGGATTTCCTTTTAATTATCATGGGCTAATCCACATTTAATTATCGTACTTATGCAATCTTATTTCTTATTCCATTTTGTGATAAATTCAATCTCCTACAATTTTAATTTTTAATCATTGTTATATTAAGTTTCTCATATTTTTTGAAGTGAGGTTTAAATTCTTTTTCCAAAATATAACCTTAAAGGATATCATTTTTAAAATTTTTGAAGCTTTTTTTTTTGTTCTATTCGTTGGGATGAAAATAATGATATTTCAATTTTTTTTTTTTCGAAATCTTCTATAAATCATTCCATATCATATTTTTTTGTTCTAAACCTTTAATCTAAATCGTCATTACTTTATATATTTAATTGTTTTAATTTTGTCATATGTAATCATATATGTATAATTATTCCTTTTATCTTCCTCTATCTCTTGACCCTCAAGCCCCCCTGCTCTAATTCGTGGCTCCGCCCTTATAACATTGTAGTCTAGTGAAGCATAAGCATCATTAGACAAGATATATATCTCGTTAATATTTTTTTATATTTATTAAAAATGAGTTCATTCCATTCGAAATAGAGCGACATATATTTTTCATGTGCACTATTAAAAAAACAGTGTGGTTTGCAATTTGGCCTGTAAAATAGGACTAAGTTTAACATTTTCTCAAAAAAAAATTGTAATCAAACAAGAATAACAAAGGGTAATTAATCAAACAAAAAAGACACTTATTTTGAATAGATTGTTATATTCTTGTATAGATACGAGTGATGAATAGTGCTACTATGTTTCCATATGGATATGTGTGAATGGTTTCCATATGAACACCATGAACTACTTAAAAAGAGCTTTGCTCCACTCGTCTGTTTTACAATTATAAATGCAGTTTCATATGACTTGTTGGTCCTCTCCATTCATCATAGCAAATTATATATCTTATTGAAAAAATTTCATATTTTCTATAAATGATACTATTTTTTTTTTTTTGGCTTTTTTTTTATTTTTTAATGCATGTAAACTATATGATTTAGTGATCGATCCCTCACTTTTTCATATTTCAGTTTTAGTCCATGGATTTAAAGGGTATGTTTTTTATTAATCCTTGTGAGGGACCTATTACTAAATTATTTGGTTTTGTTTTTAATCCCTAGGAAGAACTAAAAGGAATATATCCTAAAAATTTGGAAACTTAAACTGAAATATGAAGAAGTGAGGGATCGGTCACTAAATCATGTAGCTTATGGGGACTTAAAAATAAAAAAACCCTTCTTTTTTTTTGGTCTATAAATGATATTTAATTCGTTGAAATGTATACTTTATTTTTTATAAAAATACATAACTTATTAAATGAAGTATATAATTTTTTAAAAAATAAAAACATATAACGACTCAATTTGGAGCCAACAATGTACATAAAACACAAGCAGACCATGTGTGTTATCCGGAAAATATCCGTCTGCACTTTGAATTAATTTCTGAAATTCATATGGTGATGGAAGGAGATATGATAACATTATCTTTTGTTTATATATTTATATCATTTTATAATTTTATTTATATGCTTATACATTTATGTTTTACAGTGATTAATTAATGGATTAGGTTTATAAGTTTCAGATATGTGATATAATTTTCTTTTTGAATATCAAATCTAGTATTAGATACCTCTTCAAAACAATGATTTTCAACTGCCCCTGCAAAAAGAGGTGCATTGATATTACCTGACTCAGTAGCTAAGCTTTAATTGTACATGTATAGATACCATCATTTGCAGTTCATGGAGACACTTGAATTTCCTCCTAAACACTTAAACACAATAATAAATGGCAACCCCCAAATACAAATAAAAAACACAAGGAACCAGGAATTGATTGAAGTAATCAATTGAGTTGGATGAGGGGAGAGCGAGGTATGAGTGAAGGCTTCGGCTCCTTCGACGACTCGTAGGGATGGTTCTCTCGATACTCCTCGAGAAGGACTTCCATTGGCTGTGCCCGGAGTGACTCAATCGTGCCTTTGCTGGGCACATCTGGGTCACACCTTGTTGGTGTCTCTCCACTTGGCTCATAATCCTGTGTTCGTTGATTCATCGATGATTTAGCGCATATTTTTGCATGATCAATGTTCTTAAAAGCAGTGGCATTAAACGGGCGCCTAGGTGGAATCAAGCCTGGTTCACCTCATCCAAAAGATTAAGCGTCCAGGCGGAGGTTAAATGATTAAGTTGATGTATTTTTACATACTAAATCTTTTATTATTAAGAAAAGGCTGATTGGAAACCTAGGCTGCAACAGACTGCCCATTTAATGCCTGACGCTTTTTAGAACATTGCATATAACAAAACTAAGGAAGATGGTTTAGAGCATACCATGTAAGTGTCTTGAAAGGTGTTTTGTGCGTGTCGAATAATCTCAGTCGTTCGCGATGCATGATCATCTTCAAGATCCTTCAGTGTTCCTAAATGAGACTTCACGTTTGCTCTGATTCCTGAAGCAGTCTCTATTTCATACTCAGTTAAATCTGTAAGAAAAACCAGAATCAACACATTGATTTATATTATACTGTTGGAAACTATAATGTATGTATCCAATCGATTCTAAGAGGGTGTAATGACTCACTCTCAATGTGTCGTTGGATATCTTCACTGTTCTTAACCACATAGTCTACCGCTTCTGCTCCTGAAGATCCTATCTCAAGATCATGTTGTTCACTGCTCTCAATAGCATTCCTGACATTTAGAAAAAAAATGTGATGGAGAGTAAGTTTCTGGGAATAGGCCCTTAAGTTTCTGGGAATAGGCCCTCATTTATCATAATGCAAAATAAGGTACCCAAATCACCTGACAATCTCTTCCATGGCCATGACATGGTTACTGCTCATCCGATTAATTGATTCATGGGTCTTCTTCCAGTGTTTGGAAGCACCATCAACATTACTAGTACTACAAGATGAACATAGGATAAACAGCAACCGCATATAAATATTGCTCAGTTAGGGGAATCTCCAAATCATCCAATGACATGAAAATAAATAAGAGGCTGATATCCCAAAACTACATGAATACTAACCATTGCAGGAGTAAGAGTTCCATCCGACAATGTTTCGCAGCTGAAAAGTCCGCACCATCTTTTGAATGTTTTTCTGCTTGAGCCGAAAAGGCTTGCCACTTTCTCTTGGCATCAGAAGTTGTGCATTCCATAGTAGATTTATGCTCATCCAAAAACGCTTTATTTTCCATGGAGGCATCTCGTAAGTTGACCAATCTTTCATCAACCTGCATTCAATAATTCCATTAGACGAGGATTTTGTAAGAAATTATAGGCAAACATTCAGTGGTCCGAGACAAAACCAGCTCTTTCTGCCTTTGCATGTGGTTGGACACTAGACTTGTTAGATCGGCTAAGAGCTTCTCTGTTTCAGACCGTGTCTGTTCCTGTATGATTTGACTTCATGTTACTTTAAGAGGGGATGATTAAGAGCATACTACATTAATACATTTAAAGATTCATAAATCCAGTATACAGAAAATAGACATTTCCCATCATCTGTAGTTTCAATTAGCTACCTCATAGGCCTTCTGAAAGTCAGCAATGCTATTTGTTTGAGCTTCATGAGTCTGAATTGTGTGATCCTCAAACTTGTGTGTCTCTTCATCAATCTTTTCAAGAAGTTCAACAACGAATTTGGACATCTCACAAGTATGTCCAAGGCTGTCATGAAATCTCTGTGCATGTCATCAACGAGCACAGCTCATATAAGTTGATATAATGAAATCTAATTTCCCTAAAAATGGTAATTTTATTAAAACAAGTAAAGTGAAACAACGAACCTCTCGAAGTTCACGTGCGAATAGAGCAATCTCTGCTTGATAGTCCGACAGAGATTTTTGAAGATCCCCAAAGATGAGGTCTGCTTCTCCAGTCATTGAATCTTGTAACTATTCCATTGAGAAAATCACTACTGTCAATCATATAAATGAGGATGTCGAGCATTTCAATGTAAAGAAATTATTACTCAGCCGAGGTTACACACTTGTCCTAGAGATGAAAAATTAGAAGAAACCATAGAAGACATGTCTTCTAGGCTGGCCTTAATGCTTGCTTTGTTCAACTGCACCATGTTTTGCATGGCTTCTATGTGTGAAGCATACAGAGACCTTGTTGCTGCCACTTTGTCCTTCAGCTCCGCTGCTGACTACAGGCATATTAACATCACAGGAAATGAAGAAATGATAAGAAACCACATTATTTATACTTTAGAAATTGATAAAATATTTGAATACCTTGTTGTGGAACTCTAAGCATGAAGTACATATCTTTTCAACACACTGAAGTTGTTCATTTTGTTGAGCCATGGATGTGACAATTATACTTGACAGAGACCCGATCTTCTCAAGAAGGTCTGCTTGAAAACTGTTCACCACAGACCTGTTGGCAGCACTCAGTCTATCTTCTCTGGCTGCAATGTTAAAATAAGATGAAGAAAAACAATGTCATATTTCTCATTGAGTGAAACAGATGATTCCACTTCATTACATATAAGTGCACAACCTACCTATTTTTGAAAATAATGAAGCATTATCCCGGACGGACTTCTCCAGGTCACATCTCAAGACAAATGCCTGATGTGTCAAAGCATTTTCTGTTCCAAAAATCAGAAAGTAAGGAAGACATCATTCTTCTATATTTCCAGAAAAAATCACTGCATTCAGACCTGCTTTTTTCTGTTCGGCTATAACAAAATCCTTCTCCTTCAATGCATACTGATGTGTCTTGATATCTTCCTTTGCTGCAGCTAATAATTTGCAAGTATGCTCCAAGTTTTTCTGCACTTTTTGTGAAATTGGATATCAAAGTTTGAACAATCTTCAGAAACAAGTCACAAGTGAAAGATAGATTCAACCTCTGTGTTCTGTAGTCTATTGCCCAATTCAGATGATAATTGGGTCTGAGCATCTAATTTGGCTTGCAGTTCTTCAAATTGCTGTTAGTAAATGAAAAGGTTCAAAAGCTTAGTGGATTTGTTATTTAAGCAGCAATTCACATGTAATAAAAACAATATGTTTTACTCTTACCTTCTGGTTATTTTCAATCTGATCTGCCATTGCCTTGAGCCAACCAAAGTATAAGCATACAACATTAAAAAAAACAATCAAATGCAAAAAAAACAAATAGACAACACTGCTTTTATTTAAAGAAAAGAAGAAAAAAAGTAGTATGCATTATCAACATGCTGAATTTCAGTAAAAAAAAGTTCCAAAAGATCTGACATGACACAGAATACTAGAACCTCCAGCAATAATATGTGCACTAGTTTTCTACCTTCCTCTCACTCTCCTCTTGATAATAACGTTCCTTTGGAATGTAAACACCATTTTTCTCGCGGGAAGCATATACCTCTGGTAAAAGAAATAATGTTATCATTAGTGATGAAACCAAGAAGTGCCTGGGTGGCATGATCAATTTTTCCAAGGAACAGTCATCAGGAAAGAAATGATGGAAACCAGTATGAAAATCATATACCCGCTTTCAGCCTATCAATTTCAGAGTAGAGGTCCTTTATCAGTGTTGATTTCATCATCTTTTGGTTCACCTAAGCATGCCAATGAATAATAAATTAAAGTCCATCCTTCATGGCATATATAGTACACCAGCAGCTTTAGCAATGAATAGTAACTAATGCAGACAATAATCAAAAGAAAGCCATAAGAACTGGATGAATGAATAGAATGACCAAACTATAGCCACCATGAATCAATAGAAATAATCAGTTAGTTAGCAAGCCTGGATGTTGAGTGAAGAAAAAAAAACAATTTGCGTTAACTACTAAACCTAGTGTTCATTGTACATCTGATCTGGGTCAACTTTATACATATAACTCAAACACGGAGCAAAAATACAGGGGAAAAGGTGGAAAGATTTAAAGTACTCATTAGTGTAAAAAACACAACCTAACAATGACACTGCATAAAGTATATAACTTTAGAAGGCTAGCATCAAAAGAACTTTAGAGGAAAAAACCAGTAGCTCCAGTTAAAAATATAGTACCACTCAACCAAATTTTCTACAACAAAGGTGACAATTAGCTCAGTTCAGCAGACCACATGAAACCTCGCAAACCATAAGATAATGTGTATAAATGATAATAAAACAGATTAAATAAGATAATATGCACCATAATTATGAAAATAAAAAGATTCAACAGACAATACAAACCTCAGGCCTATTCTTTATGTTTTTTGCTCTGTGAGCATAATCTAAGGTGCTAAGAGTCTCTTCAAGGCAATGAACAGATGGTGAAACAGTAGCAATAATGCATGTCTTTGTCCGCCCACCTAATGAGTCACGAAGCAAGCGCGTCAACTTGCTGTCCCTGTATATTTGGAAGAAAAGAAACTAAAAATTGAAGGATAATATGCCACGCCTAAAAATGTACAATTGGAATATCATTGCAGGCAAACCTATATGGAATGTGTCCAAGATGCTCAACGAGAGCAGTTATAACACGTCCCAAAGTCAGCAAGCTTTTGTTGATCTCTCCAGCTTCTCTAGCCCGGCCCTAACATGTTCACACAATAAAAAAAAAACCAAAAAAAAAAAAAAACACAATGACCATCACCATTAATGGAGGTAGCAAATCATTACCATTTCAAAAAGGCGGAGTGAAAAAAAAAGGGGACTAGGGGAATTAGAATGAGATAATATTTATAGGTAACTAAGTAACAGTGTTCTTACCTCTCTGGCACCTGAACGTGAGATATTCTCAGACCCTGCCAAGTCAACCAAATTTAACTTGCCACATTTAATAAGTTCTTCACCTTCCGGAGTGGCTTCCTTTATGTGAATTGTTATTGAAAATAGTGAATGTGAGCGGCTGAAAATGCATTATAGGTTGTTAAAAACTGAGATACCATACAGATTGAAAAACAAAATCCAACAAATAAGGAAGATCACCATGCAATATGTATCACAATCACTACAGAAAACATCTCTCTATGAAGGAAGACATCAATGAAAAAAATTAATGACCTGGACTGTTTGTTTAGCAATGTCTCTGCCGTCCGACGCTTTGCAGACCCCCTTTCCAGCAAAGTAAAAATCTCATTAGCACTGGTCACTATTTCTTCTTCTAATCCCCTCACAAGAACTCCACCTTTTCCATCCTCCATAAGAGGTAAAGTCTTCTTTTGTTTTTCCTCTAAAAGAACCTTTGATATCTCTTCATGACCAAGCAAATCAGTGATTTCCTCATTATAAAGCTCCAAGAAAGTAACCTTAACACTATATTCAGCATTCTGACTTTCCAACGTGTCAAATATTTGCTTGACCGCCCTAGGGATGACACCTGCATCTGGGGGAAGTTGTCCATTGGGTCCACTCTGCAATTCATGACACACAACAAAAATGTCATATCATATGCTCAAAATTGACAAATCAAATCAATGAAGATATAGCAACTCCTACCTTCGCCCTCTTGCATTCCCCTTCCATTGTATATGTTTTCCCAGTCCCTGTTTGTCCATAAGCGAAAATTGTGCAATTGAATCCTTCTAACACCTCATTCACAATGGGAATTACAGCCTGATCATACAGGTCCTTTTGCTGTGCCAAGGGACCAAATACCTGAGGGAGATCATCCATGTTGATATGACAGTATTCAAAGTCCATGTAACACCCCAACATGCACAAAAAGTAAAAAAAAAAAGTAAAATAAGGAATAAGAGTCAGATATAGATCTACATAATACTACAACCACCAATCAGAGAAGTTCTTATTCCATTTCAACCTGCCAAAAAAACTGTTCTTTCACTTCAACCTGCTAACCCTAACAGTCATAAGTATTTCTGATGCATTTCCCAGATTAATACGTAATGTGTTTACTATTATTTCCACTGCATTTCCCAAATTAACGCGTATGGTTGTATTCCCATCATCAAACAATCCATATAACACTACAAGTCTACAACACCCACCAATCAAAAACTCCACTTCCTCATCATTTCATCAACCCCGTTAACCCTCTCATTATACAATAAAGTAATAAGTGGGGTGCTTCTGAGTTCTGACAGATTAAAAAGATTTCACTAGTCATGAATCCTCACAACTACAAAAAAAAAATCAAAATTTTCTGATAAATTGACGAAAAGTCTTTAACAGTTAAATTTAAAAAAAAAAAACAAATGCATCAACAATGGCCCCCAATAAAAAAAAAGTTTCAAAATGCAAGACAAATGTGAATACCACGCGAGAAGAAACCCCAAAAATCAAATCAGAAGATCCACTCAGAACTCCAAAATAAACCCTAAACAGAAGAAGAGGATCGGCGGACCTTGTCGAACGTGAATACACGGTCGATCTGCTTCCCGGCAATCTGCTGGGACACGGCGACCTCCCTCTGGTACTCGTTGCACGTCACCACCTGCGGCGCGTTGTTCCTCAACTCATCCTCGTTGAAAGGCCTTCAACACCCAAAAAAAAACAAAAAAGAAACCTCAGATTCTACATAGAAACTCGACAGATCGAACGAAACCCGAACCCTAGATCGAGAGAATCTTCACCTGCAACGCAGAAGGACCTGGACGTTCACCGCCTTCTCCTTCGACATTCCGATCGACAGAGAGAGTGTGTGTGCGTGTTGTGTCTTTAATGGCGGATCGATTGGGGGTTCTGTCGGAATTTTTTTTTTTTTTTAAATCGTGGGATTTGTTTGAACAAGGAGCGGGATTTTGAATTTTTGGGTTTCTACGGGGGAGCCCTCACTTAGGGTGTCGGAGGGAGATCTGGACCGTTGGTTCGGGGAGGGATTGCGGAAGATCAGACGATCTATGTGTGGAGAGAAGGATTAACGAAATGATACGTTGGATTGAATCGAACACAGTGCCTGTAATCAATCACATTTGTTTATATATAAATAAATGATGCCATTCAAGTTATTAATTAGATTACATAAGTTTATATATAATTTTTAAAAAGTAAAAACACGTGAATAATCTGCGTCTTGAACAGTAGAATGAAGTAAATGTAACATGAAGAACATTTTTATCAACCAAAACGCAAACCACATATATTTTTATTTTTTTAAAATAATAAATACTACCTAATGAGGTATATATTTTAATAAAAAGTGTATATCGATCTATTTTGAGTTAAATAAATATATCTTTAGTAAGTATAAAAAAATTTAACGAGATATACACATCGTCTAATAAGGTGTATGTTTCATTGAATTTATAACAAAAAATATAGGACTATATTTTAGATTGTAAAAAATAAGTGTAACAACACCAATGTAACATTATCCCAGCGCTTACCTAAAAAAAAAACATGGAAAAAGATATGCATAGCCCCATTGCAGCTCCAATTGCAGTCCATCCCGTTTTTCTTTTATTTTTTAAATCATATACTCACCTTTTGAATTGCATGTTGTTATATAAAATGAAATATATACTAAGATACATTAGTGTATTTTTTTTATAGTAAAAAAATAAATAAAAAATTGAATCATATACTATGATATGATCCATATACTATGATAATGTAGTATATACTACGTTATCATATGAAAAAGGACTATCCGCGCTCAAACACTATCCCAGCGCCTAATATTGTACTGGCATGGGCCAACAAAAGCCCATAATAGATGGTGGGTCAAAGCCCCATCATATGATTCATATTTCACCGCATTCCTAATGCATTATTTAAAAAAAAATATTAGATTAAGTCACATTCACCCATCAAAACTCAGACTTCAAGTGTTTTCATTTTTTAAAAATAGTAGACATCATCTAATTAGGTGTTTGCATTGATAAAAAGTACATATCGCTTCATTTTGAGTTGAATGAACCCATTTTTAATAAGTGTAAAAAAAAAATTAGTGAGATATATACATCATCTATCAAGGTATATGCTTCACTGAATCTACAACGAGATATATACATCTGTGTTTTGAACTGAGAAAAAAACTAACTGTAGCAGCACTCTATTTAAATTATTATTCAAAATTTCACTATAAATATTTTAAAATCATCACTATCACAGCTATATATACACACACATATTCTACCACACCAACTGATCTAGACATATGTTTGGGCCACTTTGATAACTTTGGTTCTATAAAAGAATTCATCATTTCTAAGAATTCAATTTTAATAAATAATGTAAAAAGAAAAAAATTGATTGAAATATTTAGAAATGAATACAATGAAGGATTCCAAACTTTTCCTCAGTGTTTTAGAAGAAAATGAATAAGAAAAAACATCAAACTGACTCATCATATCTATTCACTGACATGCAAATATGAATCATATCTATTCACTGACATGCAAATATGAATGAGCGGCATATTTTACAGTCTCTAAGTGAGGTGTTTTATCACATATATATCATGGTAGTGTCATGTCATTTTTTAGTGGAATGGACATCTTTTATCTTTAAATTTATTCTCTGGTTGGGATTTATGTTTCACCTTTTTTCTTCAGTGAAACATCTTTGAATGAAGCCCCGTGTAGTATTACTTTTGATGAAACATACCCATGATTGAACAGAGCACGTACATTTCATTTTATTTAAAAAATAAATAAATATATTATTTGATTTTGACTAAAAATATTATAGAATGCAAGTGATAAAACTGATCGACACACGCAATACTAAAATGAATGATGTTTTTTTTTTTTAACATAAAGTACAAAGCCCTGATAAAGTTTGGGTCTTCGGAGGCCAGAATGATTGGTGGAGGCTGAGTGGAGCAGAAACTCCGTGAAACTATTTCAGAAGGCTATATAAAGTGTGGTAGGACTCGAATCTGTATCCCCTTGTGAGGGAGGCATCCCACATTATCCATCTATTAGCAACAGTCTATTATGTTTCATGTAACAAAGCTCAATAAATATAAAATATATATTCAATAAATTGCATATATATATTTTTTAAAAATATACAAAACATGTTCTTTAGTGAAATGAGACCGCACACATCACTCTACGTGTGACAACAACATAATAAAATCTATATTTTGAGCTTCCAGAATGGATAATGTTAGGTACAACACCAAATGCAGTTTCAAATACAGTCTTCACTTGTTTTTAATTTTTTTAACATAGTAAATGTTGAGCTCGCGTTGATGCCACTTATACCACATCATTATCAATATACGCAAAATAAAAATAAAATGACCTAGACAAAATCATGAATATGGCATGTGATGAGTATGGTACATTTGGTTATCCACTTCTCTATTAGTTGAAATGAAACATTACTTGATCAAAAAATGTTATTCCATTACATAAAAGATACAAATTAGCACAAGATTATATATTGCAATTTTGAGAAATCAGGACCTAGAACTATGAAAGAAGAGGATGAGAAGCGTACCTCCATGGATCCTAAACCATGATCAGTGGAAATGACTGACCAGCTCGAGTTTGCGCGACTGGAAAAATTTACACCTTCCCTTGCCGTTCGACTCTATTTCTTCTGATTTCCTCTTGCATCCGGTGAAGCCGATGTTCGTCAGCTTCAGCTGCCTTTTTTTGCTTCCACTGCTCGAACCCTCTTCATCACCTTTATCGCACTCCCTAAAAACCATCAGCTAAGTGAATAATGAGCCATGCTTAAGATGAAAATCATCTATTTAGCTAATTATACCAAGGGACTGTTTGGAACTAATATTTATAAAAGAACGCTGAGACACCCGCCACATCACCAACACAGTTTAAACTCTACTATGTTATGCTCTTATGACAAAAAAAGTAAAAATATGTGCATTCAATTCATATGAGTATGTATTTCACTTTTATAAAAAAAAATTACTTCATTATCCAAATATATATTTAAAAAAAAAATCAAAACATAGTGCCATCTACACACGAGGTTGCTAAAATGACTGACCATAACATTTTCCTTTTTAATATTTCATAGAAGTTGCTCAAAAGTTACTCTTAACCAACCTTTTCAATAAAGCAGTTTTTATTGACTTATTAACACACAAAATCTGAAACCAAAAACTAAAGTAAATACTAAAAAAAAAACTGTTTGGAATTGTTAAGTAGTTCCAAACGGCACCTAAGCAGAAAACTGTCCTATTGATATGAATCTATTGATAGATTGAGTGGAGATGGAACTCACCACAAGACTTCAATCATGCTCTTGAAATAGGGAGTGCATGTTCCCCAACTAAAGCGCACCAAACTTGGGAAGCCAAACAGCAGATGCTTGTGATTAGCCAGCCATGCTTTAGTTTCAGGATCTGATATCGATTGCCTCATTAGCCAAATAGAATTCCAAAAAGAAAATAAAAAACATAGGAAACACTAGGGTTGATGTAGTACAGGGAGCAAGAAAATCTAAAAACGGGGGTCTGAAAGGGTCAATGAAAGGCCTAAACTTCAGGGGACCATAACTATTGATCTGCGCATCAAAATAGTTTATTTTATACTCCTATTGGAGTAGATCAACGAGTTCGTTGCAATGGGAAACTGCCAAAGGCACATTGCGGACTACTCAGTTTTCAAAAATTCCTTCAATTCAGTCCTCAAAAGTTTGTTTCCCTGAAAATGTCATTTATAGTAAATTAGTAGTTTACCATCGATAGGTGAATTTGTCATTTTGGCAGAGTCATATTGCCACCCTTTTACTATCGATAGGTGAATTTGAGTATTTAGAATCATGTTAGCTTGCTTTACTACTCATTAAGAATCTGTTCTTACTATTTGTGGTCTACAAACGTTAGTGTCACTACACTAGTATGTTCAACTTTTCGAATGAATCAAAATTTTCAGTGTTGGTTTTATTCCTTGTGAATTCAAAGTTTTCTCTATGAAGAAGACGTCATTTTCTTCTTTACATGCGCTACTGCTACATTAAGTGTTCAAGAGCACAGCAAAGTATTGCCATACCTCCTGGATATCCTGACCCAAAATTCCTGTCCATGGCTTCAGCTGTTTCATCAAGCACCCAGTCTCGCACCGCCTTGTCCCTTGTCACCTGATTCAGATATGGCCCATTCAAAATTATTCTTTTTATTCATTTATATGTTACACATATACCAAACTGAACATATGCAATATTAGTGACATTTTAAAGGGATAAGAATGAGATAATTACCTTTGCAACTATGCTGGCCCCACTAACGACTGGATATAGACTGTCTGCCTTCTTCGCAACCACAAATTTAATCCCGGGAAAATATTCAGACAATTTGATTCGATATTTCTCAGGATCCCCAACAGTATCTACATAAACCTGCAGTAGTTACAATAATGTTCATGGGAAGAAAACAATAAAGAAAATGTTAAATTTCATCAACAGTATGCATTTTATTATGCAATAATGAAAATAATTCAGAACATTGAATTAGCTTTTGTTACCTCAGTTAGCAGGACTCCAATGCGAAGAACCCTTGTAACCAGGCCAATAGCAGAATTGTGTGAAATTTCATTCAAGTTGACTTTTACCCTGTTTGGCATGCCCAAAAAAACAAAAAAACGTTAAGTTGAAGTTTCCAGGTCCCCAATCGAATATATGAGAAAAGTCATATGTTTATCAGAATAACACTAACTTCCTCAGCATTTTGGCTGACAACTCCCTTGGATCTATTACATCAACCTCCCATCCAATTGAATCATCTTTCTTTAGGTTTTCAAACAGTTCTTCCCGCTTTTCTTCTTTTAGGGTCTTTGAATCTGAATGATAAACAAATGGATGGGTAAGACAGATATATATTAAATAACGCAGTGTTGAAGAGATTGACCAAAGCCATGAGGGTCCTCAGGTACTGCGATATACTGTCAGCTCATACTATATGAGGATGGAAGTTGTTAAGCAAGATAAATAATTTAAACTTGAGAGATATGTCCGATGTAGTTTACTAAATGGCAATTATCCATGTCACACAATTTGAACTTGCAGAATTGGGAGATAAGGATACTATCCATTCAGAATGTCACATGACTGACTCCAAAATGGATCAGCACGGATTCTCAATCCATCAGTTTCATTAACTAGACATATTAATGGTGAAATCACAGGGAATGTAAACATCATAGAGGAAAAAGTAAACAAATTCCTTTACAAGGATACAAATTCAATGAATTATAGTCATACAAGAATGAAACCATTTGAATTCCATATAGTGCAGCAAATTGATTAAACAAAAAATTATGTTTTCATTGCAGCTTTTATCAAATTAAATGACTGAACTTCAAGTCTTTTCAGATGATCAAACAACTTCCCTGTTCAATGTGTGTAACCCAGCAGAAAAGGCTTTAACTTATTATAACAAACAATAGGAGATGCATGGCATAAGATCAATAGAATGCAATATAGATCAACAGGAGGAAGGACCTCTTTTAGGATTCTTGAGCATGGCATAAGGCCTGATAAGACAGTTACAGGTACCCCACACCGTACAGCCAAGAGGATAAACAGCTCCTCTAACAAGAGGAGAAAAAGCAGGTGATAGAATAGTGTTCCATGACAAAGAGTCTTTTGACAAATGAATCGAGTCACTCTTTTCGTGGATTCAAGCCTTTTCTCAAGTTCAGACCAGAACCCACTTTCTCTTTCTTTTTTGAATGAGTTGGAGGAGGGAGGAAGGAGCTGCTTGAATTGAACCCTCAAAAGAATATGAAGCAGTTCCAGCGGCATATGCCCTATTGTAAGCTCTCGATGAACTAATATAACAATGAAGAAAATAGCTACTAAGACTGAGAATGCATGTTCTGAAGATGAAGATCAAAATGAACAAAAGAATGGAGTTATTACAAGGGAATCAAATTTAAAATTTGATGTATCCAAGCACATACATAATTTCACACATATTTCAGGATTAGCCTTATTAATTGCTGCCTCACATATGTTAAGACTTTTTTAATATATTAACTTCTATACCTGTAACTACCGGAACAAATAACATCCACACCTCTTCTCCTTGCAGATTTGCAACTCGTTGATTGCCAACTCTGCATCAATCTAACCGTGAAACTCACTACGTGGGTCTCAGCACCTAAACCTAAGCTTCCTTGGAAATGCTTTTTCATTACATTTTTCCCAACATCCAACGAAGTCATACATTTCAACCAGACTACCCAACACTTCAACACTATTGCTTTATCTTTTACGGGAAAATTCTTTACTATCTCTGATTCACTCTAAGGCAAGGAACCAAAAGCACCAATAAGCATTTCCCTCAAATGATTCGCAATAATCAATAATGACACACCGCTGCAAATTAAAACTAAGCGATACACCCTTTTACACAAAAAAACACACGGAACAAAAAAATGAACGAAATTTCCGCATTCCATGCCAAAATCCTTCTTTAAGCACTACAAAAGTTTGTGTTGCTGATCTATACATACTGGTCAGGATATCATCATGTAAAACTTCTCCTTTAATCATATCATCCATGTTATCAAATTTTCCATGTCATTGTGAACTAAACAATCTAAAAGCAAGCAATCCTCGGTCTAAGCCCGTGACTGAAACACTTCCTAACCCTATTTTTTGAATGTTACATAATCAACAACCATTCATAACCAATTACAACCCCAATTATCATGAACCCGTCACCAATCACAAGCAATTCACTTGATTTCAACTTCAAATCTACTCAATCTCATAAAATAATCAAAACCCACATAAAATCAAACAAAATTAATAACACAATATAAAGAGAGAGAGAATGAACCTGCAAAGTTCAGAGAAGAGAGGGTCTTCTGGTAAGAGAGGGGGCAGTACAAGCATCCATACACCATGGGTCCTGAATCAATCAAAACAAACAAGAACCCAAATACCCAATACATCAAAACCACTCAAATTAGGGTAAAAAAACAATTTTGACGAGTGCGTTTAAGAGAGAGACCTAAAACGGGGCCTCTCCCAGCTTCATCGATGCCCATGATGCAGGGCTTTGACGCCCAGGTCGGCGGACCCTCCGAACCCATCGATCAATCGTTGAATCGAAAACCAACGAAGGAAAAACAAACGATCAAATTATGATCGACGCATGAATACAGGGAGATTTGCCGCCAACTTTTTTTTTAGGTTCCCGGTTTGGAAGAACAAAAACCCTGAGAAACAAAATGACGAGGAAAATGATTCTCAGCCCCAGGCACAGGTGGCAATATCGGATACACCCTTGCAATAGTTTTCGATAATCACTCTCCACATTTAATGGTCCATTAGAATTTTCTTACACGGAAAGAATAATAAAGTTTTAATTATCATTTATTTTTTTGTTATGACAATTGAATTGTTAATCGTCCATCATCGACGATAAAAAAAATTTCAACGCTATAATTTTTTGTAAGAACACAGAGAAACAGATTAGAAGATTTTTTTCCTCGTTTTTGAACCTCTGATTTATTTGTTAGAAGACTTTCATCATCTGATCTGATCTGAAATAACAATTGATCAATTTATAATGTCAGTTGATTTAGATGTAACATTGTTATTGCTTGTTTTTTCATGTATTTTCATTTTTCTTATTGGATTTCATATTTAATGTTATCTGAATCTGTTGTTTTTTATGTTAAAATTGTTTTCTGGAGAACTTTTTAGAGTGCTGATGTTATATTGGCATTGACTTAAACAACATTAAAAAATCAGTTACATTTCTTGCATGCATCTCTGATCAACTAATTTTTTATAAGAACACAGAGAAGCATATCAGAAGATTTTTTTCTCGTTTCTGAACCTCTGATTTATTTATTGGAGGGCTTTCAACATCTGATCTGATCTGAAATAACAATTGATCAATTTATAATGTCAGTTGATTTAGATGTAACATTGTTATTGTTTATTTTTTCATGTGTTTTCATTTTTCTTATTGGATTTCATATTTAATGTTATCTGAATCTGTTATTTTTTTATGTTAAAATTGTTTTCTGGAGAACTTTTTAGAGTGCTAATGTTATATTGGCATTGACTTGTGCAACATTCAAAAATCAGTTACATTTCTTGCATGCATCTCTTATCAACTTTTAGACAGAAATTTCTAACTGTAGTTGTTGGCGAAGAATCATTGTCAGACTGAATTATTCACTCTCCAATCAAGGGTTGAAGTGAAAGGTAGCTACCATTGAAAAGGAAAACATCTAATGTTTTCAAGTCAAAGAGAAAGCAAGCGAAGATTTTTGAAAATTGCAATGTGCAAGATGTTGGTAAAACTATTGGATCTGCTGCTTTGTGATTCCATTATTTTCCTTAGCATTTTTTTTTTCAGTGACATGTTTTGTAATCCTTTTGTTGATTTCTGGAAGGTTTTCTAATGTGTTCTCCGAGATACTGGGTTACATTTACCATAATTCAGTTACATTTTACAATTGTTAGTTACATCGTTAAAAAGTTAGTTACATTTCAATTTAAACCACTTACATTGTTACAAATTTATATAACAATATTGCTACATATTTTAAATTTTAGATACATTTAACATAAATCATAGTCTATGTTAGTGACAAACAACCAATACCACTTGGTTTACATTCTTCAAAACATAAAAAAGCATAAGAAACTATAGTTTTTCATTTAAACACATTACAATATATTCTTGAGATGTTTGCTTCTTTCAAAAAAAATTTTGCACCCATATACATGACAAATTTTCCACATATATACATGACTAAATACTCAGAGTCACTGATCAAACTTCATTGTTCTAACTCTATGATCATTATTTGTATATGTTCTCTGTATGTCATTTAGGAAACTTTTTATAAGCTGTGTTCTAACGTATGTGCACACATTCTTTGTCATATTTATCAACAATTTCTCATGAAGGGCATACTGTCTCATAACATGAATGATCATTGTCCAACAGTTCATTATGCAATTTAATCAAAATGAATTTTGTTAAAGAGTTTTTTATATTGTAGTTTTGAACATGTAATGTAGTAAATATACATACGAAAACTAATATGATTTTTTCCACTTCGATATAGTAAAAACACTTCATGAAATATCTGATCATTTATAATAAATTTAGTACATATATTTCTATTTATGATTTTTTATTTAATAAAACATATTTGACAAAAATTTTCATGTGGAGAGAATGTAGTCAAGATTATATATATTTGTATCATGTTAATAGAAAATACTTGGCAATTATAAATTGATAATTACATTATTCTATGTCTATACTTAACCCTAACTAACTATCACAATGTGAAACTAATACCATATTTCCTTAAAATTGACTCATTAATTAATTTTGGCATATAAATATTCTAAATATATTTAAACTCTGAATGGAAGACCACCTTTGTGACTTAAATATAAAAAAAAAAAGTAGAACTACAAGATACTACATTTGAAAGTTCATCAAATTATTATTGAAATGCAATCACATAAACCAATTCAAAAACCTAATACAATTAAAAAACCAATTCAAAAGAACACTTAAAACTCAAAAAAATAAAATTAAAATAAAATTGTGACTATATGAGATATAATTGAAAAATTAATAAAAATTTATTTATGTAAAATAATATTTAAAACTAATGAAAAATAAAAATAAAAATGATTATATATGTTTTAATTAATGAGGTTTCGATAAAGAAGTCATTAATTGTGTTGAAAATATGAATTATGTATAAAGTATGCATTCATAGATATTTTATATTATCACAACATATCAAAAATATATAAAATATAACTAACATACATTATAAAAAAATAATTGACAAAAAAATGAATAATTAATGTCCCATGTGTTCAAGTAATCTAACTAATCCACACTACAACTTATTTGTTATCCACATTACACGCAACTTATTTGTTCCTAAGTGTTCAATTAATATGAAAGTTTAAAATCACCCAAACTCTAAAAATACATACCCTGCCATAAAAACGATAAGATTGGTATTTGATCAACAAATTATATGAAACATTTTTTTATCATACAAAACCTATATCGCATCACATCAAAACAAGAGCAAACAACATCCTAATCAAAATAAACCAATATCAAATTTTAATATCCAATTAAAGGAGTAGAACATTTTCATCTTTATGCAACCCCAAGCAAATAAATTTAAAAAGATTAAAAAGAAAACATTACCTCGATTTTGCATTGAAGAAAAATTATTTATATCTATAAATGCATGCACCTATCATTTTACTTGATATAATAAAAAAAATAAAAAACATTCCAATAAAATATATCATTAAAAATGTATAAAAAAACAAAACACTTATAAAAAATCAAACCAAAGAAAGAAGAGTTCCTGACAATCCTTCCTCTACACTTCTCTCATGCATTTAGAAATAATAATTGGCTTCCCATTATCATCTTTTAAAGATCCCTACATTCTAAGACACCATTCAATTAAGACCAACCATACATAATAAAATAAATAACACAACATATGTACACATAAATAAATAAATAACTAATATGCTTGCAAACAAAAATAATTTTCGCCTTAGAGATAAACTGCTTTATATAGGACTACATATAGATTTAGTGCTAAAAAAAAAAGATAGATAGAGAGGAGTTCAAACAGCTTAATATTAGGAGATTCAATCTCGGAATAAATCAAATCCTTAAAATGTAAAAAAAAGTATAATAGTATTACACATTTCCGTATCTTTATTTCCCCACAAAATCTCAACAAAATATATTCAATCATGCACAAATGTTTAATATGAAATACATAGATTTATAAGGAATATTATATTCAAATTCATAGTACATCTTATATTATTTATTTTAGTACATGGGGGATTTTTTCATTCTATTACAAAACAATATTCATGGAAATATAATTTAATGGATATAGATGGTGAATATATTTAATTTCAAAATTAAAAAAATTAGAATATATGGATATGATTTATTGATTTTAAAATATTAAAATAAAAATATATTGATATGATTTAATTAAATTTGATTTTGACATCTTTAAATATTTATGATTTATCTAAATCTGATAATAATATATTAGTAATTAAACAAATCATAATCTTATTAGATAAGATTGTATCATTGAATAATTTTAAAATTTTAAATAAATATATTATTATTAGTAATTAAAAAATTGATTAAAAGATAAAAAGAAAAATGAAAATACTGGATCGCATAATTCTTTTAATAAGTAAGTAATAGATATATATTTTAATATATATCAATTGTAAAATAATAAATCTTTATAACGTTTGGTATAAAAAATAATCCAGATAAACTACGGACAGTTACCCTAATTTTGCAATGAAAATGGAGATGTTTTGTTCCACCTGAAGGTTGAAATAACATTTATTCCCCTTTTTATCTCAATTTTGACATATGTAAACATAAATAAAATTGATAAATTTTTTATCATCAAAATTATGATAATTTATTCTCAAAACTTTAATCATTTGTCAAACTAGCTCTAAAAGCTCACACGAAGACAAGAGGTGGCTCTTCAGCTAGACTTCTATTCACTCCCACGTGTCTTATGAATTCAAATCCTTCCCGGTTTCACTTACGTACAAAAATTGCTGGTTTTTCATAGTCTAATTGGGCTTACGCATTCGAGATGGAATCTACTCAATATTGATTTCTATCAGCACATATCAATCTTCAATTAATAAATGACACGTGTTTAATGTCATTGGAAATGCATGTCAACACTTGATTGAAAACTGATATGAGCTAATTAATGAATGAAGCACTGATTGAACTCATTCTCTTATGAGGGTGTTGGTGGTGGTAGCGCATCCATGTGAGCCGTCAAGGAGCGGAATGTGGAGACAAGCCTGGCCTGGTTGGAGCAGAAGCGGAGGAGGAGGGAGAGGTAGTGGATGGCCTCGTGGGGGAGGAGGGAGGAGATGAAAAAGGGGAAGAGGTGGGAGTGGGTGCTCTCCATCACTTCTATGCACTTGTCAATTACCCCCTCCTCATCCTCCAGCAGTGACAGTAGATCCCTCTCCTCCTCCATGAAGTGCTCCCTCGTGTTCTCCTGTGCCATAATAACAAAGTTCGCATAAAAAAATGTTATATTTGATATAGTATGTGTACATTCATAAATCATCTAGGATAATGCAAAAAAATAAAGAGGTAACTAGATTACTTTTTAAATAATTAATATGTATTAATGAACGTCACATGCATTAGTCACTCGGTCCACTCAATCTCAATCCACCTTTTGTAGCCTAATTTACAGTCGTTAAGATCACTCAATAGTGTGGTATATATCATACTATATCAACATAAAACATTTATGAAAATTGTTAAAAATATGAATTTAATTCTTTTTTAGCTGGTTATATGAATTTAATTCTGGAACATGTGTTTTATTTTTTAAAAATATATAAGTTATTAGACAAATAAATAATTTTAAAAAATTATATTTTTAAAAAGGAAAAGGAAAAGCAAAAGGAAAAGAACACATAAAAAGTTAAAGATTTAACCAAACTTCCAAACAACCTAAAAACACTATTATATGAAGCAAGATGTTAACTTTTCGAGGAATCCATCTCCAAAAAGTTGGCTTTTACGTCAAGAAACTCTATAACCGTTATAAATTATGAGTTCGCCCGAATTATACATTATTATTATATATATTTAAAATAACGCAATGAATTAGACGGTCAGGAAACACACCTGCAAGGTCCTGAGCCTACCGACCAGATCCACCAACGCCTCCTGATACGCCGGGGTCCACGAGTCCATCACTCCCACGGCCTTGATGTCCTCCTTGATCCCGTTCATCATCGGCAAGTCCCTCGCGTGCTCCTCTGTAGCTATCCTCGACAATCCTATCCCCCCCATCCAAACAAAGTTATTTCCAATCAATCTTAAAAAACAATTTTACGGGATCATAATAATTTAACTGTTATCTTTGACATAATTGAAAAAATATAAGAAATATGAATCAATTTTTTTAAAAAAAATTTGGAGACACTATGTTGTGAGGGTCAAAGGTCAACTTTATATCTAAAGGATCCATTTTTTCTAACCTCAAAATTTTGTTTGGAATATCAAAAATAAAATAAAAATGAAAGATTCTAAACTGAATTAGTGGTGTGGTTTGCGGAATAAAATTTAAATTAAACCTGTTTTAGAAAGAAAATTCGGTTGAACAAACAAAATGGGTGTTTGGTCTAGTGGTATGATTCTCGCTTCGGGTGCGAGAGGTCGCGAGTTCGATTCTCGCAACACCCCCCCCGAACATAGAATTTTTTTTTTTTTTAATTTTTTTGAAAGTTGCAAAGCTGATGAAGTTAAAACATCTACGCGGAGCAATTTAACTGACCTCGGTCGGCGCGTTCGAGAGCGGGAAAGACGATCCGCTCCTCCATCTGCGCGTGCTCGAGAAGCACCTCCAGCAGCATCGAATACAACTTCCCGAGCCCCCTCGGACTCCCGACACGTGTCCCCTTCCCCACCGTCAGATCCCCCGCCATCTCCACCGCCCGATCCACCAGCCTCTCCAGGCTCCGGTGCTGGATCGCGACCGCGGCCGCAAGCGGCGGAGATCCGGAGGAGAAGGGACCGGGGACGACGACGGGGGGGCCGGCGAACCTGCGGTCAATGTAGCGGAGGAGGGAGTCGAGGTCGCCGGAGACGGCGTCGGGACCGCACTGGAGGAGGATCGGTGAAGAGGGGTCGGAGGGGACGAAGCGGACGGCGACGGATTTGAAGAGGAGGGCGAGGCGGAGGGAGGCGGCGACGGGGCAGGCGTCGGAGCCGTGGAGGCTGACGGAGGCGGGGGTGGATGTCAAGGCGTCGTCGGACGGGGAGATGTCGCGTCGGCTCTGCTTCTTCACGCAGTTCCCCATCGGAAACCCTAATTTTTTGAAGGATCGGAAATCGCCATTGATGATAAATTGAAGGGGGGAGAGAGAGAGAGAGAGAGAGAGAGAATTGAATGCGGAGAGGTGGAGAGGGCTTAAATACGAGACGCGAAGTTGAGGGTGGGTGTATTTACGGAAATGCCAACGGAGCAGAGGCGGGAATCATGGACTGGATTGGGTCCGTCCGATGCGCGGGTGGGCCCCTTCCGTTTCGGTTTTTTTTTTTATTATTTGTATTTCTGGCGGGCTAGTCTGACGTGGCAGTTACACGTCAGTGATGACACGTGGAATGTTATAGATGTAAGTTGGAACGGTATAGGTATAAGTTTTTCATTAAAATATATACATTAGATAAATACATGTATGGACTAACAGCAGGACTATTATCCCCATCCACGGATAGAAAATGACAAGTAATACCTTAAGTCATTGTTTGGGAAGTAGTACATAGGTGAATAAGTTTAAAAACATATTTGCTTGTAAAAAAATAAAGAGTTTGTTTTGCATATACACCCATGTTACGATCTCTGTTTATAAAAATACCACTGTTAGAATTTAGATTGTAAAAATACCCCTCATAAACTAATAAGCAGTGCTTTCGTACCCCTCCGTAATTAGCAAAACAAAATCGCTCATAGTTAATTTGTTAACCAAACATGTGGGATTATCTATCTACCCCCAACTAATACTACCCTTACTCAACCCGTATACCTTCTCACCCTCTCTCGAAAACCCTCTCCTTCCTCTCATTTCTTCTCAACCAACCCTAACCCTAGCTCATCTCTCTCTCTCTCTCTCTCTCTCTCAACCAAACCCTCGCCGCCAACCAAAATTACTCCAAATTGAACCCAAAATTTTTTTTAGTCTATTTGAATAGGGAGATGTTGTGTTGATTATCATGTCTTGTTAAAATTGTCATGCTTGAAATTGTCAGGATAAATTATTTTTGGGATTTTGATTTAGGGAAGGGAAAACAAATGACTGAGAAGAGAGGAGAGGCTTGGGCCAAATAAGGTGTGGACTTTTCCTCTGCTATGAAGAGGAAACACACGAATTTGGACCCAAAAATTGGAAAAACAAAGAGAAAAGGAGGAAGAAGGAGGAGATAGATGGGTTCATTAAAAAAAAAAAAGAGTTGAAGGAGGGTATATTCGATTTTTCCATGCACTTAATAGAGGGTAACAATGATTTTTTAACCAAACCTCATGGATCCTAACCACAAGGGTATCGAAACATTGCTTATTAGTTTAGGAGGGGTATTTTTGCAATCGGAATCCACACAGGGGTATATATACAAAAAAAAACCCCAAAAAAGATATTTTTACATCAGAATATGTGTGAATAAACTTGTGTTGATATTTCATATTTGTTTTACGAATTATGTTATTCTACATAATCTATTCTATTAGTGCAATGTGATCCACATGTTAAATAAATTGTCATAATCTTTTCTAAAAACATTCCAGAGAAATAAAACACAATAATGATTCAATCAAAACAATAAAAGATACAAAAGTAAGATCTATAGCACATTTTTTTGGAATTAAAGATCTATAGCACAATTACCGGAAAGGCCTCAATAAGACAATATGAGGAACCCATAAAACCAAAGTTTGAATGAGATGCAAATCATATCATCAATAAACCACTACGTGGGGAATGATTTCTGGTTCTCCTCCATGCGACCGGATCTCGTGGGCGATCCGGGCTTTGAATGTGAATCCGAAAAGGAATGAAAATAGCTTCCCTTCAAGGTTGATGAGGTCCTGTCGTTAAGTCTCGTAGCTCTCCTCCTCTTCCGATTACTTGTAACTCACATCAGTGTGATGCCGGCTAACACTCCTCCCGTCGTCGGTATTCAAGTATTCAAGAAGAAAACATTGATTCTTACCAACTGCACCATCTTGCAATTTATACAGCCAGTAGATTATTCAAGAAGCAATAAAATAATTGCATCATTTGGAAAAAGATTAAGATCTTGGAGACCCAAATAAATGTGGGAATTGTTAGAAAAAGTTAGGAAGAACAAGGACAAAAGAAATACCGCAAACTCACTCCTAGTTATCCCTTGTGCAGCATGATTCGGCATCCAAGTTTTTCTTTTACATTTAAATTATAATATGAAGTTCCAGTCATGTATACATTTCGGGTTCACAGTAAACTAGATCAAGGATTTCATCATATTACCCAACAGCTGTAGCAAGCAGAGCCCAAAAACAAAAATAAAAGAAACACAAAAAAATTGCTTTCATGATCAATGATATTTTAAAGCATTCAAGCATGACAAAAACATATTTCATGCCATGCAAAAAACTAAAAGCATACCTCCAGCAGCTTATGTAGTCGATTGTGGACGAATCTTAAATATTCCAAGAATCTTTTTGTGATTGCGTTGAATCTGACATGCATCATATGCTCTAATATGTCACCAAGGTGATCCCATTCCCCTCTAAGAATAATCTGGTCTAGCAAATAAGCTTTCTCTGGTACAACAACAGTAACATCATGAGGTGGAATATAAGGTACTGGTCCTTGCTCTCGCTTTCTATCATTTCTTGGGTCCCCTCATCATTTTCTTGCTGCGCAATGAATCCATATTTTTAATCTGTGGCAATCATTGGGTAATTTGTTACACATCCTTACATATAAAGCAAGGTTCTGGTGATGATAGATACAAGTTGAAGCCTTTCTCCAAATTAATCCAATACAATCTATGTCAAATAATAGAAAATCATGAGAGTTTTGCAAATTTCTCTCATCCTTGAAAAATTATGAGCAAAAATAGTGAATCTGATTAGAGATCAAAGTAATGCTTTTTGTTAGTTTTACATTGTTGGATTTTTTTTGGTCTGACATCCTTTTTTATAGCTGTAATTCTGGATTTGAACATGCAATGTAAATAATGCTAATTGGTAAAATCATTTTTTTTTAGGATGAGTGATGGATAGGGCTGCAACTTGGGTCCGGTTAAACTCGAACCCGATGGGTTGAACCTGATTTTTACATGGGTTGAGTTGGTCAAATCGGGTTCCAGTTCGGATTCGTATAGGCCAATTCAGGTTGACTCACAAATCGGGTTGGGTTCGGATTGTGGTTCGGATTGGCTCACTCACAACCCGACCCAACCCGAACCTGTAAATTAATAATTAAAAAAAAATCACGGCCGTTCATTATGTAGTTTCTAATCTAGGCAGTCCAAATTTTAGGTAAACCTAACTAATCTTACAAGTTGGGTCGAATTGATTTATTTAATTTGCACATCATGTTAGAAAATGAGGTTGGGTCAGGTTTGTTTATTTAATTACGAGTTGGATTTGAGTTAGTCCAATCCGGGTTGAAAATCGGGTTGAATCGAGTTAAAGTTGAGTAATTTAAAATTCGGATTAGATTCGGGTTGGGGTCAACTAGAACCCAACTCGTCCGAGTTGTAGCCTTAGTAATGGAGAACAATTTTGGTTAAATCAGTCTTTTTATCGATGCATTGCCCCTTTCCTACAATGAAATTTACCTAATAAATATGTTCTGTTGAATCTTTGAGCAATCATCTTGTACTTTGACAGTGATCCCCGTCACGTCCTAAACATCTATTTGCAGACATTAAAGCATGAGAACACTGAACACTCCACTTTATTATCCCATATATTCTCCCCAAACATACATAATATGTTTTCATGGAACAAAAAAGGTCCAAAAACGGTTAGCAAAGTGACTGGACATGGCATCTAAATGACAACAAAATATCAAACATTAGTCAAATTGCATCAAATTCAACAGACAATATCTACATGTACACAATGCATGGCATCAAGTCTGAAGAGCTAGATGAGTGTGCCATATAGGAAGGCCAGTATGATATACAAATGAACAACAACCAAAGAAACAAAGTAGAAACGATCACTACAAGAAATGCAAGCATTAGCTGCGAAATATTTCGTAGCAAAATCCTCATATTTCGTAGCTAATAACATTTCTCGACGAAATATGTTCGTTGCTATTATCATTGCAAAAGCCTCGTATCAGAAAACATTTTGCTACGAAATTTTTTTTTCGTAGCAAAAGGAACTCTATTGCTACGAATACAATGTCGTAGCAAAATGTATTTGCTACAAATATATTTCGTACAAAAGGTGGTATTTGCTACAAATAATTTCGTAGCCGAAGAATAGCATTTGCTACGAAAACAATTTCGCAGCTGAAACTCAACTTTTGCTACGAATTTATTTCGTAGCAATATATTACATTTTGCTACGAAATGATGTCGCAGCTAAAAGTATATCAAGTGAATTAAAAAAAAAAAAACAGAAAGGCCTTTCCCTACGAAATATTTCCCTACGAAATATCTCCTGTTACAAAGGACAGCTAGACCAGAAAATGGTTCTCCACTGTATATAAACTAGAATGGTGTGACCAATCAAAGCAATTACCATTAAAAATGATAGCTGACAGAAGCAATCTCTTGTATGTAACAAATTTCTAGTTGTGCACTAAAACCTAATAAGATAAACTATTGTAAAGGCTCAGCAGCCCTTTAACTTAGGTTGAATCAGTTAGGATGATGTTATATGGACAGGAAGACCTTATCCTACTCCATTAATAGCATTGCAAGTGCAAAAATCTTGGGTGATTTCCAGTGTAGGACTTTTGTCATCAACACATCATGTTGATATTTTCTTTAAACAAGTGCTCAGCACAAAAGAAGAACTTGAATTATGGTGAGAAGAAATTCTAATGATGCAGAAAAAGGGAAAAATGATCTGCAAACAACTTGAATGAAAGGGAAACCCACTCACATTTTGCTTGAACACGGGAGCATTTTTTATGAGATTTCCAACTTTGGCTTCTTAACCACCTCACTCTTTGAGATATTAGCTATATACTGATCCACAGATTTCTGATTCACTTCAAATATAAATGCCATGCCCCTCATCTGAAATGCAAAGAACAAGTCAATAAGTTTATACAGAGTAATGCCATCATGATAACAGTGCAAATGTAGGATATATCCTGTATCTTGTGATTGTGCCTAGGTGCATGAAGCTTAATAAACTTTAAACAATGACAAGTTCTTAGAGAAGTATCATAAAAACCATTCAACAGTTTTAGAGTCAAATATATAGAAGTTCCTAGGTTATCATGTGGCCCTATGTGGTAGCATCTTGGAAAAGAGAGAGAAGTTAACAATAAAAACTCAGTCACCTCAATCAAACAGCCTGGAATAAGATGCAAATGCTGCTTCACCATCACTTCCTTGCCGTTAACAAATATTGAGTGCCTTCCGACATTTTTTATAAAAAATGATCCATCTTCAGTCATTTTTATAGTTGCCTGGGTAAATGAGCAAACACAGGTTGTTGACAAGACAAAGCTGAGGAATAGAAAATTCAGATAATTATGAAAGTTGAAAAGGATTATAGAGATGGAAGTTAGAAAGATTCATACGAATGTTGGAATGCCACATGGAAGGAGGTAAGAAAGATTTAACCAGAAAATTTTATGCAAGGTAAATTCACTGTTAAGTTCACACAAGATGCACATGCCTATAAATGTGCATATCAACAAGGCTAAAATTGAATAACTAAAACAACACTAATTCCAACACGGCCTTCTCTTCCCAAGTCAATGTCAACATGTATATCTTCTGCCCCTCTCCCAAGTGAGACCTAAATTACAAATAAATTCTTCATGCTTGTGAAATGGTAATCTGTTTGTGAAATTTTTTTTTATATACATGGATGTGTACTGTTACACATCCTTCTTATTGGTAGTCAACGTGGAGTCTCATATCATTAACAGGGTATAACTTTAGTTAAACGAAACATGTAAATTAACATTTTTTCTATAAGTGATTAATATACAAGTCATTGGTACATATATATTTTGTTACATGAAATATAAACCCACCCAATTAAATCAGGTTAATTGGGATTGCTTGCACCCATAATTAATTAAAAGACCAGTTAAAAGACAAAATTTGTTTAACTCTGCATATATAATACCATACATTATGATATCAACAGTCTGGTTGATGAGAAACACTTATTTAAAATGCAACACACCCAAACAGCAGGTAGAGATGCTTGTGTTGCAGGTTGACACTATTAAAAAAAAGAAAAGGAACATCTAATAAAAAGTAATACTGTTTCATCCTTAACTAGCAAATTGGGACAGAGCAGCATTAAAAAATGGGCCATAAACAGTGTTATTGAGGGGCTGCATTTCTCCATGAAGGCTAAAGAAGAGGAAATGTTAATGAGACATTGGTCTTGCTTGCCAAATAAAATCGGTTATATGTGCAGCACATAAAAATCATTTATTGTGCAAGTTGTTACATAATGTTATTTAATCATTTAATGTTATTTAATCTTATGCTCCAAGTTGTTACATATTCCCCCCAAAGAGCATCACCAGGAAGCAGTGCAGGACCACTAAGATCAATACACACTAAAAAAACACAACATATCTAAAAAACCTCATATCAAAAACACAATCAAAGAAGAGAAGAAGTAGATATATAGATTGAGAGAGAGAGAGAGAGCAAGAGAGAGATCTTTCAATTATAGAATATGTAAAATATGTAAAATTCTAGAATCATATCATTTAAAGAAAGACCAATAATAAATAGAGGATTCTTAATTTATTTTGTAAAATACAACTTAATTGAGTTGATTTGCTTACGAAATATGAGTGCTTGTAATGCCGTTTGCTCACTTTGAAGAGAAGTTGCAATTGTTTTGTCTCTCTTATGTAAACATCAAATGCAGAAATGGACACCATCCATGTTCTCTAATAAAAAAAAATCCAACATTCCAACACCGAAAACTAAAAAAATCACCCATCCATACCATCAACAGATCAATCTGTGTGTAGCCCTAAAATTCGAGATCAAACCCTAAAAAAAAAACTCACAATAAACACCCAAAAAAAAAAACTTCAGATCAATAGCCAAACCCTAAAAAAACTCAGATCAATAAACACTAAAAAAACACAATAGATCTAAAAAAGTCTCAGATCAAAAACACAATCAAAGAAGAGAAGAAGATATAGATCGAGAGACAGAGAGACCTTTCAATGTAACCGTTCTTCCTGATTACATGTTAAACAAAGAAGAGAAGAAGATATAGATCGAGAGACAAAGAGACCTTTCACAATCCCCGCAGCAAGGTGATTCGGCGAAGGTGGCGAGGCAGAGGAATGGAGGCGGCAAGGCGGATTGACTGAGGAGGCGGCGAGGCTGAGGCGATGGTGATCGCCATGAGTCCGTGACTCCACCGATTTTGGAGAGGTAGAGAGAGAACGTGAGGTGAATTTGGGTTTTCAAACCCTAATATGAAATTGGTTTTTTACTTCTGAATGGTCGATCAACAAGTCGGGTTGGGTCACTAACGAGTCGAGTCGGGTTGGGTATTTTTATTGTTTTGTAGAACCTCATTTTCAGTCCTAATTTTATTTTATATGTGTTTTAAATTTTTTAAAAATTATATACATAATCTAATGAGATATATTTATAAAAAATTAAATTCTATGGATGCATTTATAAAAAATATAAAAAAAATTATATTGCTACATATATTTGATTAACATGAGCATATGTTATAACACGACCTCTCTGTCACTCTATGATTCATGGACCCCAACATATCCAATATTGAAATTGTCGAAACATGACTTTCTTATATTATTAAAGTTGTATGGTTTTCTATAGTCTTTTTTAGTAAATTAATTATGTTGGTTTGTCTAATAGTTGCGAATGAATTTTTTTTCTGAGATATATTGTTGACATTGTTGTGATAGTACTGCAATTAAGATTCTAATGAAAAGTCTGGATCATAACTTTCATGTCCAAAAAGATACATTTTATATATATAAGTGTTAACTAAAAATCTAATTAGACAGTGGGCTTATTAAATACAAGAATAAACGAATTGTACGTGATGTCAAAATGAATATACTCAACTTTAATATCAACACACTTCAATCAATTACATAATGTCATCTGGAAAAGAGTTCGTCAAGCACATGCATAATCCAAATTAAAATGTCCTTCCAAATATTTAATTACAAACATAATTAATATAACAAATCAACTAATTCGATGATGGACTAGTGTGGAAAATAAAGTATATATCTATATCAAATATACTAATTTTTATCTTTATCCATTTTTTCCATTTATACATATCTGAATAAAGAAATATATATATATATATGAAAAAATGACCTTGATCGCTTTTTGTCCAGTATAATAAATAATGTTCAAATTTTATTATTCATGTTTGGTATCAAATTATAAAAAGAATTTATAATCAAAAGGATCTCAGTCTGATAGTGATACAATGTAGATCATAATTTGATTTTGTAACAAATAAAATCTTTTGAAAATCCCTAAAAATTTAGCTATGAAATTTAATTTCGCAGCAAAAAGTTCGGTATTTCGCAGCAAAAAGTCAACTTTTTTGCTACGAAAAAGTACTTCGCAGCTAAAAGTCATTTCTTTCGCTACGAAAATCTATGTCGTAGCTAAAAGGCCCATCTATTGCTACAAAATGTAATTTCGTAGCTAAAAATTATCTTTTTTAACTACGAAATAGGTATTTCGCAGGAAAAGATATACATTTTGCTACGAAATCGTAATTCGTAGGAGAAAGGTAAAACCATTTGCTACGAAATATTTTTTTGCAGGTAAAAGTCCCATTTAGCTACGAAAATTAATTTCGCAGCTAAAAGTTCGTAGCTAATAATCAAATTTGTTGTAGTGGGTGGATCTTGCCAAAGTGCTTCTGGCAACTGCAGCTGCAGACAGTGGTGGGCGATCTTTTCGCCCCTTATCATTATTGATCACTTGCACCAGATAAACTGAAGCAGCCGTGGCAGAGAGATCCTCTTCTCTAATGATGTGCAGAACATGCCTCAACAGCAAGCTCTGCAATTCCATTTTCTAACCAAGTTCTACCACAACATGCAATGCGCACGATGCATGTAAGTATGAATTTGTTTGAATTGTGTATGGTTTTGGATCATGAGATGGTCTATTGTGCAAGATTAAGATATTCAAAGATCTCATGTTTCTATTTTGCAAAATTAAGATATTAAGCTATATCTGATAGCCATGTAACATCAAGTAAATGTAACAAGCTTGATGCTTGAAATTTGTTCTTCTAATTTTTTTTCCTACTTTGGCAATTGTCATAGTAAGTTTTGTTTTTGAAATGAAATGAAATTATGGAAACATATCTTAAGATGATAATTATGATATGTACATTTATATTCTGGACCCTTGATTAGTTTGTGTTGCACTTAATCTGAGCATCAATTAATTTTATTTTTTCTTTCCCTTTTCCATTACCAGATTGAATTCTATGTAGACATGCTAGTCTTTATTTTCAATTATACATACACCGAAAGAATATGTACTTCTGTTGTGTATGTAATATTGCAGAATTTTTGCAATCCAGTGCCATAATCTGCTTGATGCTTAAATTTCTCAGTGTTTTTTTAAGTGATACAACCAACAAAAATCAAGTTCCTCTTATTTATGCATTTGTATTTTTTGTGTAGATGATTTGTTTAATGGTCTGCTACCTTTAGCTTATTTGTATATGTGGCCTCATAATGTGGCCTTTGTGGCCTCTGTGTCTCATCTGCAGTGTTTGAAACTTTTTTCTAGTCTTGTTGTTTTGAGTCAGGAGTCCTGTCAATTGTCATGTGTGTAGGCTCTTTTTGGAACCAATTTTTGAAAACAGATTTTTCACAAATGTTGCTTTAAATATGCTTTTTCATTGAAGCCACTTTAAAATAAATTTTTGAAAACGAGTAAGATAAAAAGAATAATGATAGATATACGGTTAAAACAAAATTAAGACAGTTGGATAATGATCGATACCTTAAAGCAATGACAATCAATTTATATTGAAAGTTATTTTTTATATTTAGTGATTCAGAATAGTTTATAAAAGATTTAGGAAAAAACTTGAAATCTGATTACTCTTATCACAAAAAATAGAAAAAATAGGGCTTCAAAATTTTAAAATATAAATATGAAAAAAATAATTGATCACAAAAACATATAAGGATTTCTTTAATATTTCATAAAGATATTTTCAAACCTAACTTTTAAAAAGTATAAGAGATTCAATATAGTAAGGATGAAAAATCAAAATAAACAAAAACATCATTAAACGATTCAAATATGTGAGTTTTCAACACCTCAAAATTAGATACCGATATTCCCCTGAAAACAAAGATATCACTTTTCTTGAATGACCCATGACTCTATATGTTAATGGGTGCTAATCCACTGAGTCCATTTTGTAGTTCTATTTTCATTTGCCACATCTAATACCGTATATGAAATTGATTAAAGCAGTATATATATATTTCACTATCTCTGTATACACTATTAAATAAAACGTAAATAAAATATATGTATTTGTTTCATATGAGCATGTATTTCATTTTCATAAAAGATCAATATACTTTATTATATGAGTATATACTTCAAAAAAATTGCATGCTAATGAGGATGCAAACAGGATTTATTTCATATACCCCTATAAAGATCTCATTTTGTCAAAATACCTGTGATGAATTACTATTTTAAGCAATATCCCTTTTCTTGATGGTATTCAAGAATATGTTACATATGTCTGAATCTTGAAAAGGTAGGCAATATATAACTTGAAAGGTGTTACATATATCTGAATCTTGCCAATGGATTGGCAAGAGGAGGGGAGAGAGAAAGAAAGATGATGAAATTAAAATTGAACACTAACACTTCTCCCATTTCCAAAAGGGAGGAGGGATTTCAGAAGTAGTAATGCCAAGGCTCCCGCTTAGAACAAGGAGGAGGGAATGCTCCGCTAGCCTCCGAGCGTGGTCTTGTCGGCAAGGAACCACCTCCATCAGTACCTAAGACTAGCCCGGATCTACGGCAAGGAACCACCTCCAATAAGGTGTATACGGCAGGCTCCTGCTAGCTTGAATCCCCATGCAATGATCGAATGCACACTGTCCTCCTATATGTTTTCAATGTAAAAGTGTTGGCCGTTGGTCCGAGAATTTTTTTTTGTTCCTACTTAACCACACAACCCATAACGTTGCCGGAAGGATAATTTTCGCCACCCCCGATCGCATTCTTTAAACACCTCAAAACAGTACTCTTGATCGTATTCTTGCAAAATTAAAAAAATTATATTATATAAAAACATCCCTTAAAAGGGCCTTAATGCTTGGGAATAGAATTTAAATAAGGATATTTGATAATATAATGTTTTAAAGGGTTTATATGCCAAAAAAAAAAAAAAAAAACCATTTCAACTTTGATTCCACTGATAACCCCCTAATCTATATATGTGGATCCATGCCTTGGGGCCCCCGAAGCTTGGTAATCGATGATGATTTCTAAACTCTAAAAGGGAATTTAAATGTTATATAAGAGCGCTGTTACACGGAAATTTTTATATATTTATTGATGGGATTTTTATTAGTATATGTTTGGATGAGCGAATACGAATATATCAAAGTGCATTAATATGATTTCTATCAATTTTTTAATTAATAAAATATCTTTTATTCTTTGATGAACATGTGTCGCTCATCCAATACTTACTATAGTACTGATAAAAATTCTATCAGTACGTACTGTGTTTTTATTGGAAATAATATCGAGTTCAATATTTTCCATGTTATAAATGTGAAAAATGTTATAAAAAACGTATACCACATAGGTTTCATTTTAAAAAAAATAGTAAACATTGTCTAATGATGTATATACTTTAATAAAATGTGTATATTGAATTGTATCTTAGACTGTAAAAAAGACTGAGTGTAATAGCACCCTATCCTGTGTTCGTACTCATATCATTTTTTATGTTTTCTTCTCTTCTCACCCCCATTCAGACTCTATACTAATATATTTTCTTAATGAAATCGGTTGGTGGAACGTGCCTACCTTTTTTTTTAAAAAAAAAAACCACAACGCCGTGTATACACCATTATGGGCGGACCTAGGCTTGCCTTTAAGGGCTAGGTTTGGACCCTGTCACATGGAACTACTCGGCCTATGGCCCACCCAAATGAGTTCCGTCGGGCCCAGGCCTGAGGCCCGTTTAGAGACTCTTAGCCCCCGTTTAGAACAGAAATAGGGGTTTGGATAACCTGGTATAAATGGGAATAAGATATTTGGGTGTTTAGAAACATAGAATAGATAGGGATAAAGTATGCCATAATAAATTGATATAAAATGGTATATGGATTCTAACCAACCCCTGAAATTAAAGTTATTCTAGGTTATTCCACCCAAAGAATATGTAGACCCACTATCAAATCAACTGCCATCACCTCTTATAAATCACATGTCAAATCAACTATCATTATTTTTTCACCTTTTATAAATCATTATTCATACTTTATTCACATTTTATCCAAACAACAAAAAAATTTATTCTTACGTTTACCAACGAGAATAATTTAAAACACAATCAAACACAAAATCACTTTATCCTTACTTATGCCGAAATAAATGTATACCCAAGAATAAGTCCTATTCCACGGGGGGTTAGGCTTATCCTTTTAATAGTGGTTTATTTTTGTATTTTTTTTTTTAGATTTGTTTTTAGTTTACTAGATGTAACCACGCATTCCACATCAACCTTTAACCTAAATATAAAAATACAATGTAACTAGAATAGGATTATATGTGACTAATTATGGGGAGAAACTCTGTAACAACCAATGAAAATGCATCACGTAAGTCGAATGCACTGTAAATCTCCCAACAAAAATATTTTTATCAATAAAAGTTTATTTAAATATATTTGTTCACGTAACTTATTTTCATTGGCTGCAACAGGGATTGTTCCCTCTGATTAGTCACAGATGATCCAACTTCCAGTGTAACATGCCTGGCTGCATCCCCCCTCCAATCCGTTGCTTTTAAAGTGGCCACATTAGCTATATAGTTTGTATCTAAACATCTCTACAGCCAGAATATCATTTAGTACTTGAGAAAATGCTCCAACAAGGAAAGCAAGTGAAATTCCAACAAGAGTTCAAAATATTTTTTTAACAGTGTGCATAAAGTACAGAATAATGTACAACACTTCAAAATAGTGTTGGTCTAAATACATGGTGAATGTTATGGTATCCAATTTAAGTTGTGCAAGTTAGTTTGACTATTGTAGTACATGTGTACATATAACAATCAATCAGTTCACCAATGAATAAAAAACAATCAGTCAATTTTACAGTCTCATACACTATGATAACATAGTATATACTGCATTATGCCGCTATTAGAGGTTTTATCATAGTGTATGAAATAAAATAATAATAATTTTTTTTTAAAAATATATTGGTGTATCTCAGACTCTCAGTATATATTTCATTTCATATAACAGCATACACTTCAATAAAAATTGTATGATTTTTTTAAAAAAGAAAAATTATGTGGGTTGCAAATGAGACTGTACGTATCATTTTCCATGAATACAAACCTTATATATATAAGTATATAACGTGTTAATTTTAAAACCGTCCATGTATGACAAAGTGGACAATATCACACGTTCAAGCCTGGGGTTATAGGTCCGCTCCATGACCGTTTTTGAGTGTGACACACATGGAAAGGAAAATTTTCTACTTATATCACATGCAATAAGTGATTCAACTCCAATTAAATGACACACTCATTTTTATGATGATCAAATCTAATGCTCTTCCCGCCCACCAACATTTGAATTTGAATGAGTGGCTTTTTTTTTTTTTTTTGCCTTCACTTCCACTTTCTTTGTCCGGGCTTTTTCACATCTGATGATGTCCTTTCTTTTTTCTTCTTTTATACTTTTGGGAACCATGGTGGGTGTCCTTTGTATCAGAGCACTCTTTTCCAACGGGTATTAAGAAAATTTTGATTATATAAAATCATGCATGACTTCATTGTTATAATCAGTCTCATAGTCCTTTTAATTTTGATAGGCAACATTATTAAAATTACTTTTAAGTGAAGAATCTATCAGAATGTTTTTTTGGTTTTTTACTTTTCTTGTTCTTGTATTTCCTTGCTCATTTAGACTTATTTTCATGGAAACAAAGTCTATCGTTATCTAAATAAAAAGAAGTATTTTTAATTTTACAGCCTCCAAGGCTACAACTTATTTTGAATTTTTTTTAAAACATTCGTATTTTTTACTTATGAAAAGGAAAAGTGATCCAGATTTTTCACTTTCATATTTTTTAATTATGTAAAGAAAAGTGATCCATAATTTTTTTAAAAAATATTTATATTTCTAAGAGCATCTCTAATGTTATATTCAAGAGTTAACTTCCATACGAGGAGAACATTTGGGAGACGGTCAAGGGCTTCATTCTTGACTGGGGTATTCATTGTATTGGGGCAATGAGCATTAGGTATTAGATGGAAAGATTTGTATTCATTTAGTGGGTTTTTGCCATGTTCATGGGTTGTGGTATAATACTCTTCTATTCACTTCTCAGGGGGCCTTTATTTTGCTTTTCTTTTTGAACCTTTAATTGGGCATTCGTCCCTCAATATTTTAAGACGTCCGCCTATCGTTAATTTTAAAAAAAATCTCTAATGCAATCAGAGTTAAAGGCTCCTAAGTCAAGTCATATTTGGGGAGAAAATAAAAAAAAATGAGTTCCAATGGGCTCCCTATATTTAATATTAATCATTCTCTGGTGAGGAAGTCTTTCCACATGTAGAAGTGAAATTTGACTCTCTATTATACTGCATGGGTCTCATATCACACTTTGTGAAATAAATACTCTCGATGGGCCCCACATCACATTTTATTAATAAAAAAAAATTATGTAGGGAGTCATTGAGGGAGCAAGGTTGGAGAATACACTCTCTAAATGGCCTCTTATCATTATTGGCTCTTAAATGTAAGGAATATTTATGTAGTGTGCTTGTCTATGCTCATAAATTTAGCAATTATTTATATCCCATTTATTTAAAATTTAATATTTAAATTCATTAGATAAATAATAAATATTTTAATATTTCATAATCAAATTTAATTAAATCATATCAATATATTAAAATTTTATTCATTCAAAACTAAAGATATCCATTGAATCTATCTAACTTGAATTCTAAAAAAATTTGTTATGTTATTTTTATTATAATATAAAATATTACATGATTTATAAATTTATTCCCTTCTATGTTAAATAATATGAACTTTTTAGATGATTCAATATTCTATAAATATTTCATGTATACTATGTTATTCATATAGTCGTATGTTATGTATTTAGGAGTTAGGACGACGTGCATTTGACGCGTGTGTGTGTGTGTGTATTATGTTTTTTATATATATATATTTAGCTTATGCGAAAGTAGGATTGTGAAGGGGCAGATTGAAAAAATTACTGTGTCTATAGAATGCAATTTCATGAAAATATTAATCATAGCTCATGGACCAAAAAGAAAATTGGATAAAGGTCAGGAGCTGTACATAAATTTGCTTAGTGTAATGCAGGGGGTAAAAAAGTGGTAGAAAGATCAAAATCAATCAATATGATTTAATTATAAGGTTCATTGAACAAAAAATTATGGTTTTAAACCAACTTCTTTTTTCTGTTTTTTTGAAAAAAAATTGTAATGGATAATGTTCAAACCCGATCTACTTTTTTTCTTTTTACACTGTTTTTCATCTCAAGAGTTAACAAAACATGTCTTCATGTAGAGCATACATGGTAGGGTGAAAATTATAACTAAAAATAATGTTAATTCTAAAAATGTCCAATCACAATAGAACCATCCACTAGCAAAAAAAATGATCATTATCCAATATTAAATCCAATGAGAGCAGATGTTCTTTTTTCTTTTTTTAGAAAAAACTTAGACCTTTTATGACTAGATAAAACAGTTACAAAAAGTCCAAATATAAAGATGTGGAAGGGAGAAAAATAAGAGTTCAACTGATGAAATTCTCAGGAGATACAATGATAGAAAGTCAAAATGCAAGCAGATGTTAAGATAAAATCATATCCATAAGCTTATACTAAAGTAATGGATGCATCCATCCATGCCATGTACTTGTAGTACATCTGAAAACCATACATTTAAATGTTCGTGACAATTTATTAATAGATGCATCAATCCATGCTATGTACTTGTAGTACATTTAAAAACCATGCATTCAATATTTTATTATGACTCATGGAATAGGTACATAGGCTATTTATACACCAAGGTAACTTAAATGCTGACAAGTCTAAAGTCATGTTACAGACACGTGGGCATTTGTTACTTGAGCTCTGTTAATCACAATATTTATTTTAGCCCCAATTTTAGATTTACAGTCTCATATACTTCAATAACGTTATATTCATATATTAACAAAATACATAAAGTTTTTTATAAATAGATATATGCAATTCATTAAAGTACATGGTTTTTTTTTTAATATAGAAACATATATCTTATTAAATAATATATGTTGTTTGTAAAATAATTAATCATAACTTGTGTGAACTGAAATTGGAATTGAAAAAAACACGTATATAACATTTTTCTCGTAACTTTCCTATTTTTTGTTTTTCTTTACCTAATCTTACCTATCTTACCTACCATAACCTGTACAGAAGAATCTCAATCTACAAACCTTTGTCAGCCATTTCAGAATTGTTGTTGTTGTGGGTGGGATAATGTCCAAATTTGTCCAAATTTAGGGTTACCTTGAGACAGACTGCTATTCTGGGTCCCATATGTAACACTTCTCTTACATTATTATAAAAAATAAAAATAAAAAAGTAATAATATTAGGAGCACATGTCATGCACGTGATCCAAAAAATGCTAAAGTACAGAGGGTTCCAAGATCCTCCAAATCTTGAGGGGGTTGGGGGTGCATTCTGTGAAGGGTATTGATATAATCATTCCAGCAATACTGACTTAGCATGAGAATATCGAGTCGAATATATAATCGATCGAATAAGTATATACTTTATCAAGAAAAATGCATTCATTTAATTCTAGCGTGAATTTTCTATAAATAATCTAAAACATATAGGAACTGAAAAATGATTGTATGAATAATTATCCCTAACATTCTTCTTTTGAGAATATGGTTGGGATATCATAAAATATACAATTTTTTAGATTATATATATATATTGTCTTGTGATTGGCGTTTGGTTCGGTGAAAAATAAGTATTTATTTGATTTATCACTTAAAATAAGCACTTATATTTTATTTGTGTGTTTGTTTTAAGTGTTTACTGATAAATAAATACCTTATTTAAATAGTTTGACATTTATTTAAAAAGTACCTTATTTATTGGTTGTTGAAAAACCATTTTACCCCCAATTTTTTCATTTTATAAAAAGTGGTGAACCAAATAACAATAAATAAAATATTTTATAAAATGAACATAAATACTCTTCTATAAGTACCACAAATAAGAATTTATTTTTCTTATCGAACTAAACAGTTTTCACTTAAAATATCATCATTTATATTATCTGCATTTATAAATCAACAATTAAATTAGTAATCCACCGAAGCCAAGCACCCCCTTATCCTTTGAAAAAGGTGAGAGTCAATTCAGTTATGATTTAGTAAGAGAATTCTTTTTTTTCTAGGATTCCAATAATGAATTGAAGAATTTTTGTGAATGTTCACAGGAATGTCAAACTTGCCCTAATACTCCTTTTAGTGAAAATGGAATTGGCATACAGTGATTTAGTGGAGTACAGGCAAAGGTTAAATGTTTCACAGGTTTGAGTGGTTGATGAACTAAGGAATGTTGTTATAATAACAATAATCAAATATCATATTTTGATATTTTATTTTTGTATATCTCCTGAATATAATATTTTGTATTTGAAGCCCTCCTGAATAACATATATATTTGAAAAAATGCTTTAGAACACAAATAAAGATGTGTTTCTATCTGTGTATTTTAATAAAGGAACATCTTAGATACCATCATATTTATATATAAAAAAAATTGATTACCACGTTCTTTGAAATATCCCAATATTCAAATATTTCAAGACGGTTACTGTATTTTTAAATATGATATATTTTATTCCCCTCAAAATATGTCAACACAAACTGCAGGTTTGTAGCCTGGTGTGGTTGTAAAGTCTAAATTTATTGTGTTTTTGTATTTTATAGTATTTTTTTTCATGTTTTATAGGATTTTCATAAGAAAAAATATATGTAAAATAAAAACTAGATCTTAATACAAAAGTATGATGGACATAGAAGGAAGTGAAGGGATATGAGCTTTACTCAAATTCTACTCAATCATCACCATGTGAACTCAAATGACTCCAATCCCAACTTTATTATTATTATTAATTATTATTTAAAACTAATTAATACATTTCTTAATATTAAAGTTTAGCTAAAGGTAACAAATTTGATTATATTGACCTCCAATTTTATGGTTTTCTATGTTAAGTATTGAAGCTCTAAATTGATTGTTTTAATTGGTTTCAAAATCAATTAAAGATAGGGTGAGAAGAAATAGTATAAATAATGTTCTAGAATGAATTGATAGTCTTCTTCCCAGCTTGATCGTAAGGTCAAGCACGAAGAGTCCCTTCGACATAAAAAAAAAAAAAAATCATTTGATAATAAAAAGATGATAGGAATTTTAATATTTTCATTATTATTATTTATTATTGTAATAACTAATTTATAATTTGTTTTTTTTAAAATACATTAAATTCATGAGTATTACAGTACCTTACTTCGTTGTGTTATATTTATATGATTAACCTTACTTCGTTGTGTTATATTCCCAAACAATAAAATCCTCCCCAAAATACCCCTCACAGGGGCATTTAAAATCAGAACCAGTGCCAAGTCAAAAAAAAAAAAAAAGTAAAAAAAAGAGAAATTCAATCTGAGCCCAACAAAAAAACAAAACAATAAATCAGTCTCTCCGTCACACACAGTGACACAATTAGAAAATAAAAAGGCAATCTTTCATCACTATATCTACTCCCTCTCTTTCATAACCACTACAATTTAAATACAAAAAGCTCTCTCTCTCTCTCTCTTACAACCCAAGCTTTGTTGCTTCTTCAAACCTCCAAATCCAGCCAACAAGAACAACAATAAACAAACAATCCCCACTTCATGATTCTCACGTCCCACCACCCAAAACCCTCCCTTCAATCCAACTCAACCTCCCCTCCATTGAAACCCCCCTCCTAAACCCAATTTTTTACACAAAGATCCAATTTTTAATCCCAAAAACTCCTATTTTTGACAGCAAATCAAAGACCCACCTCTCAAAAGAGCCACCATGACCGAAGTCCTTCAAAGCCGGACCACCCTTTTAAGCCCTGACCATCCGATCGAGGTCAAAAGGACCGAATCGAAGGTTGATAAGGGTGAATCAGAAGAGGAGGTTGGGGAGGAGAGAGAAGGGAGGGGTGAGGAGGACCAGCTTTCGCTTTTGGCGGTTCTGGTGGCGGTTTTGAGGAAGTCCTTGGTGGGTTGCAGGACGGAGGAGAGGGAGAAGCTACGCCGTTCGATGGAGATTGGGTGGCCGACGAATGTTCGGCACATCGCCCATGTCACTTTTGATAGGTTCCATGGCTTCCTTGGACTGCCCGTCGAGTTCGAGCCCGAAGTCCCTCGGAGGGCTCCAAGTGCAAGGTCGAATTTTTTTTTTTTTAAATACTTTGGCTTTTGTTTCTTATATTGAATTGGATTGGGTTTTGTTGATTTTGAATTGGGTGTTTGTGGGTTGTGTGGAAATCCAGTTTGAGAGGATTTTGAATGATGGGTTTTGCCTTTTTGTTGAGATTTTCCAATGTTGGGTTTTTTTTGTGGGTCTAGTAGTTTTTGTTGTTTTGGATCATGAGATGGTTAATTATGCAAGATCAAATTATTCAAAGATCATGTTTCATGTCCTTTGTTTGCTTCCCCACTAAAAATAAGATTTTTTTTTCTCTCCATGATATCTTCTGTGGAAATCTAGTTTT
Organism: Acorus gramineus; assembly: GCA_030737835.1. Taxonomy (NCBI): domain Eukaryota; kingdom Viridiplantae; phylum Streptophyta; class Magnoliopsida; order Acorales; family Acoraceae; genus Acorus; species Acorus gramineus. The sequence continues at coordinate 24,866,853 of CM060849.1, forward strand.
GGAGGATTTGGAATGAAGAGTTTTTCATTTTTGTTGAGAGCCTCAATGCTGGGTTTGTTTTTGGGTCCACTATTTCTTATTTTGAAATTATGAACTTGTTTGAATTGTGTGTGGTTTTGGATCATGAGATGGTTAATTATGCAATTGTGCAAGATTAAGATTTTCAAAGATCACGTTTCATGTACTTTGTTTGCTTCCCCACTACTATAAGATTTTTTACCATGATACATTGTTTTCGTTTAATCATATTCTATTTTAAGCCTGAATATCCATCTCAAGATCTTAGCTTGATTCTTTTTTTCTTTATTTGGAAAACTACTTATTTTGAAATTATGAATTTGTTTGAATCGTGTATGGTTTTGGATCATGAGATGGTCTATTGTGCAAGATTAAGATATTCAAAGATCATGTGCCATGTACTTAGTTTGCTTCCCCACTATAATAAGTTTTTCCCCCACGATATCTTGTTTTGGTTTAATCATATTCTAATTCAAGCCTTGAAAAAGAAAAGTGGAATATCCATCTCAGGATCTTAGCTAGATTCCTTTCTTCTTTCTTTGGAAAAATTCATTATTAAATCAGGTCTTTGTAAATGGGTCACTGGCTTTTAACTGTTGTCTGTTTGATGTACAACAAATGAGGCTTGCCCCTGGATGAAATTCTTGAAAAAAGTACTATAATGAAGCTATATCTGATAGCCATGTAACATCAAGTGAATGTAACAGGCTTGATGCTTGAAATTTGTTCTTGTAATTCTTTTTCCTACTTTGGCAATTGTCATAGTAAGATTTGTTTTCAAAACGAAATGAAATATCTCAAAACATTTCTGAGATTCCCAGTTTGAATTTATAGAAATATATCTTAAGATAAAATAATGCATGTTATATGCTGTCTCAATGTTTCTTTTTTTCCCTGTCAGATGGTGATTTCATCTCTGTGCACAATTTTCTTTTTCTTCTTTGCATTGAGAAAAAGAGATGACGCAAAATATTCTTCTGATAATTATGATATGTACATTTATATTCTAGACCCTTAATTAGTTTGTGTTGCATTTAATCTGAGCATCAATTAATTTTATTTTTTCTTTCCCTTTTCCATTACCAGATTGAATTCTATGTTGACATGCCAGTCTTTGTTTTCGATAATACACACTGAAAGAATATGTACTTCTGTACATATGTAATATTGCAGAATTTTTGCAATCCAGTGCCAAAATCTGCTTGATGCTTAAATTTCAATGTGTTCTTTAAGTGATACAACCAACAAAGATCAAGTTCCTGTTTTACTTTTGTTGTTTATGTATTTTTTGTGTAGATGATTCGTTTTATGGTCTCCCATTTGCTTATTTGTATATGTCTCCTCATAACGTGCGAATGTGCCCTTTGTGTCTCATCTACAGTGTTTGAAAATTTTCTAGGGTCTTGTTGTTTTAAGTCGAAAGTCCTGTCATGCATGTAGGCTCCTTTTGGTACCAATTTTCGAAAATAGATTTTTCATAAATGCTGCTCTTAATCTGCTTTTTCATTAATTAAAGCCACTTTCAACCATTTTTTTCAGAAAAGCTGTTTTGTTGACTTTTAATGCATAAAAACCAAAATCTGAAACCAAAGCTAAAATTTAAAACACCCATTTGGAACCGAATATCTGAAAGCTGATTTTTAGAATCAGAATTAGTTTGACAATTGTTTCGAATTCGAAATGAAGAATAGGAAATTTTGACTTGCTTGCTGATACCCTGAAGGATGCTTGGTTATCTTCTAACTTGGTATGCGTCTTCGACAGTGCAACTGTTTTTGGAGTTTCTACAGAATCTATGCAGTGTTCCTATGATTCCAGAGGCAATAGCGTGCCGACAATTCTATTGCTAATGCAGAGGCACCTTTACACGAATGGTGGCCTTCAAGTATGTTATCACCAATGTCCCCATGCTACATTTATGTTTTATCAGTTTTATGCCACATAAAACTGACCCATATGGTTTATACACACAGGCTGAAGGCATATTCAGAATTAATGCCGAAAACAGCCAAGAGGAGATTGTTAGAGACCAGCTGAACAATGGAATCGTGCCTGATGGAATTGATGTCCACTGCTTGGCGGGGCTGATCAAGGTAATCTGCCTCTCTTCCTCGGTCCCTCAAGTCTAGATCTCCACTTCCACCACCTCTCTTATGTGTGGGCACGTGGAATATTTGGTGCATACCTATAGTTTTTGGTGGATGCATTCTTTTCTACTTTCTGTCAATGCTTTGATAATTCTTCATGTAAAGACCAACTCATTTTTAGTTTGAGCCCATGCTATAGAACTCATGTCTTAAAGTGCCCCATTTGAACTCAATCTTACCATAGCCTATACTTCATGCCAAACATTCGCAAATACATAATGATGCATTGTAGATGTAACATGAATGTAGAGTGTCCAACATGGCTGCATACCTGGATCCGTGTGACATACATTTATAATTTGAATGGAGGGACTAAGGATATTCATCCTCCAAATATGTATGTTTTCAAGCAATAAATCTGGTAAATGATATAAAAAAATAAATGTCAGCAAGTAATGAATCAAGGTTAATTTAGTACAAGGGGTTCCTGTGCTTTTGGAAGAATCTGGAGTTTCAGAGATTTGAAGCCTACCGAACAAAACCTAGTGCATGATGAACATTAGTGCATCCACTTTGTCTTTGCTACAAGCTTGAATTATTTGAAGTTTTGACATTTGAGTGGAATCTATTCTCCTAAGAAAACAATAGTTGCTTTGAAAGTTGAGTGATTTATTGTGCGTGACAAAGTGTGGAACAACAAATATCAAAAGAAAAGAAAGAAAAAAGGAAATCACTGAACCCTCTTTTTGAATTTAAATTCTATGATGTCTATGCCTGTATGTATCATATCATTTGTAGTTGATAGTTTAAACTGGATGGATGGCCTATGCACCAAGTACTTTTGCAATGAATATAAGTCAAGCAAAAAAGTCCTTATCTCTAAATCTGCTCTATAAAGAGTAAATTGGTTTGTCCCTAGCTACCAGGTTGAGGTTGTTGCATTCTTATATTCTTCATCTTATTGTTTTGCCTTCGGCCTTGGTATGTCCGTCAAAGCGATGCGAAATTTCATGTAAAACAAAATTGTATCGATATAGAGAATATTTAGTGGGAGCATCAATTCGCTTTATGGTATTGGGTGAAAGATTACTTTGTGGGTAGTTTCAATTACTTGCATTTGAATGGCTTAAGTTAGGTACCCATCAGGAAAAAATAAGAATAATATTAGGTTGTGAAATTCTGTCTGCCTGCTGTAAAAGGTGATATTTTGATTGATGCCGTATATGATCCTACATGTTGATGCTTATGTAGGCATGGTTTAGAGAACTTCCAAGCGGGGTGTTGGACTCTCTTTCGCCCGAGCAGGTGATGCAGTGTCAATCTGAGGAGGAATGCGCCAAGCTTGTGAAACTCTTACCTCCGACGGAGGCTGCCCTACTCGATTGGGCAATCAATCTGATGGCGGATGTGGTGCAAGAGGAACATTTGAACAAGATGAATGCGAGGAATGTGGCGATGGTCTTCGCCCCGAACATGACCCAGGTGAAACACCTCCCACCCACGCACTTCATTCATCGCTTTTGTGAAAATGCTATAAAACCTAGTCCACCCAAAAACCTTTTTTTTTTATGACGAGGAACCTCAACATTAGTTAGAAAAACCTTGAATACACAGAACCACCCCAATCCATGTGCACCAGCTCAAAACCGTGTTTCCACTCTTGTAAAACCGTTTTTATCGCAGATGGCAGATCCATTGACCGCATTGATGTACGCTGTCCAAGTGATGAACTTTCTCAAGACACTGATCATAAGAACCCTCAAAGAAAGGCAAGATTCAGCGGCAGAAACCGGGGCTTCCTCCCACCCAGAGTCCGACGAGAACGATCATCAAAAACCTTCGCAGAGCACTTTGGAGGCTCCGAGAGAAGAAGAGGTGGATCAAGTTTTTGCTGCCGAAGAACCTGTTTTAGACGGTCCGAGTGACCATTCTGAAGACGTTTTAAAAACCGAGAGCGAGGAACCGTCGCATGCTGACTCTACCACAAACGAAGCTGAAACAGTAGTCGAAGGTACTAAAACAGGAACCCAATCGAATCCCAGAAAGAAGGCTGGACAGTTCAGCGGTTCAAACCATCGCAAGGGATCAAGGAAGTTAAAGAACAGGCAGAGTGCGGTTCGTCTGGCTTTGCCTGCTGAGAAGTCCAAAGGGATCAGCATCATGAGCCGTATAAATTCGAGGGTGGAGCGAGTTGAGGCGTGGCGGTGAAAATGGTGCATCGCACAGATGCTGTTGTAAGTTTGTGACTTTCATTTCTGTGTTAAATCTGGGTGTTTGAGGGCTTTGTGTTGCTTGTATGATTTGTGTTTCTTGTGGGATTACAACCTCTGCTTTTTCATATATACGTTATGATTGTTACTAACTGCACCAACTCTTCCAGTTTCAATGCTTTTACTTCTATTTCCCTGTTTAGAATGCAACGGGGCGTTATTCAGTAGACTGGTATTCTCGGATAAAGTAGGCAATTTCAGCCCCCTTTGAATTACTATTGGATGGAGTATATTTTGGTTTGTTCAGGCATAACTATTGAGTTTTGTATACGCGAAATAAAGTGTTTTGTTTTTTCTATTCCACCTCAATTGGTACTTATTCTTGCTTATGCATGCCTCGATCGGGGCTATAATCTTTCAGCACCTGCATGGGTGGAGGAATAGATGGGGAATGCTGGTGAATAAATTCAAAAAACATGTTTGTTTGCAAGATTATTTGGGAATGCTTCACATATCAAATCATGTTTTTACATTTTATAATTTTTTATTTATATTTTATTCATAGCTTATTCATGGTCAATCAATAACAAAAACTTCATTATGTTTACTAATAAGAATAATTAAAAACGTAACCAAATAGAAAATAGTTTATTTCACAGTTAATCTTATATATACTGAAATAGTTATCTATTCTAGAATAGCTTATATTGTTACTTAAACGGGGGCCTCAGTTATTTATCACCCACTTGTAGCATTGTTTTTTAATTTTCATCAAACAAACATGATTAGCAAGAGGGGTTTCATGTTGAAGTCTGTTGTGGAGGCAAATTATAGCCTGATAACTGTAGCTCCTATGATTGCCTGAACCACTTGCACACACATTATAAATAAGAAACTGTTTTGTTGTGTTTTTCTGCTACAATGTGTCCACTTGCAAATGCTTCATCATTGATGGCAAATTGGCAATGTTGAACCCCATAGATGAGGTGAGGGATAAATTTAAATGTTATATTCCAAATTTGAAATGTAAGATAAAATTTGAAATATTTAATTTATTTTTTAAATCATAAAATCTATCACTGTTCTGAAATATTTAATTTATTTTTTAAATCATAAAATCTATCACTGTGTCCCTGAGACACCAACTATTCTTCATTGTGGCGGCTATAGGCCTGATTTAGCATTGGGATAAGGGGTTGAGATAAGGAAATAATTAGGTTAAATCACATGTTATCCCATATGACATAAGAAAAAAAAGAGGATAAAGTATGGACAATTATCTGTATTTTGCGAGAAAAAATGGAGATATTTTATTTTAGGTAAACGGTAGAATAGACTTTATCCTCACTTTTAACCTCATTTTGTAAAATATGGACAACATTTATGACTTCCCTTTCCAAAAAAACAAAACTAAAAAACCTAATAAAACCAAAACCAATAATATTAATGCTCATTTGATAGAAATGGTAGACTTGGTATTTTAATTTTTTTTTTTAATTTATCCCATATTTTAAATTATGTGATCTAAATGCAAAATTAAAGATAAGAAAAAAAAAAAAGAATAACAAAATGCATTACTAAATGTAAATATGAATAAAAATAATGATCTTTTTATCCTCATAAATTAAGCTAATTTATCCTAAATATTTATCCATTTATCAAACTAGACCATAGAGTTTGTTCAGAATAACTCTCTTTTAATGCCATGTTTCAAAATGGATTTGGTGCACTTTTTAAGTTTTTAGGAAATAGGGTTTTCCAAACTGATTACCAAACAGGAAAAACAAACTGTAACTTAATTAAAAGTTAAAAACACATATTTGCCAAAAAATAATAAAAAGCTAAATTTTTCATAATCATTGGAAAAAGACTTCTTATAAACTCAATTTTATACCCAGCTTTTTAGAAGAACCTAATGCCCAAACCCGTTTTCAAACCTGATCCACACTTAAGAGTGCGTTTGGTTGCGCGATTGCGCTGCGATTATAGAAAGCTGCGTTTACAATCGTGCAACCAAACAGTTTTACTGTAACAGCTTCCTGCACACAGATTCAGGCAAATAGTGTCCAAAAATTACAATTTCAAAAAACTGAGAAAGTGAGCTTTCTGCATAATCAGTTTTACAATCGCAGATTCCTAGAGAATCAATTTTACAATCGCGCAACCAAACACTTTATTAGTCCCATCATGAACCCTATTCTAAACTGAACCAAACCTGATAGACCTAAGTTCAAATTGTTTAACATAACGGACCACCCATTTCCAAAATCAAACCCGAACTCAACATACCCCAATATGCACTTGACTCAATACAAACATGATGAGTTGGGTTCGGATTGACCTCCTTGGGTTCAATGGTTGGACTGGTTTGATCTGGGTTGACCTCCAGATTAGATTTAGATTAAGCTCCATACCATCTAAGGTCCCGTTTGGTTGCATGTTGGGGTGCGCTTTTGTTTTTTGAAAAGCTAAAAGCGTGCAGTCAAACGGAGCAGCTTTTTACAGAATCGGAAGCTGAATTCCTTTTAATTTTTTCCTCAAAATCTGTGTTTTAAAAAGCTCAGAAACAACGCTTTTTGGTCGGAATCGATTTTTTGAATTGAAAAGCAACTTTTCCTGTCAAACATTAAACTCCTTTCAAATATTGATTCCTGAATTAAAAAAAAACATCCTAAAAAAGTCAAGGTCTAAAATCATCTTAAAAACAGCTTTATTCTAAAAGCTACTTTTCAATCTGTGTTTCCAAACAGACCCTAAGTTGCAAATCTTAATCTCTGATCATTTGTACTGCATATACTACTTGCTAATATCCACATTTTCAATGAACTGAATGGGGGACCCATCAAGTTTCACCTGTCTATAAATAAAAATAAATTCTTCTATAGCATGTTTATTTTAATCAAAATAAAAGAATCCCAAGGTACTGCAATCAATAAAAACAAGTTCTTTCTCTTTCATGATCATATAATATGATTGCCAGGTTCTAATAGAAATTTGGGTATTACTGGGTGCATATGCTGTAGAAATCCATGGTATACACAACATTTTTACACAAGAAGGTCGAGGAAGGAAAAAAAGCGTAAAAGTCGGTCATGATATCTAACACTTGAACCCTTTGCATACCATCAACCAGAGAATGAGAATGAGTGCGAAGACACTACCACCGATCATCAGCTTAAGTTTGAGGTTCTGCAGCCACATCTTCCGCCGAAGCTGCCTGCCCTGCCTCTGGAAGCTATCAGCCTGAAACAGAGCCCAGTCGCAAAATCTGAGAAATTTGGTGAATGAAAGAAAATGTGGAGTTCAAGTGTTTTGATACTCCCATCTTGTCAATATGCAACTCTAGATGAAATGGCATTTTCAAAATCTAGTTCTAGATAAAGGGAACCACCAGTGTTCATATAGATTGATGGTGGCATGTGTTGTGCAGTTTAGGTGTTACATCCTTCGTTTTTTTGAATTATGTGATCCATCCAGCAACCCAAAAGACAGATGCCAGAAAGTACCTGGAACTGCAAGCTCTCGGTCTTGTCCACCAGAAGTTCAATTCGTTCACCGCGATCCAGAACCTAAAAATAAATCAGAAAGAAATCAAAATCTGGTCTGGTTCATAGTTCATATAAGAAAAGGTGGATGTGTTAGGCTGTTAGCTAAGCCACATTTAATACAGGCTTTTCCAAGCCGCGATTCATTACAAATGAAATTAATGAAGGTAAAAAACAGAAAGCCTTGTCCCATCAGAATGCAGTCAACAATGGAGGACATATAAAATAAATTAAAAAGGCACCATAATTATATTGAGGTAGTTTTACAACTGGCTATTGGCTCGACATCAATGATTAAACCATGATCAGCTGATATCAAATTTTTTGGGAATCCTGTTAGTGCAAAAAAGTGGCCCCGCCGATACCATTAGACTGGCAGAAAAACTCAACTCAATGGGCAGTCTAAGCTCATGCAATCAGGAAGTTACTTTTTAATTACCCAAGACTTGAAAATGGTTTAGATAAATATGCAAACACACATTTGGTGTAAGAAAACGGATTTTCATTCATCAATGAGGCAATTCATTGCCAACAGGCCAAATTGAAACACAACCCAAAGAATTTGTATAATAAATTGCTTGAACTAAAAAAAATCCTTAAGACTGCCTTCTGTAACACAATCATTTTTCTTTGGATTATATCACAATGCCATGCAAAACATGTCTTGGTCTCTTATTATGAAAATAAATTGGTTTTCCTTGTACCATATCACCCTGCATGCATTTCATAGACTCAAGAAAACATATCTAACTGAAGAGTAAGACATGAAAAACACTAGACCAGAAAAATGTTATCATATGAGGGAGGATGGTTCCTTCAGGTTCTGATAAAACCATGATATAATGAACGCCAGAAGCCGCGTTTTTATTTTTTTTTCCTGGATTTTTAAAGGTATAACTGAAAATTCTATAAGATGGCCATTAGGCTTCCTAAGTAGCTTGGTGCAGAATGTTGGGATATCAGGAGCAAATATGTGATTACCTGAGGTCGGAAGAGGCTTAAATGGGATGTTGAGGATGATGTATTGCAAAAGTAAGAAAAATGAATCTAACAAAGTTGCAGTTATCAAAAATTGAGAATAGGTTCCTTAGGGGATAGGTAAATTTCCTACAGGATATGTAACAAGGGTGGAAATCCTAAAAACGATATTGGATGGAGATAGGACTAACTGATTGTTCATACTGTAATATATTATTAATAAAACTGACATCTACGCATTAATGAAGCAGGCCATTTTGAAAATGGTATGAGTGCCAATGAGCTGGACATTAACCCTATACCTTTCTCAAGACCTTTTTGGAAACAATGCAAACAATGAGGTAAAACTAGATCAGAAATACATGGTGAAACAGAAAGGCGTACAACTGTTACATTGATGATCATGCTATGGAGTAGATCTTGTTAGCTAGCTATTGATTGTCTAAATACATGATTTCGACAATTTAATAAAATCCCAGCATTGTAGCTACTCCTAGAGGACCACATGCACATAAATGTTCAAAGCTAAAGCTAGAAACACCTAAGCCTTCAGTCATGAACAAAGGTTAGATGAGTTGAAACAATGCAAACAATGAGGTAAAACTAGATCAGAAATACATGGTGAAACAGAAAGGCGTACAACTGTTACATTGATGATCATGCTATGGAGTAGATCTTGTTAGCTATTGATTGTCTAAATACATGATTTCGACAATTTAATAAAATCCCAGCATTGTAGCTACTCCTAGAGGACCACATGCACATAAATGTTCAAAGCTAAAGCTAGAAACACCTAAGCCTTCAGTCATGAACAAAGGTTAGATGAGTTGAAATTGTTCACATGGAAAAGAGACAATAGAATTTCAAATGGGCACTCATGTTTTCGTGACAGAGAAACATATTTTTCCCAGTATAATGTTGACTTATAAAATAATTTTCTTAAAAATGAATCTAATAGCACATGAGATGCTTTAATAATCCGATACTCAAGCCTCATGGTATAGTATACGCTAGTAACGTATATGAAGTCAAATAATATGAAGTCACAGAGAGTCATGGCTCATGGAGGGTTGTGACACATTGTGCAATGCATGCTATTTGTGATCTAGGCTGCAATTTAACCTTCCCTAGAAATTTAAGAATTAAGAAAGAAAATGGATGTAATCCTCATCAATGCTAGAATTGTTGAGTCAAATGAAATGTAGAAGCAGAAAGAGCTTTGCAAAAGGGTTGGGCATAAATATAGATGATGCCAAGTTGATGGCAGCAGCAACTAAAATCAATGGCATTGGTGCAAAACTGCATATCATAACTAGACTGACGAAATAACAGCTACTGGAACATAAAGAACTGCACCTTTTCGATGTTGTCCATCATAATTCCTTTGACCTCAGTAATCTGAGCCTTTAATTTGGACAGTTTACTCATCTCTTCCGGATGGCTCATGCAATACTGCATGTGCTCCTTCAACCTCGGACTACGTAGACCAGAAACATGTCAATCCGCATTAAGATTAGTTACTTAAACCAACCCATAGAGACATAAAAATAAGTTCTTTTAGCATACCCAAATTCTCTATCGAGATTGTACGCAATGCTGAATCTATCTTCAAACAGCAGATCATCCTCATCATCTTCCACGAGTGGGTGTGGATCTGCCGACTTGATGTTAGCGCCATATCGCTGCATGAAATCGTCCTTCACACGCTCTAGAAACACAAAAGGCACGCTCCTCCCCATTGCCTCATCAGCAACCACAAGAAAAACTGCATGCCCAGAAACCAACTAAGAATCAATCTACAACAAAAAACACACAACTTAAAAAGAAAGTAAAAAATAAAACAAAATCTTACCAAACCCGTTGTCCACGAGGAAATTGAACGTGTGTCCATCGCACGAGTAGGTGAATTTGTTGCTGTTCGAAGGTAGCTTCTGCAAACACTGGATGGCGATGGTGGTGAAGTTTCCAGAGAACGAGGTGTGCTCCGCCAGCACGACGGTCCCCCTCGCAACAAAACTATATATCAATGATTGCTTGTTCATCACTCCTCCTGGGTGTTAAAATAAACAAAAACTAGCACAAGTTCTCCAAGGTCCTGTAAAAATTTCAGAATTTGAGCGATGTCAAGCCTTTGATATCTTAATCGAAAGAAAGATCCAAGTTTTGTTTCATTTTTTTCTCCAATTGCAACATATGTAATGGCATGAATACTATGTTTCCTTATATAAAATTCAATTTTTCTTTATGAAATCTGTTGTTCAAAAAGCGTCGAATCCCTAATTTCTTCAGATGAATCCACACACGTGAAAAGCAAAGGAAAACAAAAACGTTGCAAGATCCAATCTTTTTGTATCGATTCGTCAATGCAATGGTTTTCAGAGAGAATACAAAGAACGATGCATGCAAATCAAGGTTCGACTTCGCACAAAGAAGAATTTTAATGTGAAAATCGATAAATCTCCAATGAGAGGAACGTTTGAATTGCATCGAAAACATAAATCTTGAACCAGAGAACACGATATTTCGATGATTGGATGGGATTGGAGAATGGATGAAGAGATCGAGATCTAACCTCTTAGAAACCCTAAATTCGATTTCGCTTCGTCGGCAAGTCTTTCGACCTCTGCCCCTGTTTTTTCGTGGAGGAGTTGAAAGAGAGTGGAGAACGGTAGGTGACTGAAATGGCCACTTAATTACGATATAATTACATTATTACCATTTGTGGCTCTTTTTACTTAAAAGTCCATATAAAAATTGAATCTAAAACAGATATAACTGCGTATAAAACAATCACAAAAGGTTGTGTGAGGTTTAGCTAGTATTCAGCACTTATTATGCTTAGGCTCTGTTTAGTTGCGCGTTTGGGTGCGTTTTTGCTTTTTGAAAAGCTGAAAAGCTAAAATCGTGCAGTCAAATGGGGCAGCTTTTTGCAGAATCGGAAGCTGGATTCCTTTTAATTTTTTCCTCGAAATCTGTGTTTTAAAAAGCTCAAAAACAACGCTTTTTTATCGGAATCGATTTTTTGAATTGAAAAGCAACTTTCTCTGTCAAATATTAAACTCCTTTCAAATATTGATTCCTGAATTAAAAAAAAGCATCATAAAAAAGTCAAAGTCTAAAATCATCTTAAAAAGCAGCTTTATTTTAAAAGCTACTTTTCAATCTATGTTTCCAAACGGACCCTTAATCCAGAATTTCAACTCTTTTTTTTGTTAAATATTGTTTGGTTGACACCCAAAATCAGTACTTAAAATATCAGCTTTCAGCAAAAAAAACCACAACATTTTTTCAGCACCGGTGACATCGTTTATTTTTACGCCCTCGCAAAACGTCATTTTGAAGTCCTTTCAAAATGTCCCTACTACCCCTGCCCATTTCCCATATTTACAATTGGCATATGCCATTTTCAAAACCTTCTCTCCCCTAATATGTGAATACACAAGCTGAACCAAACACAAAAGCCTTGCCTGGCCTTGCCGTCTCTGGAGACCTGAAACCCTAGCAGACCAGCTCGTCTACCATCGCCTTCTCCCTCTTGTTTGATGGCTTCCTGTCTATGTGATTGGCTTCCCCGGAGACCCAAGACCCGATTTCGTCTTGAAAGGTGATTTCTTTGTTCTTTCTCTCTCTCCTTTTTCTTTCTCTCCCTCTCCCTTTAATTTCTTGCAAATCTTCGGTTCTTCATGATTAGGGTTTATGTTCCTCTTGTTATAGATGCTCAATCTTTACTGTTTTTTTTTTTATTCGAAAATCTGATATATCTCCCCCTTTAATTGTTGCTTTTAATTTTTTTCATCTGAGTTGGGAATGAGAAGGGTTTTAATGTTCTCGATTGATTTGAACATATATATCTCTTATTTGGGTTTTCGTTTTGTATTGTCCGTTGTGCTTGTTAGGACATCTCCCTAAAATTTCAACAATGTTAACTAATTAGTTGAATAAACGCCTGATTTGTTGTTCTTGTGATGTTGTTCTTCTGTGGAGAGGGATCTGTTCTAAATGGACTTAGGGGGTAGTGCACATTTGATGGAGATGATTATAAATTTTTTTTTTTTTGTTATATATGTGTTTCACCTCCTTAGCTTCAATAGATGAACAGTGAGCATTGTGAATCATTTTTTGAAACCTTGCACACCAAATTGTTAAGCATTATATGTAACACATTGAGTAGCTTGAATGAATCCAATCAATTATATCTGATCTGATGCGTGAATGAATCAATTATAGCTTCAATAATGGGTTGAATGAGTAGATGAACTGTAGGGATTCCAATTCATTTCTTGAAACTCTGTTCACCAAATTGAATAATTATATCCAACACATTGACTATGCTTGAATGAATCCAATCAATTATATTTTGAATAATGGGTTGAAACTGATCTGATCTGATCTGCCCTACTTATGATCTCTCAACATAATATACACTCACACACATGCCCACAATTTTTTTTTCCACGTGGCTTTGTTTTTTTTTATGTCTAATAAAATTGTTTTAATATCAAATCGTCAACTACAGTTTGCTGAATGTGAAAAATGATTCTGTTCGTTGACTTTGTATCATTGTTGATGTTTTTGGGTTCACATTTGTGGTCTTCTAGAGAGGACAATTCTTGTTAGGAGTTGTTTCACTTTGGATGATTGTAGAATAACATATATAATAAAAAGGAGAATATGAAAATATATGTTTGTCATCTGCCTTTATTCTAAGAATAGTTTGATTTTTGTTTTAATAGTCGCATACCACTTCCTTCATTTGTGTGGGTAGCTTTTCTTTTGCATTACATGAATTTAATGTTCACATCTTCTTCAAGCTTAAGGTTGAACATTCTAGTTTCTTTTGTTCGTTGACTTTGTATCATTGTCAATGTTTTTGGGTTCAAATTTGTGGTCTTCTAGAGAGGGTAATTCTTGTTAGGAGTTATTTCACTTTGGATGACTGTAGAATAACATATATAATAAAAGGAGAATATGAAAATATATGTTTGTCATCTGCCTTTATTCTAAGAATAGTTTGATTTTTGTTTTAATAGTCGCATACCACTTCCTTCATTTGTGTGGGTAGCTTTTCTTTTGCATTACATGAATTTAATGTTCACATCTTCTTCAAGCTTAAGGTTGAACATTCCAGTTTCTTTGAATGGCTCTCATTTTGAATTCATGATTTCATGTTACATGTATGACACTAGCTTAAATGAATTTGTTATCGTTCTTGTAGAAATCACATTATCCAAATTTTGAATACAACTTTTAAACACTGAGCACCACTTGCTTTTTGAAAATTTTGATTATGTTCTTTGACATTGTAACATTGGTGATGTTTGTTGGTTGACATTTGTAGTCTTTGTAGATAGGGAAGTTCTTTTTAGGAGTTGGTTTTAGGAAGTCTCACTTTGGACAACTGTCTCAGGTCAATAAAATATATGAGTAGTTTGATACTGCAATGAATGATCTCATACCACTTCCTTTATTTCTGTGGATAGATTATGGATGTCAGGGTTGGGAGGGCTACATGGAGCCCGAAATTGAAAAATGTTCCTTCATTTTTATTGTAGGAATGTTTGATAGAAAAAGAGTCATTTTGCTTAATTTGTTTCTAGGAATGTATGGATGCTCATATGTTTTAGGGAATGTGTTAGGAGTTAAATTTTTTAATATAGGAATGCAGGGATTTTAAAAATGTATGGATGCTTTTGGTTTTGTACTAGGAATGTATGGAAGCATGTGGAGTCCTCAATATTACATCCTCATCCTTATTGTGTATTACATACACAAGCATTTTGCTCAGCCTGGGATCAAAGATGCGTATTTCTGGGTTGAGTGGGGCTGAATATGTAAATGAAATACTCAATGGGCACGAGAGCCCGTGTCTCAAACTATTTCTTATGGAACAACATATTTTCAAGAGATTGGTCATGTTATTCCGAAATCAAGGTTGGCTTTGAGACACGAGACACGTGAAGATCGAGGTACAAGTCATTGTATCTCTCCTCATTGTTAGACATAATGCGAGGAATAGATATTGCTAGAACCGATTCCAACACTCCGGGGAGACGATATCCCGTCACTACGAAAAGGTTCTTAAGAATGTTGGATTTTTTAATGTGGTCTTGCAATTCCCACACTTTGGTTTTGAAATCCTGGATCAAGTAATGCAATTTGTAAAAGTTTATGATGATGATATATTTACGTAATTTATTGAGTCCATCAAAATGGGCGGTCAGAATTGACCAATTAAAGATGTGTTGTGTTTTGATGGGAAACACACATAGTTGATTACATATTCAAAGAGGAGATCCCTCTCTCCATTACCCTATTTTATATACCCCAAAAGTGAATGCACGTGGCCAATATAACACATGTGGACATCACACACACACACACAAAAAAAACAAGAGAAGAAGAGAAGCACAGACTTAATAGAGGCACACACACAGACTCCCATAATTAATAGTCAGCTGAAAATAGAGATCTCTCTTCACTGTGTTAAGGATTTTTGTTGGGGTCAAGAGTTCCATCACAAAAGGGTAAACGGAGAGAGAAGGTCTTTTTCTTCAAGATTTACTCTCAGATATAAAGAAGGTTTTATGAGGTATGTATATGCAACTTTTGATTCTTTATATATATGTATTTGATCTTGGGTTTAAATCCATCAAAGGCAACATTGAAATTGGTCAAATTGATCATCCAACCACCTGATTTAACATAAACACCCAACCAAATTTCATCGAGTACCTGATTTTACCTGCATTCAAGGTATCATTCACGTGTTTATCAATTTGTTGGGGATCCCATGATTATCATGCGTACTTATTATGTCTCCTCATCTATGAAAATAATCTGTCTGGGTTATGCAACTGTAACAAGGTGGAGAAGGCCAATACAGGTCAACAGAAATACTGATCTTTGAATGTGTGCATGCTTGTGTTGTATGTTGATAGTGTTTGTCATCTTTTTTTTTATTTGTAATCCTAGTTATTAAGTGATTATAGAAGTTTCTTTAGCTCATGCTATTTTGTACATATTCAGTACCACATGGAGTTGTTTTTTGGACCAGGAAATGTTGTAATACTTTGAAGACCTTTATAGTATAATAATGACATGATATGAAACGACATACTTAGGTTATGTTTGTGAAATATTCACCTAATGCTTGAGAAGTTTGTAAAGACAAGTTTTTCAATGTGGTTTATGTAATGTGCATATTCAAAATTTTTCTATCTAGATATTTGACTCTGAATTAATGGTTAATTTATACAGGCTTCTATGTGGCATTTCATTGTTCACTCTTTAAATAAGAGGTACATGTATTAATGGGACAAATAAATACCTTTTTTTTGGACAAATAAGTATTTTTTAAGTATTTAATCAAACATTAAAATAACATTTAGCTCTTATTAAACTGATTAAAATGCTCTTGTATAAACATTATTGTTAAGTGGTAAACCAAACACACTTAACTGAATAAGTGTTTATATTTTTCGTTGATCAAACAAGTTTTTTTTTCCCTAAAATGCTTAAAATTATCAGCACTTATATAATCTGTATTTATAACTCATGTTTTTAAGATGGCTTAATTGGATCATACTGTCACCCCAATTAGAGTTAATATTAACCATGCCTATCCCCTCATCCCACTCCCATGTTGCACTCTTTTTTTTTCCATTCTCACTTCTCCTCTCACCCCTTATTCAAACTTGTAACCTCGTATTAAAATATAAATGCAAGTAGCAAGCATGCAAGATCTAATTAATTTGAAAAAAATAAAATGAAAAATAGCCATACATATATGCTCGGCCTTTGGAATTTGGATCTTTAATTAATGAAAAATTTTAGGGATTTTTGCATATATATCATTATTAAATTTTAATTTTGTTAAGATACCTCTGAAAAAACTCACAGTGTAAAAATACTCCTCAAAAATTTTAAGTGAGTGCAATTGTGCCCCTGTGATCAAATTCCGTCTGATCTGATTTGTATTTTACGTTTTCATTCCGTTATAGGTATTGAAATAACCCTTCTATCCTCAGTTTATCTAAAGTGAATTTTATTTTTTTATTTTTTTTTGCATATATATCCCTCTTAAAATCCATATTTGTATAATTACCCTTTTATTTTCACCATTACATAATACCCCTGAAATTTTAATGCATTGTGCAAATTTGCCCCTGAGGTTAGTGTTCATGAGGATTGATTAGAATATCTTCATTAACTACCATAATCACATGTAAACAGTCCAAAACGCTCTCACCATGCTCTGTTTGGATAGTTGAACCCTAATTCCTTCTTCCTTCTACAACACTGTCTTTTTCTTTTTCAGTAGGGTTGAGTAGAGTGTATGATTTAAGTGTGAGGTAAACTGGTCATTTTACAGGGTACTGGTAGGGTTAAGAATCTAACTATGGTTTGATCAGCGTTCTTAACAACTGACGGAGGGGTAAATTTGTATAATTTATTAAAATTTCAGGGGTATTTATGCAGTGGTGAAAATAATAGAGGTAATTCAAAAAATACGAGTTTTAAGAGGGGTATTTATGCAGAAAAAGCTTCTTTAAAAAATATTAGTAAGGGCATTTAGGTCAATGTACATGTAGAGTTAGATTTTTTAACTATGATTAATCCAAAATTTTTCACGGCATGTGGTATAAGGGTATGATTGTGCTCACTCAATATTTTTAGGAATATTTTTGCATTATGGGTTTTTACTGGGGTATTTTGATAAAATTAAAATTTAATCAAAGTATACATGCAAAAATCCTAAAATTTTACATGCAACTCTTTTTTTTTTCCAGTCAGATTCAGTTCATATATATTTTAATTTTTTTAAAAAAATAGTATAATTCAAATGATAAGATACAACTTACATATAAATTTAAATATATACTTTAATAAATTATACGGATCAATTTATTAAAAATACAAAAAAAAAATCAATAAAACATAACTTGGTAATGCGAGTATATTATGGGAAAAACAAGAATGCATGGTTTCCACAAGCGTTTAATAAGATTAAAACTGGAATAGAACACAACTAAGGTAGGTGTGTGTTTTTTTCGTCTTTTTTTAAAAAACTAAGATTTAACAACAAATAAACCAAGTTGGTGACATAAAAAGATATAACCAATTATAGTGACAAGTGATAACTCCGATTCCAGGTATGACAACCTGAGAATCAAAATTGGTCCATTTTTGGGTGCCTGGATCAACACATTCTTTCCCCCAAAAGCGCAACCGATCTCAGTCGGAGCTGGAGTCATGTCTGTGCCGCCTCTTTTCCTTGCTCTTGTGCTTTTTCTGCTTGTCAGAAGAGTCACGGGACCGTCGTTTTTCCTTCGGCCTCTCGTGGTGGTGGTGGTGTTCTTCGTCCTCATGTTTCTTCCTCTTCTTCCTCACTTTATCCTCCGGAGCTTCTTCTTCGGTTCTCTCTGGTGACGGTTTGGGTGGAGCCGCTTCACTCAGCTCACCACCGGGCATGGCTTCCTTCATCGGTCCATCTGGGAGGGTGCTTGGATCAAGCCAACTTCGAGGTGGTCTGCGCAAACCCAATGCAGATGTAATGAAGCTTGAGATGCTACTTGTGACATTCAGGCAGTTAATTATTGAATACGAGACCATATTAATCTGATACCTGGAAATCCTGAATTATACTATTACAGTATTACCAAAATAAAATTACATAGTATATAATTTTTTTCGAGGCATCATAAGAGTTGCTTGAACTATTATTAAAAGATCTCCTCTTTGCCTCACATAAAGACGTACCAATTTTTAAGATGAAACAAAATAATATCATTTACCAAGCATATGTATAAATGGAGTGGTGAAAAAAAAGGGGCAGGATGACACCCACCACTGCTGGGCCATTCCAAACCCATATTAATCTCAAATAATACAGTCCAAAGTGTTTGCACTTTCTGGGCATCTACAAGCACAGTCTAATGTGGATACCTTGATATCTTTAATCCACATAATTTTTATTTTTAATATACTGATCTAATGAGATTATTTAAAGTTGAAGCACTCAAACCAATGTGTGTGACGTGTCAAATCTGAGACGAAGTGACTTTTTGTGCATTTAAATTGTCTCCAACGTTTGGGATTCAATAACCAAACAACAGGGCTCAAAGATAAAAATATCAGAATCTGATGGTGGATGGTGTGAAATATGTTTCAAACATGAAATAAGAGAAATTGAATAAAGAAAAGATAAAAAGAAGAAGAGAATAATAAATATGTGATGCACAGTATTAATTAAGTAGTGAAATAAATGAAAGAGAAACCACATACAGGCAATCCAAGTAGTATTATTTATAGCAGGGTGAAATACCTGGCAAAGCCAAGACCAGAAACATGTGCTGCTTCAGCATGTCCAGCACCCAAGTCTTCTGCAGTGGAACTTCTCTTCACCAGCTCAGAATATTCATACTTGTCTAGTTTACTTCCTTGGGGTCGACTGGCACGCTTTGGGGCTAAGCCAAGGGCCTCGCGCATTGCTTGTTCTTCCTCTTCTTTGATCCTTTTTATTTCCTCCTTTGCTGCCTCCATATCTGCACTCATGGATTTCTTGTCTCTGGCATACCAGTGTAGATCTTTACCTGTAAGTGACATTCAAAGCAGCAGATTATATAATCATTACTCAGGTATTTCAACAAGAAACTATTTTTAATAATCCGCTTTTTCCATGCAAAGATAGAATAAAATTTAACCATGTAAGAGTTAAATATTGTATTATCAAATAAGAAAGACTAACAAGGTCGAGCTTAGGCTTCTAGTGCAGGGGCAATAAGAGGGTTAAGGATGGCATGTGTTGCCAGTTAAATTGCGACAAGTGATCAGCATTATATGATTAGGCAATTTATGCTAAAGGTACACCTAATCAAACTGTCCATCATTTTTCCTCCAAAAAAGCAGGGGGTCGGGGAAGGGGGGAGAAAAACAAGATGAAATGTACAGCAGTGTCTTCTGCAATATACAATGGTACCATGTTACAGAGATGGCCAGTTCACTATGAAATGCATTAAGATATCCACATGATTCATTCCCTGGAAATCTAACTTACTATTCCAAATCCACTTAATATCATCAGTTCAGATGCACCACCCACTAGATTGCAGTGTTCGAACTATTCATATAAGGAGCTACTCTGAGACGCATTCCCCAGAAGATCTTAACTTCGTGATGCCAGCATTCTGAATCGATAAATTCATGCAAATTCCTGATGAAATAATCAAGTTAAGAGATGTGGAGATGATACCTTTCTGCCATCTTCCAACAGGGGCCATAATACTATGGCCAATATAGTTCTCTCGGTCTTTATCAACCTTGACATCATCCCACTTGAATTCTGCAAAAAAAATGATAATATCAATTATGGAGCATCCACATGACCCAAAAAAACCTGTAACCACTATATTGAAATTGATGGGTTCATTGTTACAACGCAGGTACAAAAATATAGCTTTGCAAAACCATTACATGGTCCAATGTACTTCTAGGTTATTGAACAGACAAAAATATTCTTCAGACTAACAGCACAGACATAACTATACAAGTTTCTTTCTTCTTACTTTATGTCATACATTCACAGGATTAAGCAATGAAACATTAGATCTCAAATATTTCTTCATTCCTTACTTTTCCCAAAGAAAGAAATGACAGGATCTCTGAACTTCAAACATGCATGTTGTGGATGAATGTTCATTCTCAAGTAGTAGAATCTCTGGTTTATTTTGGATTGCTAAAAGGTTCAATTGAACACATTGTCGACGCTTTGCCTAACCCTCACAAATACTTTCTTACTTAGACCAAAAATTTTCAAATGCACGCATTCTTTAGGGCAGTTTTAAACTAGTGTAAACCGAATGCAGGTCACACGATGAAGCCCTGCAGTATTCAATGACTAAAGTTCTGCATTCAAACTTCCCGGCTTGGGGTCCCTTCAACATGATTGGGAGATATAAAAAAACACTATTTCCCATCCAAAGAGCTCAAAATTGAATCGAATTGAGAAGCTCAACTAAACTAGGGTTTAGAGAATCAGATCCAACAAAAACAAAAGAAAAGCTTCATTGGACTTATTTTCATCCCTTTGCAAATTGATATTGCTTCTTTCTTCTTCTTTTCTTATTTTCAATCGTACATTTGCATAAATACACAATAATAATTCCATAAAATGTTTTTTTATAATAAATGTTGGTGCAATCTTATTAATAGAAAGCCCCCGAACAAAAGAAGGCAATGGATCTCCAATTAAAAATTACAAAAGAAAGTTAAGATAAATAACAAATAAATATCAAAGCCCCAAAATATAGCAAATTATTTTATGCACCCGAGATTACTTCCCATGATTGTGAAAAAAATCTCCACGCCAAGAATCCAATAACTCATGCTTTAAGAAGAGATACTATTGCACACGTATTATCCACATATATCCTCTTTTGTATCGATATACATTCATTGCAGGATATCCATATAAACCAACAACTGCATGTGACACTAGCCATTAAAATTTCACGGGATTGCTACTATCACTTCTTTTGCGTCTCTTGCAGAACCACCTCCATATGCTTTCGAGGTGTCTAAAAGTGCATTTGGACTTTAAAACCACCTCCATAAAATGTTAGAATTGTGGGTTCTTTCCCCTTTTCAAGTGAAGAACAACCCCCAACATTAGTTAAGGAAAGCCCCAGATGGCGCACAATCACCCACAAATCATGTGCATCAAGTAAGCCTGGAAAGATTCAAACTTGAGACCAATGGGGAGCAAACATGCAGCTCTAGCCAAAGAGCCAACCCCATGTGGCCATGTGGGTTAGGATTGTGATATTTCTTCGCCTCTTTCGTAGTTTCAATGAATTTGATGGCTTTCCATATTCCAACCACGCATTCACTTCTGAATTACATTTCTTCTGTTTTCAAGCGATTGAATTTCATGTTGGTTTGCTCCCAAAATCTTCTCCTTTTTTTCTCCTAGACCTAAAATCGTTTACCACATAAATCAATACATGTACGTGTGGATTTCCAGATTTAACCTAACAGTAGTCGAAAATTAAAAAAAAAATCTCCGATTTGGGATCCCTTCCAAGTTCAAAACCGATCACGGGCATCAAAATTCAATCGAATCGAAAGATTAGGGTTTCAAAAGTCCGATCGGAAAACCGAATCCGGGAGTTCACAAAATCCTAGCATAGCTGAACAAAACCCTAGAATTGAAGGGCATGTTGAGAGAGAGAGACTTACGATCTCGGCCGCCGCGAACGCCTCCTCTTGAAGGGTGATACATCTCTCTCTCGCTCTCCTCTTCCTCTTCTTCTCTCTCTCTCTCTCTCTCTCTTCTTCTTCTTCTTCGAAGCGAAAGGTCAATATGTATTTGGGC
Organism: Acorus gramineus; assembly: GCA_030737835.1. Taxonomy (NCBI): domain Eukaryota; kingdom Viridiplantae; phylum Streptophyta; class Magnoliopsida; order Acorales; family Acoraceae; genus Acorus; species Acorus gramineus. The sequence goes on from CM060849.1 coordinate 24,889,063, forward strand.
CCAGGTTATCCTCGTGTTCATTGGGAATGCAACCAGGACTTGTGAAACGGGCCGGGGTGGGCCGTTGACACAGGCCCTGCCCGAATAAGAGTGTTGTCGTTAAACATGCTAATTACCCAAGAAAAAAAATATACACACACGCATTTTCTATCTAAAATAAAATATAAAATATCTTAATTAAAATATTTTAGATCAGATACTGTATATTATCCAAAAATATATCTATATGACTATATCTGATGTAATATGTTATATTATGATTTATTTCGTTGATATATTTTTCATGTTATTAATATTAGCATAATTTTTTTTTTATTATTTATGTTATCATATAACAGTTTATGTGTGTGTTGATAAATTTATGTTTTATAGTGATATTTGTATGATTTTTATTTTTGGATACCAAATTTTGGGATTTGAATTATATTAATATCCACTTAGATAAATGTTTCAGATTGTTAAAGGTATTAGATTACATATCTAATATACGAGTCTAATCTAACACAGATAATCATATGAATTTGAATCCAAATTCTCAGATAGAATATAAATACATATTTTCTGAATATATGTTTGATTTGAACACAGTTCGGATATAATAATATTCCACTCTACTCCATTGACAGGCTTATTTGTCATGCGTCATAGCTTGCTTAACTATTATCTTCTTTCTTTTTCCTCCTCTCATCCTTCGTCTTCGTTATCACCACCTCCTCCTCCATCTCGTATAATCTCCCTTTTGGCCTTTTCCACCTAATCGATGGGTTGGCTTCGTCCCACTGATACGACATGTGGATTATTAAATCGATGATTTTTTTTGTTTGTCAACTTAAATTTTTTACGTACGCGAGTCACATGGTAGTAAGAGACACTTCTCCCATGAGAGGATCCCTCCTTCAGACTTGTGTACCATTCTCACCTGGTTTTACTCAGAGGGCAAACTTCTATTTTAAAAACATGTAAGAGATGATAAGGTGACAAGTTAATGCGTTGGTGACGAGTTGAAATCTTTTCTACTATTTTTTTGTTAACAACCCCGCTTCCCTTCCTTGCTCTGATTTTTTTACATTTTCTTATCTAAATTTTAATTCTCTATTCCTCTTATCTCCCTCTTGTTCGGACATTGTCATATTTGAAAGTTTTTTAAAATGAAAATACTCAAAAAGTTTACTCAAAAACGTTCTCACCTGGTTCTTGTGGTTTCTTATCCACGTTCTCATAACTCGTGAGGGTCCAAACCTTAGGACCATTTAGTGGTCGTCGCTGTATTAGAGATGTTGTACTCCATTAAATATTTTTTTATATCATAAAAATTATTTCCCCCCTCCTTGTTGAAAACTTTGTATATTTTATAAGATGTTCTTTTAACACATTCTTACAACAGCTACAGCTTTGTTTGAGTGACTGCTTATTAACAATGTTATATAAAAATTTAACAAATTATAAAAAATATAAAAAATTTAAAAACTATTTTTATGACTCTTCATACTGAACATTACACTTGATTAGTTTTTCTTATAATTAAGAACCGTTTCCATTCTAAAACATAAGAGAGAACCAGTTAATTCGATTTTAAATTGAGTATTATCTTGTGACAAATTTAATTAACTTGATCATCTAGATCAATCACAAGAGTGCAAGCCATCCAATTACCACTACTACTACCATGAACAAAATTGATGTGCCAATCTAACATGGATCAATCAAAATGATATGATGACATTTTTTTAATTGGACTAATATAAAGTTAGGTCACCAAAATTATTCAACCCCTAGACCCTCAATTATGTAAGACAAATGTTTCTTAGTTCCTTAAATGGATCAGAGAAATGAATGCTTTAACATCCATATCTTATCCTAAATAATTTGGATTTTTATTCAGATAATTAAAAATGTCTAAAAAAGGATTCGAACACTAATTTGGATAAAGTTAAATAAACAATAGTTATTTAAATTTTAAAGATAAAATATAAACCGACTGAAAACTGAACACTAATTTTTTATTTGTAGTATTCAGATCCAGAACGCATGCGGATATTCTTTTTAGGTAATTGACAGGCTCAACCAAACAAAGAAACTCAAGAAAGACAAGTGATACTGTCCTGACTAGTGATGAAATGCCAACAGAGGTCCATCCACTGAGAGAATTCAAAATGCAGAAAAGAAAACATCACCAGTCACATGGCAGATTTCAGCTCTCTTTTGGATGGGAGGGAATTCAATCATGGACCTCCTCCTCAGATGATTTCTTGCTCGACCACCAGTACCAGCCCAGGCCGCCGAGGGCCGCGGCCGTGCCAGCGAGGACGGCGTAGTTGCGGGACTTGTTGGTTGACACACCTGACGTGGTGGAGGTGGTGGCCCCGGTGGTGGTGGTGGCGGTGGCGCCGGTTGCTGGTGGGACATCTGATGTCGGTGGTTTTTCTTCTGCTTTCAGACCCTGTGAAATGCATATAGGGAGTCACACAGAGGTCCTTTAATTGGGAATGGAAAATGCTACACATACAATCATTGAGTCACTTTTGCAGATCGAATATGTGTTGATTTCTTCTGAAGTATATATACTTATCTAATGAAAATGTACTTGAATGAATTGAATACATACATTTTTTTATAAGACGTGGCATTTTATACAAGTATCTTGAGTGTATAAGAGATGCACTTGAAATTTTTTTTTAATAAAATAATTAGAGTAAGGAATAGAGAGTTGAAATGCAAATATACCTTGCGCGCAAGTTTTTCCAGTTTCTCTTGCTCGATTTTCTACATTGCAACAACAAAAGAGGTTCATCAAATAAAAGTTATGTTTAGTAGGAAATCAATCTTCAAGTTGCAAAAATTCTGCATGTGTAGTTTAAGAACGAATATAAGGCTATCAAGGTTAAAATTTGCCACACATAAAAAGCATCCCATCAATAAGGCTAAAACTTTCATTTCTCGTGAATTTCAATTAAAACAGCAAAAACGGTAAGTTCTAGAGAGTTCCCACAGCAATCAGCCATGAAGTAACACTTAAAACAAAATGGAGATGATAATGAAAGCTAAAGTTACCGATCAGCTGTTCTTCTAATCGATTGATAGAAATAATTCATTGAACTAATGGTGCTGGCCATCATTAAAAAAATTAATAAATAGAGGTAATTAATCCTGGTGAACATTAAAATGCATAATTATATTGTAAATTAGTATAACCCATACAGGACAATAAAAAGGCCGAGGGGCACTTCATTCCACGACCATATGCTCAAATTTTATTTCATCAAGGATGAATACATGGATAAAATCAAACTCTATTTGGTCACCATATTGCAATGGGGTCTAATGAACCATACAATTTAGGACATATCATAGAAAAAAATAATCATGTATGCCCAAATGTTATAATTTCTGTTTTTGCTTTGAGAAACATTTAAACATCTCAATATCGTTTTCATGAAAGAAAAAACACCAAAATCAAATTCAGGTCAGAGACAAACACCATGTCACTTCACACAAATTGCTTCTCACCATCTAGAAAGTGATGAATCACCATGCATTTAATATGGTCCAACTCAACAAAAGCTCAATTACAAAACTTTTAAAGTTTCATGATAGAATCACGCCTCATGTGAACATAGGTCACATGTAGTGGTAACTACTATAAAACACCAACACATAAGAATGTAGTGAAACAAAATTGACAGTATTCCCTCATCTCTGACCATCCAACTCTCTATACTTTTTGAACAACCAGAGAACAGAGTAAAACCATGAATGTCCCAATTGTTATAATTTCTGTATCTGCTATGAAATAAATTTAAACATACATGATAGTATAGCTTCCCTCGTCTCCTTTTGCCTGGAGTTTCATTTTAATAAGAGAGCACCTATATTTCTCTATCCAAAAACATCATAGTATGGATTCCACGACCAAAAATAAAAAAGAAAAAAAAAACCAAAATTCAGGCCAGCAACAAACACCAAGTCAATTCACACAAATCGATTATCACTATCTCCAAAGTGAAGAATCACCATGCATCTAATATAGTCCAACTCAACGCAAGCTCAACAACACCTTTAAAGATTCATGACAGAATCCAAACCTCATGTGAACATAGATCATGTGTTGAAATAGCTGCTATAAAACACCCAGTTTATATCATGTAAAAAAAGTAAAGACGTATTGAAAAAAAATGACAGTACCTCCCAATCTCCAACCGGCAAATTCTGTATACTCTATGAAGATGTTAAACAAACCAGAGAAAATAATAAAATCATGGATGCCCCGATTGTTATAATTTCTGTTTCTGCTCTGAGATAATCTAAAAAATACATCATAGCATCACTTCCACGACAACAAAAAAATCACTAAAATCAAATCCGGGCCTGTGTCAAACACCACGCCAATTCACACAAAATGATCAAAGTGAAGAATTACCATGCATCTGATATAGTCCAACTCAACGTAAGATCAACAACACCACCTTCACAATTTCATGACAGAATCCAAACCACATGTGAACATAGGCCATATGTAGTAGTTACTGATAAAAAACTGTTCTGATCATGTTAAACAAGTCAAAATTTAGGGAAACAAAAAGTGATAGTATCCCTCCCATCTCTGACCATCGGTTACTGTAAACTCTCAGTCCACATTTCGTCAATCTCAACAATGCATTGCAAAATCGCTTCTACAACACAAAGTACTAGTAGCACCGCCAAATTTTCTCTTGTAATTTTTAACGGAAAAACATCCAAAACACAAAAGCAAAGCTGAAAATCGAGACAACGAATTCAATCATACTGTGCAATATGCCATCCCAACTCATCCGTACAAAAGCCAAACCCTAATTTCTCTAAACATCACAACCAGAGAACAGCAAAATCAACGAATCCCCGAATCAAAAACCCTATCTCCACCTCAAACCACTCAACAACCAGATCAAAGGACACAATTCGAGCGAGCGAAGAGAGAGGGACAGACGGACAGACCTTGATGTACACGTTCTCCGCGGCCTTCTCTTCCTCGCTGAGGATCTTCCCGCTGCCGCTCGAGAACCTCCTCGAGACGAACCTCGCCGCCGCCCTCGACGTGATCGTCGCCGCCATTACTGTCCGATTAGGGTTTCTCTCTCAAATCGAAAACGGAATCCCAAAATGGAGAAGAAGAAGATGAAGAAGAAGAGCTCAAGCAAGAAATATATACTGCGAGATGCGAGTGAGTGACCGACATCTCTCACAAGCAACGAATAAGAGGCGATTATTCACCCAAACTACCCCTACTCTTTTATGAAAATTCCGAATCTATCCTACCCTAAATGACCACAATGCCCTTCTGAAGAAACTCCCTCCCCTTTGAACAAAATACCGAACATGTCCTTTTTAATCTCATCAGCACTGGAAAAAGACTAAACTACCCCTGTTTGTTTTTTGTTCGTCAGATGAAGATCCAACGGCGCTAATAAATGCAAATCCGGGAGGCACTATAAAAGGCCATCGCGAGATTTCTCAACATCTCCGCTTCTGCTGTTTTATCGTCGGCGAGACAAACCCTAGAAACCCTAGAAGCCGATCGATCGAAATGGTAATCAAAAGAAGCCTTTGAAGCTCCGTCGATTCCTCATTGGAAGGGTTTCTCCTCTAACGCGGATTCTCTTTGGTTGTTGCTGTAACAGGCGCCGAAGAAGGAGAAGGCACCGCCGCCGTCGTCGAAGCCGGCCAAGTCTGGCGGAGGGAAGCAGAAGAAGAAGGTGAGTCGTTTCGTTTCTTCTAGGGTTTCGCTTTGGATCTGCTTCGAATTAGGGTTTTTGTAGGGTTTCATAATTAGAACCGGTGATGTAAGTTTGATCTGTGTGTGTTGTAGAAATGGAGCAAGGGAAAGCAGAAGGAGAAGGTTAACAACGCGGTCTTGTTCGATCAGGTGAGCTACGATAAGATGCTCTCGGAGGTCCCCAAGTTCAAGCAGATTACTCCGTCCGTGCTCTCCGAAAGGCTTAGGGTATAAAAATCTCTCCTTTGTTTGGGATTTCTGTCGATCACTCTTTTTATGCATGTTAATGGAGTTATGTTTTTGTCGATTTTGAAGCTGCTGATCATTTATGGGTTTTTTTTTTTTTTTTTGGTTTTGGGAGATTTCATGACTTTGTATTGCATTCTAAAGTTTGGACTATAAGAGAGATCTGCGAAGTGGAGTTGCATACTCGGTGTAGTGGTATTTTATATCTGAGAAAGATATTTAGCTGCTTGTAAAAATTGGCGGTTTGATGTTTAACTTTCATATAGTCTTGCATTACATATATGACAATTCGGTTTCACTGCCCTAAAAAATACATGGTGTTTTCTGTCTGAGACTTGGACTCAGTTTCTGGAAAGAATATTTGAAATAATTTGGGAGCAGACTTTTTGAAAAGCTCCCTTTCACCAGTTTTTACACCCTAACAAAGCCGAATGCTGTAAGCGATAACCCCATCTGGATTGCCCAATGGTTTGTAGCAAAGAGTAACCTTGATATTTCATGGAATTAGTTTAAATTTTTTTTTTTATAAGAAAGAAATTATTTCATCTCTAGGTAAGTTTTTTTGTTGTACATTCAATTATTTCTTCATGCTAGGTCTTATGCGATGGTTTTGTATGTCAATTGGATTTTCACTTCTAAATGAATTTTGTGTGGAAGATTCTGAGTAACATTACAGTTTAATTGGTGCTCATATTGATACTTCCCTTGCATCTAAATCTATATTGCTTTTCTATTGTCTTCCAATAACAATAGTAGTTAGTCTTGGCACTCTATTGTTTGCCAGAACTGGCACGCGCTTTAACTCCATAGTCCATTAATGTTGTGTAGGCTAATTGCTGGTAGGCATATTGTGGATGGGCTCTGAAGCTTTAGAGAAAGTCATAGAAAATAGAAAAAGAATTACTTGTTGATTTGGTTGAATTACATGGAACACACTTGGAAAAGTAATTTGTCATATCATTTTTTTGTTTGCCGGTTGGGGGGGGGGGGTGTTTATCAATAGTTTGAGTGCAAGTATTGAGTAAGAATGAATTTGATGTGGACCCATCTTTTATTTTTAAAAAGTTGTGTACTTCATGTCATATTAATATACTAAGTTAAATGCAGTTAGAAGTGATTTGGTGAAATGAAATGTGCTTCTTTGTGATCAGAGACATCAGTGGATGTTGTTGCAATTGCATCTGTCAGTGTGATGTTCTTTAACAGAGTGAAACCCTGTTCTGGGGTGGATATTTTCTTATTTTATTTGGTCAAGTGAATAATGATCAACTGTGTGGGAACTATTTGTGTTGCTGATAAACATGATTAAGTATAACAAAGGGAAATGGAATAAGAGTTATTCTGTAAATATATTCCATATCAGTTTCCAATGCTACTGATCATAATATCCTATTTTAACTAAGAATCAGTCCCAGAGTATATTATTTTTTGTCCAAATAGTACCTAGGTGAATAACGTCTACTTATAAGAACTGTGAAATTGAGTTAGAGGAGTCTTGGTGTTTTTTGTTGATGCATCATACTCCACATGGAATAACACAAAAACCTAAACTAAAAAATTATTGTAAGAATCACAGTTGTGTTATTTTGTCACCAACATGTATGTATTTGTTCAGCTCTTTATTTTGAAAGAAACCCTTGATGAGCATTTTTATATATCTCAGCCAATGCTTGACTTTTTAGAAAGAGTAGTGACAGGATCTGGTTATACAACCTTGCTATTGTGCCATTAGGAGCTCTTTTATCACAAAGTGTAGAACTTGTTTGTTATGCCATCTGCGATGGTTGGTCATGGATATGAGGATATCTAATAAATAATAGGGGAAAATCAAATGGTTTTTTTTCTTATAGATTTTAGAGTAGTACTTCTGTGACAGATTTGGTGTTACAAGATCAAAATCTGAGTTGGCTGTGTAATTTTATCATTCCCTATGTTGCATAACTGTTCTTTATTTTCTTGTTCTTTTATTGCTTTGCCATCTTTGTGCATGCATTCACGTAGGAGCTCTTTCCTAAGCATTCATGTACCACCCACCCCCAAAACCCGACAATTTCATTGCTCCATTTTATCATACATTTGGCTTGTGAAGTAAGTAATTTTTTTCTGTTTCTATTTTTTCACAGATCAATGGTTCTCTTGCAAGGAGGGCAATCAAGGACTTGATGGCCAGGGGATCCATAAGGATGGTGTCTGCTCACTCCAGCCAGCAGATTTACACCAGGGCTACAAATACTTAGGTTATATAATCTCAATGTAGTTCTCTCTGGGTTTTTTGTTTTTTGTTTTTTCTGAGTTCGTCATCGAGAGTATCTTTGATCAGTTTGCGTGTTTAGTTTCGAGGATGTTTTTTCCCCTTAAATCTGCAATTTGGATTAGAACATGTTGAAATACTGCTATGGCTATTTTATGTGCTTTCATATTTTTGCCCATAGGTTTTCCAATCTTCATGCCTTCCAAAAGGACAGGATAAGTGGCTGTGACTTGTATTTTGTATGAGTGCTGTTTGTTTTATACACTGCATAATGCAATATACACTGTGCTATCACTGTGTATATTGCATGCCACTTCAGTGTATGATAATTAAATTCTTTTTCTTTTTCTTTTTTAAAAAATACACTAGCCTATTTTAGTGTATATTTCACTTTATATAATCGCATTGTATGTATTTTAATGAGCTAGTGTATATATATTAAAAAAATAAAAAACACATTAAGGGTTGGCTGCTAGACATCATTTTCCTTTGTATTGCATCTCATTCTTTGAGCAAAAAGGTAGAAATTGTATTACTGTTATACAAATAATAGTTATATAGTATATATATATATTTTTTTTTTAAGAGAACGGTAGACTTTGTATTCATGAAAACAAATTTCCAATAGCGATACATGTAAAATAACATCATAGCCTTCCATAAGTTGTTGATGTAGAATCTTTGACCATTAAACACAGTCGAATGATGTCTTAGTGGTCATAGTATAACGGTTCAGGATTTTTTTTTTTACGTTGATTTATCTACATTTTTGTTGGTGATTATTCAAAAGAATTTTTTGTGAGACCAAGATAAATAAATGGAGGTAGCCTTCTCAAATCGATCGTAAAGTCAGTCACAGGAGGTCCTAAAAAAAAAAACATTAATCAAAACAGGCGGACTGACTCGCATGTACAAAACAGATGGTCATTGTGTATGTATGTATAATGTGTATATGTCTGTTAAGATATGCAAGATGTTAAAGAAAAGATATTATAGTATGTATAACAGTGCACCTGGTTTTCATGGATGGCCCCTTTCGCACGAACACTGATTTGAGTGATAAGTGATATATTAGAGAATGAGAATTAAAATAAAAAATTTATGGTTTATTATTTCTTTCATGATATCGTACATAGTTTTTTAAGTATCAATATTTTTTAAAGAATCATTAAGAAGTAATGTAAAATATATAAAGGTGGAGGGATGGACTAACAAGTGTAGAATTATAATAAAACTCATATGGTGAACAGAGCACTGATTGAATCCATCCCACGGAAAGGCTTTAGTTATGGAAAGGATTGTATCAATTTTTGTAATTTTTGCATGAAAAATTTTAAACACATGTTTCTTAGATATTTAAAAATATGTGAATTTTGAGAAAAACGTTAGACACAGTGTTAGTCATTAGTTAGAAATTGACAGCACTGGGACCCCATCTCAATTACCCAAAAAGTGGTGCATTATGCATGAACAATTTTTTTTGTAATAGAACACCGAACTGTTACTTCCAAACTATTCTCAGTTCCAAACAAGATTAAAGCATTTGCATGGGAAAAAAACACTAATTTTCACGGGAAAAACTAATATTCTAATAAATTAATTTTATTCAACAATCAAACACTACCAAGGCCAAGATGATATTTGTTTGAAATTACCCTGGGTGATTGAAGTTTTGCATTTGCAAGGTGTACTTATATTAATAACTTCACTAAAACTGCATTTGGATGTAAGGTTGAAACGCTAAGATTCTTAAAATCTCGTATTTCAAACTCAGCTTTTGAAAAACTGTTTCATTAGATATTTAACTGTAAGAAATTTTGGCCTAACAATAAAAGAAAGTGGTTTGAAAAGCTTAACGCTGAAAATGTGTTAGGATATGAGATTGAGAATTTTTAGCTTTTTAAACGCAGAATCTACCTAAACTCATATCTAAACGGGGCTTAACTCATATTAAACTTTTGGAAAATGCGATAACCATGTTCTATATCAAAATCTATCAAAAGCATGAAACATACTTAAATATTTCACTCTTATCTACAGAGCCACCATTCTGGGAAGATGCTTTACAAAAATACACCAATACCTGAACTGAACTTCTTATAACCTCCCCCCCCCCCCTTCAAAAAGAATGCTTTACATCATCTTCAATGGAGAATTTGTCCAGAGTGAAAACTACCTGCAAATGGAGGCCATGTAAGATTTTCAAGTAATTCATGAAATCAACATTCCTGATGAAAAAAAAATATATATCCACAAATTAAAAATGAGTGCTTCAATAAAAAGAAAGGGTGCTTATACACTCTAGCATCCCTGCAGCATGTTTCATTCAGGTTTATACTTCATTTTTTATCCGCGTATGTTTGGAAAAGTATATACCTTAAAAGAAATTCAAAATATATTGGCGAGAATGCAAAAGTGACTCTAGGAAACGACTGTTCCTAACATTTTCAAAAAGAAACCACGACAAGCATGCAATGGTGGGCATCAACAGGAGAACCACCAAGGTATTGGGTGAGTATGGAGTCACTTTCCCCCGTCTGGTTAAAAAGAGCGATGAAGAGAATCAAAGGATCGACCATGATTCCACCCAGTATTATGTAATGCACCTGTCTTTCTGAACCATTGGATTTACATGGAAAGTTCAAATTGTGTGCTTTGTTTGCAAGTGATACTGTAGAATGGGAGTAGAACCAGAGGCATTTTTTTAACCCTAATAACCAAACTTCTGACAGTATATTTTCATTTCATTAGGGGCACTATTAAAATAGGTAGCATGGTAAAATTTCTAACATATGACAAAATATAATAAATTTGGCTTTTAACAGTGAGCAGGCAATAAATGCCATTTTATCAGGTGCATGGGAATGCTGACTACTAATACACCTGTTGTATCATAGTTAGACTCTTAATCATTTAATCATATAGGGATTCCACACCATCCTGACAAAATGTCTTTAACGAGGCTGCATACCAAGAATCACCCTCTTGGATGTTCTCAGAAAATAGATTTTTTGCATAACAGTGGACAAGATTTGTACAATGAATGGGTAAGAGAAATCTCCCTAATTCACATTAACCACTTTTCATTTTAGAAGTTGTAGATCATACTAAAAAATAGGATGAAACAAAACTTAGAGCACCTTGCAAAAAGAATTTTTTTCAACAACCCCTTAACTGAATCCAGACACATAATGCAAATTCAAGAGAATGCACACCTCTATAATTGGAAGTTACTCTTCTTCCTTGACATGGAACTTTTGAGGCAAGGAAAAATCTTCAACTTGATTCAGAAATTCAGTCTCCTCGTCATCTGGTTTCTAAAATTGGAAGATGCAAAACAAATTTTAGTTTTTCATTCACTTAGACATCAATGCCAGCTATGACATGTGCAAGGACCAAAAAAACAGAACGATGCCCAGATTCCATAATATGATGATGACCATAAAGATAAACAGACAATACTGCAAAAAATTATCCAGTTCAGATTATAAAAGGTACAAAAGAAAATTGAAAAAATAAAAGATAAGAGATAAAGGAAAACAAAACATCAATATGGCTGAGGGATACCCTCAACCATCCCTAATAAAGTTCTTCTACATTCCACTTCATCCTCCCCCCATAATGCTTCCCGGTAACTCCATACAAAGAACTTATACCCAAGCTTGTAGTGATGTCACAATTAAATCCCAAATACTTTCCACGTAGACCACTTTCCTTCCAAATATACATATTACGTGCAATCCATATGTTTCAACAAAGCACATTATGTGCTAGAGCTTGAAGTATTTACCCATCACATGAGAAGAGAGGTGACAGAAGGTGTTCACTTTTCAAATTAGGTAGAAATTCATCGCTGACCTGTTACGGAAAACCTCCCTCAATAGATCTAGGTTTGAGAGAGAAGACGAACAAATCAAACAAGCAATCACACAGAAGACAAGGAATTTACGTGGTTCGGCAAATTGCCTACATCCACGGGCGGCGGTGATGATTTTATTGAGAAGAATTGTCTATATGTGCCTCACAAATATTTTGTTTTCCTCAAGAACATATATAGAGGAAACAAACAATCTAAAGAGGAAACAAACAAATTTAGAAACAAACAAATTTAGTGATCTCAAGAATCTTAGAGACAGATTTCACAATCTCTAGAATCTTAGAAATATATTTTGCAATCTCTAAATATATTTCTCAATCTCTAAATATATTTTCACCATGACTTCTAACTTTGGGCCATAGAAACTACAAATCTCCACCTGGCATTAAGTTCCGAAGTCATACCCAGCTTCCTCTTTCACATCATCTCCTCATCACCGCATCACCGCCACCACCGCCTGCTTATCCGTGTAGAACATTGATCAAGCAATGCTCGAACTTGACCCCTGGAACCGCCTTAGTCATCATATCAGCTGGATTATCCTTTGTATTAACTTTTTTCAAAGAAATAACTCCATCTTCAATAACTCCACGTACAAAGTGATATCGTATGTCAATGTGCTTGGTGCGGGCATGGTGTACCGGGTTTTTCGCTAAATGAATAGCACTTTGACTATCACAGTAGACGTCAACAATCTCCTGAGAGATACCCAAATCACCAACTAGACCTCGTAACCACAAAGCCTCCTTCACCGCCTCTGTCACAGCCATATACTCTGCCTCCGTGGTAGAAAGCGCAACTGTAGGCTGTAACATAGATCTCCAGCTCACCGGTCCTCCCGATAGTGTAAACACATATCCTGTCATAGACCGTCGCTTGTCCAAGTCACCTGCATAGTCCGAATCAACATATCCACTGATTTGAAATCCACTAGTCCTGCGGAACTCCAGTCCTACATCCAAGGTACCCCGAATATACCTCATGATCCATTTCATTGCCTGCCAATGCTTGATACCAATTTGTTGCGGAAAACCTCCCTAAATAGATCTAGGTTTGAGGGTTTGAGAGAGAAGACGAACAAATCAAACAAGCAATCACACAGAAGACAAGGAATTTACGTGGTTCGGCAAATTGCCTACATCCACGGGCGGCGGTGATGATTTTATTGAGAAGAATTGTCTATATGTGCCTCACAAATATTTTGTTTTCCTCAAGAACATATATAGAGGAAACAAACAATCTAAAGAGGAAACAAACAAATTTAGAAACAAACAAATTTAGTGATCTCAAGAATCTTAGAGACAGATTTCACAATCTCTAGAATCTTAGAAATATATTTTGCAATCTCTAAATATATTTCTCAATCTCTAAATATATTTTCACCATGACTTCTAACTTTGGGCCATAGAAACTACATGACCTAGGTGTGTGTTTGTACATAATCTTGGATGGAATGGAGGAGAGTGGAGAAATCTGGGTCAAAGGGAAAATGGTGGAAAGGAAATCTTTATCCTCTATATCATTTTTATGCCTGTGATGGAAAATAACATAAAATTATTCTGTCATTTTCTCTCATATTCACTCCTACGGGAAAGTGAAAATTTTTACCTCTCTTCTAATAAGATAAAATAGACAAAGGAAAAAGAAGAAAAATTTTCTTGTCCTATCGTATGGTTTAATGGCACACACCAATTTTTTGAGAAAATTTTACTTTTCCCTTTTTCCCTTATATTCCTACATGCACAAATACACCCCTAATGAGACACTAGGAAGGCATGTATTGCATGGAAATGCCAATATACGGGACATTTTTTTTTTTTGAGGAAATTGTTGGAATGTTCTTATTAATTAGAAAACCCCCCGAACAAAAGGAGACCAGATACGGAACAATTAATACCAATTTTTTGCCGCATATAATTAAACAGGAAATAAAGTCTAGTTTTCAACATGCATGTGAAGTTGTGAACAAAAGTAAAAAAAAAGGAATGATTGTGATTTGGAACCTATTCTTCCCCATAACCCCTCTTAATTGAGATAGGAGATTAAATAAATGAAATTAGATCCTCCATCGGTGCTTAATATCTCTATTAGAAAAACATGCTTAGGGTATACATTACCAAAAGACAAGCTAAGCAGTTGTTTATGTCATCCATGAAAAACTTACAAAAAAAAAAACTCAAAAGTATTTACTAATATTAGAACAAGTGTTACAAAGAGAAAGGCAAATCAATTTTTTCACACACACACATTAACAATCACAACGAAAAAGTATAGTTTTTATTTCCAGAATTACCAGCATTTCTAAATTGAAGAATCGATCGAGCAACTGAAGAACCTCATCCGCCGAGAAGTGCTTACCAAAGCTGCCAAAGACAGACGTGCAATTGCATCATGAAAACCATGTAATTTATAATCTCTGAGTTTCAAAAAACAAAAATCTAACCTTCGCTGCAAGAATTCCATTATCCCATAAATAACAAAGTTCCGATGAATCCCTGTCAATGAAAAAAACCCAACTAAAAATCATCACCATTATCACAGGCATCCATTGTTTATGAAGCCCTAGACATAGACAAACCAAAAAAAACTCTAACAAACATAAACACAAGGAACGCCAATTCAAACAACCAAATTTTGAAAACCCAACAAAAAAAAATCATCTTTATCTTGAATCACCTTTAAGTTTTGATAGAGGATAGACTTCCAGAGCCTGCAAAACCCTGATTTCCAGCTCAATCTGTGACGATTTCCCCTAAAAAAAAAAACACAGAAACATCAAAACCAACCAAACTAAACCTAAAATCCCAACCAAAAACATTAAAAAAAAAAAAAAACCTTGGGTAGAGATGAAGCTGATGACGGTGGACCTTCTTCTTCAATTTCCATTTTTTGACAAACTTTTGTATGATTTTTTAAAAAAATTTGAAACCCTAGAGAGAGATCTCATAAAACACAAGAAAAAAGAAAAAAGGGTTAAAGACATCTAAGTCCCTACAAACATGAAAAAATCATATAAGTCCCTACTAAAATTGGGACAGACGTACGGGTTCCTGAAAACTCAGAAAAATCCAATTATCATCCCTGAGTTAAATTTCCATCCAAATTTAACGGAATATTCTTAGAATATTCTATCACGTATAATTGTGTAGACATTGAAGTCCTTTTAAACAGTCATAAAGACAAATTAGTTCATGTAAAAGATCAAATTGTTCCTAAAAGACTTTTACATTAAATTGTGTATACATTGTAGTCCCTATAAATAATCATAAAGACAAATTAGTCTCCGCAAAATACAAATTTGCCCTTAAAAGACTTTTACATGTAATTGAATAGACATTACAGTCCTTATAAACAATCGTAAAGACAAATTGGTTCCTCTAAAAGACAAAAATACCCTTGAAGTATTTTTACATTTAATTGTGCAGACAATGCAATTTAAAAATTAAATACCCTCTAAAAGACTACAATTTCTACACAATTAAATGTAAAAATTATTCAGGGGCATTTTTATTTTTTAGATGTACCAATTTGTGTTTACGATTATTTATAAGGACTGTAATGTCTATCCAATTAAATATAAAAATCTTTCAGGGACAATTTTATCTTTTGCAATGACTAATTTATCTTTATGATTTTTTATAGGAACTGCAATGTGTACACAATTTAATGTAAAAGTCTTTCAAGGGCAATTTTGTCTTTTGTAGGGACTAATTTGTCTTTATGACTGTTTATAAGGACTTCAATGTCTACACAATTATATGTGACAGAATATTCTGATAATATTCCATTAAGTTTGGATGGAAATTTAACTCAAGGATGATAATTGGGTTTTTCTGAGTTTTTAGGGACTCGTACGTCTGTTCCAATTTTAATAGGGATTTATATGGGTTTTCCCATGTTTGTAGGGATTTATATGTCTTTAACCTAAAAAAGAAAAAGGAAAAAATCCAAATAGCCCCCTGTAAAGTGTTAACTGCCTGAAATCCATATAAACCCCTTGAAAACACTTATATAAATCAAATAACCTCGTGAATTAAACTTTTATTGCGTTAACATTAACTAAAAACGTAGTATACCAAAAAAACTTACAAATTGTTTAAAACGTGAAAAAAATCATTTTTGTAAATAACGATTTTACCCTCCAGATAGATTATAAAACTCTTTTTGGAAAGTTAAAATCATCATTTATATAAAATTATTTTGGCATTTTCAACAAATTGTAGAGAAGTTTTGGTATACTGTGTTTTCAGCTAGAATTAATCAGATAGAATATTCATAGAATAATTGGGTTAACTAGACAGAATTTTCACAGAATAATCCTAATATGTCAACAAAAATTTAACTTGGGGTATTTGGATTTACATAAATGTTATCAAAGGGTTACATAGACTTTAAGAAAAGTCAGGGGGTTTTATGGATTTTAGATAGTTTACCGGGGGTTATATGGATTTTCCCAAAAAGCAAAAAAAAAAAAACTTTGAAATGACACAAATGCTCTCACTATTGCAACAGAAATACGAAAATGCCATCACCCCCTCCGAAAACGCCCTCCGGAGACCTCTCCGTCTCCACCCTCTCAAACGATGGCGATCGCCCTCATCAGACCCGTTCACCTCCTCTCCCTACCATCCGATCATCTCATCCGCAAATCCCGACCGTCCGTCGCCGTCTCCATCTCCGTCTCCGCCGCGACCTCCCTCTCCCCAATCAAGCCCTACCTCCTCTCCGAGTGGGAACCCACCCTCAAAGGCTGGGCCTTCAGCGCCGCCTCCGTCTACTGCCTCTCCGTCGCCATCCCCCGCTCGTCTTCCCTCCTCGCCGTCCCCGACCGGGCGGTCTCCGAGGGTCTGACCCTCGTTGCTCTCGCCTCCGTCCGTCTCGTCGCCGGGTACCTCCAGCAGGCCTTCCTGTGGGAGGCGGCGCTGAATTCGGCGTGCAAGATTAGGGTTTCGGTGTTCGATCGGGTTCTACAGAGGGACCTAGGGTTCTTCGAGGGCGGCGGCGGAGGAGGGGGAGGGGTCGAGTCGGGGGATTTGGCGTATCGGATCACCGCCGAGGCCTTGGACGTCGCCGACATGATTTACGCTCTCCTCAATGTAAGAAATCCTGGATTCATGTGATGTTTTGAGTATACAAAATTTTGATTTTGATAGAATCGAAGTAATTTTTTGTTCCGATAGTGTGTTGTGCCGAACGCGTTGCAGTTCTCTGCGATGGCCGGACAGATGGTGATGGCGAGTCCTTTGCTTTCGTTGGTTTCGGCGCTGGTGAGTTTTAGTTGTACTCTCTATTTCTCTTTCTATCTGCATTGCTTGAATTATACGATTTGATTGATCGGTTGTGGTGGAAGGATTTGTAGGTTGTTCCTTGCATGTGTCTCGCCATTGCATTTCTTGGCGAGAGGCTTCGCAAGGTATCAAAGGAATCGCATTACAGCGCAGCTAGGCTTTCGGCCTACTTGAATGAGGTATATGTGCTTTTATTGCTTGAATTGAAGAATTTGTAGCCTCTATAACAATAACTAGCTATGGCCCCATTTGGAACCAATTATTGCAAAATTAGTTTTTCAGGTAATTAGTTCTAAACTGAAGTTTTTATATTAGCTTTTGATTTTATCTATCAAAAGTCAACCGAACATCTTTTATGGAAAAACTGGTAGTGAGCAGTTTTTTTTATGAAAATTGGTTCCAAATGAGGCCTCTTGTTAGGAAATTGGCGCTGTTATATAGAGGCCAGATGGACAACCAGTCAGAAAACTTTGCTCAAATCTTATATTAAGCCTAACCTTGAAGATGCAAGGCTTTATAATTATGTTTATGTTTACGGTGGCCAAAAAACAAGTATGATGTATTTTGAGGCAGAATGTGGTTTTATATTTCAGATTCTCCCATCAATGCTTTTTATAAAGGCTAACAATGCCGAGTTGCATGAGAGTATACGGTTTCAGAGGCTTGTGCATGATGACCTAGTGAAGCGCTTGAGGAAGAAGAAGATGAGGGCACTCATTCCTCAGATTGTGCAGTTTGTGTATGTCGGAGGATTGTTGTTGTTCTGTGCTGGTTCAATGGTAGCCACAAGAGTTTCTTTTGATGTTTCAAGGGTGGTTACTTTCACAATGTCTTTGATTCTCTTAATTGAGCCTATTCAGGTATCAGTGCAATCTATTGTACAAAAATAGACATTTCTCTCATTATATATATAATGAAATAGCATTGATCAGTTTCAATTTTCTGCCATCCCCTATGTTGTTGGAGCATTTCACTTAAATGAAATAAATAAATATCTACTTATATCTTTATATCCAAGTACTGACTCATGCATGCTGTAGAACTATAAATATGAATTCTAAAACCCAGTCGGTTTTCATGCATAATCACAGTAGTTGGTATGTGCATGGAGTTAGTGGGGGTGTGGTTATAAATTTGCATGCATGATCACACGCTTGTCTCACATCCAAATTCCTGAACAAAGCTCAAAACATTTTACAGGGTATTGGAAAAGCATATAATGAGCTTAAGCAAGCAGAACCAGCTATAGAACGTCTTTTTAATTTGACAAAGTTTAATCCTCAGGTATTTCATCCAAACTTTGTTACCCATATTCATTTGTATCACATTTCTCTCTCTCGAAAAGAAACAAAACTCACATGCTTTGGTATGATGTTTGCTGACCACTGTTCTTTGGTGCAGTTTTTCATCTTTCTGTTGGTTTTATTTTATGTTCCTTACTTTTCACGTTGTGAAACAACATGCTTATAGAGTTCATACTACTTACATCTTGGTTCCGTGGCACTGCCATGACTCATAAGAATGAGGCTCACTTGTAGAGTGCTGTTATCGGGTTGTGGCATGAGCAAGGCTTTTGTAACGTGGCACACAAGTTTTTTTTGTGGGCAGATACGTCTTCAATTCTATAATATGTAAAAGAGAGGAACTATTGAAAATGAAAATAGGGGAAGAAAACATATCCAATCCTCTTCGTCAGTTTAGCAGGGGTTTCATTGGCTTCTACATAAGATAATTTAAAAATAAGTTTTCTTTTCACATCAAGATTAATAAGATGGCCTATAGCATTCCCTGAAAGTGTTATGGTGGATTCCACTGATAGCACTTTTCAGAGAAGTGACTCTCTGATACAACTTTTCTCTTTTACATGAATTGTGATATAGTTGTCTTTGCTTGTGCTGAACATGTCTCTATATTTTTTTCTGCTTATTACATTGTTGGTTATAGGTGATTGAGAAACCGGATGCAGTTGATTTAGACTCTGTTTCAGGGGATATTAAATTCTGTGGCATCACATTCAAATATGGAGATAATATGTCACTTGTACTAGATGGATTGAATCTCCATATGAAACCAGGAGAGACGGTTGCTCTTGTTGGGCCTTCTGGTGGAGGGAAGACAAGCATTGCAAAATTGCTTCTTCGCCTTTATGATCCTCTCTCTGGTACACTATCTACTCAATGCTTGTCTAATTAGATAACCTTTAATTGCTATTTGTTATGGGGGAGTTGTTATATTTAGACACTTCTCCTCACATCGCCTAACACAATATATGAAATCACATACATAGTACATACTCCACTATATCATAATATACTATATTACGAAAAACTTAAAAATGTTTGCATTCAATTCTTTCGAGGATGTACTTCATTTTTTGTAAAAATATGTACTTCATTAGACAAGTATATATATTTCAAAAAAATCAAATCATGCACGGTCTGCAAAGTGATTGCACAAATGGCCAAGTATAACATTTTCCTTGATATAACAATATCAGAGAGATGTTGATCTATTTGTTTGTAGCATCGCAAATAATGTGATTAATGGATTTGTCCATGCATTTATCAATCATGAAGTTTATTTCATTATAGTAGGAGTTTATGCTTGTCCATTTGTCTGTATGTTGGCAGGCAGTATTCTTGTGGATGATCGAGACATTCGGGATGTTTGTTTGAGAAGTCTACGAAGACACATAGTTCTTGTTTCCCAGGATATCGTATGTGACAAAACATTCTTCTGTTGTTTTTACCTATTAATCCTTGTTTAGATTGCTGCATTTTTACCCATCTTTTTCTGGGTTCATTCTTCGGTTAGATGAAACATAAACTAGAAATATATGCACATGTTTATCACCATATGTAACCTTTGGTGTTTGATTCCCGTGTAAACCTTCATTTTGTGAAAATATGTACTTAACTAGACAATTATATTTTTCCAAAAAAAAATTCAAATCTTATTAATACTACACAAGTGACTCCAGGAATAATTGAGGATGGTGTAACATTTTCCAAAACAAAAAAAAAACCAGAAATAACAATTTTTCTACTGCTTACAGACACTGTTTTCGGGAACAGTTGCTGAAAATATCGGCTATATGGATCTTCTACACGAAATTGACATGGAACGAGTTGTGGAAGCTGCAAAGATTGCAAATGCCGATGAATTCATTAGCGCTCTTCCAAAAGGATATGAAACCAACATTGGACAGAGGGGGTCACTTTTAAGCGGAGGCCAAAAACAGAGGTGAGTTTTTTTTTTTTTTAAATAAGATAGGAGAGTCTTATTGAAAAGAAACCCCGAAAAGAAGGGGACGAGGGATCTCCTTACATAAGAAAAGGAGGAGAGAAGAAGAAAAGATACAAAAGGAAAAAGGAAAATACAAAAAGATCCTGAAGAAAATCCAAGATCAACTCCTCCTGAACCAATTAGCCCCCATGATTAAAGAGAGTGTTCCTTCTTCCAAAATAAATGTGACCAATCGCGAAGGAGAGGAAATGGACGCCCATGAATTTTCAAAGTACACTCTCTTATGTTGGAAAACGCACTCATTCCTGGTGATCCAACAAACCGCATGAGGAACCAGTCAACCAACCATTGAAACTTGGCTAAAATTGCTTTGATAGAATTCCAATCTAAATATTAGTCACCATTGTTTGTCCCATGTCTTTTAGTCTTCTTGATTACAGGCTAACTATTGCGAGAGCTCTGTATCAGAAGTCTTCGATACTCATATTGGACGAAGCGACCTCTGCTTTAGACCACAAATCCGAGCAATTGGTGAGACAAGCAGTGCAGCGCGTAATGGATAGACATACAGTGAGTATGCTAATTGAATGGTGTTGTTTTCCTTAATGTCATTGTTAGCATGTATTAGATCACCATATGCTCTGTTCAAAAACTGACCCAAAAAATTAGATACTCTATACTTGGTATGTATGCAAGGAAATTTCCATCGAAATTTTTTCCCCTTCTTACCTGTGCTAATGTAGTTTAATTCAAGGATAATGTTATGTATGGTCCTAAGTGTAGTTCCCACTTCATATAACGAAGAACGTGCGGTAACCTTTGTGTCATTCCTAGCATTTATTGGACCACCATATGCCCTGTTCAAACATTTGTCCGAAAAATTAGGATTTCTTTATACATGTATGTAGGTGAAGAAGTGGTGGCCTTTCGGCATATTTTCTCTCATTTTAACCCCGCTAATATAGTTTCATTAATGCTATGTATAGCCCCATGCGCAGTCCCAAGTGTAGTTCCCACTTCATATAAAGGAGCATGTAATGGTAAACCATATGCTTAAAATTTGACCCAAAGAATTAGATTTTTATGCATCTCTACGCGATGAAATGGCACGTCGATGTATTTTTCTATTATCTTACTTGAACATAAGAACTGTGTGTAACAACGTCCTTTATTTGACCATGACTGATGTGAAGATGCGTAAACTGACACGCAGGTTCTTGTGATCGCCCATCGATTAGAAACAGTTTTGATGGCGGATCGTGTCTTCCGTCTGGACGGAGGAAAACTCGAGGAGGTTACTCATTCATCCCTCATAGCTCAATACAATGAATTGGGCTGTGATTGGCATCTGGGAAGCTCATCAGATGAGACTTGTATATAAGGAGAGATGGATTGCTTGGCACTACACACATCATGAGTACATTTTTTGCCCCTTCAAGAAGAGATTGTATGTGTAATGTTAATTTCATTTTTTAATTTATTTAACAGGTTAAACACACTTTCAGTGTATCATTGTTTCTGAATTTTGAAATGGCACTGACTTGTCATGGTCTAGGAAAGGTTACAACTCATTGAGGACAAATCTGATTTATGAATTTTATGAATTCACAGAAAATAAGAAATTCTGTTTGAGACCAATTTTTGAAATGCCCATGTTTATGTCATGGCTTCTAACTTCTAAGGAAGTCGATTTTGGATGATTCTCTGGTTGGGCTCTTGCAGTCACTTTTAACAGTTCTAAGTTCCATCGTATTATAAATGATTTTTTTTTAAGTATAAAAATATTTGTCTACTGAATTTACATACTCAAATTATAGAATTGAATGTCATACTTTATCCATCACATTCTAGCTACGTTTATTCTTTATCCAAACAACTGCTAAGGGATTATGAAAAAAATGTAAGTAGGTATGCTTTCAATTAATTTAATTTTTTATAGAAAAATAAATTATTAGACAAATATATATCATTTGTAAGTTTCATTGAGAGTCACGGTTAAGCGGATTCTTTGTTTGAAAAAAAAAACCTACCAGTTGATCCAGACACATTTTATATCTGGCTTTAAAAAATTTGTCTCACTTATGTAAAAAAAAAACTATTCTTATGTTCTACATTTAAGAATAATGATTGATTCTCCCTATATTATAACTCAGACTTGGAGTGGCATAAAAGTTCCAAAAAGAATACACGTCATGGGATTATGTTTCAAAAAAAAATAAATTATGAACTATATCACAAAACCAACCAAGTTAGGTCACCCAAAACATAAAATGACGACCAAATTCGGTTGTCCAAAACCTAAAACAGTAACCAAATTCGATCGACCTGAATAAGTGGAAACAGCCAAACACCGTTTTTTTTTTTTTTCGATTTTTTATTCATATTTTCTAATAGAATATGCATGAGATGAGATTCACCCAGATATCTCAATTTTGATATCTCAATTTCGATCAGTCCTCAATAATGATGGACTAATCAAAACTGACGAGATTGATTTGATTTTTGTATTTGTATTGTGTATCAATGCCCTTCCGCGCTGGCCCCTTGCACTCGCTTTGTATTGGCTTAGGCATTTGTTTGGTTGTGTAAGTGGGAATGTGTGATTTAGTTAAAGCTGTGTTTGAAATGCAGTTTTTGAAAGCATACTTTCCTCATATTTTCAAACTCTCTTTTTTTACACTACAAACACTATACTTGGTTTTACAAAATAAATTCTAAAACGATATGTTTGGTTCCGTATTTAACTTAAAACATATTCTAAAATGCAGAATCTATCAAAACGTGCAACCAAATACTACCTTGATATAACACAGTAAAGGATGGTGTTACTCAACAATCCTTACATAATCACGAATCTGGATCCAGTTAGGCCTAGATACTATCAGTATCGAACTGCATAGTTTATAAATCAAACTATATGACTTATGAATCGAACTGCACAACCAATTATTAGATGCAATGTCACTCTCTATGCCGTTCAATTAATAAGTTCAATTAATAAGCTATGTAATTTAATTCATAGATTTTGTAATTCGATACTGATGGTATCAGATTTGACGGGATCCGAACCCTATAATCACTTTGCAATCTGCTTTTCAAAGACACTCATATTTTACTTCTTCTATACAAATAAAACCATTCGATTAATTAAAATATATATTTCATATTTGTATAATTGTACTTCATCAATACACACACATTTAAAAAAATAGACTTCATCTAATATTATTCATGTCTTATCTCCAATCTTTACTCCATCCTACCAAATCCCAGCAATCTTAATTTTCTTTACTGCAATTTCAAACAATTTTCTTTGTACTGCAATTTCAAACTGGTATCATCTGATTGATTTCAACATTCATATAGAAGTTCTCGTATAAATTTGATCAGATTCTCCTATGTAATCAATAAAAAGTAAAAATAAAATAAAATAAAATTATCTCCACCTTTGAGAGGTTTAGATCACACACCTGACAATTGAATACAATTCTCACATATATTTCCAGTATGATTAACTATCAACTCACATTCTCACTTTTAACTGAGAAAAACATAAAAACAAAACTCCTTTATTGATAAGAACAAATTAAAATCAAGAGGAAAACATGTTAAAAAGCAAAACTCTCACCTTTCTATGTTGATCTATAATCGACAACTTCCCGAGTGATCTCATCGAGGAATGAAACAAAACCCATGGCGCTGGCGGCGCCCGGTAGCCCTGTTCCATTGACGTCCTGCTCCTCGATGAGGTAGTTCTCAAAAATTGAGGCATCGTCTTGACCACCGCGTATGAATGTGAGCTTCGGCGTGATGCTCCTCTCCTTCTTCAACCAGTTTATTGTGCGTCGCAGAAGGCCTGTAATAATAAAAGAAGAAGAAAAAATCAATATACAATGAAATAATCAATCGAGTCCTCAAATGAAACAGGAAATGTGGATTGAAGATCAACTCACAGTCATGGGGAGGAGGGAATGGGAGAGAGGAATCGGCCGTTGAAGAATAATACACGATGAGGTTTGTGAACGCATCGAGGAAGAATATCGGGCTTCCACTGGTTATGAGGGCGGCACGACTTAGTGAGTGTCGCGGGTATGCTTGTTTGTCAGGGGTCGAATAGGATGTCAGCATTGGATATATGGCGCGGTTCAGGGAACTTGGCTCCAGGGCGCTGCATTTATAATTTTTGTTAGAAATACAAATAACTCTATCTCGAATCATTTGAAATCCTAAAGAAATACAAATAACTCTATCTCGAATCATTTGAAATCCTTCACAAGATGCGGGGGGCAATAACACGTATTGTACACAGGACACGACACAACAGGCATGGGACACGCAGGTGTCGGACCGCCTCGGACACGTCTCATACATGTCCAAAATTCAAAAATAATTTTCTAAATCTCATACACGTGTTATACACGGAATGGACATAGTGCAGACACATGACACTTGTGCGGCGTGATATTATAACTTTTTTTTTCTTGAAAACTATTTAAAAAACTATTATGAGGCTTACACTTGCATGAAACCAAATGATGTTGAAATCTTAATAAAGCTGATAGTTGACACACCATTACAGTTATATCCGCCTTTGTGTCAAAAATAATACTTAAGACATTCTTTTTACACATAAGAGAATCAAACCAATTATTACCGGATGTATAAAGGTATGTGATGGTATCTTATGATTTTATTGAAATACCAAAGCAAGAATGAGATGGATTTTGTTGATGAAAATAACTACTCAATTTGTGCAATGGTTTTGAAATAAATGTACACAAACAGACAAACAGATGAGCAAGTTTAAGATGCTGATGCATCAAGATTAAAGAAGTGATGGCTCCCTCTTCATTCATGTTTTAACAGATCTCGTCCAAGTGGCTTACATGCATTATTGTGAAGAACAATAAAATACATAAAAAAAAATATTTGACTTCTAAGATGGGGTCATCGTACCTGAAAAGGCATTGTAAATATATGCGGTAATCTGGGTGAACACCTTCCTCATGAAAACGGAGAAGAGGGTTCCTCATCAAAGCAAATACAAGTCTGGGTAATGGCTGCAACTGAGGGCACTCTGAGAAGGACACATCAACGTGGACATTTCTAAACAACTCATTATATTGAGCTGTAAGAATAACAAGCCAATCATGGATCAACATTCGACCCTCTCTCACTCCTTGCTCCAAGGAAGCTAGGATAACCTGAAGAGCATGCAAGTCAGTCAATGGTTTGATATAGACAATTTGCCAATCTATAAATATTAGTTGCTCAGTAATGCTGAACTCAAAAATGGATACAACAGGCACAATGCTAAGTGGGGAAAATAAAACAGAAAGGTGATTTTGCATTCTTATACAAAAAGGTGAATTCATCGTGAGAATTTACATGGTAGAACCAGCAAAAGAGCAAGACTGTCTTAACACAGTCGTCACTGTGACATTATTAGATCACATTTTATCTCAATGATGGAGACCTATAAATTTTAGAGGCCTTAAATCCGTAAACACGTAAAATAGAACTTTAGTGTCAGAAAAAGTTCTACCGTCTTTCCAATATGGCAATACCATGATATTACAATGTGCAAAATAGATTCTGGGTTTCAAAATTGCACGAGAAAAATTATGATATGGGACTTGGGTGTACCAAATGGGTGTAATATCCATACTACTCGGAAGGACATTCAATGTTCCTCAAAGACTGAGATATGAAACAAGCATGTTTAAATTGCGAAGTGTCTTGACCTTTTACTTATTTTTGAGACTACAAATAATTCATATAATTGGAAATATATATAACAAGCTTGCTGGTGATCAGATATTTACAAATTACTCATACAATGGATTGAATGTAATGGAGCCAAAAAAAGAAGAAGAAGTGAAATCACCTTGTGAACAAGGATGGACAGAACAACTTCTGGATCAACGCCTTGGTAAATCTCCTTGACGCTTGCAGCTGCTAAATATCGTATTGTCCGTATCCTTAGTCGTCTCTTGGTGATATACTTGGACCTGCTTGAAAATACATAACATCATTCTAAGTATTATAAAAAAATGTTGAAGAGTATTTATCTTACAGGACATGAACTTAAAAAAATGAAGTATGCAACTGCGAATATCAAAGGTCATCATCTGGTCCACGAACCAGAACCAGAAAGCACATTTCCATAAACCAAAAAGATTTTCCATCCAAAGAGGAACAATCACAGAGGCAAACATAATATAAGACAACTATGAGTTTGGAATTTCAATTATTGTTATTATAAGCCTCACTGGATGTGAATTGGCTTAAAGTTATGACGGGAAAAAAAATGTTATGTACCAGAAAAATTCCATTTATAGAAAAGTGATGGTACATATCCACCAAAAACACAACATAAGCACTACCTTGGGCATCCAGGAGATTCCTGTACATAGTAACCCTTAAACACCCAATGATTGAGATCTAGTGTTTTAACAAATGAAGAAGTGTTATATCTGAGATCCAGGTGACTTCAGTCCCAAACACACCCAACATTCTGTGGAAAACCAGATCATTCAAGGTTAAATTATAATCCAAAACCCACACAGGGTTGGCACTTTGGCTAGGGCCTGGGTTTGCTCCCCATAGCTCTTGAGTTCAAGTCCTCCAAGGATAAGTGGGTGATTCTGATTCTGTGCATATGGGGTTTTCCCAACATTAAAAATTAATGTGGGAGTTCCTCACTGCCGAAAAAATTAATAAATAAATCCAATCATCTTGTCAATACACAACATGTATTTCCCTACTCTATTAAGCACGAATTTGGTTACCCTCATTCCAGACAACCATTTGTAGTCTGTTTCCTTTTATCAACAATCCTTTTAAAAAAGAACATAGTATTAACATAAAAAATACAGTCATTACGCAACCTCAAATATGTTGCATAATATTAGCTCAAAGTAGTGAACTACAAATTAAACTGAGGGGTATCACATGCTGTCACTTTAACCATGACAATTGAGAAATTTATGCAGTGTTTGCACGTACTTGGTGTCTAGGTCTATAGACATACCACCCCCCCCCCCGGTATGGCGTGAGAAATAAGCCAAAATAAAGAAGAATACAGGAGAATAGTAAAAAAAAATTGTTTGTTTTGACATAATAAACCCCGATAATTATGTCTGGATAAGCTAGGATAAGACCTGATAACTATTCTAAAGAAATGTTGGAATTGCTTATCAGGCATTATCTATACCAGTGGATAAAAATACCCTTCTCCGTCATTTTAAAAAATTTATCTCACCTAACAGTCTCACACAGATTTCAAAAACTGTCACATCTATCAAATCAATCATACATTTCTCACACTATTCCCAGGGGTATAGTTGTCATTTAAAAAATCATAAACTTTTATTCATCCCTTATCAACAATTTATCATCACTTTATCCAAAATGAACTAAACAACAAAAAAATCATTTTCACGTTTTCCAATAACAATAACAGAAAATGCAACCAAACAAAAAATTGATTATTCAGTCTGAATTGTTATCTATCCTAGTATAGCTATCAGGAGTGAATAACGCAATGTCACACCCCATACGGGGGGATAGGAAATTTTTGGGACATAAATTCCATCACATAGATATCTGAAGTAATTGTAACGTATAAAATCATGTATCTTGTAAGGTTTTACTATCAAGAGGGGGACTGAGGTGGTGGAAGCATGAAGAAGTCTCAATGGAAAATATAGTTACTTGTCCGCAGAATTAGCTCCTGCATTTGATTGTCCGCCTTGTGGCACCACTACAGTATACTGAAATGCCATCTGAATCACAGCACCTTCCATGTGTCTGCAAGAATACAGTAAAATAAGTAGCAGAACATGGATAGATTCACTCCTAATTACATTGACATTTAATTGTCCTCCACAAATAATGGACAGTGAAATGCAACAAGCACAATTTAATCTTCAGAAGCAAATATACTTGTACCTGGAAAATCCTTCATTACCGGTAAAGTCAAAGTCATATGCATATGTTGCAAAAGAATCACAACAAATAATGTGCTGAACATTTTCATACTTGGGATCTGGGAAGAAATGGCCATACTGCAGAGATGAAAAACAGGGTTTATATTGCCAATTTATCTGGGTCAATCAACTTATTTTAAAAAAAAATACAAGAAACTAGGTAACCTTTTCAAACTGAACTCATACCGAATGACCAGTTTTAAAATCAGTAGATGTCCTCAATCGCAATACACAATTAAATGCATATGGGCGGCTTAACATCCGGTACCTGTAACAGGAAACAGTAAGAATTCAATTTTCTTGGAGGAACCATTAGAGAAATACATGCAAGATAAATTTCTTAAAGCACACTTATTTGGTTAAAGCATACTAGGATAACTATATCTGAACTTCCATACAGACATTTACTTCCTATGGATAACCAAATCAGATCTGCCATCTATAAATAGTAAAGACACTCGTAAAAACTGGTTAAATGTACTTGGAACCAAATCCAAAAGACAAGCAGCTATATAGGAGGTAAGGAAGTTGAAGCACTGAACAAACATACATATCTTGAGGAAGTGTTGAATCATCAGTATTTGCATACAGAAACAATGATCCTCCACTATTAATACTTAAAAACTTAAGCGAAGCCAGGTCCGTGTATTCATTGGTGACAGCGAATATGTCCACACATACACCTGCTTGAACAGCAGTAGCAGCCTGTGAAATTTTGATCAGTGGTTACATTTTCCAAGACACATAAAATCAGTATATCATTACCATTATAACAGCAACATTACCAGAGATCTGTAAAATGGTGTCTGCTCCGGCAGAAGTGCAAGGTCGGCATCTTCTCCTTTGCTAGCATATTGCTCCCCATATCGCCTTGTATCTAATTGACCAGCTCCATAGTCAGGCGGTCCAGACAAAAAGGCGAATACCCTAGCTGCAAAAATTTTAAATACAAAATATCAATTTCCATTCAGAAAAAAGGTTTTTCTTTTTTTTTGGAGGGTTTCAGAAAACAAGTTGGTCACCAGAAAGAAATGTAATATAAAGAGCATACAGTCCACCAACCCCTATTACAATTAAGTCCTAAGTTCTAACTGCTTGGCATCAACTTCACCTGCCAGGCAAAAGACTGTAAATGTACTTATCTGACGGCTAGAATTTTATTTAAAGATAATGTTTATCAAAAGGGGTGTAAGCTTATATAACCCATTTGTCAAAATGTGACATAAACCAGACAGAAATCGAGTAGTTTCACAGACTACAACATACCCAGAGCAAATGTATTCCCATATTCTGAACTGAGGTATGTAATAAGCGCATCCATTGCTACTCCGAAGCCTCGACCTCCCAGCAAAACACCATCTATCCCTTGCCCTGCAGCTGTAGTTCTTTCCCAGGAAGTTGTTGGCTTCAGTGTTTCAAGAGCTGCAGCGATGCGATCTTTACATATTTCCACCTAGTTATGAATATTCACCCCTTCAGAAACTGTATTTCAGATCATACTAATTTATCAAGAATGCATTGTAAGCTTGTAACTCCTTAACAGACTGCATTTTTTAATAATCGCTTTACCAAAATATTTACAGATTATTTTTATGATGTTTAGAACACAAATGCGAGTCGAAGTTCTCACAGGAGCCAAAAAAGACAGCAATGGCATGGCGTCTTCAAGGTTGATAGGTAATTCCCCATCTGAGTCAGGATGAATGAAAATGTTCTTTACAACTGGTATGGGTCCTTGAACATCATATATCCCTATCTTGTGGCTGAAGGTGAGAAGCCCAAACAATGATCCCGGTAAAAGAGCTGTCCAAAAAAAAAAAAAAAAAGTATAAGAGCACAAGTATTCAGGTATTGCTCATAGCAAATAAATGAATCCACCATAACTAACCTTCTAGAGCAGCCAAGAGAGCACTTTTGGTAAGTTCCAAGAACTCTTCAGAAGCTGCAGAGTAGTCAAATTCATCATCATTACATGATCATAGCAAACATAACAGAATTGTCCAAGAAATCTTCATAAGCTGCATAAAAGCTGAAAATTGCCATCATTACACAATTGTGGCAAGCATAAGAACACAATAAAGCCACAAAATTCCAAGCTCAAAAAGTTCATTAACAT
The DNA here is from genome assembly GCA_030737835.1 of Acorus gramineus. Lineage (NCBI taxonomy): Eukaryota > Viridiplantae > Streptophyta > Magnoliopsida > Acorales > Acoraceae > Acorus > Acorus gramineus. The sequence continues at coordinate 24,919,827 of CM060849.1, forward strand.
GAATGGCAGCCCACGCATAACCAATTATTAAAAAAATCAATTAAAACCCTGGAGCTGTGTTTGAAACCATTTTTTGTAAAATTGATTTGGTAAATGTGGTCCTTTTCTTCATAAGAGGCCAAAGAAGGGGGTCAAAAGCGGCAAAGACCAGTTCTTTAGATCACACACAGGCGGTGTGTTGGAGGCTGTGGCTAACCAGGATCTATAAATTGTTCAATCAGCAAGGCTCCTACACTGAAAATACATGGAAGGGGGTTCTGCGTAACTTTAGAGCTCGGAGCACTATGTGCATTGACAAAAAGGGTTTTTTTAAGTGTTGTAAGCTTGAAATCAGGTATGCGTGTTTTTGTTTTCCTCCCTTAGTAAGACTGCTGGTAATCCTTCTTTTATTTTTCTTTTTTCGATGTTTTCCATTAATTTGTGTGTGTGTGTGTGTGTTTGAGAAAAGATGGGAACATCTTATTTAAAGGTGTTCCCAAACAAAGGAGGAGATGAGAGATCTCCGTACATAAAGGCTTCATAACATCCCACCATTCCACAATAATGGTTTCTGTATGAACAAAAAATATCCAATGATTGGTTCTGAATAGGGCATCACATCTTTCAGCCACCCAAAAGCACACAACTTAATGGAAAAGCCATCTCTTGAAGAAGACTTCTGAGGCGAAAGCTACTTAAACATCCACACACATCAAAGCACACAAAATCACAGCAGAAATTCTTTCTTTCCTTTTTTAACAAAAAAAAGAAAAACTTCAAATCATCTCATGCCACACGTAATGCAACCCCAAAACATCAAGGATCTTTGTTACGAACTAAACATCTCCAACATTACGTAATTGTGGTGAAATGTTAAGCACCTCAAAAAGTTCATAAAACACGAATGGCGGAAAAAGAACTGAACATAGTAATAACAACTAAGCATCGCTCACCAACAAAAGAACAGATTGCTTAATCGAAAAAGACACTTCTAAAAAACACCATTATAAATAAATAAAAAAGCTTTTTAGATATGCAAACACATCAAATCATGCAATACCGCAAGTAGTGCATAACTAACCAAGAAATAATATTTTCATTCGACAAATCCATATCATAATATTTCTTTTAGTTCATTCTCAATAAAATCACCCTCTCATATGGTTCAAATAGTAGGTTCATAATTAACACTACCACAACAAAATATTTATAAAATGCATATGGAATTTCAAATTTATCAATAGAAATCATTACATGAAAGATCCACCGCTGCCACATACACCGGCCGAGCCTCCATCCCATCCGATCCTTCCTCTGCAAACAAAAACAAAAAAATAAAACACAATTCCATCAAAACCAAACACAAAACAAACGAAACCGAAACATCAGTAACCAAAGATCAATCCATCAGAACCGTTCATCTCGAGATCCACGAAGGAGGATCGCATCTCGGGGGAGCCGGACCCATCATCGCGGGAACCGTTCACGTACTTCTCGGAGGCCTCGGAAGTGAAGCCGTTGAGGGCGCCGCAGAGGGCGCAGGTCCACGACCACTGGTCGAGCTCGCACTCCGTGCTCAGGTAACCCCAGCAGTTCTCACACCTCGGGAGGAGATGCCCTGCGGCCCCCTCCGCCGGCGGGTTCCCCTCCTCGTCCGCCGCCGCGAATGGCGTCAGCGTGATCCCCCACGGGATGCCGCTCGCCTCCCTCGCGTCGCCGTCGATCGGGAACCGGGCCACCGTCGCCCTGATCGCCATTGACGGCGGAGATCGGAGAAGGAGAAGGTGAAATTTCGGTCCTTTTAGGGTTTTCGAATAGTCGGAGACGGCTTCAGCGAGGGGTCTGAAATGGTGGGGAGGGAGAAGGCGTGGGGTTCAGACGAGAATGAAATTAAGGACCTGAGGAGCTAGCCGTAAAAATACATTTGTTGGGTGTCTCATAGCAAAATGTCCAGTTAGGGAGTGGATAATAATATAATATTTTGACGGTAACAAATTGTAATTCGTCTAATATAATATGAAACAAAGATATTAATATCAGAAAATTTGATATTTTTTTTTTTAAAGGAGAAAGATATTTTTAAATATAAATTGCACCAATAGAATAAATTAATTTTTACATGTATGATTGAAGGTAAAAAAATTCATACAGTGGCAATAATAATTTATATTAATATTATTGTAGAGCTGAAAATCTCCACGATAAATCAGTTGAATTTATCTCGAATAAGCAATCCATCCATGAATCGAACAAGAGCTAAAGAAAATAAAAATGAAATAATAATGATGTAAATGTATAACAATAATAGTCAGAAAATCAAAACTTCCTAATGTTTCACCAACTACAACATAAGCCTTTCCACTCTTTACACACCAAAAATTAAAAAACACCTCCACTCGACCTCACGTGGCTCCACTGACTCCATCTGTCGTGAATAGACCAAGCTGAAATCTGAGAAGTGAGAATGCATGGGTTACTAATTTTGAAGATCATGATTAATGATATAATATAATTGAATTTAAACAAATATATAATACAAACATATAATAATATCTGATGCGTATACCTTGATATGTACCTATGCTTCTAAATCATTCAAATCATTAAGATAATTTTTAGAAATTTTAAATCCATTTTCGAAGTGAAATACCACATTTTTTTTTTTTTTTGATATAAATGAAATACCACATGTTTGATCAAAACATCAGGCATGTGTACAAAACTTGATAGCTCTTTCCAATGCAAATATGATGCATATTTGGATGCCCGAAGCAACTTTTGAATCAGATGCACTTGATCTCATAAATCAATTCGCTGAAAGGGTGTAAAATACATTCTTTTCCACCATCATGGATATCCCTTGGGAATCTGAGTGAAATACACTCTGTTCTAACATACATGATGTTAATTAATAGCAGCTCAAGTTCACTTTATTCTCAGGTAGCATTTAGTGACCGGGTTTAGGTAATTATGCTTTTCCAGGGAAAAAAAAAATTAATCCAAACTTGTTTCCAAACATCCCCAATGGTTCCAACATCTGATGAAAGCAAAAAAATGAAAAAAAAATTAGTTATAAAAAACAGATTTTGAAAAATCTAACAAAGGTATGCTTTATGGAGAGCTATTTTTAAAAGTTGATTTGTTGAAAACTAATTTCAAACTCATATCCGAACAAAGCCTCACATTCTTATTGTTAACTAAAGATAGCTCAAGTGAAAATAGTACAAAGAGTGGCCACTCAAAAGGGAGTTTGTGATACCTGTCTATTGATTATTCTTCGCTTTCATGAGCATCACCATTGTCATCATTGTCGTTGTCTTCTTCTTCCACGACATCTTCATTTTCTTCTTCTTGAGCTGGAGGGTTTTCCTTTTCTTCCTTTTTCCTTTTCTTGTTGCTTTCCTTTGGTTTAGCTCCTGACCTCTTTGCTGCATTCTTTTGCCTGAAGTCTGAAATCAGGGCAATAAAATCGAATCAGTTCCAGTTAATGAACTCATGCTCGGTAAATATGGAAAAAGTTCTTAAATAAAAAGACACTGAACGACTTTTTTTTAGGAAGCACACATTTCAATGAATATATCGTGTCCATGTCCGACACGTATATTGGACACAACATGACATGCACTGGACACAAGACATATTCCATACATGTTTAAATTCTAATAGTGCAGAGACTCCAGTCCGGGTCATCTACTATAGTAGGTTAATGATAAATACATGATAGGATGCCCACTAAAACAGGTGATTCCCACTACCAGAGGTAGCTGCCATTACTTAAAATACAGTGCAAATTCAGTTGAAGCAGTTCTAATTCCCTTCCAATTGCTGCGACATACCTCAAAATATGCTGAGGAGCTGATATACATTCAAACTTCAATGAATTCATCATTCATGAAATGCATATTCGAAATTTCAGGAGGATAGAGTGTGAGTGTAAAGGATACTAGGGAGGTTGTTTCATGGCTCAAGTCACTTTATTTTTCACAAGAATACACCAACATTACTCAAAGATTAAAAGAGACCTGGTATGAAAAGACTTCAAATGCTTTTATAGTTCTGTTATATTTACCCAATAAAGAAAGTTCCGCTTTATTTTTATCTTTTGGATTTTCTTTGGGTCTCGAGGAGAAAGAGAAAATTACGCAATCTTTGCATGTCCAAATTGCAGAATATTAGATGGCAATTGATCTGAAATTAGACTTTGGAAGAGAACTAAACGAGCTTGTATTCAACTGTTGAGTGCCCAACATTTGGGCATATTATCTAGACACATCAGCCTCCCTTTTAAAAGAAGTGAGGTATAATCCTTTTCAGTTTCAGCCACAGGATCAATGCACTAATTTGAAAAGGAACAAATCCACAGATGCTTTCAGCATCTCGTAATAAAAAACTAGTTGAAACTCAATGCTAGCTTTAAATTTGGGGATAAAGTACAAATGAAAAATCATGCATTGATCCCATATGGTTCCAAAAAAGAGCTATCCTAAATAAGGCTTTATCTGTACCTAATCAACACCAGATCACCCCCAAACATTTAATGAGGTAAAAGCACAAATAACTCTATTTTGCTTTCTTAACTGCCTACCCTAGTTTTTATTCAAAGAAATAAAAACACAAATAGAGAATAACTATCCCCATTCGGTCTTTATCCATATTCTTGAAACCAGATGAAGGCAATGGGTTTCTCTCATCATACTAAATTTCTGCATTTACCTGTCCGTAGAATAGCCTTGTTGAAAGTTTCACCCTAATCGAACTCCTACTAACAGAGAATTAATTTAAAAAATGCTTTAAATGGTACTTTTCATGCGAAGGGGAGAATAAACCACAAACAATGGAATCACATAAACATAAGCAGAAGATAATTGAACAATTTTATAATCACATTAAACAGCAATGGAGAAACCAAAAAGAAGAAGCTACTGACCCTCCAGAGAAGCTTTAAGAGGCCCAACGAACTCCGGGAACTCAATCTCCTCGAGCGCTTTGAGGACGTCGTCGGCGTTCATCGTCTGCCTCTTTGATTCCTTGCATATGTCATTAGCCCTGGCAATCAAATAATTCCCCGATTTCATGTAAATCACCCATCTTTCCCAAATCAATCCAACCAATACAAATCTCTTCAACGCAATACACATTAGTAATTTATTCCCATTAATACTAAAGAATTCTTTAAAAAAAAATTGAAACATAGTCGAGTGACAAGTTTATAATTTTTTAGTCAAATAAAAAACCTTGGAGCCACAGAAACCCTAACTTCAATTCCCATTTCACAAAATACACCCATCTTTCACTAATCAATCTCAATCAACATGAATCTCTTTCATGCAATCAATCAACACTAGTAATTCAGTCCCAATAATTCATAGCAACACGGAAAATAATCGATTGAAAAGCTTATCCTTTTATAATCAAACCATAAACCCTGGAGTCATGGAAAACCTAAATTTTAATTCCCAATTCATAACACTCACACATCTTTCACGAATCAAACTCAATCAACAAAAATTCTCTTTCACGCAATCAACAATTTTTGTACATTATTTCCAGTAATCCTAAACACATCATAAAACATGAAAACCAATCATTCTACTCAAACCAAAAACTGCCACAGCCAAGGAAAACCCTAATTTTTCACATACGTTGCGGAGAGGTAGTGGATGAAGATGCGGGCGCTCTCCGAGAATGCGATGAGGGCCTCCTTGTGGACGGTCATCTCCCCCTCCCTGGACGAAGAACGGTCCAGATTCTCCTTCACCACCCTCCGCACGATCGCTCTCGGCAGCTCTTCCACCGCCGCTGCAGGCACCGCCGCCGACGTTTCTCCTCCTCCGTTCGCCTTCCCCATCTCTCTCTCTCTCTCACTCTGAAATCCTTCAAAACCCTAGCTTGACTTGGAAGGGGAACTCTACATCACATCACACGCTACGAAAAGAAACCCTAATTTTTCCCGCCATTAATAACTAGTAAGCTTACTCGTCGCGGCCTCGACGCGTGGGGAGATGGTTGACATTCGGGCCGGGCCACGGTTCGGGCCGGGCTACCGGTAATTTTATTTGCACCCGTGTTAGCACTCGCTACATCTCAATGTTGGGTTCTTTTTTAATTTGCATTCTCTACCTCTCAATTTTATTTGCATGAATTGTTGGCTTTTTTTTTTCATGTATTTTCTACTATTTTAAATAATTTAATTATTTTTATATCATTGTAATATGTAAAAATTATGCGTATCTATCATTTTAGTTAACTTCCATCCAAATTTCTATTAAAACTATTAAAATCTTAAAGAAATAATCAAATTATTATTTTTATTTTGTTTATTCTACCTTATCAAATATAATATTTAAAAAATAAAAAATTTTAATTTTAACATGAAAATGATAAATTTCACATAAAATCCAAACATAAAAATTAAACATAGTAACATATAAATTATTTATTAGCTAAGATATAATATTTAGTAGTACTACTTATATTATTTATTTGTTTGTTTTTATATTTAAACTACTATTATTTTAGTTTTTAACTATCCATTAGCCCCAATTAGATGAACATTTTGTGAGGGACTAATAATGAAAAAATCATTTTAAATTAGAGACTTAAAATGCAATATAAAGAAAGAAGGGATCGATAGCTAAACAACATAATTTATAAAGACTTAAAAATAAAAATTCCAAAGATAATTTAATAATTTCAACTATTCATCGGACCTTGCAACCGGACATTTGACGTAGGGGTTAATAACAAAATAATGTTTGAAGGTGGAACTTAAAAAAAAATGAAGAGATGGATTATAAGCTATATTATACAATCATACTATATAGATTTTTATTTTTAGTTTACCCAAACTTAAAAATAAAAATCTATATTATACAATCATATTAGCTATCCTCCACATGTACGGATGTACCTGCTTATGTGCGGTCAACATGGGTGAGTTTTGTTTTGTTTTCATGATTTGGATTCATTTTTAAAAGTCATTCAAAATAATTTTAGACTAATAATATATTATAGATAGTAATTTAAGGGAATATTTCGTGCCGGGCTCGGATAGATACCTCTTCTACTCTAGGATATCTTTCTCCTATTGTATGTTTCCTTTCGGCGATACCTTTCTTTGAATAAAAATTAAGACGATTACCTACCATTCAGTCTCAAAAAAAAATTCATTCATTTCAACAAATGCTACGATCTGTGTGACCTTGAAAAAACATGAAAAATCACACTATTCATCTAACAATGCATATAACTTATTTCTTTGTTAAAAAGTCCCATTGAACCACAAAATCACTGACAGTCATAAGATCAAATCACTACAAGTATTGTGAGATCAAGACTATCACTCACCCAGACAACAGATTAGCTTATAGACACTGGAATGAAATTTGATTTTCAATCACCCAATGACAAATTGTCATCTATCAAAGCCCCATCATATTATAGAACAAAACAGAGTGTCAATACGCTCAGTTTGTTTTATAACCTCATTTTAAAAACAAAAAGAAAACCAGTGAATGCTGCTGACAGGGGATAGGGCCACCACACACAGGGCTGGATCTGGATGTATCATTTTCCAACAAAGCATATACATTGTCAACGCACTTTCAACAATCTTTCAAGTTTTGATTGCAAACAAAAATATATATACACCACCAAAACACATAAAAATGGGAAGAAACTGATAAGAGGCTAGATCATACCTTAATGTGAGGATCTTTGTGTACAGTTATTTTATAGGGTTAAAAATATTGACTCATTTTTTAATTTTACATGTGTTTTTTTTCAAATTTTGTGTAGAATATGTGCTTCAAAGAAATGCATACATACATACATACACAGTAAACAATAAATACACATGTGCATATAGACACACAAACATTACGTGCATACAACAAGTACTTATACAGTTATACGTACATGCATACAGACAAACACAAATCATCAATGGATCATGGATGGCAAGGAGAAAGATGTTTGACACCTGCTATAATTTTCACAAAAATAAATTATGGAAACTACCAATCATTGCTGGAACTTTTTTTTTTTTTCAATTTCAAGTGTACAACAGTGAAATAAAATAAAGTTCATCTTTTGGTAAGTATTCTTTTTTATTTTGTTCCTGATTGAATATTCTCTTACCAGTAAGAGTAATCCTCGGACCTAGAACCCTTAGTAAAGAAGGGGTACCTCTACCTGTAAAAATATGGTTAGATATTTTAGGCATCAATTGGATCCATCAGATTTTGGACTTACGTAACCCAGACTTCTCAGCTTCTCCACAAGTTTCCTCTCTGCAGTTGCCTAAAAAAACAAAAGCCATATTAACAACCATAAGGAGCATTAAACACGGATTTACAATTGATCCCTTAAAAACTGAATCATCCATTGAACTGGAAAAATGATCTGTATGAGGGTCAATGATTCAACCCTTGGAATGCCATATCATCATGACATAATAAGTATATTAATTAATAATTAACATAAATACAGAAAATACTCTATAAAATATCCCAAAAACTCGTTTTGATAAATGATAATTGGTTTTTTAAGTTTAAGAATAAGTCGGTTCAAGCCACCTGTAGCTAGTTCCAGAGGCTGATTACATCTTACTATTCAAAAAAATAAAAATAAAAAATCGATGAGCCTCATTTGCGGTTCCAATAAAATTGACGAAAGAGAGTTTCATAAAATAAACAATAAAAAGAGAAGTATGTATAAAGAAATAAAGAATGAATGGCAATCAAATAGAAATGCATCTAATTTCTTTTTTTTTAAACCCATATAACTATTTGATACCTGAATAAACCATCATGAACCAAAGGGGAGCAAAAAACTAAAAATGAAAGAGTATGCACTACTCTTATAAGTATCAATGCAAAACAATTTAAATAAAAGAAACCTACTAATACATATCTTAATTAATTAAAACCTATTAATGTTTTCTCCAAACCACAACACATTAACTGATTTTGAAGAAAATGTGGGGAGCTGCCCTCATTCGGCCCCGTGTGGCTCTACCATTGCCTGATTCTCAAAAACCGCCGGTTCAACCGATGGGTTGATCGGTTTTTAATTTTTAGAACGGTTCTCATTCATTATCAGTTTTGAATTTTAATTAGACCATAAGCCAGACTGGTTGACAGTTTAATTGATCAAGTCAGCCAGTCTTTTTTAATCAAATTGCTTGTAGTTGCAGACCCCTCTATCAACACGAGGAAAAGAACTGCAGACAAATAGAAAAGAGAGGGAACCTCAAGCATAGGACTGTCCTTCGGAATGTTGCACGCCAAAACGATATTGAGACCAGTCCTTAGAACTGAAAGATAAAAAAAAAAAATTAGGGTTTTGCTTGGAAAGAAATGCAGTTGACCTGCAAAGCATTATTAATTGATCACAAACCATACCCAGCCTTCGAGCAATGCTTGACCCCGTGTTATCTTTTCCACCGCCCAGTAATGGAGTTGCACTCACTGAACCGCTCTGCATGATATACAAACATGAATGTCAAGCATCCAAAGTCAATTAGCTCAGATGAATGAAGGTTTGTGTGTGTGTGTGTGTCTTAGCTTACAGGACGAGTGGGCGCAGCTGCAAATATCTTCAAATATTTTGCAGCATGAGAAAGAAAGAAATCATAATACAGCACATATGATAATTAAGATATATGAGTAGTGCAGGATATATTTAAAGAAAGCTAGTATTTTTTTCCAGTGACAAGTGACAATATACTACACAAGGGTCTATACATATATGAAATAGCAATTGTCATCATAAACAACCAATGTGACATTATTGTGATTTTAAAAGAGAGATTAAAAGTTGAAGCTTAAAAATGCAAGGAAAAGAATGATTAAATAGAATGCAGTTCATATAGATGGAAGATGAGGATGCTAGAGCCCAATTAATGTTCAATAGTCACACTATTTCTCCACCAGTCTAGTGCGTAAGAGTGTGTTTGTACATGCAGGAAACAATGTAAAATTTTCCCTTTAACCACTAAAAAAACTGGGGTTTATGCTATAAACGAAGGGAGTGAAAAAAATTTCATTTCTCTTTATCTTAGTGGTAATTTTTCTCGTCCCCCTAGGAGTGAATGCGAGGGTCAGAAAGTGATAAACTCATTTTCTCTTGTTTTCTATCACATGAACAGATAACCGAAAAAAAAACTAGTCAAAGAATGGTTCCTTTTCCATCACTTTCCCTCCCCGATTCCTTCATTTTTGTTCATTTTCCATCCAAGTTTATGCACGCGTGCACACACACACACACCCACACACACACTAATAAGCACATGTTTCTCAATCACATCCGATTTGCATACCATCGTATCAAGTCAATGTAGCTCCATACATATCCAATCACGTTGTGGTTCCACATGAAAATCCTTTTCATCACTATGGTTCTCAACCAGAAGATCCTTGGCATGTGAACTCCATTCTGACATTCAAGCTTAAAGCAGGACACTATTTTCATGTGTATTCAAGCCAAGATGAAACCCTCCAGTTCCAGCAGGGTTTATTGTTCAAATAAATATCACACAAATTCAAGAAAGTACGCAGGTTGTATGTCCAAACTTGCTTAGCATCGATAAATGTTCCTTTCAAACTAAGATGCTCTACTTCATAGAAAGGTTAGAAACCATTTGTTCTTCTAATCATTTGTTCTTCTCTTCCTCCTGATTATAAAACCCAGTTACTTTCAACTGCAGAGAATATTATTGTAGCATAAACATCAAGAACAAAGGAAAAATGATTGTTGAACGGCATATTGGATTGATACAGGACAACAATTATAATAAAAAAAATAAAAACTCATCCACATGATGGCATCCATTAAGAACACAAGAAAGCCAATATAACAAGATTGAATAGATTTATGAACAGCATGAACCTAAGCCAAATCTAGTTGGGTTAGAACCTGCCTTACAGGTTACACAGTTTAACATAAAACCAAATTTAACGAGTCTTGGAAAATGCCTATGCAAGGAGGTTTGGATGCACATAATAACAGTCCACATTCATCTCTGAAGCAATTTATTACATAAAGAGATTCTACGGAGGTGGGTTCAATTTGAATGGCAGAATTATTAATCAAGTCCAATTTCTAGTTTAGACTCTGAGCCCTCGACTAATCTATCTTATCCTACTACATTATTCTGATAGAAAGAGTTGTTAACAATAAAATGTTAAAAGTTTCTTCAAGTTTGCAACAATCACATCGCAATCCATTCTACCCAGGAGTTCTTTGACTACATGCAGATTCTTTGCCAACTAAAAAATGGAACACCGATAAGTCATTCATGCAGATTCTTTGCCTAAAATCACCCTTTATTTAGGGTAAAGAAGTTGCATAAAGCCAAATATTGCACTTCCTCTTCTTATGGAAATATCTAACATTCTCTGGCTAGACCTTCAGAGAATCTAATGATATGCCCATTTCACATTGAGAATTACCTTGAACGGGAATCCAAGGCATGACACAGTTCATACAGCTGGCACAAAACTGTTAAGAAACAGGCTATTAAATGCAAGTCAGTGTATCCATTTCCTATCCTTCTAGAGATGCAGATTATCATACTAGAGAACAAACACTGTGAACTGGCTTAAGTGAAAAGAACCAAACTGATGTACTTTATCGTGAAACAAGAACATCTGTGCATTGACTTTGTAGTGCAATCATATAGTGTTGATACATCCCAAATTACCTTCACAACCACACCCGTCTGCATGTGTGTGCGTGTGTAGTTCATGAAATGCCATGTTTTTTATACCTGAACCCCATCCGTCCATCCTACATGCAATTTAACTTGAATTTTAAAATGCACAAATTATTGTCAAAATGCATAAAATCATACCTTTTTTCTGATAATGACTAATAATAATTGAATCATTGCAAACATTGAATATTGAACTATATCGGAAACATATAAATTCATATCATATGTTGAGATGGATCACCTGCTTCTTCAGTCGTATAATCTGAAAATGAAATGTCACATCACTTAAATCCTCTGTGAAACAATTGACCTGTACATCATCATCCTCGGTATGATTCTTTAACGAGCTACTACCCGCATTGCAAAGCTGATCTGTGCTAATGTTAGAGTCATTTTCTCCATTCACTCTATCAGATGCCATTGAAAGCATGTGCCTGGAACCATAAATAGATACAAAGTTTAGTATTTCGTCATCTTTGTAAGACTTTGTGTACAACATGGATATACTATTTTTTTGAGTTTGATTGAACTTTATTGAAATATATTCCTCGTTCTCTGTGAAATATCAAAGAAAGAACATAGCTGAAGGGAAACAAACCGCTTACATCAATATGAGAACGATCCTTTTGAAATTATAAATGATGTACTAAAAATCTGCAGTTTCTTTTGGTTCACCTAAAATACATGCATAATATAATAACAAGCAAATTTAACCAAAAAGGGTAAAATGGTTCTCCATGGAACTTGAAGATGAATTGGCACCGAAACACTTCTTGTGAAGGTTGCTAGATAAAAAAAATCATGGGTTCGAATCTTTCTTTGCTGATTGAGAAGATTTAACTAAAAAATGACCAAAAAAAGATGAATTACCATTATATTCTAGTCATATTCAAGTTAGGAGGTCCAGCCACCGAATCATAAAGGATAATGTTAGGGACAGTTCTAAGTGGGGCCATACAGTCCTCACATGCCTTGATATATTCTTTTTGAAAATGTATACTTCATCTACGAAATATGTGCTTTTATAATAATATATATTCCAATGAATTGTATATACTGACTCATGCAGAAGAAAAAATACAAAAAATTATATGCTTAATTTGACGAAGCATATATTCCATTAACAAAATGAGACTGCATGGAGGGCTGTATATAAGGACTACATATAACAATGCCCATTCAGAATTGCCTTTCATTATTTCTTCAAATTTTCTTCATTTATACCATGGCATAAGAGTTGAATTCTCATTTGCAATTAAACTTTGAATACACTACTCTATAATTGAAATCTGAACTTTATATCAGTGTCGCCGTCCATTACTCAGTTTATGAAATGTGGTTGAGCGGAGTAAAGACTTAAATCACTAAAAAAAATAGAACATAATTAAAGATATGCATGTCAAAAGGAAGTGAATATAAGCATCCAGAGACCCCAGTCGTTTAAAAAACTTTGATAAATATGCGATATGAAGTCCCGAAACGGAGCCCAAAATCAAAGAAATCGAATGAAAAAATTGAGTTACTCCTCCTTGAATGGCTTTGACCTCTTCAGTTGTATTGAGGGATTGTTCAATTAGAGAGAAGGGTTGGGGTTTTGAATTTCATGATTCTTCAAACTTAGAAAAAATGAAGAAATTGAATGAAAAAATCGAGTTACTCCTCCTTAAATAGCTCTGACCTCTTCAGTTGTATTGGGGGATTGTTCGATCGGAAGAGGGATTAGGGTTTTGGATTTCGCGATTCTTCAAACTTGTGTGATATACTGATATATGTGCGATAAATGTTACATCGGTCCATTTTACAGTCTCACAATCCGCCTATATTTTCTTTTTTCTTTTTTAAATCATACACTTCACATTTTTATAAATGAATCATGAATTAAGCCCAAGTTTGGTTCAAGAATTAAGTTATTATGAGGTTTATGACTATTTTAATATAAATAAGAATAAAATGATTTTTTATTTAGTTGAGTTTTGAATTATTCTCATTGGAAAACATAATAATAAGTTTTTGTTGTTTAGATAAAATATTAAAATGTGAATAAGGTGTGGATAAAGATTTATAAAAGATGACAGTTGATTTATAAAAGGCAATGGCAGCTGATTTAACAGTGGACCCACATATTCTTTAGATTGAATAACCTAGAATAGGGGTGCAAGTGTGCAACTCGGGTGGGTTAGGTTGGGTTGAAAGACTGTCCAAACCCAACCCGTGATGCACAAAGTCCAACCTAAACCCAACCTTGACCCGAAGGACGCAACCTGAACCTAAACCCAACCTCAACCCATGGGTTCAGGTCGGGTTTGGGTTGAGCCCGGGCTCAGGTTGGTCTCGGGTTTAACATTTAAAAGATCAAAAAACATATGTTCCTTTCCGAATCAATGGACCTTGAATCAATGGATCCTGAACCAACATTGTAATTGACCCGTACTCCATTCAGGATTCAAAAAAACCCAAAACCCTAAATCACCCTCAAGTTTTCACAAAATTTGCCTAAATAAACAAAATGAATTACAAAAACATACTAACAAAGGAAACACAAACTTCCGGTGACTAGAACGGTCTATATACTCGATCGAAAATCCTTAATATGAACTAAAAATTTATCAAAGAAACATAAAATCGATTTCCAAGATCCTAGAAGAGAGAGACTTCACCTTGGGGAGGTAGGAGGAGAGGCGGGAGTGGGCCTGGGAACACGCGATGATGGTCTGGTTGAGGGCGAAGGGGAGCGGTGGTTCTTCGTCAGAGGGAGGAGAGGGTGGGATGGAGAGATTGGAGGAGGAGATCCGGGTGAGGACGCCTGGAACGAAAGAAGAACGCGTTGTGAACTCTCTGTTTTTAGAGGTTTAGGAGTAGGTGTGTTGTTGAGGCAGCATGACATTTCTTAACATGCACTGGGGATCGGGTCTCGAGTTGAGCCTGCCCAACGAGAACCCGACCCGAATTTGATTCGGATTAGTTTAGGTTCAGGTCAGGTTGAACCTGAAAAACTTCAACCCGAACACACCCGTGAACCGGTTGAGTCGGGTTCAACGTGCTTGAATTGCACCCCTGACTTAGAATAACTTAATTCCAAGATTGGCTTGAATCAATATACCACTTTATACGTGTTAATTCTGACATACACATTTTTATTTATTCTAGCCATTCAAATTGATTTTAACTTATTTTAGGCATATTCTTGAACTAGACATGGGCTAAGGGTTGTTTGGATAGTGGAACAGGAGATGATAAGGAGGAATAAGGAAAAAAAAATTGGATAAAAAATAGATGGATATAACTATGTTATAATGAGTGAGAATAAACCGAAATTTATTTTAAGTTCCTTTAGGATTGTGTTGTTTCATCCAATTTGTTCCACTAGTATAAAGTGAGCCCATGTGTCATATTAAGTTTTACCATTTCTGATAAATCAAAATACATGTTTAATTTCAAAACATAATCAATTTTAAGTTTTTAACTCTGCATTAGTCATAATAAATAATGGCATGCACAAAATTAGAGAGGGGATGGAGAGAAAATTAAAAAATGTGAAAAATCCATATAACCCTCTGTAATTTTTTTGATATTCATATAACCCCCTGTAGGCTCAATACATTCGTATAACCACTGTAAACACACCACAAATGCATATAACCTCTTGCGGTTAAATTTTTTTTAACAAAGTTAGAATATTTTAGATATATTTCATTATCTAAACCATGGTCAACAAATATGTGTTTTTTTAACCATCTAAAAACAGTCAATACTTAAAAAAAAAATCCTAAAAGAATGTAAAATTAGAAATATGAGATTTTTTTTTTAAGGATCCGTTTGATTTCATGTAGTTTGATTTTCTTTTATAAGAAAAATGTTTTTTCCGGAAAATGAAAGAATACATATTTGTCAATCATAGTTTAAATAACAGAATATGCCCAAAATATTTTACATTTGTTAAAGAATTTTTAACCGCAGGGGGGTATTTGTGTTTATGGTGTGTTTACAGAGGGTTTACATGGATATATTGATATTACAAGGGGTTATATGGATACCAGGAAGATTACAAGAGGTTATATGGATTTTTTCCAAAAACAAACATATGGACAATAAGATATCTTGAAATTTAAATTAAATTAAATAATTCATTTTTCTTTTATCTCGGGTACTAAAATTTGAATTAAATTTTTTTTAAAAAAATTATTCCTCACCCATCAAATCTAGATTGAAACCAATTAATCTGATCACTTAAAGCCCTGTTTAGTTGCACATCTGACGCAGATTTTGATTTTTGAAAAGTTGAAAAACTCAAATCGTACAGCCAAACGGGACAGCTTAATGAAGAATCCAAACTTGGATTCCTTTTAAATTTTTCTTTGAAATCCGTGTTTTGAAAAGCTAAAAAACAAAGCCTTTTAGTCCAAATCGATTTTATGGGTAATATTTGAAAATAGTTTTCTCTGTCAAACATAAAAAAATAATTTTTATTACCAATAATAAACATAATTCTTGAATTAAAAAAAAACATTCCAATAAAGATAATATTACCTTAAAATGCTCATTTATTTTAAAAACTACTTTTCATCCTATGTTTTCAAACCCAACTCAAATCGGATCAAATTTACTTGGTTTGGATTTGAATTAAATCCAAACCCTGTTAAAAGGGTCGATTTGGTTGGTCGGATATATAGTTCATCCCCACCCAAGTTATACAAGTTTACTTCTATTCTCCACAGATCCGCCATCACAATTGACCAAAAACCATCTACAGAGCGCGAGCGCGCGCGCGCGCGCGCGAACTGGAGTGTGTGTGAGAGGGAAATCAGAGCGAAATCAATGGCGGACGGCGGCAAATTTCGAAGGGGAGACCTCCATCGCCGTCAGATGGAAGTAGTGCTTTGAAGATCAATGGAAGGAGTCGAGGGAGCACGCGGAGGTGCATCGCCGTCAACGGCGCCTGGCGATGGAGGAAGCCCTTGAGGGCGAAGAACCGCGTCCGCTCTCTCCACCAGAGGCGGAGGTGGTGGGCGCGCGGATCCTCCTCTTACGGAGAGATCAAACGGTTCTGATGAGGTGGTTCTCTTATTGATGACTTTTGTTTCTATGTGAATTATTATTTTTTGTCTGAATTTTGTTTCAAGAAATATAGAAAAATAGAATTTTTAAAATTTTATGTTCTTCTCAGAATGGAAATGCTGTAGTTTAAATGTGGTTGATTGAGTAACGGTAGTTCGGATGAATAGCAGTGGTGAATGAGTGATTAGAACAATTTTTTTTTTTTTTTCTTTTCTGATTGGTAAGTGATTAGAACATTAGTTAATTGAAATTCCAGATGTGGGGATGATAAATTTATGTATGCTCTGTATGGAAAGGAACTATCAGTAGTGATTTAATTTATACTTCAATGCATTCACATGTAGGGATGGCATTGGGTTGGGTTGGAGATGGATTTGGCGTAAACCAAACTGAACCCTTCTCCACAATGTATGTCTCCATACCTGCCCTGTCACTTCCAGGTTTTACATCTTGAAATCCATGCCTATCACATCCTTGTTAAGCCGGTGGGTCGGTTAATGCCGTATAGATAGTATGATAAAACAAGGAACACATTAAAAAATTATAATAAAAGGGAATTACACTCATAAAAGATTACAAACCAATAACATCTCAGAAATACTATAAAACATAAGTTGTTCTTCATGATATACATCACATAAAACATATGGAAGTCCATGAAAATGTTTCAAAATACAAAGCATAAAACACTTCATCCAATCAAATCAATGTAAGACCCATAAAAGGGTATTGGCTAGGAAGTGTGGGAGAAACGAAGAGAAAACTTCATGAATTTCTTATAGTTTCTAAACTAATTTGGGTTGGGTCGGGTTCTAAGTTCAAAACCTGAACCTGACTTGAACATTTCTATGGGTCAGGGTGGGTTGAGGCGGGATTGAAAAATATGGAGCCCAAACCCGCCCCAATAGGAACGGGTGAGGTTACCAATACAACTCACCTCATTGCAATCCCCAATCACATGAAAATTTGGGGGAAAGATCATAGTGGTTGATGAGAGGGTTGGGACTGGTTTGGATAATCCCAATCCCAAACCCGCTAATAAAATTATATCCCAAACCCATCCCAAACCCGTGACGGGTTTGATTATTCCATTCCAAACCCATCCTAAAGGGTTTTTAAATAACTCAAACCCGTCCCAACGGGTTTTTAAAGAACTCAAACCCATCTCGTCCCATTCCATTTAGAAGGAAACGAAGTTAATAATCTCAATTTTTTAAATATTTTTTTATTCCTTTTTAGGTTATAAATTAAATAATGATCTAATATATACTACTTGATACATGCTTAATTTTTTTTATCAAGTGTAATAATAATAATAATCTATGATGGATTAGTATTACTTATGTTAACTATTAATTTTGATGATACAAGTGATTTAAACGGGGTATAATGGGGCAGGACGGGTTTTGCCTTTGAATCCCAAATCCACCCATATCTTCATCGGGTTGGGACGGGTCGGGTTTAGGTTCGACATTTAGGGGACCAAACCCGTTCCAATAGATCGGGTTGGGGCAGGTTTCCCATTTACCCCATCCCACTGCCATCCCTACTCGTAAGGTGTTGAGATTGGTGCACTGGAGAAATTTATAAAGAACCAACATCATAGGAGAAACTTTGCTCTTGATAAGCACTGGGAGAGTGATTCATTAAATTCTGAATGGAGAGAAGGTGGTTTTTCTTCCTTTCTTCTTCTACTTCATCATCTCTCTG
This sequence comes from Acorus gramineus, assembly GCA_030737835.1. NCBI lineage: Eukaryota > Viridiplantae > Streptophyta > Magnoliopsida > Acorales > Acoraceae > Acorus > Acorus gramineus. The sequence continues at coordinate 24,938,287 of CM060849.1, forward strand.
TTTTGTTTTTTGGGTGAGCTGGGTTGGAACCTAAGATCTCTTGATTTCAAATATCCAAAGATAAGGGTCCAAAACCATGGTAATACATCATTGGTGTGATATGTTATTGGATTCCAATTTAATCAGAAAAAACATTGCTTCCCTCAAAATGTACACTGGAGATTATGGGGTAACTCAGATTTAGACCTTACGGATGAGCAATTTTAACTCAGGCAGGAGGAGCTGACCTTGGAGAATTGAGCAGGATAGACTTATTGTTTGTATAGGACAATGTGAGTTTGTTGCAAACTGCTTTGTTTGTAATTTGCATAAATTTTACTTTTTGCTATACTTGTGTATTTATGCCTTATGTTTGCTTTTCACCATTATGTTACTAAACTTTAGTTGTGTCATTTTGACCAATCTAATATGTAGGTTTCCTACCGCCAAAGCACTAACTAATTTGTTTCAGGATTTCTAGCATCCCCTTGTATTTTATGGAAATAATGGTAACCCCGCTAAATAATTATCAATCGTCTGTAGCATGAGATAACATATACTGTAAAGTGAGAAAACATCAAGTTGACAATCGGTCATAAAATTTTATCAAATACTATCATAGGGTATTCTCAATTTTTTAAATTGTGCCTCATTTGAACTTAAGCAGAACATATACTTCTGTGTGCTTTGAGAATGCTTAACACCCCACTCAGAACAGATGATCATGTGATGGAAGGAAGTTCTTCTGGAAAAGGAAATTTGAAGGGGATGTTTGTTAAATGGGTTGTTGGTCAGTACGAGTGGACCAGTTGTAGGATCCAAAGAACTGTTGGTCTGATGTCAGAAAATATTGGTGGCAGAAGGAGCTCATACAAATGGAGAAATAAATTATGCCTATCTCTCTCTGTCCATGTAGGCGGGGAGGCTAGATAAGTTATTATCATTGTAGTAGGATTAGCTAGGAGCACATCTAAAGCCATGGCTTCACTGCTTTGAAAGGGTTGTCCCCAGTGGATCGACCAATGGCAACAAAGTTATAAAGGCCAATAATTTTTTTAAAGATTACTTGCGTTGATTTGTCGCATTTAAGACTAATGAATCTCCAGGGATTCTCTTAATCTCTTCCTAAATGGATGGCTTTAAAATCTCTAGAAAGTTCGTGACCCAGTAATTATAAGTCTCATTGATTTCCATATTCAAAAATTAAGCTGGAATGGAAATCAAGACAGCTGCAACTGAAAGATACGTTCTTTTCCTTTCTTTTATTCTTTATTTTCCCACTGCACGATAAAAGCTATATTTCTTCCATCCAGATTCCCTCCATGGTGCTAGCAAAGCTGCTTACAGGGAATATGTAGAAGTCGCTCTATGTTTTACAGTTTTAGGCAGACATGGCCAGGTTCAAGAGAGTAATGAATTTCCTTGTTCAGCTCTATTTGTTTCATTGACTGCAGAAACATTCAATGAGTCTTGGTTAAAAATGCAATATTAATAATTCATCATCAAAATTTATACTGGTTTTAGCTTAAAATCTGAACCAATAAATTCACAAACATTTTTTTTTATTTTTATACATGTATGCATATATTTATACATGTTTGTGAGTATGTCCTTCATTAACATGGATAGAGTTTTCATATTCTTTTATTTATCTGTCACATCCATATGAGGACAATTCAGGTGTTGGAAGGTACCTGCTTTTTTGGCGAGTGCATGGTATGACATGTTTCCAGTCTTAGTGGGAGGAATCAGGAAGGTGTTTCATAACAAATTTCTCAAAGTGGAGCAACACAACTGCTGAATGGGTAATGCAGATTAAGGTAAGGTTTGTTTTGATTTTTTTCTATATAATTAGTCAGGAAAATTAGTGAAGTCAGATTGGCAACTTTTTGGTGATCCATCTGCTCTTAAAATGAGTCTCACAGAATGCTTCGTTTCAAGACGCAGATTCACCCCCTTAGGTCAGCTTAGATGCCTATAGATAGTTTCCTTAGCATGTCGACTCTCTCTCTCTCTCTCTCTCTCTCTCTCAGTTCCTCTTCTTCGCTGTTCTACGGACACCCTGCTGCATCAGTGGGTGAACGAATTTTACGTGCATGGTTCACATGTATTTAGGGTAAACAAAAACCACCCAGACAAGTCTATATAAAATCATCTGCTGTAAAGGAACGAAGAAATAGATATCTATATATAAACTTCCGAACATATTTCAAACGTGCACCATTTCTAATAATACCCCCACTTCCAAGTTGGGTAAACCGGAGAGTACAATTGAACACAGGAGTTAATAGTTTGAACTCTCAATGCAGAAATTAAACAGTTGAAGATCAGAGAGAATGGACCCTATCACTTTTATTTTTAGTGGTCATTAATTTGAAGAATTGGCATATGTTTATCCTCGCAATCTCCATATGTTGTGATCTATGTAGTGATGACTGATAACATTTTTGTGGGTTTTGAATCAGATATGACTTTATCATCACTGAAACTGTTGAAAATGCATCATAGGAATTTCCAATTATTGTTTAATTTATAGTTTTCTTTACAATGCATAGATCCACAGAGATATGTTCCTTACCAACAACAACATACTATTATTTCTGAATATGGCAACAGCTGATTTACGGAACCTCTCACATTTAGCAAGTTCAGTCTCATTCTCATGCTTTGTTCATCACATCCAGCTTACCGTCTTTCTTTCATTCTATATTTTCCTTGATGATATTTCAAGCACCATTTTAGGTAGTTAAATTTATTGCATGTATATAAATACTCAATGCTCATGAATGTTTTGTTTGTTTTTCTATAATGGGTCAACATGTGCATCTTTAGACCCTAAAATTAACACTCTTCAGCATTGCATAACCTAAATTTGCAAAAAGATGTCATCTGGATCACAATCTCTGCATAGCATACCTTCAAAAACATCTTGCATAAATTCACTGTACTACTTTTTATGTAGATTTATAAGATGAGAAGAAAGGATCTCTCCCAACCATATGTCGAGGGGAAAACAGTCTGAACTGCAAAACTTATGACCTCTATAATTCTTTTCCAAGAAGAGGACAAAATCCGAAACTTAGATGCATTGTCACCATTTTCATTTGCATGTCATCTCACATCACTGCTTCTGCATGCTCATGAATGTTTTTGTTTGTTTTTCTATAATATGTCAACATGCGCATCTTTAAACCATAAAATTAACTCTCTCAGCATTGCATAACCTAATTTGCGAAAAAATGTCATCTGGATCACAATCTCTGCATAACATACCTTCAAAGACATCTTGCATGAATTCACTGCACTACGTAGACTTATATAAGATGAGAAGAAAGGATCTCTCCCAATCATATGTCGAGGGGAAAACAGTCTGAACTGCTCTGTAATTCTTTTTCAAGAGGAAGAAGTCCGAAATCCGAGACTTAGATGCATTGTCATCATTCTCATTTGCATGTCATCTCATATCACTGCTTCTGCATGTTCTGGATATAAACACAAAAACTTCCCCACTTATCAAGAAAAACTCTTGAACAAAATAAGATATTGAAAGGTATAAAAGAAATGGATATATATGGTATTAAGAAAAATCTCGCCTGGTATCATTCTAAATACTTCTAGAAAAATGTTAGGGACAGTCATTCCTCCCGTAGTCCCGTCTCTTTTGTAGCCACTCATGTTTAAATTTTTTTTTTCATATTGAAATGTATATATCATAAAAAACATACATTTACCATACCTTTTGTATTTCCCCCAGTACAAACTTGCAAGAATGAATGTGAGTATCAGCTCCCAAACTTTTATATCAAAGTTCCATTTGAATAGCATTTGGAAATAAGTTTCAAATCCCCAGTGATCCCAGGTTTTGAAGGGGGGGAAAAAACAGCTTTTCAGGAATGTGATAGAAGGATGATTTCACGAAAATTATTATCAAAAGCTGCTTTAAGTGAAATGCTATTTTCTAAGCTCATTTCCTAACACAACCTGAGAAATTAATAGAAAAAGTGCTAGTACAGTAAAGAAAAAGGTTGGTCACCCATTGAGGGAAAAAAATTCAACTGTATAAATCAAAGAACAACCTTACCACACATACAAGACCCCTTCATTCAAACAACAAAACCCAATGAATCCCATAACATAATACATTGTTGATACATTCAACAAAATCTCATATTTCCTTCCCATTTCAACAACAAATGGGGCAATGGATGAGTCCATTCTCATTACACTCACCACACTTCACCATCTTCTTCACCTCCTTATCCAAAACCTTACAACTCCCATTACAATCAAAGCACATCACAAACCTCATCCCCCCACACCCCTCGCACCGCCACCCCGGCCCCCTCGGGATCCCCTCCAACATCTCCTCGAGCCGCCCTGCCTCCTCCGCCTTCGTCACCTCCTCTGCCCCGCCGATCATCCACCCCTTGATGAACACCATTGGCACCCTCACCTCATTCTTCCCCATCAACAGCCTCAGCTCCTCCTTGAACCCCGAATCCATCGACACGTCCCTCTCCACCGTCCGCACATCGTGCGACTCGATCGCAGACCGGACCACATTGCATTCCTCAAACGTCCTGCGTATCCCTCTCAGGGTGGTTGTGTAGATCACCACTGCGTCTTCACCCCCCGGCGGGCACCTCTTTTCGAACCCCTCAAAGACCTTTCGTTTTCCGGGTTTTGAAGAGATCATCTTCTTGATCTGCTCCTGCTCCTTGCAGAGCTCCCTCTCAAAGGATTCGATGAGCTCCGGATCAAACAGGGGGCTGAAGTCCCTCTCCAAGGCGCCGCCTTTCACACCCATCGGAGTCAGAGGCCTCTTCATCGGAACCGCCGCAATGGGTCCCCTGTTCGAGTGGAGGGTCGGATTGTTCTCCTTCCCTGAGAACCCCCTCTTTGCCTTCATCGGTGAATCGGCCACCACAAGAGGCGGAGGGCGTGATTTCGGGGTCTTCTTCTTGATTGGGGAACAGATGGGTATCTCCTCTTCAAGATCCTCCATTAGCTCCCAAGCGTTGATGATCTCCGGCTCCGGCGGCGGTGGCGGCGGAGTCGCCGGTGGAGGGGGGTCAGTGGGTGGGGCGTTGATCCTCGTTCGGAGGATCGAGATCAACGGAGACCTCTTCGAAGAGGAGGATCGACGGCCTTCGATGGGGTCGTCCCCTTCGTTGTCGAGGCGGAGGACTCCATAGGTGCTCGATGTGAGGGAGACCGAGTGGGTCGAATAGGTCGCTTTGACGGCGGTGGCGGCGCCTTTTTTGGAGAGGTGGGTGGGTTGGTCGGAATCCAAAGTCGCCGGCTTTGAAGAGACGCAGCCCATGTTTGGTTTTTTTTTTTTTTTTTTGATGTGATTAGTCTGATTTGTTGTGTTCAGAGAGAGAGAGAGAGAGAGATTTGGGGGCTTTTGAATGTGTAACGGTTAGTGAGCGCAACGGTCACTTGAGGAAAGTGGGGCCCAACGGTCCGAAATCTTTGTTTTACTTTTTTTATTATTAATTATTATTATTATTATTATATATAATACAACATTGGAATTGATGTTTTCCATCTTCACCCATGCTCAATAGATGGCTTTAAAAAAATAGTTCTGTTACGCACTTTTTTTTTAACAGTAAATACAGTTATATATAACTCGTGAGTATCTTTTGCTCAATGTATGAGGTAAATATCTTATTAAAAGAATTTATTTTATTTTTAAATAATATTATTTAATTCATTGAAATAAATATTTCACATTTTATTAAAATATATATCTTATGAGATAAGATATTTAATTTTTAAAAGTTAAAAACATGTATAGTATGAAAATGGATCGAGTGTAATATTTTTTTTTTTACAGAATGCAATCCTTGCCTATTTGAAGTGGGGTAGTATTTTTATTTTTCAGAAAAATAAAATATGTATTGGTTTTTTTGGGTATATAATACACTTTTCATAAAAGTGTGTGTACTTATTAGTTAATAGTTATGTGCTTAAAAAAAAATGGTTGGTGATTGTAAACATTGGGCATATCATTTTTCATTTCATTTTAGAGAAGATAGGTTAGATAAGTATATAATGTGTTTTTAGTTGAAAACTTGAAATTAAAAAAAAAATGACTTAGTGTCAAAGTTGGTATCAGTTTGGTAAATATTTTTAAAAATATGATTATTTTGATAAATAATAATTAATACACAATTAATTAGGAAAAACACTACTTACAATGCACAAGATGTGTCCCTTTACCACCAGGCTTCAGGCCTCCGGGGCAACCACTTCAAATATTTTTGTCTGTTCTAATAACGATAATAACAATAAGGAACAACAACAACAATAATAATAATTGATCATTACCTAATTAAAAATACTATTTTTTTTTATTCTAACTATATCAATATAATCATATTTTAATGAATATACTACTATAATATTGTTACTTCATTAGTTAAGTTCATAAATGACTAAAGAGAAGTATTTTTATTTTAATTTTATTAATATAATGCCTACTTCTCTTTAAAAAAATAAAATATAATCGAATACAAATAAAGCATCACTGAGATTCTTGTATTTCATTATGCTTTTGAATGTGAATGAGCATCAATATTAAGCATCAATTGCTATGATGTGGTTAGTAGTTTTTTTATGTTGAAGATATGATTTTTTTTCTTCAGATTTTGGATGCATGAAAAGATATTTTTTTTATCGCATCACAGTAAATATTGTATTTATTGAGAGTAAATAAAAAGAGAAAATAAGTAATGATTTTAATTGCATTAATAGAAGTATAATTATAAATATGATGGAACTTAACTAGAGCGTGATAAATATGCATATTTTTAAATATTTTAATTATATAAAGCTAAATAGGTTTATTATTAAAAAAAATAAAGAGTTGATACACTCTTACTATTTTGTAGTCAGGTTGTAGTCTCATAGTTTCATACACTATGATAGTGTAGTATATAATGAGCTATCATGGTGTGTGAGATTCTATTACAATGTACGGTGAAATTTTTTCTCATTTTTTTAAAGTGAAAAAAAAAACTATTATATCTTAGTATATACTTCATTTCGTATAGTAGCATATATTTTATTAGGAAAGTGTATGATTTTTTAAAAAAGAATAACGGTGTAAACTGTAATTGGGGTTGCACAACGAGTTGAATAATTTTCAAAAAGATAACATGTTTTCACCTATTGATTTTTTATTATTATAATAATTAGATTATTGATACTCTATTTTTTAGGCAGGTTTGCTGTTTAGAAACGGCCATCTAGACATTTATATAATGTGATTGTACAATAAACACGGCTCTATTATAGATTATATTATCATAGTGTACAAAAATTTAAAAAATTATTATTATTATTATTATTATTTTAAACATTGCAATCAGACCTATTTCATTAAAGTAGAATAACAAAATAGGCAATGTGGAGGATGTTTTTTTTATATACTTTAATTTTTTATAATAGCATATATTCAATGGATCGATTGTATATTTAAAAAAAAGCAATATTACTCACTTAAAAGTTAGCTAAATTGGTTCTAATTCCTGTAAAATTAGAAAATCACCACAGATCACGTATCCCTAGAAAATATATATGGTCAATGAATATAATCCATCAGTTAAATTGTTTCAATAAATACATTCAAATAAGTCCCTACAAAATATGAAAAATCTAATTTAGTCATTTTGATGACAAAAATGACAGTGTCTTTTTTCTGAAAATTTTCCTGCTATCTAATACTCACCAATGTTATAAAGGGAAAATCGATATAACTTGCTAGAAAGTTATGAAAATAAAAAAAGGTCTTTATAAAATCAGTAAATCTCCTTGAATTTAACCACAAATATGGTTAGTGAATTACAGTAATTTATTTAAATTTTAAAAGAGTAATACAATAATTTATCATGAATGGTTAGAGTCAACTATAATTCTGGCTAGTTTCGGTTACAGCAGGGACTAAAATAAATATTATCTAATCAGATAGGGACATGAGGAGATTTACAAATTTTATAGGGATATTTGTTAATTTTCATAAGTTACTAGGAAGCTGTATCAATTTTTTACAAATAAGGGGTAAGGATATTCTAGTAATTTTTAATGTATTATTAAGGTTAATCATATACCTGATTAGTTTGGGTGACAGGAGGGGCTAAAACGATATTAATCTAATAACATAGTCACTGTGGTGATTTTTCAATTTTGCATAGACTAAAATTGATTTAGCAAATATTTCAGTGAGTTATATCAAATTTTTCCTATAAAAAAAAGGAGTTAAATGCCTATAACCCCCCTTAAAGTTAGTGTTTATCCATAAAAAAACCCCTCATTTAATGCAAACATCTATATAACCACCTCATTTGTGTCAATTAATATGCATATCACCTACCATTATCTTGCCAACTAACTATAGTGGTTAAGTTAACCCAATGTAATAAAAAGACCAATATACCTCTCCCCCACTTTAACCTAAAATAATTTCTCTCAATTCTCTCCCAACTCGATATGCTAGACGTCCCTCTCGATCATTACCAAATTGAAAACCCTAACCCAGTCACCAGTCCCATCCCATTGTCGACATCTGTCATTCTTGTCCCTGTCACCGACGTCCCCATTCCCATTCTCGTCCCCATCGCCGATGTCCCCAGTCTCGTCATCATTGTTTGCCTCATCCTTCTACTATCTCTCATCGTGCATGTAGAAAAGTAATTTTTTGATTCCATAATTGAAAAGTAATTTTTTTTTAACTATCTCGATAATATAAGAACCTTTTGCATCTTTTTAAATTATCTTATTCACCTTATTGGCTTATCATTTGACATGAAAGGATAAAAGGAATCAGTCAAGTGATAAAAATTTTACTTTTTCTCATCTGTCTGTGCTTAAATATACTTTCTGTCATGGTTAGTTCCAAGTCCGAAAATGAATAAGGGGGAAGAAGAGAAAGATGGAATGGGGTTTATATAACCAATCATGGCAACGATCAGAAAAATGACCGTTAGGAAGAATAAAAAGAATGGATACTTTTGTGTTTTTTACAAAGTAAGGGGGTCATATGAATACGTGAAATCAGAAAGTTAGCCCTTTTGAATTTTTAAAACAAATCACAGGGTTATATAAATATTTTAAACACTAACTCAAGAAGGATATTTTAGTCATATATTTGAGTCATTTTAGATATATGAAAGAAATAAGAGAATTATATGAATGTGTGAATTAACGGCCGATGGAATATTCTCGAAGTATTCTTTTTTTTTTTATGAAAAGTTAATCAGAGAGATTAAATGATTAACCATGTCAACTTCTAAAAAATTATATAGATATTCACAGAAATGAGGGGGCTTTGTAGATACGCGCAAACTTTCGAGGGGTTAAATGCATCTAAAATTAAAAAAGAAAAAAGAAAAGAGACATATCATTTTTCCAGTTAATTGTTGGGAGATACTCTGGTTTGTTGTCTTCACCTCTGTTTTTATGTCTTTTGACCTTTTATATGGCGAGCAGAGCAGAAGCCCGATTCGCTAGATTCGTCGTCCTTTAGCTGTTGATTTTGATCACGACGTCTGTGATTGAATCACTTTTGAAAATCTGGGGCTTTGATTATACTACCATGGGTTCTCAGTCAGGTAAGTTTTGTCTTTTGTTAGTGCCACGTTTTGGGACCTCAGAACAGAAAACTGACGAGATTCAACGTGCTTTTCTGATTTGAAAAACGTTACGTCACATATTTTTATTTTTAATATATATTTAGACATTGAAATTCATTCTTTATAGAAAAAAAATAAAATACATATATACATATTCATGTGAATTGTGCGGATTTACATTTTTAGTTATGGAATATATTTTAATATAGTGGATTATTTACTATGTTAAATGATTTTATATATTGTATTAGATATGTGAAGATGGAAAACAGATTGAGTATAACAATGTATACTAGTACCATTTCAATTTTTTTTGTGCTGTTTATTGAAAGAGCTTCATTGATTAAATATACGCAATTCATTGTGCAGTCTTATATGTAAATCGAAAATGATCTTTCAATCGCCTATACACTGCAACAGTTTTGTGTGGTGACTACACTATCGCAGTGTATGAAAAAATTTTAAAAATCATTTTTCTAAAGAAATAGTGTATATCAAAGTAGTCATGATTTCATATAACAGTATATATTTCAATGATGAATGTATATATTTTTAATAAAAGAAAAACGGTAAAGTGTGCGGCTGAACGGTTTTTAATGGATCTAAGCCCATCAACCGGCCCATATACACACCTTTTATTCTCTTTTAATATTTGATATGTCAAGTTCCTGTGCAGTCCCAATTGCAGTTCACATCAAAAAAATTTTAAAATCATACACTCCTGAATTGAAGTATATGTAATTACATGAAATGAAGTATATACTGAGATACATTAATATATTTTTTTCACGTTGAAAAAATGATAATTTTTTTGCACTATACACTATGAGAAAACTCAATACTGACATGAATGTTATCATAGTATATAGAGCTACAAAATAAACTGGGTGTATCAAATCTCTTTTCTATTTGGTCATGACCAAAGGGTTTAGATCATCTGTTTGTTTTTTTGTACTTCTTTTGTGCTTTGGTCAATCAGATGGTCATAAATTCATCAAATAAAATGGATCCATTTATCCATTCATGATTTGATATATTTATAACCGTTTGATTTTAATTGTGATGATGTGACAATCCCACAATAAAAATCAAATAAGATACAAGCAAGGAAAAACAAGCATAGCATCCAAACCCCATGACCAAAGCCTCAAGATCATGTGTTATAATACACTTTTGTCATTCGCTATCATCTTATAAAATTATATTTGATTATAAAAAATATAGTGAGGTGTGCATTCGAATTATTTGAGTATTATTTTGTTTTTATAAATGCATATATTTTAATTATTGAAAAAATAATAATCTGTTGTGATTGAAAAAATGACTGCAAAAGCCGTCTCCCATAGTTTCCATATTAATATACATAGGGACACTCATCTTAGAGATTTTTTTTGGTTTTGGTAAGTATTTTTTCTGATCAGATTTGTCTCTATCAGTAGACAACAAAATTCGAACTAAGGTCCCCTAATTAAGAATAGATAAATAAGTACGAATTTATGTCTACAAGACAAAGAAGAGTGATGTGTACTGATTTGGCGAGAATGTTCTGTTCTGATGTGAAGAATAGAAAGACCAATGCTAGAGTTGGACTCTATGTTCTTAAGACTTTATTCGCCCCGTGTGCTCACGGATTCTGGCGACAATCTCCCAGGATATAATGATCGGATTGTCCTCTGGTAGAGGCACTTCAAACCTGAGAACCAACGAACTCTCTGTGTATTTCGAACTCTCTCTAAATTGAATCGCAATGGAGACTCAAATGTAGACTCTCAAAAGACTGGAATGCATATGCAGTGCATGATGCGAAGTGTCAAGTGTGTCTCTAAAACACCCAATAAGTCCACACGCCCGTGACGCACGCAATGCGTGGTGGTGCTACGCACCACCGTGCATGAAAATGTTCATTATAGGGTGTTCACCAAAAGCAATTCACTAGAGTATAATGAGCCCATCTTATAAATCCTCAATACTTTTTCTTAACAACCAATATGAGACTATTACTTTTTCTCCCCCAACTACCAACCACTTTTACCATGTTATTGGAAGAACTTTGGATCTAATTTTCTCATTCACCCAAAAATAATTTTCAGACTGTAAATATACTGCATTCATCTCCTCGACGAGAGGAACGCAATCTGTGTTTCCACTAAAATATAATTAGTGGAACCCAAATTCATTTTAACTAAGAAATGGTCAAAATCTAAGTTTTTTCAACACCTCTATCATCCTACCAAGAGGAGCTTTGCTAACTAAATTTTATATTATTTCTCTATTGGTTTATATGTACTATGTAACTGTTAATATACTTTATGGTGTTTGTTATTAACTCTATTAGTGAAAAAAATAACCCAATTTAGAGGTGTAAATGGACTGGGCTACATATGATGGCTAGCAGTTCTAATATGATTTGAATTTTTAAAGATACAATGATATATATTTGCCTAATAAATAAAATAGTTGCACAATATAGTATATAATGTGAAATGAATTGAAAACATATTTTTTCAAATCTAGCATAAAATATATTAGTTGAGGACTACATAAATGAATGGTTGAGTGTATCAACACCTTTTATATAACATGATAGAATATATTATTATGTAGATGTGTTAGGATAATTGTAATTGTGTGTGTTTGCAAAGTTTCAATGAAATTAAGGGAAATGATCAAATAACAAAAAACTTGCTCAATTTAGTAACCCAAACCGAAATGGATCAGTCGCAAAAGTTATAACACCCATCTAAAAAAATGATAGGATTACATGCCTTATTGTGATTGATCTGAGTCACCAAATTAGGTTATAAAAAAAAATTTACTTGTTCAAAACCTGGAAATTAATAGGAAGTTTAGTTTTAAAATTACTTGTGAACCTAGATTATAGCATTACCCGATAGTAAAATCTAGAACAAATTTTACAAGGGAAAAGTCAGGATAAAAATGTCTCTATTGGAAAAAAAAAATCACATGTTCTTATATATTCAATGTACAACTATAAAAGAAACCTATATAATTGATGTCTTATTCAATGCAGATCCAACCACCAGCAAACTGCGCATGTAATGAATTTCTAACAAATATAAAATAATGTAAATGCTATAGTTTTGAACCATGAAGTCAGTTGGAACCAGAAACACCAATAATTAATTCAATATGAAGAAATATTGTTGAAAAGAGTACATCAATGAATATTATTATATTTAGGTCACAAGTCATGAAACGACTTAGGATATATAAATCTAGAACATGTTAGTGAAGAGAAAGCCCTCGTTGAAAACTGTATCCTTGACAATATTCATATCGAAGGTCTGCAAAATCTAAAGATCTCGACTACTTCATTCAAAAATATAGTAAAAATGACTGAAAAACCAATATTTATTCCTCAACAAAATCTTAAAAAAGGGATCAAGTACAAAGATATATAAATCTAGAACATGTTAGTAAATGTTGGTTTTATATTGTTTTTGGTCCACCCAAATCATATGGGTCCCTTCATTTTTATTTTATATTGTTTTCATGGTTCAATTATCCTACTGGACATATCAAAAAATGATATTAAAATGGTTAATACACGAATCTGTTTTTTAAAATCATTAATTCATAATACATGGTTAAAATAAAGTAAGTCCACTTGATGATTTCTCTAGTGAGAAGATTTTGGAAATATGGAGGGAGAGAAATAGATTTTGTATGAAAAATCAAAGGTGTTGTTACACCCAATCATATATTTCGTCAACAAAATAAAATTGCATGCATAATTGTATATTAAAAATTGTGTCTAACAGTTTCATTTGAAAAAATATAATGCTTTGCAAGTTCAAAAAGTTAGATAGGGGTGGTAAACGAGTCGAGCTGCTTGTTTTGGTATTGTGTTGTTTTGGTATTGTGTTGGTTATCCTCAGAAGGCATTGAAAAAACCCTATCAAGAGTATGTGAGGTTGAAATGCTGAATGGCCATAGAGATGTTTGGCTGATGAAATCACTATATTTTAGAATAAAATTTATTCGACCACTTAATGTTTGTTCTCCATATTGGATAATTTTTTTTCCTATTATTTGGATGTTATTATATATACTTCTCTAAATTATTTTACAGATTTTTCCCATGTATAAATTGTGTAAAGGAGATGCTTGTATAAACCATGTATATGACTGGGGGCATTTTGAAACAGCACTAAAAACTATGTTAATATAATTTGCCTCTGTGAGGCCAATTCACTCAACCAAAAAAAAAAAAAATCTCTTTTGGGATCCACATTGAATTTTTGCCATCCAAAAAGATATTTACCAAATTATAATATTTAACGGTTTTGATTGATTTATTAACAAATAAGACAAACAATGTTAAGAAAGAAACAAAAAAATGTTTTAAGTCAATAATGAGATGTGACCTTTGTCACACTCTCTTCCCACCGTTGAAATATAGTGACATAAGAATCAAAGCCATGACTCCACATTTAAAAAACAAAAAGTCCCAAAAATCTTTAAATTTACTAAATTATCTTCCAAGCATCCCTTTCAAGTTATTTTAAATTCCCCTTGTGGAACGCCAAATTCACATGTAATTGAATTAGGAATAAAGATATGTGAGAAAATCAGAATCGAATGAGAATAAGATATGAGGTGAGCCTATTTGCAAGACCACGCTGCTTGACAGAGCTACTCGATTAGAAGGCCTATAAAGTGGAGGTGGTTATCCAGCCCATCTTGCCCAAAGGACGAGCCTAGCGTTGCCCGTCAGAATGGTCCCATGAAAAGTTGGTCAGGCATCCGATCAGATTGGAACGACTAGAAGATAAGGCAGCTGCTCGATCTGGCTCGAGAAGACCTAACTTTCATCCGACTTGACTAGGATGACCAGTCGCCATAACCTTATCCGCCTAGGCAAAGCCAGACCACGGGGTCCTGCCAAACAAAAGAAATGCGCCTACACGTCCACCTCAAGAAGATAACAGAAAACATAGGGAATATCTCCCGATACAATGGTGACAGACAATTATCGGGAGTCGATTACGTCCTGAGATCACACGTGGCAGCCGATCTCAATGCCACCTAGAGGATTCCGTCTGTATCCACGATAACCTCACTCCCCAGGAGCGAGGTTGGCATGCCTTCTTCGAGTATAAAAGGGGGGACATCGTCTTCCCCTAGAGATACGCACAAACACACACCTACACTTCTCCTGCAAGAACTCTCTAAGACTCAAGTAGGATTTCACTAAATCTGGGAGCACTGACTTGAGCGTTGGAGGGGCATTAGCCGGCACCACACTGGTGTGAGTTGCAGGTGACCGGGGCAGGAGACGAGACCCGAAGACTTGGCACCAGGACCTTGACAACCGCGAAGGGAAGCTACACACATTTCTTCTCGGATCCCCAACCAAAGTCTGAACTACCTCAAGGATCCGGCCCAGAGGAGGAAGATCGCAATTCACCTCCCACGCCCGTGAACCACCTAATTATCTCCCCCTCAATCCTCTTCCCTGGAGAGAGTGAATTTTCATGTAAAAGTCATGATTTAGTGATAAATTTTTTTGATTAGGTTGGTGATCCAAACTGATTTTAGATCAATGAGATTAAAGACGTGTCATCCTGTAATTTTTGTGAGAATCAATTATAGTTTTATTAATTGTTAAAGTTAGTTTAGATTATCAAATTGGTCACTATGTTCAAGCTTGGCTCGTGAGAAGCTCGGTTGAAGCTCGACTCAACTCATTTGTAAAATGAGCTCGATTGTAAGCTCAAATTAATGCTTGAGCTCGAGCTTGTTTATCTAAAACCCAGCCTGTTTATTAGCAATTAAAACATGCAGAAAAACAGATAACATGAAAAAAATAGGCAATCATATTAAAAAATCATCATTAAACAATTATATTTGAAAATAGACAACATTCCACACTTTTAAGTAAATAAGCTTCTATAGGCTCATGGCTCGGCTCATTTATAATCGAGCATTAAAGACTGTTCAAGCTCGGCTCATTTGTCTAATCAAAAGAGCACGAACGAGCTCCAACCGATCCGAGCCCGAGCAGCTCAGCTCGTTTACCACCCCTAATATCAGTAGAACAAAATAAGTGGAATTACACAATTTGAAGAGGGGCCTTAATTATTAATATCAACTTATTTTCATTTATTTTAACATAGTTATACTAATTTACTATCCAAACAATATGGTTTATTAGACTTATTCATTTCTTTTACCCATATAAGGACCCTTGTACGAGTAGCGACATAAGCTATCTCAATATATAATTATTCTAATATAGATGATAAATAAATAATTTTTTATTTGATTATGTTTTGAGTTATTTTTATTTAAAAAAAAAATAGTAACGCAGTTTTATTGTTTGATTTATTATAGATAAATTATATATAAAATACAAATAAGATATAAATAAAAAAATAAAAAAAATATTCAACACGATGGATGTTGTAACTTGAAAGAGTTGATTCAACGTGATTTGACATGGAATAGATTAATAAATGTAATTGCACCATTCATGTTCACTCTTGTAAATACACAAAGACGCCTACACTATTTCAAAATTACAGATAGACCCCTCGTTCATTTGTCTTCTTCTTTAAATATCTCCCAAAATCGTCTCCCCTCAAAGTCTTCGCTCTCTCTCTCTCTCTTCTAAATTCTCCTACCAAATGCCGCCGGTCGATCCCGAAACCCTAGCTCCCGCCGGGATCAGCGACGGCAAGCTCGCCTGCGAGACCCAGATCGACGGCGAAGATCCGGCAACAACTCCTCCTCCTCCGCCGCCTCCTCCCCCGGACTCCGACCTCCCGCCAGAATCCGTCCTTCTAACCGGCGCCGACGAGCTCGACTGGGTCGACCGCAACGCCGTCTACGACCGCGACGACTCCACGAAGGGCAACACAAACCCTAAATCGAAGGACCCAAACCCTACCACGACGACCAGATCCACCTCTCAGAGGTACTCCTCTT